>BPTQ01000001.1:148304070-148565971 GCA_019973895.1 Chrysanthemum seticuspe
CAAGGTGGTTCTCTACTTGTTTGGTTGTAACGATGACAACGTCTAAATTTAGGATGTCTTGAAGATGTGATACTTCGACTACTTGAACGTTACCTTATGTAGGAGAATCCTGATGGTTTGGGTTAAGAAGCATCACAACTACGAGTTTTCTGACGTGTTTTTTACACCCTAGTATAAGCAGAAGAATACCTTCCTAGACATGAGTTAGTCCTCCTAAACCTTAGGTTTTAAATGAACCGATTACTTGTGAAGTACTAACTTGGACCTCTCTGTGATCTCAGGATAGTAGTAGCTAAAAGTCTGTAGTAGTTACTAAACCTATTTGTGTTGTAGTAGTACGGTTCTTAACGTCACTTATGATTCAAGGACTCATCAGAACCAGGACTTATCCTCTTCATACAGTAAAAAGAGGCAGTTCGCTTCTTATACGTAGTAAGATGAATCCATAAGTAGAATGATGCATATTCTTCGCTTGACGGAGAAAAATGACATACTTCTCCTATTCAGGACCAAGACTACTCAGGAACTTAGTATTCACTGCAATTCTTGGCATGATGATGTTGTGTTTATCCAAATCATTGATGATGTCTGAAAATCGATGATGATAGGACTCTAGTGTCTCTCCAGGTTCAATCATGAAGTGTTCATTAGCCAAGTAAATTTTGGATTCCAAATCCTCCTGATTGAGTACAGATCCTTCCATAAGAAGACGAATATGATCCCACATTTTTTGTGCAGTCTTTTGAGCATCAACACTACGAAGAATTGGGTTTGGTAGTCCTAAGAGGATGTATTCCATTGCAAGTTCATCAGCTTCATAGTGTAGAAGTTCTGTAGGATTTAAATCTGCAACAGTAGCAATGTTGGTTTGTTCATCTCTTGGTGGAACAACAGTTGGATCTCCGGGTACAATGACAGTAGGCATCTCAAATGGACCTTGAAGATAACCTTCTTTAAGAACTTTCCATGTGGCTTCTTCAGATCACAAAACCTAAAGAACCTTATCACCCATTGATCGTAGTTTCCTGGAGTGAGCATTGGAGGTCTATCAAGTGATCCAGCTTCATGAATTGATTGTTGGCTGCTTAAAGCTTCACACATTTTAGCAAACCAAGTGGGTTCCTTCATAGTGTTCCTTGATGGATGTTGATTGAAATCATTTGTGTAGATTTGAACTTGAAGGCTTGGTGGTGGTTGAACCATTTGTGGTTGTGGGATTGCACCAAGTTGTGGAGTATGTTGCTGATTAAATTGTTGTTGATAAATAGCTTGTTGTTGATTCCATTGTTAATGTTGTGGAGTTAATTGTTGTTGTTGTTGATGATTATAAGTGTGAGGGAAATAGTTAGAGTATGGTGGTTGAGACATGATGATAAACTTGTGTAGTAAATATGGATCTTTGTAGTCGAGTGAACCTTTGTTGATGAAGTGTCCTTAGGCGTAGAAAAGACAAGAAACCAAGTAGTACTTATGCGTAAAAACACCAAAAGATACGCTTAACAATAAGAAGTTACGCGTAGGATTTAGCTTACGCGTAAGTAAGATAAAAACACTAAAGTTATGCGTAGACAAAAGTTAGGCGTAGAAAGTTAGGCGTAGGATTACCTTATGCGTAGACCTAAGTTTACGCGTAAAGTGAATCTTATGCGTAGGATTTCTACGCGTAAGCTTATGCTTATGCGTAAGTTTAGGGTTTTTGCCCAAATGATCTTTTACACTTCACAGTGCAAAAGATATCCAAAGTCGACGTATTTTCAGACTTATCCAAGTAAGAAAACACGGAATAAACCAGGAAAATGAAGATCAAACTAAGGAAAAATCTTACGCGTAATTTTAGGGTTTTGATACGCGTAGGATTACTCGTAATTTTGATTTTGCCCAAAGTTGTTTCTAAACCAGTTTTTGTGTGATGAAATAGCTTCAATAACACCAAAATAACACAAAAGTGTGAAACTTGATGATCCAAAGCACTCAAAACAGTTATGTGTAGAAATACATACACGAATAAAAACTAGTTCAAAAACAATGATCCACGCATAAAGTTTGAAACTTTTTGCCAAAAACAAGTATTTTAACACCTTAAAACGTTGAAAGTACAAGAATCTTGGATTAAAAAGTGCAAAAAACAAGTTTTTAAAAGAGCTAAAGAATGCGTTAACCTTACGCGTAAGACCCAAAACCAAAAAAACTTCAAAAACAAACGAGTACACCCAACTATTTGGCGATTGATACCACTGTTATGTCACTAGTTTTACAAACACAAGTTATAAGAGAAAGAGATGAAGGCGGATGAACAAATACCAAACACACACACACATATAAAAGAGAAAGGTTAAGCGTAGAGTGTAGGTGAAAGAGTAACTTGAACAACCAACCCTCAAGTGAGGGTTATTACATTGTTTATATAGGCAAGGAGCTAGGGCAACACTCCCTTTCCTTCCCTATTCCTTATTGGGCTTGGGCCTAAGCTTATGGGCCTTCTACATAAGCTTGACCTTAAACAAACATAAAGGCCATAATAAAGCTACCTATTACATGTGAAATATAAATACTTGAAATACTGTTTAGGAGTGATTCCAACACACTCCGTGTTGTTTTCTTTGAGACATTCCGGTTTGAGAACAGCTAGAACAGCTGCGAAACCCTGTCAAGGAGATTCTTAGGAATTATACCTGATCACAGGCAGTACTTGTACTGATCAACGGGGAACCGTGGGCCGTGTACCTCAATTCAATGAAAGTGATCAAAGATGCTTTCGTGGGTTTTATTGCTAACTGTTGTTTGCAGGTACATTTGGACGGTTGCAGCTGATCAAAATTGAGAAGTCAATCCAAAGCCTCATGCTCACATCATCCACACTTAATTGAAGAAATCATGACTAGTGCATATCTACACAACCTGGCTCTGATATTTTTATACTATGCTTCTGCTTCGTTGCTGCAAATATCATGAACTAGTAAGGCTTCCGCTTCTCTGATGAAAAGATGTCATGATCCTGAAAGTGTGAGCATGTCGGTCCAAAAGTCACAACATCACATGATGGCAACACAACAAAGGGTGATCCAGAGATTTACTATGGCTGATGATCTCAAAGAAAGCTCAAAGATCATCAAGATATGGATCAGTTCAAAGACCTCCACTGAAAGTACAAAACTATGCAGACTTTGAAGTATCACTGCTAAATCACAAAGATGCAGAAGTTGAAGAATGAAAGTCTAAGAGCTCAAGACTGAAGATTAAATAGAATGCTAGGATTCGAAATATAAAACATGGGGTGACCTCCCTTAGGGGGAGATTGTTAGGAATTAGAAAATCCATAGTGAAGAGTCGGTCACCCCAAATATAATCTAGCATAAGTTAGCTCGTAGACATATCGTTATTTACTTGTTTATTAGTTAGTTATTAGCATAGTTTAGTTTAGAGCAACACCGTGGAGGACGGACGGGTCTTTACCCACTGTATGCCTGATCCACAGTCCGAAGGAGGACGTTTAGTATGTAACTATAAATACCCTCTACCTTCCAAGGTAGAAGGTTGGACCTTTCACTCAATCTAACCTTCTATGTTTTCTTTCACTTTCTCTCTCTAGAAAGGCTCTCATCCTACTTTCTTTCTCTAAACAATCTATCTCATTCGATCCATACTAGTGTTTGTTATGTGTTTATGAAATCCAATATGTTACAATTTTTTTTTCATTTTATCAAATCTCTTCCTTGCAATCTCCTTCTTTCTATTAGTTTATTAGCGGCTTATTTTATCTTCTAAATCCTCTAATATTAAACATCTTATACTAAATCAAGATTACACAAAGTAGTGGTCCACAAAATTAATCAAATAGCAAATTAACACTATATCATAACCATACACCACAATAATTCCAACCAATCTTGAATCAAGAACACAAAAAATTCGTCCTTCATAAAGCCTCATTTTAAAAACCTCAAATTTGCATTCAATACTTAATCAATCTATCTCAATTCACTTGCAACAAACCTCCCAGTAATGAGCTAGTAATCCCACCAAAGATAATCACTTAATTTGAAGAATAAAAAATTTGCATAAATCACAACCCTATAAATCAAATTCGAATTAGAAGCAAATTTTAACAATTAGATGGTGTTACTTACCCTCTTAGGTGCCATGGAATGATTAGAAACACAATGCAAATGATATAATCAATGGAAAAAATATATAGATGTTTGGCTTGTTGGTTTTTTTTTTCTTTCGGTAAAAATGAACTCTCAACTGGTGGGTTTGGTCTCCCAACTGCGGGTTGGTTCAAAATTTCAACGAAAGTTGAATTAACTAAAAAACGACTACTCATTTTAAGTTATGAGCTTTTTGTAGTTCCCACAATTCACAACATTTTTGAATTTAATCCAAAGTATTTAAGCAAAAATAAAACAAAACTAAACTAATGAAAATCACCCAATCAAATTACTTCAAATAAGATAAAAGCTAAAAAGCTTATGAAACACCAAAACATAACAATGAAAATAAAGATAAAGCAAGTACGGCATCAAAAATCCTAGATGCAAATCATAATTAAAGACTCATCATAGACAAATTGAGCTTAAGCTTAATAATAAGCTTTATTATCCCCTTCCTTCAAATGTTGTTTTAATCGAAGTAGTTTCTGAAACGTAGAATGTCTTCCGAATTAAATTTTCCGGAAAGTTGTTGATCGGTTTCTCTTTTTTTGAATCCATGGGTAAAACGACGACCACTTGGGCTCGTAATTTCTATCTTCTATGCCAAACCTTGTATCCCTCAACGTTTTGGTACTTGCTATATCCTTCTGGTGTCCACTCAATATGCTTAAGTTGAATGGGCAAAGAACCCAAGAATTCAACCATTTCCTTGTAGACAATAATGTTCTTGAAAGGATTGAAATAATGATCCATAGCCAAGGCTCTCTCCATGTCATCTTTAAAATGAGCAAAATATGGTGCAGATAACCCATATTTAGGATTCCCTTCACTATCATGGCTAATTTCAAACATATCCAACCAATCCTCTTCGTCTGAATCCTCTTCAGCAAAATCTTACCTCTGTTCTTAGCATGATTAACCTTTTTGACCACCCCATAATTAATCTTGTAATATATTGGTTATCATAACACCACAAATGATTAAGCAAATGATCGTGTAGTCTAGAGAGAGATAGAGAGAGAGAGAATGGGATGTTTTAGAGAGAGAAACAAAAGCAAGCTTAGATTAACTTGTGAACATCCAACCCTCTCCCTTGTAGGGAGAGGGCTATTTATACAATATACTACACCCTCATTCTGGCTGTGGATAAGGCATACAGTGGGTAAAGACCCGTCCTTCTTCCACGGTGTTACTTATACTAATGTAAACTAACTAATTAACATTATGTCTACGAGCTAACTTATGCTAGACTATTGTTGGGGTGACCGAAACTTTAACAAGGATTTTCTAAATCCCAACTATCTCCCCCTAAAGGAGGTCATCCCATGAGTTTCATTTTGGAATCCTAGCATTCTATGTTTAATCTTCATGCTCGAGCTCGTAGACTTGGAAGCTTCCTTAAATTTAACTTTGAATTTCAGTAGTGATTCTTTGGATTGAATGTTTCTTTGTTATGTGACCAAGAGATTTCTTTGAGATCATCAGCAAAATAAAATCTCCAGCTTATCTTTTGAAGTATTGCCATTATGTGATGTTGTGAGTTTGGACCGACATGCTCACAGTTTTGGATCATGACATCATTTCATTAGAGTAGCGGGAGCTTTGTTGTATGTTTTGATCGTCATGATTATCTTCAAGTATGATTGTGAGATGTAAGCATGCGGTTATGAATTGACGTCTCATCGGCTATCTGCTGCAATCATCGGGAGTACCTTAAAACGATAGTTAGCAATAAACACACGAAAGTTTCTTTGTTCACTTTCGTTGAATATGGTTACAAGAACCACGGTTCCCCGTTGATCAGTCTGAATACTGCCTGTGATCAGGTAGAATTCCTAAGAATCTCCTTGACAGGGTTTCGCAACTGTACTAGTCTTTCTCAAATCAGAGCATCTCAAAGCAGACAACATGGAGTGAGTGAATCAGCGAATTGATATTCACTAATTGATGAGAAATTGATTTGATAAACAATCGCGTATTGCTGAATAAAGAGTTTTTGCAATACGACGAAGGTTTTATGAATTAAATCAAGATTCACTCAAAAACACTTTTGTTTGTAAACATTAATACGCATTCGATGTCTTGGAAAACACTTTTAAGCACATCGAAAGGTTTTTACCAAAAGTATCCATCAATTCATAACTTGGACCAAGGTTGATTCAAGATTGAATCACCCCGTTGTTTCTATCCAGTTGTCACAAGTTTGATCTTTGAAAGATCTTACATGTTACCCACCAAGAGCTTGTTTGATGTTGGCTCTAGAAGGATTTCCATGTTCATCGTTAATATTTAACATATCACTCGGATGTTCTGGCAATACCACAAGGATAATGCGTAGGACTCTCAATATATATTCTTACTTTCCACATTGTGTGAAACAACAAGTATTCATAAATTGTGTGTCCTAATGAGATTTATGGATGATCTCTTGGCTCTAGACTCAATTGTGCACTTTGGTTTCCTATTCGGAGACTAGGGAGATGGTCTCCTTCTTTAATATCAACCATCTCTAAGAGAAAGTCGATAGATTATTTAGGTTCCTCGTGAAAATGAAACAATTCCTTTTAATAGAACTTGAGTAGCTTGGGAAGTTTAGTGCAATGCTTCACTGGGTCCATGACGTCTTGTCTTCAATACTGGCGTTACCTTAGTAACCACCAGTAGCATATGTATTGAACCCGGTTTCTGCCCTAAGGTTGAATTGTTGGAGGGCCTTTTCACCCTTTCACTTTTCATTTCTTTTTCATTCTTCAACCCCTTCAGTGCTTACCGAGACTTCATTACTAAAACCTTGTTGGGTTTGTTCTAGCTCCAGCTCTATCTCAGTTGGCACTCTTCCCTTATTCTCACTTTTCTCCTTTTTTCATCATACTTAAGGACTTCTACACTATCTAGTGGTTTGTCCCTGGGTAGATCCCTTTGGCTCTGGCGGGATCATGGGAACTAATACCTAACCTTACCATCCTTATAACTCCAATGCATAAAGTAAAATGGTCGGTATTTTTGGTACAACTCTTTTCGTCTTGAACCCAAATGAAAATCATTTAGAAAATCAATCAAAGTACTTGTGATACGAAATCAAAGCATTTTGTACCTCAATAGTTTTGAATTTTCATAAATGCCCCCAACATGTGCGTAGGCTTTTGAAAATCATTTTACACATGGAGGAAGAAATATTCGTTTGAGTTTTCATAAATGCTCCCCTTCAACATGTGCATCGTGGATTTTTAGAGATAATTTAGCACATAGAGGATTGAGTGTTTTGAAGCACTTTTCATTATCACAATCGCCATAGGAAACCATTTAAAATCAATCAAGGTACTTACGATAAACGTTGATGCTTTAGTACCTTGATAGTTTTTATAGGAATTTTGAAATACTCCCCCTCAATATGTGCATCAATAACTGAAAATGTTTAGCACATATGAGAGAGCAGCCTATTCATTGAGTCATAAAAGATCACATTTTATCAGATTTCATATTTATATCACATTTTCTCCCCCGATCAAAATTTTCAAATCCTTTGAGATTTTGGATCCCAAGTGATTTAAATATGTTAGAGAAATTGGAGAAAAATGTGCTCTGATTTTATTTAATCTGACAAGGAACATTACAGTGCTCCCCCTTAAATTGAGAGGGAGACTACAAGCCACAATCCTAACACTACTATATACTGCATAGTTATATATGTTCATATCACAGCACCACACCACACGAAAATGTTCGAGATAATAACAACCACAGATAAGATATTATCATTCAGTTCGCTGCAGAAGCTTGTAATGCCCATCACGAACTCTTCCTTCCACAAACATTTCCAAGCTTCGGAAGATTCTCCTAGTCTTGAGCCTTTTCCCGATAGCAGCAATAAAGGTGATAAGGATTTAAAAGGTACACTTTTGAGGGGTCATTTAAGCCGTTAATCGCCCACTTTTATATCCGTTACTGCTTAATTTCGTTCCTGTACACTTTTTAGGTCTCTTGAAGGTAAAACGCTGGAATGATGCTTATTTGGACGAAAAGGTGTGAATATGTGAAGAAAATGGCTATAGTCAAGATCAAGACACTCAAGCTGCTGGAAGTACACCCGACGACGTCACAAACAAAGAGCGACGCGTCCCTATAATTGTGACGGCTCAGGAATGAAATTGCTATTTTGTACCTGACGGTGTCAGGCTTTGAAGAGTAGGGCGTCACGAAGACCTTTTCCCTCAGACGGCCTAGATCCAGATTCAGACGGCGTAAGAAGTTGAAGCTGACGGCGTCACAACCACAACGTGACGCCGTCCCAAAGTTGACTTGGTCAAGACAAAACCCTAATGGCGGCGATCCGACGGCGTCACAATTAAAAGGTAACGCCGTCGCAGTTGTAACTCTATATATAGAATTTGATTTTCAGACTTTTAGAGAGGTAGATTGGTGGAGTAAAAACCTAAAACGACTTTTGTCCGGTTTGGGCAGTATCTTTTCAATTTAGGTCAAATTAGTGTTAGAAATAATAAAAACACAAGTTTAGGGATGTGCCTATAAATCCCTTATATTTTGATGTGATCGTAGAGGATGGTAGAGTAAAAGTGTATGGAAAAAAAAAAACAAAAAAAAAGGAGTGATGAAAAAAAAAGAAAAAGAAAAAACATACGGGCTACCATCCTACATCTATCTTTATATTTATGTATGGTTGTTTTAGTTATCTAGAGTTTAGAGTGTCGAGTCTTGACTTAGCAATGCCATTCTTCTCATGCTTGTAACATAAAGATTTTTGACTTGCCACCACTAAATCGCCTATTCAACCAAACCCTTTGTTTCCCTACCGTAAGCCTAACGTTACAACCCTTTAAAACACCTCTTAGATAGTTTTTCCTAGGTGCTTACGCCAAAGCGATGGAGGTTTGATCTAGTCACAAGCCTATGGTAATCTATGTACTAGGACCGGTTAATGAGTGTTTATCTTCCATTTCCAATTTGATATATTTCATATACACCCGAGAGATGAGAGTATCCAAACACCACTTGTGAGGTGCTAGTATATAATTTCCGTGCTTGTTATGACTTTTGCGGGGCTTATACTTGTTGTGAATTGTTCTAAACCAATGCTTCATGCCCCCTAACTTATAAATTAATTGGCCAAAAGCACATTTGCTTGAGGACAAGCAAATACCAAGTGTAGGGATATTTGATAAGGATTTAAAAGGTACACTTTTGAGGGGTCATTTAAGCCCTTAATCGCTCACTTTTATATCCGTTACTGCTTAATTTCATTCCTTTTCACTTTTTAGGTCTCTTGAAGGCAAAATGTTAGAATGATGCTTATTTGGACGAAAAGGCGTGAATATGTGAAGAAAATGGCTAAAGTCAAGATCAAGACACTCAAGCTGCTGGAAGTGCACCCGACGGCGTCACAAACAAAGATCGACGCCGTCCCTATAATTGTGACGGCTCAGGAGTGAAATTGCTATTTTGCACCTGACGGCGTTAGGCTTTGAAGAGTAGGGCGTCACGAAGACCTTTTCCCTCAGACGGCCTAGATCGAGATTCAGACGGCGTCAGAAGTTGAAGCTGACGACGTCACAGCTACAACGTGACGCAGTCTAAAAGTTGACTTGTTCAAGATGAAACCCTAATGACGGCGATCCGACGGCATCACAATTAAAAGGTGACGCCATCGCAGTTGTAACTCTATATATAGAATTCGATTTTCAGACTTTTAGAGAGGTAGATTGGTGGAGTAAAAACCTAAAACGACTTTTGCCCAGTTCGGGCAGTATCTTAGGGTTTTCATACCCTATTTTACATCAAGATAAGTTATTTACTTCATTGATTTCATTATGTCTTCGATTGTATGTGTGTATGCTTTCATGTTTACTATGTCCAGCTAATTTACTTGTGTGTTTGCCTAGATCCATGAAACCTAGTTATTAATTATTGACTGGTTGTCTCTTATCTTAATTGTAATTGGCTTAGGATTGCAATAGGCCATCGTTGTGTTTTTAATTCTTGAGTAATCTTTGTGAACCTTAGTTTATGATCACCTAGAGTAATTGTAGGCTAAACGTCCAAAGATAACCTTAGAGTTAGTTTATGAATCCTAGAGTTTTTGTAGGCAATAACATTTAGGTATTCTCAAAGAGTTAGGGAGAAAAGCATACCCTATGACCTTAGAAGACACAACGCGTTCAGAATAAGGACTTGACATTTCAACCATCAATAAAAGATAACTAGGGAGTAATAGTATCTAGGTAAACACATTTTTAATCATCATACGAGCATACATCAATGGACATCGACTACCCCTTAGCTTAGTTAATTAGATAATTAGAATAGTAGAGTAATTGGTAGAAGTACCACCCCCCCCAATCCAAACCCCGAGATCGTACCTTTTCTTTTCTAAAAAAATATAAAAAAGATAAAAAAAATAATCTTCCTCAACCCCAACCTTAGCGTAATAATTTCTCACTAGCATTCCTATTCCCCTAGAGAACGATATCAATCCCGAGGCTTACCCTAATACTACACTACAACGATTAGGTTCACTGCCTAGGTGGTTGAAAAACTTGCTCGAAGAAAAGGAAGTTTCCTTTGACTCCGAACGCGCGTTGTACGCGTATCAAAAGGCCTCACCCCTTTCCACATCTTGTGCAGTCCAAAACCTTGTACTCATTCCTGGTCTCATCTTGAGCTTATAATCCTTAACCCGGTAATCCAGAGCTTCTTCTATTTAACGAAGAGTACCATCGCTGAATTTGTACAACTTACACAGCCTCATGAGCATCCTTGTCCCATATTTGTCAGTGAAGATAACCGCTTGTGGAGAATCAATTACTGAGAAGTCATGTTTGTATTCGAATCCTGTAGCTTCCCATCGAGGCTTAGTCAGATTGACTTGAGTCTGGTAGCTTTCCATTCAAAGCTGAAAGTCACCAACTCTTTGTCGAATGACTAAGCCTCTAATCCATAGGTTGACTGCTGCAGAAAGAGACTTCTTTCACGAGTGGGCAGGTGATCAAGGTGGCCTTGGAGGTTCAACAGATAAAGATCTTTGAAGTATTTGGGATACAAATTTTTGAAGTCATTTTCCTCTATTACATGGTATTTTTTATCTGCTCTTCGGAGGACAATCTTCTTCAAATAATCATATCCGTACATAGGAAAGATCTCCACATTAACGACACTTAGGATCCGCATTTGTTATCGAACAGCCCTACGACTCTTCTCCGCACTGTGTCTATCGATGTAGAAGTGCTTCTTGTTGAACCACCAATGTGAGATTCCATACGAGGCAGCAACGTCATACTCATATTCTTTATCAGCCCAAAATTGATCTGGAACCATCTGCTCTAAACCAACATCAGAATAGTAGGCATCCTTCATTTTAGAAATTGATTGAACAGGTCTGCTACCCTTGTTCCCAACACACAGATAATCCAGATCCATGTTGAAGAAGAAGTCGGTTTGGATCGTTACTTGACCAGGCGGACCTCCAAGTGGAAGAGGTTTGTTGACGTTGAACTTGAGCATATTCTCATCCACTTGGTCGGTCAACAGCTTATAACAATCCTCCATTTGGTACTGTAAGTGAGAAGCATCTGGATGAAAGGCCTTTACAATATCATAGGCTGGTCCTTCCAGATCCTTTGGTGTGAGCTTCGAGATTCCTTGCCTCTCACTGTACCATTTGATGAAGCTTCCTATATCCCCTGTTATATTCAGCAGAGATTCCTCAGGAGGGGCAACATGGTTAGCCGTAATGGTATTCGCCCAGTTGTTATCTAGAGTGATTAGGTCAGATACATGAATGGTCCAAGTAGGCTCTGGAGTTGCTAGTCGTTCTTCTTTCCACCAGTCTTGAGTCATTTCCTTGGTTGGCGCAGACCATGATGACTTAGAACTTTTAGCACCATCTTCCCCCATGAACGTGTTCCACCAGTTATCGTTACGAGTCACCTTAGGAATGTGTGTGGTGGAAACATCCTCTTCTTCTGAATCAGGTTCTTGACCAAAAGTCGACTCTTCATTCATTTCTTGACCTTCGAGAATGGAAGATAAGGTAGGTGTAATCTTGAGTCAACTATGGTCCAGGCAGCATGGGCTGAGGTTTTAGCAGTCTTGTGTGAGCCTTGGCCAGATGATGATCCTGTTGACTTGAAGATGGTGGAGTAGGAGGTGGTGGATTAGCCTTTGTATTTTCTGAAGTGCCCGACGATCTACCTGTTCCTGAAGAAACTACACCACCAGTAGGAAGAGGTGGTGGTGGTGGTTTAGGAGTTCCCGATGGTGATTTTTGTAACCACCCGCATTTTCAGGTTACTTTTCATTTTCGAGAATTTACTATTCACTTTTACTATTCACATTTACTATTCATTTTCACTATTCATCCGTAAAATTTTTATTTCACATTCTCGTAAGATAAATTATTTTAGTAATATCCTTAGAATTCGACAATCGTTAGATCATCTTCACAAAAGTTATTAAGAAAACATCGTTATAAAGTTTCATTTTGGACGGACCACCGTTTAAACATCACGCGCTTAACGAAAATCAACTCTGATAATTTTCCTAACATCAGATAAATTCTTAGATCACTCATGGTTAATTTGAGAATTTGTGAGATTTATTTTTATGTTACCAAATAAGCCCTGCGCTGAAAAACAAAACTTACGTTTTAAACAATTCTACTTACATCCAGACTTAACGATTCCTGCACTGTGTTTCTAATATGTTTTTGACACTTTTACATTTTTGGAAAAGTCAAACATATTTCCCTCCTCCTTTGACCATAAAGGAATTAACCTTGTACGTTCTACATTTTTGCATAAATCGCGTAACTTTTAAACTTCATAAATAACTGTTAAGTTATCCCGCGTATGATGAAAACCACATTTTAACATCTCATATCACTTTTAGACTAATTTTAGTTTACTCTAAATAAATTCACGGTCGTTTCCCTGAAATTTCATTTTTTTTGATAAACTGCGAATTACGCGTTTTTGACCCGTATTTCCAGCTTTAAGCAGCGTTTTTGCACCCAATGAGACTTATCACTCATTTTATATTTTTAGATGGAGTATAATGATGAGTCTCATCATTCATGCACGTTTCGTATTTTTACGATACCCGGTTTTACGTTTTATGGCTTAACAACTTACGGTTGGCATTTAACGGAACCAAAACTTACTCTAAACTCAAGATATTATCAAAACTTATCATCTAAACCACCTAGACACATTGAGACCGACCTAAGGGGGGGGGGTCATCATATTGGTGGCTTAATCCTAACCAAGGTTCATTTTGATCATTACAAGTGTCCTAACTTAACCATGGTTAATAATTAACCCAATATATGGTTAACCAAACTTACCCTCCTATAAATAAGAAGTGAAATACATCATAAAATCCCTCACATACTGATTTTGGTCGTTCATACCCTAAAACATTCACATCTTCCATAATTTGTTCCATAAACTCCAAGTTTATGCAAAGAAGTTTCAAAGATCAAGCTACTTCATCAAATCTCTAGCAAGATTAAGTGATCTTCTTGAGTTTAAATCCACTCAAGTCACTTAGTACTTCATCACCAACTCTTCAAGTTTGCAAGGGTGCCAAGGTGTGGAAAGCTAGCTCACTCCAAAGTCTTAAGTGATCAATCAAAGTCCTATCCTTACTAAGTTACTCCTTTCTTATTGAAAGCCAAAAGTTGTAAGCAACTTATCACCACCATCATCTCATCTTTATTATTCATAACCCTAACTATTTCATGCTATATATATAGTTACTATGTTGATTCATGATGTACATATACTCAATCACTTGTTTTATTTTACATATTATCATAAAAGTAACAAACTAGTAAACTAGTCATATTCTACACATGGAGACCATTAAAATCAGTAACATATGGACTTTCTAACTTACATAATATGGTAAACAAGAGAAAAAGGTAAACATATCAATTTGAATCACCCGAAACGGACAAACGAGTCAAAAGTTATAAGCAAAAGAAGTTAGCGAAACCTAAACGCCAAAACTACTATGTATAAGCTGTTTTCAGTTCTGTCTTTTTAAAAGTGGTACTTCTGGTCCGAATAATCAAAAAGTTAAAACACGAAAGTTGTCCGGAACGACGTTTTCCTTTGGAGTCAAAAAAGCTCGGACCTTGAAAACACATAAATAGGCCAAAATCTTTCAAAAACATAAACTGTTGTAAATATAGACTCACAACTATACTTTTGTCACAACTAAAAGCAAACCAAGAGGCCTAATGGCCATAAGCCAAGACCACGGCTACGGCTAAGGTCAAGGGATGAGTCTCAAGACCATGGTAGTCAAGATCAAAGTCACGGCAAGACCATGGCTAAAGCCTTAAGGCTTGTTTGCCCAAGACCGTTAACTAAGGTAATCATATTTATGAAACGTCGAGAACTTGTAAGAACATGATAAACTTATTTATATAACAATCTTCACTCAAAACATATGTTGTATCTACTAAGTGCTACAATAGTAGGGAGCTTCATGTGAGGGGTTCATTTGAGTAAAACGTATCGACGAGTTGCTGGATTTACGATTTAAAGTGTCCTAGCTCCTCGAACGTTTACTACATGACCTCTGAATTATGATGGCCCGAACGGTAGTACGGTATCTATAAACTAAATATGTTTTCACATATTAAAGATCTTTCAATAAATATCAAATAATAATTGACTACATCATGATCAACATAGGAATATATATAGGATGGTTTATGTTTTCTTAAACATTATTCCAAACCTAAGTCGCAACATTTCATTTTTAGGTTGCACGTAGAAGTCTTCCGACTTATCCATCACATTCGTTAGTACTTAACATCATCAACTCTTGGTGAGTTCATAGCCCCACTTTCTATTACTTAATTGTTTTACAAACCCTTGGGGGAGATACATGCTTTATTTTAAACCGAACACATTGCTTTCAAACTGTATGCTTATTTGATTGTTTTATTAGCACTAAGTTACCGCATTTGCCAAACATAAGTCCCTAAATCATGAATCATTAGTCACTATGTGAGAGTGGGCGCGAATATTGTGAATAGATCTATTGGGATTGATGAATCTCGTTTGTGTTGGCCCGTTAGAGGCAAACAAACGCACTATATTTGAGTAACATTAGGTAAAAATGGCAATTTTATCTACTAGGGCACGTACCAACAATTTCTCCAATTAAATTTGGAACACGTTAACGCCTTGATTGCATGATGCTTAGTCTAATAATAACTATTTTGTTTTCAAAACCTTGGTGTGAGTCAAATTAACTCACACTACCAACATAACTCTATGAATTTCACTCAACCTTTGTGTTGACAGTTTTAAGCATGTATTTCAGGTTCATAAAGTCGGAAGCTGGCACGGAAGGGCAAGATTAAGAAGGCTATACATAAATATTTTATCATTCACAAAGCATCAAAAACTTTATATTGATGTGTTTTGTAATCAATGGAACCAACTGGGACCTATTTTATAAACTCTGATATATTTGAATGATAAAGCCTTTTTAAAACGACTCTTTTAGAGATCGTTTTCTATTATTATGACTGTTGTGCCATAAAGTAATACCCAGTTTGAATTCCGCTGCATATCTGAATTGGGGGTGTTACAATTTTGGTAGATCATATCTTCTCCTTTTCTTCTCCTTTTGCTCCCCGGTGTCTTTCAAGAACCGAACATAGTTATCCTGTTGCATGGACTTTTGGAGAGCTTCATACAATTGAGCGTGTGCTTCATGCTCCTTCTATTCGTTTGTCTCATACATGCGTTGCTCAAGAATCTCTTTCATATTAGAAGTGGGAGATATCTGAACCTTGCATGTAGGGGAGCCTTCATAACCCATTCAACTACTTCTTTGACTTCTGCTTCTATTGCATTGACCACTTCATAGTCGAAGTTGAGTCGTTCTATCTTTGACAATCGCAGATCGTGATGTTTAACTTTTTCTGGCAGTTTTTGCTTTTCCATGGCTTTAAGACATTTTAGAGCATCGTCCAGTTTTTGCTTGATACTTTTGCTTGTAGGTGGTGATGGTGGTGGGGTTGTTGTTTCGCTTGTATCAATGACGGTTGTGGAGATGGTTGTTGTTTGTAGATTCGGTTGTAACTGGTGGTGGTAGTGCGGTTGTTGGTGTCGTTACAGAAGGAGTTGGTGTTAGAAACGACATTGGTGGGGTGTTGGAAACGACATTGGTGGAATGGTAGATGTATCCTGTTGAATGGTGATTGAGAACATGGATACAACTTCCTTTTCCTCTTTTGTTTTATCAGCATCAGAATCAGATGGTTTATCAACTAGGAATTGGTCACCATAGGTGAAATCTGGCTAGAGGTTTTTAAGCGAAGATAGGGTTTCTGAAGATTTGTTTGGTTTGTCCAGGAGCTCTTGATCATCAGTCCTTAGCTTGAGATTTTCCTGGAGATTTGGATAGGCTTGTTTCACAAACTCATCTGCTGCTATCTCACTATCTTGAACACCGGGTACTCTTTCCTTGTCCCCTGTTTCTGTCTTCTCCATGGTACCAGATTCAGTAACAGTCTCCGTCTGGTCTTCTTGATCAATCTTATCAACATTTCCACCCTCGTTCTCCTGAGTGTCCGACTATGTGTCACTGGAGTCGACATTTATCTCAGGAGTTAGAGAACGTTCCCCTTCAGCTCCAATTGGCTCCTTAGCAGATGATGATTCAGTTGTTCGTTTCTAGAGAACATATTTGGTAGTGGTCTTGGGAGCTGGAGAAGAAATCGTCAATAATGTCTCAGCAACCTGCACAACATCCTCAACCGCTTTTCCTTTTCCTTTACCTTCAACTACTGGAAGGGAGTGACGTAACTCAGATTCTGGTTCAGTAATGTTCACACCCTTCCTTGGTCGTCTCGCCGACTCCTCTTGCTCCTATAAACTAGCACCAATGCCCTTTTGAAGCTCAATGTCATCGAAATCCTTAATAGCCAATTCGGTCCTTGTTTTCTTGGACCCTCTTCCTTTGCCTGATCCACCCTTTCTTTTCTTCTTGCCTTATATGGATGGATCAGCAGTAGCAGATTTTTCTTGTCCTTTCTTGGGAAGGTCGGCATTGGATGACTTGGATGATGTTTTGGTTGATTTTGTTGGTGTTGGATTGGATGAATCACCGATGTCAGTCTTGGTTGATTTATTCATATTATCTTGGAAATACTTTGCGTTGAAAATATCGTTCTTGATGAGTGCGTCAGGAATTGCCTTGCCAAAGATTTCCTGAGTAGAACCCTTAGCAACGAACTTCAGATTACCAAGAATATGCTCTTAGTCGGAAAGATGAAGAGCTTAAAAAACCTGATGCTGGGGATCACTCGCTTGTACACAGATTTCTTCTTTTGATATGTTGTGATGTCTTTTGCTTGTCCGAAATGAAAGTGTGAATCGATAATGTGAACTCCTCCCAGATTCGTTCAGCGTAATCAATGTTTGCTTGATTCACCACTCCCTACAAGATTTGCATAATTGGGGCTCTTGGTCTTTCAAATCCAGATGTTTTACCAGTGAGGCATAGATTGAGAATGGTGAAGATTGTCCTCCATGGTTGAAACATTTCATTGGTAATAACTGTAGAGATATTTCATTGTTGATAACATGCGGATACCCCAATTCAATGACAAACTCGATTAATTCTTCAGTGGTTGGTGGAGAAGTGAATGGGTGAGCTGGATCTACTCGTGTGATTTGAAGGGCTTCACGGATTGTGTCCTTAGTAAGTTCTTACCATGTGTCATCAAGTTGACAGCTGTACACTGCAGTGATCTTGTCCCACTTGACCGTATCCCAAAATTGTTGAATGTAGATCGATGAGATTGTGGAGCGTAACGTCAGAGCACCAAAGAAATTAGTGTTCTTTAGTATGTCGACAACAATTTTGTAGATAGGGTTGGGTTGGGTTTTGTCCACGTCAATAAAGTAGTTGCTCCTCCCAATCGGTACCCAGTCATCGTAAGGAAGAATTTCATCATCTGTACGTGTGGTAGGTGGGGCAGTAGTGACTTGGTTAACCGATGCAGTGATGTCAGCCATAGTATCTGTACAAAACACATCCACCAAGAAAGATATTTGCAGGATTGTTATGTTAGATGTGAATAACAGATTAGACGATAGAAACACATGAAATCAAATACCAAAGCATTGGAAATCCTAAGACAAAGTCAAAGAATAACAAGCACTTAACGGGATATGGGACACTCCCAGGATTATGTCACATTGATCACCATTACAAGATACACAAAACTTTGTTTTGTCAATTTGTGGTGATCAAGTCAAATGTGACAAATCACAAGAGGTCACATTGCAATATACATATGACATTTGGGACAAAACATATATTGCAACCACATGGGACAAAATGCATACTTGAAAAAATAATGGAAGTCTCAAATCGCATTATTGACAAACTAATCAAAACGCAGAAAGAACAACCTTATCAACCCAAAACCGTATTTAGGAACAAGTCTATCAAAACGCATCCTAGAACAATTCAACTCGCTACCAAGAACATTCAAACACGCCCAGAAACGCACTCAAACAATTTCTTGACAAATCAAAGACATGATCAAAGACTTAACAAATTAACTAGATTGTGACCAACACTCACTTAGTCATACCCAGTTACCAAACATATCAAATCAAAACCCAGTTACCAAAAGATGCATAAAACGCAATCAATTTACATAATCCAAAATTTAGAAAAGGGGCAAATGATTCATGGGAAATTAATTACTATCAACAATAAGTGCATACAACTAGCTTATCATCTAAACCCAGCAATCAAATCTTATAGACGGAATCAGATGAAAGTCACACAAATGCTGCAATTAAGATAAAAAATTAGTCAAATGAAGATGTAATAGATATCCTATAAGTGGAATAAGACTATTTGATTCAATTAATACCTAAGATGAAATCAGGAGGATCAAAACGCAGTGAGATAGAGAGAAAGTGTATGTGAGAATTTCACTGACAGTTTGAAAAGTTTGACCAGACAAATCGCATTCAAATTTATACCAAACCTCACATGTATCAGTAAATGACACAAATGGTCCTTCTTTGTCAAAAAGCATTATAAATTCTTTTCTTGGACAAATCGCTTTGAAGACCTTTTTATTTTGACAAATCTCACTCACATTCTTTGATAAATATTATCACATGTCATATTTGGCCCTTCATATTGAGAAGTTGCACTCTAAACCTGATGCAGGATTTCTGACCAGGTTTTACATTTATGGTTACTCGTCTACCAATGGCCTACCTAATATAACGGGCAGTGTACCCGGTCGCATGTAGTGAGGGAATGGTAAGACCGAGGTCGTCCCAAGAACGGTTGATTCCTAGCTGTCTAATTAATTAAATTGGTCAAATAAATAAGTTTTAATGATAGGATTAATAATATTTAAGGTGTCACATGATCAATCGGGCTGGTTCTCTGGTAAACAAGCTAATGGGAAAGATAGTGATGCAATTCTTAAATCGAGTTCATCCACAAATGGATCGTGGCAAAAGTCGGTAGACTCCTATGGTCAATTCGTCTACCCTATCATTCTTAGAATCCTCACCAAGATGAACAAGTCACCCGGGATCATTCGGCAATCTAATAGTAGTCCTTTAGAGTCGGCGCTTACTATCGCATTACATAGGTTCTAAAAGTCACTAGATTCCTGCTTCAAGTGAGGGTTTAAGTCGCTAGGACAGCATTTGGTCAGTTCGTCCTAACCTATCAGCAAAGGCTTCCACCGAAGATCAAGCTACAACCCTTGAAAGTACAGTTGTTTTTAGTCCCCTAAGCCAAGTCATTAAGTACCTCTACATGCAAGATTCAAAATAATGAGTGCTCGGGCGCTAGCATCTTAGACACTCATCCATAACTTCTTAAGTTCATCCAAACGACCGGTGATCATTTGGTCAGTTCACACAAGCGAGGAAGGGTCGTCAGTTGGTCAATTATTACCCTTCCAAACTCTACCTAACTGCTTAGGGTCAGTTGGTAAATTCTCCTAAACAACTAGATACGACCGCAATTCAAAACAACCGAAGCTAGGGTGGCTACCAACAAACTATGCATGCATACACTATAAACAATTAATAATAAAATAATCAAAACTAGGCTAGCACTTAGTTTCCACATCACCAAAATACCCTAGTGGAATGACGAATAAAACTTCATATAAAACAATAAATAAACAAAGACATAACATTAAATAATTAATTAGCCAATAATAAATTAAAAGACAATTAATTAGAACACAATAAATAAAGATGCCCCAACAATTAAATTAGAATCAAAATCATAACTGAATAATGAAACCAAAATAATAATATGAGTCGGAAAATGATTACATATCATGCCAAGATAATTGCTATCGATCTCATAGTTGAGTGCCTGGGCAAAACCCCTAAGGGTTTGCCCCTAAAAGAACCAATATCTGCTGCTCTTCTTTTGTTGTTGTACGGCGCACACAAGACCAAAGCACCCTAATTGATATATTTTTGTGTACCTCGTAGATGCACTATTTAGTATTTATACTAATATTCATTGGCTATTTAGCACTTTGGCCCTCAAACTTGCTTCATATTGCACCATTAGTCCCTGGCTTTTATTTATCCATTGATTACACATATAAACGTGTTAAATATATTTAGGACTTTGACGAATTCAGCCCCTCATCGAACTTCTTCATTTATTCTTTAGTCATTGAAGTGAATAAAATAAATATTAACTTACCGCATTTAATCCCTGGACTTCAAAACTTTGCGTGCAAGTTATTAATTACGGCGTAACTAAATATCCGAGTTACTCTGTAATCCTTCGTCAGCACATACTTATCCACTCCGAAATTATCTCTACAGCGTAACTAATTCACCAGGTTACGCCGTAACCTTCACAAAAATAATTACGAGTTACAGCGTAACATTATTAACGAGTTACAGCGTAATCTTCACACAGAATTCATAGGCCCTCGTAGTGTGAGTTACGGCGTAAGTAAATTGTGCTCTTACGCCGTAATCTATCTTCAGAACATATATTTGGCCTTATATCACATCTTTTCCGCTCCAAAGCCTCATTTATCCTGAAATGCAATTATGAACGAATTAAGTACTATTAATACAAATGAGGCCATAACACGAGAATTTGATATATAAAATATCAGGATAATTTGATGTTATCAAATATCCCCCCATTTGAATTCTACTTGTCCTCAAGTAGACCATTTAAATAATTCTTAAAAAGATATCTCTCAAGATTAATTGGAAAATATGAGTTTAAAAATCACCTAAGCTAGAAAATTCCAAACCGAGCACCTCACGAAAACGGAATTGAAATCACACTCTCTCTCATAATTCACGTGTTTATTTTTGGGTAATCACTTAACTGCTCAGTCATGGCGAGTATTCTATCATATGCTTGACAAAGATACTAATCTCCACCACTAGAGTCTATAGATGCAGCTATTCTAAAAGGCAATGGGTTGACACAACATAAAGGCTTATGGGGTTATTATGTCATTACTAACGAGCTACGGCGAAGGGGACAAAACCAATGATACATGACCAAATTCATGGCCAAGACACCAATGATTGCTCGTTTCCTCACCTAAGCTCGATTCATGACCAAGAGTAGGATAAGACATGGGAAATAATTTAATGGGTGTAAACAAAAAGACACAAAACAAATAGATTCCTAAGTCCACAGTCGCCCCACCATTAGTCGCATTCAATCCTATACCAAAATCCGAGGGTCAAAGTCAAGGGGTCTTCTATAATCCAATACACGAGTTAATGCATAAGAAATGTAGCGAAGTGCCTCATAATCTCCATAAACTAGGCAACTAAGATGCAATAACTCGGCCTTCATCATCAATGAAAAAAAAAGTATGTGCTATAAAAAAATTTAAAATTGGGGTACATTTAGCACAGAATTCGACCAAAAACAATATAATCAACCATTTCTATCTCCCATCCCCCCACTTGAAATGTACAATGCCCTCATTGGACAATATTAGTTAAAATTTGAAAGGCGAGATAGAAATGTACGTGTTTCTAATTTTATCCGTAAGAACCAAAACGAATATGTAAAAACTGCGCCTAGTTGGACAAGGCGAGAACACTAATCATAAATAAACACTTTCTTACATGAATATAAACGATACGGACATAAAACGTATCCCCCACTTGAGATCAACTATCATCTAAACCCGATCTTCTTCCACAACCCTTTATTCAAAACCCGCAACTTTCACCAGTGGAACAAAAATTAACCAACAGCGCCCAGGCCATGGACATACGGAAACTACAGGGTAGGCTAGGCGATAGGTGTAACGAAACAATTATATTTGGTGAACGAAATGAAAGGAATGGCTTAGATGGGTGTATTAGGGTATCTTGCACTAATGATGAGTGCAACAAAAAGGGTTTAATAGGGGGATTGACTAATCGATGTGAAAAGCCAATATAAACATAACAAAAATGATGGGCTATTTGGGTTTAATCCTAAAATTGCCTTATATCCTAGCTGCACCGATCACACCAAGTTACCTCAGTGTAATGCTCATGATAATGGTCTCGAAAAGATATGCAAGGCCAAGTTCTAAAGTCTACTATAGCCACCGGCACACTCATTTTTATGGTATTATGTATAAGGGGAAAACGGAAAGGCTTATCCTCACACAATGTAAATATAGGGTAGGTGTGCTCAGTCTCGATTAATCCAGTTAAGTAATGTTAGGAATTAGAAATTCCATAGTGAAGTGTCGGTCACCCCATATATAATCTAGCATAATTTAGCTCGTAGACATTACGTTATTTACTAGTTATTTAGTTAGCTATTTAGTTTAGAGCAACACCGTGGAGGAAGGACGGGTCTTTACCCACTGTATACCTGATCCACAGGCCGATAGGAGGTCGTTATGTTTGTAACTATAAATACCCTCTACCTCCCAAGGTAGAGGGTTGGACCTTTCATTCATCTTAATCTAACCTTCTATGTTTTCTTTCACTTTCTCTCTCTAAAACCTCTAAATAATTCGACCATATTATTGTTTGTTATGTGTTTATGAAATCCAATATCTTACAATTGGTATCAAGAGCCATGGTTAGATCATATCTTGCACATCTTTGGATTTCTAGGGGTTTTTAGGTGGTTTTTGAGTTTGAAAAAGTTTAGTGGTTTTTGCATCATTTGGTTGATTTCTTGTGTTAAAGTTTGAATTTTGTTTGTACTTTCATGTTTAGAATCATCACAAGTGTTTAGGTTTTCATTTGGTTAGCTTGAATCATCTTGGTTGGGTTGTTTTTGGATTGAAAAGTGATGTTTATAAGGTTTTTCTTGCTAGCGACTTAGCTCACGGTTTATTTTTCTTCATAGCGACTTGCTTCACAAAATTGTAGCGAGTTACAGTTTTAAACCTAGCGAGTTAGATCTAGCGAGTTAAAGTACAAGTAGTGGACTCTCCACTACGAGTAGCGACTTGGTGGTAGCGACTTGGTCTGTAGCGAGTTGCTCTTTAGCGACTTGCATCTTTAGCGACTTGAGTAGCGAATTGCTGCCAAAATTTTGCTAGCGACTTGAGTCTTAGCGAGTTACTACTTAGCGACTTACATCTGGCTAGCGACTTGGAACTCTAGTGACTTAGTGGTGTAGCGAATTAGTTGTTAGCGACTTGGTTCAAGAATTCGTAGCGACTTGGTTGATTTTTCCCGTCAAAACTTCAAACGGCCATAACTTTTGAACCGTAACTCCGTTTTCAGTGTTCTACCCATCAAAAAGTATGTTCTATAAAAAAATTTAAAATTGGGGTACATTTAGCACAGAATTCGACCAAAAACAATATAATCAACCATTTCTATCTCCCATCCCCCCACTTGAAATGTACAATGCCCTCATTGGACAATATTAGTTAAAATTTGAAAGGCGAGATAGAAATGTACGTGTTTCTAATTTTATCCGTAAGAACCAAAACGAATATGTAAAAACTGCGCCTAGTTGGACAAGGCGAGAACACTAATCATAAATAAACACTTTCTTACATGAATATAAACGATACGGACATAAAACGTATCCCCCACTTGAGATCAACTATCATCTAAACCCGATCTTCTTCCACAACCCTTTATTCAAAACCCGCAACTTTCACCAGTGGAACAAAAATTAACCAACAGCGCCCAGGCCATGGACATACGGAAACTACAGGGTAGGCTAGGCGATAGGTGTAACGAAACAATTATATTTGGTGAACGAAATGAAAGGAATGGCTTAGATGGGTGTATTAGGGTATCTTGCACTAATGATGAGTGCAACAAAAAGGGTTTAATAGGGGGATTGACTAATCGATGTGAAAAGCCAATATAAACATAACAAAAATGATGGGCTATTTGGGTTTAATCCTAAAATTGCCTTATATCCTAGCTGCACCGATCACACCAAGTTACCTCAGTGTAATGCTCATGATAATGGTCTCGAAAAGATATGCAAGGCCAAGTTCTAAAGTCTACTATAGCCACCGGCACACTCATTTTTATGGTATTATGTATAAGGGGAAAACGGAAAGGCTTATCCTCACACAATGTAAATATAGGGTAGGTGTGCTCAGTCTCGATTAATCCAGTTAAGTAATGTTAGGAATTAGAAATTCCATAGTGAAGTGTCGGTCACCCCATATATAATCTAGCATAATTTAGCTCGTAGACATTACGTTATTTACTAGTTATTTAGTTAGCTATTTAGTTTAGAGCAACACCGTGGAGGAAGGACGGGTCTTTACCCACTGTATACCTGATCCACAGGCCGATAGGAGGTCGTTATGTTTGTAACTATAAATACCCTCTACCTCCCAAGGTAGAGGGTTGGACCTTTCATTCATCTTAATCTAACCTTCTATGTTTTCTTTCACTTTCTCTCTCTAAAACCTCTAAATAATTCGACCATATTATTGTTTGTTATGTGTTTATGAAATCCAATATCTTACAATTGGTATCAAGAGCCATGGTTAGATCATATCTTGCACATCTTTGGATTTCTAGGGGTTTTTAGGTGGTTTTTGAGTTTGAAAAAGTTTAGTGGTTTTTGCATCATTTGGTTGATTTCTTGTGTTAAAGTTTGAATTTTGTTTGTACTTTCATGTTTAGAATCATCACAAGTGTTTAGGTTTTCATTTGGTTAGCTTGAATCATCTTGGTTGGGTTGTTTTTGGATTGAAAAGTGATGTTTATAAGGTTTTTCTTGCTAGCGACTTAGCTCACGGTTTATTTTTCTTCATAGCGACTTGCTTCACAAAATTGTAGCGAGTTACAGTTTTAAACCTAGCGAGTTAGATCTAGCGAGTTAAAGTACAAGTAGTGGACTCTCCACTACGAGTAGCGACTTGGTGGTAGCGACTTGGTCTGTAGCGAGTTGCTCTTTAGCGACTTGCATCTTTAGCGACTTGAGTAGCGAATTGCTGCCAAAATTTTGCTAGCGACTTGAGTCTTAGCGAGTTACTACTTAGCGACTTACATCTGGCTAGCGACTTGGAACTCTAGCGACTTAGTGGTGTAGCGAATTAGTTGTTAGCGACTTGGTTCAAGAATTCGTAGCGACTTGGTTGATTTTTCCCGTCAAAACTTCAAACGGCCATAACTTTTGAACCGTAACTCCGTTTTCAGCGTTCTACCCATCAAAAAGTATGTGCTATAAAAAAATTTAAAATTGGGGTACATTTAGCACATAATTCGACCAAAAACAATATAATCAACCATTTCTATCTCCCATCCCCCCACTTGAAATGTACAATGCCCTCATTGGACAATATTAGTTAAAATTTGAAAGGTGAGATAGAAATGTACGTGTTTCTAATTTTATCCGTAAGAACCAAAACGAATATGTAAAAACTGCGCCTAGTTGGACAAGGCGAGAACACTAATCATAAATAAACACTTTCTTACATGAATATAAACGATACGGACATAAAACGTATCCCCCACTTGAGATCAACTATCATCTAAACCCGATCTTCTTCCACAACCCTTTATTCAAAACCCGCAACTTTCACCAGTGGAACAAAAATTAACCAACAGCGCCCAGGCCATGGACATACGGAAACTACAGGGTAGGCTAGGCGATAGGTGTAACGAAACAATTATATTTGGTGAACGAAATGAAAGGAATGGCTTAGATGGGTGTATTAGGGTACCTTGCACTAATGATGAGTGCAACAAAAAGGGTTTAATAGGGGGATTGACTAATCGATGTGAAAAGCCAATATAAACATAACAAAAATGATGGGCTATTTGGGTTTAATCCTAAAATTGCCTTATATCCTAGCTGCACCGATCACACCAAGTTACCTCAGTGTAATGCTCATGATAATGGTCTCGAAAAGATATGCAAGGCCAAGTTCTAAAGTCTACTATAGCCACCGGCACACTCATTTTTATGGTATTATGTATAAGGGGAAAACGGAAAGGCTTATCCTCACACAATGTAAATATAGGGTAGGTGTGCTCAGTCTCGATTAATCCAGTTAAGTAATGTTAGGAATTAGAAATTCCATAGTGAAGTGTCGGTCACCCCATATATAATCTAGCATAATTTAGCTCGTAGACATTACGTTATTTACTAGTTATTTAGTTAGCTATTTAGTTTAGAGCAACACCGTGGAGGAAGGACGGGTCTTTACCCACTGTATACCTGATCCACAGGCCGATAGGAGGTCGTTATGTTTGTAACTATAAATACCCTCTACCTCCCAAGGTAGAGGGTTGGACCTTTCATTCATCTTAATCTAACCTTCTATGTTTTCTTTCACTTTCTCTCTCTAAAACCTCTAAATAATTCGACCATATTATTGTTTGTTATGTGTTTATGAAATCCAATATCTTACAATTGGTATCAAGAGCCATGGTTAGATCATATCTTGCACATCTTTGGATTTCTAGGGGTTTTTAGGTGGTTTTTGAGTTTGAAAAAGTTTAGTGGTTTTTGCATCATTTGGTTGATTTCTTGTGTTAAAGTTTGAATTTTGTTTGTACTTTCATGTTTAGAATCATCACAAGTGTTTAGGTTTTCATTTGGTTAGCTTGAATCATCTTGGTTGGGTTGTTTTTGGATTGAAAAGTGATGTTTATAAGGTTTTTCTTGCTAGCGACTTAGCTCACGGTTTATTTTTCTTCATAGCGACTTGCTTCACAAAATTGTAGCGAGTTACAGTTTTAAACCTAGCGAGTTAGATCTAGCGAGTTAAAGTACAAGTAGTGGACTCTCCACTACGAGTAGCGACTTGGTGGTAGCGACTTGGTCTGTAGCGAGTTGCTCTTTAGCGACTTGCATCTTTAGCGACTTGAGTAGCGAATTGCTGCCAAAATTTTGCTAGCGACTTGAGTCTTAGCGAGTTACTACTTAGCGGCTTACATCGGGCTAGCGACTTGGAACTCTAGCGACTTAGTGGTGTAGCGAATTAGTTGTTAGCGACTTGGTTCAAGAATTCGTAGCGACTTGGTTGATTTTTCCCGTCAAAACTTCAAACGGCCATAACTTTTGAACCGTAACTCCGTTTTCAGCGTTCTACCCATCAAAAAGTATGTGCTATAAAAAAATTTAAAATTGGGGTACATTTAGCACAGAATTCGACCAAAAACAATATAATCAACCATTTCTATCTCCCATCCCCCCACTTGAAATGTACAATGCCCTCATTGGACAATATTAGTTAAAATTTGAAAGGCGAGATAGAAATGTACGTGTTTCTAATTTTATCCGTAAGAACCAAAACGAATATGTAAAAACTGCGCCTAGTTGGACAAGGCGAGAACACTAATCATAAATAAACACTTTCTTACATGAATATAAACGATACGGACATAAAACGTATCCCCCACTTGAGATCAACTATCATCTAAACCCGATCTTCTTCCACAACCCTTTACTCAAAACCCGCAACTTTCACCAGTGGAACAAAAATTAACCAACAGCGCCCAGGCCATGGACATACGGAAACTACAGGGTAGGCTAGGCGATAGGTGTAACGAAACAATTATATTTGGTGAACGAAATGAAAGGAATGGCTTAGATGGGTGTATTAGGGTATCTTGCACTAATGATGAGTGCAACAAAAAGGGTTTAATAGGGGGATTGACTAATCGATGTGAAAAGCCAATATAAACATAACAAAAATGATGGGCTATTTGGGTTTAATCCTAAAATTGCCTTATATCCTAGCTGCACCGATCACACCAAGTTACCTCAGTGTAATGCTCATGATAATGGTCTCGAAAAGATATGCAAGGCCAAGTTCTAAAGTCTACTATAGCCACCGGCACACTCATTTTTATGGTATTATGTATAAGGGGAAAACGGAAAGGCTTATCCTCACACAATGTAAATATAGGGTAGGTGTGCTCAGTCTCGATTAATCCAGTTAAGTAATGTTAGGAATTAGAAATTCCATAGTGAAGTGTCGGTCACCCCATATATAATCTAGCATAATTTAGCTCGTAGACATTACGTTATTTACTAGTTATTTAGTTAGCTATTTAGTTTAGAGCAACGCCGTGGAGGAAGGACGGGTCTTTACCCACTGTATACCTGATCCACAGGCCGATAGGAGGTCGTTATGTTTGTAACTATAAATACCCTCTACCTCCCAAGGTAGAGGGTTGGACCTTTCATTCATCTTAATCTAACCTTCTATGTTTTCTTTCACTTTCTCTCTCTAAAACCTCTAAATAATTCGACCATATTATTGTTTGTTATGTGTTTATGAAATCCAATATCTTACAATTGGTATCAAGAGCCATGGTTAGATCATATCTTGCACATCTTTGGATTTCTAGGGGTTTTTAGGTGGTTTTTGAGTTTGAAAAAGTTTAGTGGTTTTTGCATCATTTGGTTGATTTCTTGTGTTAAAGTTTGAATTTTGTTTGTACTTTCATGTTTAGAATCATCACAAGTGTTTAGGTTTTCATTTGGTTAGCTTGAATCATCTTGGTTGGGTTGTTTTTGGATTGAAAAGTGATGTTTATAAGGTTTTTCTTGCTAGCGACTTAGCTCACGGTTTATTTTTCTTCATAGCGACTTGCTTCACAAAATTGTAGCGAGTTACAGTTTTAAACCTAGCGAGTTAGATCTAGCGAGTTAAAGTACAAGTAGTGGACTCTCCACTACGAGTAGCGACTTGGTGGTAGCGACTTGGTCTGTAGCGAGTTGCTCTTTAGCGACTTGCATCTTTAGCGACTTGAGTAGCGAATTGCTGCCAAAATTTTGCTAGCGACTTGAGTCTTAGCGAGTTACTACTTAGCGACTTACATCTGGCTAGCGACTTGGAACTCTAGCGACTTAGTGGTGTAGCGAATTAGTTGTTAGCGACTTGGTTCAAGAATTCGTAGCGACTTGGTTGATTTTTCCCGTCAAAACTTCAAACGGCCATAACTTTTGAACCGTAACTCCGTTTTCAGCGTTCTACCCATCAAAAAGTATGTGCTATAAAAAAATTTAAAATTGGGGTACATTTAGCACAGAATTCGACCAAAAACAATATAATCAACCATTTCTATCTCCCATCCCCCCACTTGAAATGTACAATGCCCTCATTGGACAATATTAGTTAAAATTTGAAAGGCGAGATAGAAATGTACGTGTTTCTAATTTTATCCGTAAGAACCAAAACGAATATGTAAAAACTGCGCCTAGTTGGACAAGGCGAGAACACTAATCATAAATAAACACTTTCTTACATGAATATAAACGATACGGACATAAAACGTATCCCCCACTTGAGATCAACTATCATCTAAACCCGATCTTCTTCCACAACCCTTTATTCAAAACCCGCAACTTTCACCAGTGGAACAAAAATTAACCAACAGCGCCCAGGCCATGGACATACGGAAACTACAGGGTAGGCTAGGCGATAGGTGTAACGAAACAATTATATTTGGTGAACGAAATGAAAGGAATGGCTTAGATGGGTGTATTAGGGTATCTTGCACTAATTATGAGCGCAACAAAAAGGGTTTAATAGGGGGATTGACTAATCAATGTGAAAAGCCAATATAAACATAACAAAAATGATGGGCTATTTGGGTTTAATCCTAAAATTGCCTTATATCCTAGCTGCACCAATCACACCAAGTTACCTCAGTGTAATGCTCATGATAATGGTATCGAAAAGAAATGCAAGGCCAAGTTCTAAAGTCTACTATAGCCACCGGCACACTCATTTTTATGGTATTATGTATAAGGGGAAAACGGAAAGGCTTATCCTCACACAATGTAAATATAGGGTAGGTGTGCTCAGTCTCGATTAATCCAGTTAAGTAATGTTAGGAATTAGAAATTCCATAGTGAAGTGTCGATCACCCCATATATAATCTAGCATAATTTAGCTCGTAGACATTACGTTATTTACTAGTTATTTAGTTAGCTATTTAGTTTAGAGCAACACCGTGGAGGAAGGACGGGTCTTTACCCACTGTATACCTGATCCACAGGCCGATAGGAGGTCGTTATGTTTGTAACTATAAATACCCTCTACCTCCGAAGGTAGAGGGTTGGACCTTTCATTCATCTTAATCTAACCTTCTATGTTTTCTTTCACTTTCTCTCTCTAAAACCTCTAAATAATTCGACCATATTATTGTTTGTTATGTGTTTATGAAATCCAATATCTTACAATTGGTATCAAGAGCCATGGTTAGATCATATCTTGCACATCTTTGGATTTCTAGGGGTTTTTAGGTGGTTTTTGAGTTTGAAAAAGTTTAGTGGTTTTCGCATCATTTGGTTGATTTCTTGTGTTAAAGTTTGAATTTTGTTTGTACTTTCATGTTTAGAATCATCACAAGTGTTTAGGTTTTCATTTGGTTAGCTTGAATCATCTTGGTTGGGTTGTTTTTGGATTGAAAAGTGATGTTTATAAGGTTTTTCTTGCTAGCGACTTAGCTCACGGTTTATTTTTCTTCATAGCGACTTGCTTCACAAAATTGTAGCGAGTTACAGTTTTAAACCTAGCGAGTTAGATCTAGCGAGTTAAAGTACAAGTAGTGGACTCTCCACTACGAGTAGCGACTTGGTGGTAGCGACTTGGTCTGTAGCGAGTTGCTCTTTAGCGACTTGCATCTTTAGCGACTTGAGTAGCGAATTGCTGCCAAAATTTTGCTAGCGACTTGAGTCTTAGCGAGTTACTACTTAGCGACTTACATCTGGCTAGCGACTTGGAACTCTAGCGACTTAGTGGTGTAGCGAATTAGTTGTTAGCGACTTGGTTCAAGAATTCGTAGCGACTTGGTTGATTTTTCCCGTCAAAACTTCAAACGGCCATAACTTTTGAACCGTAACTCCGTTTTCAGCGTTCTACCCATCAAAAAGTATGTGCTATAAAAAAATTTAAAATTGGGGTACATTTAGCACAGAATTCGACCAAAAACAATATAATCAACCATTTCTATCTCCCATCCCCCCACTTGAAATGTACAATGCCCTCATTGGACAATATTAGTTAAAATTTGAAAGGCGAGATAGAAATGTACGTGTTTCTAATTTTATCCGTAAGAACCAAAACGAATATGTAAAAACTGCGCCTAGTTGGACAAGGCGAGAACACTAATCATAAATAAACACTTTCTTACATGAATATAAACGATACGGACATAAAACGTATCCCCCACTTGAGATCAACTATCATCTAAACCCGATCTTCTTCCACAACCCTTTATTCAAAACCCGCAACTTTCACCAGTGGAACAAAAATTAACCAACAGCGCCCAGGCCATGGACATACGGAAACTACAGGGTAGGCTAGGCGATAGGTGTAACGAAACAATTATATTTGGTGAACGAAATGAAAGGAATGGCTTAGATGGGTGTATTAGGGTATCTTGCACTAATGATGAGTGCAACAAAAAGGGTTTAATAGGGGGATTGACTAATCGATGTGAAAAGCCAATATAAACATAACAAAAATGATGGGCTATTTGGGTTTAATCCTAAAATTGCCTTATATCCTAGCTGCACCGATCACACCAAGTTACCTCAGTGTAATGCTCATGATAATGGTCTCGAAAAGATATGCAAGGCCAAGTTCTAAAGTCTACTATAGCCACCGGCACACTCATTTTTATGGTATTATGTATAAGGGGAAAACGGAAAGGCTTATCCTCACACAATGTAAATATAGGGTAGGTGTGCTCAGTCTCGATTAATCCAGTTAAGTAATGTTAGGAATTAGAAATTCCATAGTGAAGTGTCGGTCACCCCATATATAATCTAGCATAATTTAGCTCGTAGACATTACGTTATTTACTAGTTATTTAGTTAGCTATTTAGTTTAGAGCAACACCGTGGAGGAAGGACGGGTCTTTACCCACTGTATACCTGATCCACAGGCCGATAGGAGGTCGTTATGTTTGTAACTATAAATACCCTCTACCTCCCAAGGTAGAGGGTTGGACCTTTCATTCATCTTAATCTAACCTTCTATGTTTTCTTTCACTTTCTCTCTCTAAAACCTCTAAATAATTCGACCATATTATTGTTTGTTATGTGTTTATGAAATCCAATATCTTACAATTGGTATCAAGAGCCATGGTTAGATCATATCTTGCACATCTTTGGATTTCTAGGGGTTTTTAGGTGGTTTTTGAGTTTGAAAAAGTTTAGTGGTTTTTGCATCATTTGGTTGATTTCTTGTGTTAAAGTTTGAATTTTGTTTGTACTTTCATGTTTAGAATCATCACAAGTGTTTAGGTTTTCATTTGGTTAGCTTGAATCATCTTGGTTGGGTTGTTTTTGGATTGAAAAGTGATGTTTATAAGGTTTTTCTTGCTAGCGACTTAGCTCACGGTTTATTTTTCTTCATAGCGACTTGCTTCACAAAATTGTAGCGAGTTACAGTTTTAAACCTAGCGAGTTAGATCTAGCGAGTTAAAGTACAAGTAGTGGACTCTCCACTACGAGTAGCGACTTGGTGGTAGCGACTTGGTCTGTAGCGAGTTGCTCTTTAGCGACTTGCATCTTTAGCGACTTGAGTAGCGAATTGCTGCCAAAATTTTGCTAGCGACTTGAGTCTTAGCGAGTTACTACTTAGCGACTTACATCTGGCTAGCGACTTGGAACTCTAGCGACTTAGTGGTGTAGCGAATTAGTTGTTAGCGACTTGGTTCAAGAATTCATAGCGACTTGGTTGATTTTGCCCGTCAAAACTTCAAACGGCCATAACTTTTGAACCGTAACTCCGTTTTCAGCGTTCTACCCATCAAAAAGTATGTGCTATAAAAAATTTAAAATTGGGGTACATTTAGCACATAATTCGACCAAAAACAATATAATCAACCATTTCTATCTCCCATCCCCCCACTTGAAATGTACAATGCCCTCATTGGACAATATTAGTTAAAATTTGAAAGGCGAGATAGAAATGTACGTGTTTCTAATTTTATCCGTAAGAACCAAAACGAATATGTAAAAACTGCGCCTAGTTGGACAAGGCGAGAACACTAATCATAAATAAACACTTTCTTACATGAATATAAACGATACGGACATAAAACGTATCCCCCACTTGAGATCAACTATCATCTAAACCCGATCTTCTTCCACAACCCTTTATTCAAAACCCGCAACTTTCACCAGTGGAACAAAAATTAACCAACAGCGCCCAGGCCATGGACATACGGAAACTACAGGGTAGGCTAGGCGATAGGTGTAACGAAACAATTATATTTGGTGAACGAAATGAAAGGAATGGCTTAGATGGGTGTATTAGGGTATCTTGCACTAATGATGAGTGCAACAAAAAGGGTTTAATAGGGGGATTGACTAATCGATGTGAAAAGCCAATATAAACATAACAAAAATGATGGGCTATTTGGGTTTAATCCTAAAATTGCCTTATATCCTAGCTGCACCGATCACACCAAGTTACCTCAGTGTAATGCTCATGATAATGGTCTCGAAAAGATATGCAAGGCCAAGTTCTAAAGTCTACTATAGCCACCGGCACACTCATTTTTATGGTATTATGTATAAGGGGAAAACGGAAAGGCTTATCCTCACACAATGTAAATATAGGGTAGGTGTGCTCAGTCTCGATTAATCCAGTTAAGTAATGTTAGGAATTAGAAATTCCATAGTGAAGTGTCGGTCACCCCATATATAATCTAGCATAATTTAGCTCGTAGACATTACGTTATTTACTAGTTATTTAGTTAGCTATTTAGTTTAGAGCAACACCGTGGAGGAAGGACGGGTCTTTACCCACTGTATACTTGATCCACAGGCCGATAGGAGGTCGTTATGTTTGTAACTATAAATACCCTCTACCTCCCAAGGTAGAGGGTTGGACCTTTCATTCATCTTAATCTAACCTTCTATGTTTTCTTTCACTTTCTCTCTCTAAAACTTTAAATAATTCGACCATATTATTGTTTGTTATGTGTTTATGAAATCCAATATCTTACAATTGGTATCAAGAGCCATGGTTAGATCATATCTTGCACATCTTTGGATTTCTAGGGGTTTTTAGGTGGTTTTTGAGTTTGAAAAAGTTTAGTGGTTTTTGCATCATTTGGTTGATTTCTTGTGTTAAAGTTTGAATTTTGTTTGTACTTTCATGTTTAGAATCATCACAAGTGTTTAGGTTTTCATTTGGTTAGCTTGAATCATCTTGGTTGGGTTGTTTTTGGATTGAAAAGTGATGTTTATAAGGTTTTTCTTGCTAGCGACTTAGCTCACGGTTTATTTTTCTTCATAGCGACTTGCTTCACAAAATTGTAGCGAGTTACAGTTTTAAACCTAGCGAGTTAGATCTAGCGAGTTAAAGTACAAGTAGTGGACTCTCCACTACGAGTAGCGACTTGGTGGTAGCGACTTGGTCTGTAGCGAGTTGCTCTTTAGCGACTTGCATCTTTAGCGACTTGAGTAGCGAATTGCTGCCAAAATTTTGCTAGCGACTTGAGTCTTAGCGAGTTACTACTTAGCGACTTACATCTGGCTAGCGACTTGGAACTCTAGCGACTTAGTGGTGTAGCGAATTAGTTGTTAGCGACTTGGTTCAAGAATTCATAGCGACTTGGTTGATTTTGCCCGTCAAAACTTCAAACGGCCATAACTTTTGAACCGTAACTCCGTTTTCAGCGTTCTACCCATCAAAAAGTACGTGCTATAAAAAATTTAAAATTGGGGTACATTTAGCACATAATTCGACCAAAAACAATATAATCAACCATTTCTATCTCCCATCCCCCCACTTGAAATGTACAATGCCCTCATTGGACAATATTAGTTAAAATTTGAAAGGCGAGATAGAAATGTACGTGTTTCTAATTTTATCCGTAAGAACCAAAACGAATATGTAAAAACTGCGCCTAGTTGGACAAGGCGAGAACACTAATCATAAATAAACACTTTCTTACATGAATATAAACGATACGGACATAAAACGTATCCCCCACTTGAGATCAACTATCATCTAAACCCGATCTTCTTCCACAACCCTTTATTCAAAACCCGCAACTTTCACCAGTGGAACAAAAATTAACCAACAGCGCCCAGGCCATGGACATACGGAAACTACAGGGTAGGCTAGGCGATAGGTGTAACGAAACAATTATATTTGGTGAACGAAATGAAAGGAATGGCTTAGATGGGTGTATTAGGGTATCTTGCACTAATGATGAGTGCAACAAAAAGGGTTTAATAGGGGGATTGACTAATCGATGTGAAAAGCCAATATAAACATAACAAAAATGATGGGCTATTTGGGTTTAATCCTAAAATTGCCTTATATCCTAGCTGCACCGATCACACCAAGTTACCTCAGTGTAATGCTCATGATAATGGTCTCGAAAAGATATGCAAGGCCAAGTTCTAAAGTCTACTATAGCCACCGGCACACTCATTTTTATGGTATTATGTATAAGGGGAAAACGGAAAGGCTTATCCTCACACAATGTAAATATAGGGTAGGTGTGCTCAGTCTCGATTAATCCAGTTAAGTAATGTTAGGAATTAGAAATTCCATAGTGAAGTGTCGGTCACCCCATATATAATCTAGCATAATTTAGCTCGTAGACATTACGTTATTTACTAGTTATTTAGTTAGCTATTTAGTTTAGAGCAACACCGTGGAGGAAGGACGGGTCTTTACCCACTGTATACCTGATCCACAGGCCGATAGGAGGTCGTTATGTTTGTAACTATAAATACCCTCTACCTCCCAAGGTAGAGGGTTGGACCTTTCATTCATCTTAATCTAACCTTCTATGTTTTCTTTCACTTTCTCTCTCTAAAACCTCTAAATAATTCGACCATATTATTGTTTGTTATGTGTTTATGAAATCCAATATCTTACAATTGGTATCAAGAGCCATGGTTAGATCATATCTTGCACATCTTTGGATTTCTAGGGGTTTTTAGGTGGTTTTTGAGTTTGAAAAAGTTTAGTGGTTTTTGCATCATTTGGTTGATTTCTTGTGTTAAAGTTTGAATTTTGTTTGTACTTTCATGTTTAGAATCATCACAAGTGTTTAGGTTTTCATTTGGTTAGCTTGAATCATCTTGGTTGGGTTGTTTTTGGATTGAAAAGTGATGTTTATAAGGTTTTTCTTGCTAGCGACTTAGCTCACGGTTTATTTTTCTTCATAGCGACTTGCTTCACAAAATTGTAGCGAGTTACAGTTTTAAACCTAGCGAGTTAGATCTAGCGAGTTAAAGTACAAGTAGTGGACTCTCCACTACGAGTAGCGACTTGGTGGTAGCGACTTGGTCTGTAGCGAGTTGCTCTTTAGCGACTTGCATCTTTAGCGACTTGAGTAGCGAATTGCTGCCAAAATTTTGCTAGCGACTTGAGTCTTAGCGAGTTACTACTTAGCGACTTACATCTGGCTAGCGACTTGGAACTCTAGCGACTTAGTGGTGTAGCGAATTAGTTGTTAGCGACTTGGTTCAAGAATTCATAGCGACTTGGTTGATTTTGCCCGTCAAAACTTCAAACGGCCATAACTTTTGAACCGTAACTCCGTTTTCAGCGTTCTACCCATCAAAAAGTATGTGCTATAAAAAATTTAAAATTGGGGTACATTTAGCACATAATTCGACCAAAAACAATATAATCAACCATTTCTATCTCCCATCCCCCCACTTGAAATGTACAATGCCCTCATTGGACAATATTAGTTAAAATTTGAAAGGCGAGATAGAAATGTACGTGTTTCTAATTTTATCCGTAAGAACCAAAACGAATATGTAAAAACTGCGCCTAGTTGGACAAGGCGAGAACACTAATCATAAATAAACACTTTCTTACATGAATATAAACGATACGGACATAAAACGTATCCCCCACTTGAGATCAACTATCATCTAAACCCGATCTTCTTCCACAACCCTTTATTCAAAACCCGCAACTTTCACCAGTGGAACAAAAATTAACCAACAGCGCCCATGCCATGGACATACGGAAACTACAGGGTAGGCTAGGCGATAGGTGTAACGAAACAATTATATTTGGTGAACGAAATGAAAGGAATGGCTTAGATGGGTGTATTAGGGTATCTTGCACTAATGATGAGTGCAACAAAAAGGGTTTAATAGGGGGATTGACTAATCGATGTGAAAAGCCAATATAAACATAACAAAAATGATGGGCTATTTGGGTTTAATCCTAAAATTGCCTTATATCCTAGCTGCACCGATCACACCAAGTTACCTCAGTGTAATGCTCATGATAATGGTCTCGAAAAGATATGCAAGGCCAAGTTCTAAAGTCTACTATAGCCACCGGCACACTCATTTTTATGGTATTATGTATAAGGGGAAAACGGAAAGGCTTATCCTCACACAATGTAAATATAGGGTAGGTGTGCTCAGTCTCGATTAATCCAGTTAAGTAATGTTAGGAATTAGAAATTCCATAGTGAAGTGTTGGTCACCCCATATATAATCTAGCATAATTTAGCTCGTAGACATTACGTTATTTACTAGTTATTTAGTTAGCTATTTAGTTTAGAGCAACACCGTGGAGGAAGGACGGGTCTTTACCCACTGTATACCTGATCCACAGGCCGATAGGAGGTCGTTATGTTTGTAACTATAAATACCCTCTACCTCCCAAGGTAGAGGGTTGGACCTTTCATTCATCTTAATCTAACCTTCTATGTTTTCTTTCACTTTCTCTCTCTAAAACCTCTAAATAATTCGACCATATTATTGTTTGTTATGTGTTTATGAAATCCAATATCTTACAATTGGTATCAAGAGCCATGGTTAGATCATATCTTGCACATCTTTGGATTTCTAGGGGTTTTTAGGTGGTTTTTGAGTTTGAAAAAGTTTAGTGGTTTTTGCATCATTTGGTTGATTTCTTGTGTTAAAGTTTGAATTTTGTTTGTACTTTCATGTTTAGAATCATCACAAGTGTTTAGGTTTTCATTTGGTTAGCTTGAATCATCTTGGTTGGGTTGTTTTTGGATTGAAAAGTGATGTTTATAAGGTTTTTCTTGCTAGCGACTTAGCTCACGGTTTATTTTTCTTCATAGCGACTTGCTTCACAAAATTGTAGCGAGTTACAGTTTTAAACCTAGCGAGTTAGATCTAGCGAGTTAAAGTACAAGTAGTGGACTCTCCACTACGAGTAGCGACTTGGTGGTAGCGACTTGGTCTGTAGCGAGTTGCTCTTTAGCGACTTGCATCTTTAGCGACTTGAGTAGCGAATTGCTGCCAAAATTTTGCTAGCGACTTGAGTCTTAGCGAGTTACTACTTAGCGACTTACATCTGGCTAGCGACTTGGAACTCTAGCGACTTAGTGGTGTAGCGAATTAGTTGTTAGCGACTTGGTTCAAGAATTCATAGCGACTTGGTTGATTTTGCCCGTCAAAACTTCAAACGGCCATAACTTTTGAACCGTAACTCCGTTTTCAGCGTTCTACCCATCAAAAAGTATGTGCTATAAAAAATTTAAAATTGGGGTACATTTAGCACATAATTCGACCAAAAACAATATAATCAACCATTTCTATCTCCCATCCCCCCACTTGAAATGTACAATGCCCTCATTGGACAATATTAGTTAAAATTTGAAAGGCGAGATAGAAATGTACGTGTTTCTAATTTTATCCGTAAGAACCAAAACGAATATGTAAAAACTGCGCCTAGTTGGACAAGGCGAGAACACTAATCATAAATAAACACTTTCTTACATGAATATAAACGATACGGACATAAAACGTATCCCCCACTTGAGATCAACTATCATCTAAACCCGATCTTCTTCCACAACCCTTTATTCAAAACCCGCAACTTTCACCAGTGGAACAAAAATTAACCAACAGCGCCCATGCCATGGACATACGGAAACTACAGGGTAGGCTAGGCGATAGGTGTAACGAAACAATTATATTTGGTGAACGAAATGAAAGGAATGGCTTAGATGGGTGTATTAGGGTATCTTGCACTAATGATGAGTGCAACAAAAAGGGTTTAATAGGGGGATTGACTAATCGATGTGAAAAGCCAATATAAACATAACAAAAATGATGGGCTATTTGGGTTTAATCCTAAAATTGCCTTATATCCTAGCTGCACCGATCACACCAAGTTACCTCAGTGTAATGCTCATGATAATGGTCTCGAAAAGATATGCAAGGCCAAGTTCTAAAGTCTACTATAGCCACCGGCACACTCATTTTTATGGTATTATGTATAAGGGGAAAACGGAAAGGCTTATCCTCACACAATGTAAATATAGGGTAGGTGTGCTCAGTCTCGATTAATCCAGTTAAGTAATGTTAGGAATTAGAAATTCCATAGTGAAGTGTTGGTCACCCCATATATAATCTAGCATAATTTAGCTCGTAGACATTACGTTATTTACTAGTTATTTAGTTAGCTATTTAGTTTAGAGCAACACCGTGGAGGAAGGACGGGTCTTTACCCACTGTATACCTGATCCACAGGCCGATAGGAGGTCGTTATGTTTGTAACTATAAATACCCTCTACCTCCCAAGGTAGAGGGTTGGACCTTTCATTCATCTTAATCTAACCTTCTATGTTTTCTTTCACTTTCTCTCTCTAAAACCTCTAAATAATTCGACCATATTATTGTTTGTTATGTGTTTATGAAATCCAATATCTTACAATTGGTATCAAGAGCCATGGTTAGATCATATCTTGCACATCTTTGGATTTCTAGGGGTTTTTAGGTGGTTTTTGAGTTTGAAAAAGTTTAGTGGTTTTTGCATCATTTGGTTGATTTCTTGTGTTAAAGTTTGAATTTTGTTTGTACTTTCATGTTTAGAATCATCACAAGTGTTTAGGTTTTCATTTGGTTAGCTTGAATCATCTTGGTTGGGTTGTTTTTGGATTGAAAAGTGATGTTTATAAGGTTTTTCTTGCTAGCGACTTAGCTCACGGTTTATTTTTCTTCATAGCGACTTGCTTCACAAAATTGTAGCGAGTTACAGTTTTAAACCTAGCGAGTTAGATCTAGCGAGTTAAAGTACAAGTAGTGGACTCTCCACTACGAGTAGCGACTTGGTGGTAGCGACTTGGTCTGTAGCGAGTTGCTCTTTAGCGACTTGCATCTTTAGCGACTTGAGTAGCGAATTGCTGCCAAAATTTTGCTAGCGACTTGAGTCTTAGTGAGTTACTACTTAGCGACTTACATCTGGCTAGCGACTTGGAACTCTAGCGACTTAGTGGTGTAGCGAATTAGTTGTTAGCGACTTGGTTCAAGAATTCGTAGCGACTTGGTTGATTTTTCCCGTCAAAACTTCAAACGGCCATAACTTTTGAACCGTAACTCCGTTTTCAGCGTTCTACCCATCAAAAAGTATGTGCTATAAAAAAATTTAAAATTGGGGTACATTTAGCACAGAATTCGACCAAAAACAATATAATCAACCATTTCTATCTCCCATCCCCCCACTTGAAATGTACAATGCCCTCATTGGACAATATTAGTTAAAATTTGAAAGGCGAGATAGAAATGTACGTGTTTCTAATTTTATCCGTAAGAACCAAAACGAATATGTAAAAACTGCGCCTAGTTGGACAAGGCGAGAACACTAATCATAAATAAACACTTTCTTACATGAATATAAACGATACGGACATAAAACGTATCCCCCACTTGAGATCAACTATCATCTAAACCCGATCTTCTTCCACAACCCTTTATTCAAAACCCGCAACTTTCACCAGTGGAACAAAAATTAACCAACAGCGCCCAGGCCATGGACATACGGAAACTACAGGGTAGGCTAGGCGATAGGTGTAACGAAACAATTATATTTGGTGAACGAAATGAAAGGAATGGCTTAGATGGGTGTATTAGGGTATCTTGCACTAATGATGAGTGCAACAAAAAGGGTTTAATAGGGGGATTGACTAATCGATGTGAAAAGCCAATATAAACATAACAAAAATGATGGGCTATTTGGGTTTAATCCTAAAATTGCCTTATATCCTAGCTGCACCGATCACACCAAGTTACCTCAGTGTAATGCTCATGATAATGGTCTCGAAAAGATATGCAAGGCCAAGTTCTAAAGTCTACTATAGCCACCGGCACACTCATTTTTATGGTATTATGTATAAGGGGAAAACGGAAAGGCTTATCCTCACACAATGTAAATATAGGGTAGGTGTGCTCAGTCTCGATTAATCCAGTTAAGTAATGTTAGGAATTAGAAATTCCATAGTGAAGTGTCGGTCACCCCATATATAATCTAGCATAATTTAGCTCGTAGACATTACGTTATTTACTAGTTATTTAGTTAGCTATTTAGTTTAGAGCAACACCGTGGAGGAAGGACGGGTCTTTACCCACTGTATACCTGATCCACAGGCCGATAGGAGGTCGTTATGTTTGTAACTATAAATACCCTCTACCTCCCAAGGTAGAGGGTTGGACCTTTCATTCATCTTAATCTAACCTTCTATGTTTTCTTTCACTTTCTCTCTCTAAAACCTCTAAATAATTCGACCATATTATTGTTTGTTATGTGTTTATGAAATCCAATATCTTACAATTGGTATCAAGAGCCATGGTTAGATCATATCTTGCACATCTTTGGATTTCTAGGGGTTTTTAGGTGGTTTTTGAGTTTGAAAAAGTTTAGTGGTTTTTGCATCATTTGGTTGATTTCTTGTGTTAAAGTTTGAATTTTGTTTGTACTTTCATGTTTAGAATCATCACAAGTGTTTAGGTTTTCATTTGGTTAGCTTGAATCATCTTGGTTGGGTTGTTTTTGGATTGAAAAGTGATGTTTATAAGGTTTTTCTTGCTAGCGACTTAGCTCACGGTTTATTTTTCTTCATAGCGACTTGTTTCACAAAATTGTAGCGAGTTACAGTTTTAAACCTAGCGAGTTAGATCTAGCGAGTTAAAGTACAAGTAGTGGACTCTCCACTACGAGTAGCTACTTGGTGGTAGCGACTTGGTCTGTAGCGAGTTGCTCTTTAGCGACTTGCATCTTTAGCGACTTGAGTAGCGAATTGCTGCCAAAATTTTGCTAGCGACTTGAGTCTTAGCGAGTTACTACTTAGCGACTTACATCTGGCTAGCGACTTGGAACTCTAGCGACTTAGTGGTGTAGCGAATTAGTTGTTAGCGACTTGGTTCAAGAATTCGTAGCGACTTGGTTGATTTTTCCCGTCAAAACTTCAAACGGCCATAACTTTTGAACCGTAACTCCGTTTTCAGCGTTCTACCCATCAAAAAGTATGTGCTATAAAAAAATTTAAAATTGGGGTACATTTAGCACAGAATTCGACCAAAAACAATATAATCAACCATTTCTATCTCCCATCCCCCCACTTGAAATGTACAATGCCCTCATTGGACAATATTAGTTAAAATTTGAAAGGCGAGATAGAAATGTACGTGTTTCTAATTTTATCCGTAAGAACCAAAACGAATATGTAAAAACTGCGCCTAGTTGGACAAGGCGAGAACACTAATCATAAATAAACACTTTCTTACATGAATATAAACGATACGGACATAAAACGTATCCCCCACTTGAGATCAACTATCATCTAAACCCGATCTTCTTCCACAACCCTTTATTCAAAACCCGCAACTTTCACCAGTGGAACAAAAATTAACCAACAGCGCCCAGGCCATGGACATACGGAAACTACAGGGTAGGCTAGGCGATAGGTGTAACGAAACAATTATATTTGGTGAACGAAATGAAAGGAATGGCTTAGATGGGTGTATTAGGGTATCTTGCACTAATGATGAGTGCAACAAAAAGGGTTTAATAGGGGGATTGACTAATCGATGTGAAAAGCCAATATAAACATAACAAAAATGATGGGCTATTTGGGTTTAATCCTAAAATTGCCTTATATCCTAGCTGCACCGATCACACCAAGTTACCTCAGTGTAATGCTCATGATAATGGTCTCGAAAAGATATGCAAGGCCAAGTTCTAAAGTCTACTATAGCCACCGGCACACTCATTTTTATGGTATTATGTATAAGGGGAAAACGGAAAGGCTTATCCTCACACAATGTAAATATAGGGTAGGTGTGCTCAGTCTCGATTAATCCAGTTAAGTAATGTTAGGAATTAGAAATTCCATAGTGAAGTGTCGGTCACCCCATATATAATCTAGCATAATTTAGCTCGTAGACATTACGTTATTTACTAGTTATTTAGTTAGCTATTTAGTTTAGAGCAACACCGTGGAGGAAGGACGGGTCTTTACCCACTGTATACCTGATCCACAGGCCGATAGGAGGTCGTTATGTTTGTAACTATAAATACCCTCTACCTCCCAAGGTAGAGGGTTGGACCTTTCATTCATCTTAATCTAACCTTCTATGTTTTCTTTCACTTTCTCTCTCTAAAACCTCTAAATAATTCGACCATATTATTGTTTGTTATGTGTTTATGAAATCCAATATCTTACAATTGGTATCAAGAGCCATGGTTAGATCATATCTTGCACATCTTTGGATTTCTAGGGGTTTTTAGGTGGTTTTTGAGTTTGAAAAAGTTTAGTGGTTTTTGCATCATTTGGTTGATTTCTTGTGTTAAAGTTTGAATTTTGTTTGTACTTTCATGTTTAGAATCATCACAAGTGTTTAGGTTTTCATTTGGTTAGCTTGAATCATCTTGGTTGGGTTGTTTTTGGATTGAAAAGTGATGTTTATAAGGTTTTTCTTGCTAGCGACTTAGCTCACGGTTTATTTTTCTTCATAGCGACTTGCTTCACAAAATTGTAGCGAGTTACAGTTTTAAACCTAGCGAGTTAGATCTAGCGAGTTAAAGTACAAGTAGTGGACTCTCCACTACGAGTAGCTACTTGGTGGTAGCGACTTGGTCTGTAGCGAGTTGCTCTTTAGCGACTTGCATCTTTAGCGACTTGAGTAGCGAATTGCTGCCAAAATTTTGCTAGCGACTTGAGTCTTAGCGAGTTACTACTTAGCGACTTACATCTGGCTAGCGACTTGGAACTCTAGCGACTTAGTGGTGTAGCGAATTAGTTGTTAGCGACTTGGTTCAAGAATTCGTAGCGACTTGGTTGATTTTTCCCGTCAAAACTTCAAACGGCCATAACTTTTGAACCGTAACTCCGTTTTCAGCGTTCTACCCATCAAAAAGTATGTGCTATAAAAAAATTTAAAATTGGGGTACATTTAGCACAGAATTCGACCAAAAACAATATAATCAACCATTTCTATCTCCCATCCCCCCACTTGAAATGTACAATGCCCTCATTGGACAATATTAGTTAAAATTTGAAAGGCGAGATAGAAATGTACGTGTTTCTAATTTTATCCGTAAGAACCAAAACGAATATGTAAAAACTGCGCCTAGTTGGACAAGGCGAGAACACTAATCATAAATAAACACTTTCTTACATGAATATAAACGATACGGACATAAAACGTATCCCCCACTTGAGATCAACTATCATCTAAACCCGATCTTCTTCCACAACCCTTTATTCAAAACCCGCAACTTTCACCAGTGGAACAAAAATTAACCAACAGCGCCCAGGCCATGGACATACGGAAACTACAGGGTAGGCTAGGCGATAGGTGTAACGAAACAATTATATTTGGTGAACGAAATGAAAGGAATGGCTTAGATGGGTGTATTAGGGTATCTTGCACTAATGATGAGTGCAACAAAAAGGGTTTAATAGGGGGATTGACTAATCGATGTGAAAAGCCAATATAAACATAACAAAAATGATGGGCTATTTGGGTTTAATCCTAAAATTGCCTTATATCCTAGCTGCACCGATCACACCAAGTTACCTCAGTGTAATGCTCATGATAATGGTCTCGAAAAGATATGCAAGGCCAAGTTCTAAAGTCTACTATAGCCACCGGCACACTCATTTTTATGGTATTATGTATAAGGGGAAAACGGAAAGGCTTATCCTCACACAATGTAAATATAGGGTAGGTGTGCTCAGTCTCGATTAATCCAGTTAAGTAATGTTAGGAATTAGAAATTCCATAGTGAAGTGTCGGTCACCCCATATATAATCTAGCATAATTTAGCTCGTAGACATTACGTTATTTACTAGTTATTTAGTTAGCTATTTAGTTTAGAGCAACACCGTGGAGGAAGGACGGGTCTTTACCCACTGTATACCTGATCCACAGGCCGATAGGAGGTCGTTATGTTTGTAACTATAAATACCCTCTACCTCCCAAGGTAGAGGGTTGGACCTTTCATTCATCTTAATCTAACCTTCTATGTTTTCTTTCACTTTCTCTCTCTAAAACCTCTAAATAATTCGACCATATTATTGTTTGTTATGTGTTTATGAAATCCAATATCTTACAATTGGTATCAAGAGCCATGGTTAGATCATATCTTGCACATCTTTGGATTTCTAGGGGTTTTTAGGTGGTTTTTGAGTTTGAAAAAGTTTAGTGGTTTTTGCATCATTTGGTTGATTTCTTGTGTTAAAGTTTGAATTTTGTTTGTACTTTCATGTTTAGAATCATCACAAGTGTTTAGGTTTTCATTTGGTTAGCTTGAATCATCTTGGTTGGGTTGTTTTTGGATTGAAAAGTGATGTTTATAAGGTTTTTCTTGCTAGCGACTTAGCTCACGGTTTATTTTTCTTCATAGCGACTTGCTTCACAAAATTGTAGCGAGTTACAGTTTTAAACCTAGCGAGTTAGATCTAGCGAGTTAAAGTACAAGTAGTGGACTCTCCACTACGAGTAGCTACTTGGTGGTAGCGACTTGGTCTGTAGCGAGTTGCTCTTTAGCGACTTGCATCTTTAGCGACTTGAGTAGCGAATTGCTGCCAAAATTTTGCTAGCGACTTGAGTCTTAGCGAGTTACTACTTAGCGACTTACATCTGGCTAGCGACTTGGAACTCTAGCGACTTAGTGGTGTAGCGAATTAGTTGTTAGCGACTTGGTTCAAGAATTCGTAGCGACTTGGTTGATTTTTCCCGTCAAAACTTCAAACGGCCATAACTTTTGAACCGTAACTCCGTTTTCAGCGTTCTACCCATCAAAAAGTATGTGCTATAAAAAAATTTAAAATTGGGGTACATTTAGCACAGAATTCGACCAAAAACAATATAATCAACCATTTCTATCTCCCATCCCCCCACTTGAAATGTACAATGCCCTCATTGGACAATATCAGTTAAAATTTGAAAGGCGAGATAGAAATGTACGTGTTTCTAATTTTATCCGTAAGAACCAAAACGAATATGTAAAAACTGCGCCTAGTTGGACAAGGCGAGAACACTAATCATAAATAAACACTTTCTTACATGAATATAAACGATACGGACATAAAACGTATCCCCCACTTGAGATCAACTATCATCTAAACCCGATCTTCTTCCACAACCCTTTATTCAAAACCCGCAACTTTCACCAGTGGAACAAAAATTAACCAACAGCGCCCAGGCCATGGACATACGGAAACTACAGGGTAGGCTAGGCGATAGGTGTAACGAAACAATTATATTTGGTGAACGAAATGAAAGGAATGGCTTAGATGGGTGTATTAGGGTATCTTGCACTAATGATGAGTGCAACAAAAAGGGTTTAATAGGGGGATTGACTAATCGATGTGAAAAGCCAATATAAACATAACAAAAATGATGGGCTATTTGGGTTTAATCCTAAAATTGCCTTATATCCTAGCTGCACCGATCACACCAAGTTACCTCAGTGTAATGCTCATGATAATGGTCTCGAAAAGATATGCAAGGCCAAGTTCTAAAGTCTACTATAGCCACCGGCACACTCATTTTTATGGTATTATGTATAAGGGGAAAACGGAAAGGCTTATCCTCACACAATGTAAATATAGGGTAGGTGTGCTCAGTCTCGATTAATCCAGTTAAGTAATGTTAGGAATTAGAAATTCCATAGTGAAGTGTCGGTCACCCCATATATAATCTAGCATAATTTAGCTCGTAGACATTACGTTATTTACTAGTTATTTAGTTAGCTATTTAGTTTAGAGCAACACCGTGGAGGAAGGACGGGTCTTTACCCACTGTATACCTGATCCACAGGCCGATAGGAGGTCGTTATGTTTGTAACTATAAATACCCTCTACCTCCCAAGGTAGAGGGTTGGACCTTTCATTCATCTTAATCTAACCTTCTATGTTTTCTTTCACTTTCTCTCTCTAAAACCTCTAAATAATTCGACCATATTATTGTTTGTTATGTGTTTATGAAATCCAATATCTTACAATTGGTATCAAGAGCCATGGTTAGATCATATCTTGCACATCTTTGGATTTCTAGGGGTTTTTAGGTGGTTTTTGAGTTTGAAAAAGTTTAGTGGTTTTTGCATCATTTGGTTGATTTCTTGTGTTAAAGTTTGAATTTTGTTTGTACTTTCATGTTTAGAATCATCACAAGTGTTTAGGTTTTCATTTGGTTAGCTTGAATCATCTTGGTTGGGTTGTTTTTGGATTGAAAAGTGATGTTTATAAGGTTTTTCTTGCTAGCGACTTAGCTCACGGTTTATTTTTCTTCATAGCGACTTGCTTCACAAAATTGTAGCGAGTTACAGTTTTAAACCTAGCGAGTTAGATCTAGCGAGTTAAAGTACAAGTAGTGGACTCTCCACTACGAGTAGCTACTTGGTGGTAGCGACTTGGTCTGTAGCGAGTTGCTCTTTAGCGACTTGCATCTTTAGCGACTTGAGTAGCGAATTGCTGCCAAAATTTTGCTAGCGACTTGAGTCTTAGCGAGTTACTACTTAGCGACTTACATCTGGCTAGCGACTTGGAACTCTAGCGACTTAGTGGTGTAGCGAATTAGTTGTTAGCGACTTGGTTCAAGAATTCGTAGCGACTTGGTTGATTTTTCCCGTCAAAACTTCAAACGGCCATAACTTTTGAACCGTAACTCCGTTTTCAGCGTTCTACCCATCAAAAAGTATGTGCTATAAAAAAAATTTAAAATTGGGGTACATTTAGCACAGAATTCGACCAAAAACAATATAATCAACCATTTCTATCTCCCATCCCCCCACTTGAAATGTACAATGCCCTCATTGGACAATATTAGTTAAAATTTGAAAGGCGAGATAGAAATGTACGTGTTTCTAATTTTATCCGTAAGAACCAAAACGAATATGTAAAAACTGCGCCTAGTTGGACAAGGCGAGAACACTAATCATAAATAAACACTTTCTTACATGAATATAAACGATACGGACATAAAACGTATCCCCCACTTGAGATCAACTATCATCTAAACCCGATCTTCTTCCACAACCCTTTATTCAAAACCCGCAACTTTCACCAGTGGAACAAAAATTAACCAACAGCGCCCAGGCCATGGACATACGGAAACTACAGGGTAGGCTAGGCGATAGGTGTAACGAAACAATTATATTTGGTGAACGAAATGAAAGGAATGGCTTAGATGGGTGTATTAGGGTATCTTGCACTAATGATGAGTGCAACAAAAAGGGTTTAATAGGGGGATTGACTAATCGATGTGAAAAGCCAATATAAACATAACAAAAATGATGGGCTATTTGGGTTTAATCCTAAAATTGCCTTATATCCTAGCTGCACCGATCACACCAAGTTACCTCAGTGTAATGCTCATGATAATGGTCTCGAAAAGATATGCAAGGCCAAGTTCTAAAGTCTACTATAGCCACCGGCACACTCATTTTTATGGTATTATGTATAAGGGGAAAACGGAAAGGCTTATCCTCACACAATGTAAATATAGGGTAGGTGTGCTCAGTCTCGATTAATCCAGTTAAGTAATGTTAGGAATTAGAAATTCCATAGTGAAGTGTCGGTCACCCCATATATAATCTAGCATAATTTAGCTCGTAGACATTACGTTATTTACTAGTTATTTAGTTAGCTATTTAGTTTAGAGCAACACCGTGGAGGAAGGACGGGTCTTTACCCACTGTATACCTGATCCACAGGCCGATAGGAGGTCGTTATGTTTGTAACTATAAATACCCTCTACCTCCCAAGGTAGAGGGTTGGACCTTTCATTCATCTTAATCTAACCTTCTATGTTTTCTTTCACTTTCTCTCTCTAAAACCTCTAAATAATTCGACCATATTATTGTTTGTTATGTGTTTATGAAATCCAATATCTTACAATTGGTATCAAGAGCCATGGTTAGATCATATCTTGCACATCTTTGGATTTCTAGGGGTTTTTAGGTGGTTTTTGAGTTTGAAAAAGTTTAGTGGTTTTTGCATCATTTGGTTGATTTCTTGTGTTAAAGTTTGAATTTTGTTTGTACTTTCATGTTTAGAATCATCACAAGTGTTTAGGTTTTCATTTGGTTAGCTTGAATCATCTTGGTTGGGTTGTTTTTGGATTGAAAAGTGATGTTTATAAGGTTTTTCTTGCTAGCGACTTAGCTCACGGTTTATTTTTCTTCATAGCGACTTGCTTCACAAAATTGTAGCGAGTTACAGTTTTAAACCTAGCGAGTTAGATCTAGCGAGTTAAAGTACAAGTAGTGGACTCTCCACTACGAGTAGCTACTTGGTGGTAGCGACTTGGTCTGTAGCGAGTTGCTCTTTAGCGACTTGCATCTTTAGCGACTTGAGTAGCGAATTGCTGCCAAAATTTTGCTAGCGACTTGAGTCTTAGCGAGTTACTACTTAGCGACTTACATCTGGCTAGCGACTTGGAACTCTAGCGACTTAGTGGTGTAGCGAATTAGTTGTTAGCGACTTGGTTCAAGAATTCGTAGCGACTTGGTTGATTTTTCCCGTCAAAACTTCAAACGGCCATAACTTTTGAACCGTAACTCCGTTTTCAGCGTTCTACCCATCAAAAAGTATGTGCTATAAAAAAAATTTAAAATTGGGGTACATTTAGCACAGAATTCGACCAAAAACAATATAATCAACCATTTCTATCTCCCATCCCCCCACTTGAAATGTACAATGCCCTCATTGGACAATATTAGTTAAAATTTGAAAGGCGAGATAGAAATGTACGTGTTTCTAATTTTATCCGTAAGAACCAAAACGAATATGTAAAAACTGCGCCTAGTTGGACAAGGCGAGAACACTAATCATAAATAAACACTTTCTTACATGAATATAAACGATACGGACATAAAACGTATCCCCCACTTGAGATCAACTATCATCTAAACCCGATCTTCTTCCACAACCCTTTATTCAAAACCCGCAACTTTCACCAGTGGAACAAAAATTAACCAACAGCGCCCATGCCATGGACATACGGAAACTACAGGGTAGGCTAGGCGATAGGTGTAACGAAACAATTATATTTGGTGAACGAAATGAAAGGAATGGCTTAGATGGGTGTATTAGGGTATCTTGCACTAATGATGAGTGCAACAAAAAGGGTTTAATAGGGGGATTGACTAATCGATGTGAAAAGCCAATATAAACATAACAAAAATGATGGGCTATTTGGGTTTAATCCTAAAATTGCCTTATATCCTAGCTGCACCGATCACACCAAGTTACCTCAGTGTAATGCTCATGATAATGGTCTCGAAAAGATATGCAAGGCCAAGTTCTAAAGTCTACTATAGCCACCGGCACACTCATTTTTATGGTATTATGTATAAGGGGAAAACGGAAAGGCTTATCCTCACACAATGTAAATATAGGGTAGGTGTGCTCAGTCTCGATTAATCCAGTTAAGTAATGTTAGGAATTAGAAATTCCATAGTGAAGTGTCGGTCACCCCATATATAATCTAGCATAATTTAGCTCGTAGACATTACGTTATTTACTAGTTATTTAGTTAGCTATTTAGTTTAGAGCAACACCGTGGAGGAAGGACGGGTCTTTACCCACTGTATACCTGATCCACAGGCCGATAGGAGGTCGTTATGTTTGTAACTATAAATACCCTCTACCTCCCAAGGTAGAGGGTTGGACCTTTCATTCATCTTAATCTAACCTTCTATGTTTTCTTTCACTTTCTCTCTCTAAAACCTCTAAATAATTCGACCATATTATTGTTTGTTATGTGTTTATGAAATCCAATATCTTACAATTGGTATCAAGAGCCATGGTTAGATCATATCTTGCACATCTTTGGATTTCTAGGGGTTTTTAGGTGGTTTTTGAGTTTGAAAAAGTTTAGTGGTTTTTGCATCATTTGGTTGATTTCTTGTGTTAAAGTTTGAATTTTGTTTGTACTTTCATGTTTAGAATCATCACAAGTGTTTAGGTTTTCATTTGGTTAGCTTGAATCATCTTGGTTGGGTTGTTTTTGGATTGAAAAGTGATGTTTATAAGGTTTTTCTTGCTAGCGACTTAGCTCACGGTTTATTTTTCTTCATAGCGACTTGCTTCACAAAATTGTAGCGAGTTACAGTTTTAAACCTAGCGAGTTAGATCTAGCGAGTTAAAGTACAAGTAGTGGACTCTCCACTACGAGTAGCTACTTGGTGGTAGCGACTTGGTCTGTAGCGAGTTGCTCTTTAGCGACTTGCATCTTTAGCGACTTGAGTAGCGAATTGCTGCCAAAATTTTGCTAGCGACTTGAGTCTTAGCGAGTTACTACTTAGCGACTTACATCTGGCTAGCGACTTGGAACTCTAGCGACTTAGTGGTGTAGCGAATTAGTTGTTAGCGACTTGGTTCAAGAATTCGTAGCGACTTGGTTGATTTTTCCCGTCAAAACTTCAAACGGCCATAACTTTTGAACCGTAACTCCGTTTTCAGCGTTCTACCCATCAAAAAGTATGTGCTATAAAAAAATTTAAAATTGGGGTACATTTAGCACAGAATTCGACCAAAAACAATATAATCAACCATTTCTATCTCCCATCCCCCCACTTGAAATGTACAATGCCCTCATTGGACAATATTAGTTAAAATTTGAAAGGCGAGATAGAAATGTACGTGTTTCTAATTTTATCCGTAAGAACCAAAACGAATATGTAAAAACTGCGCCTAGTTGGACAAGGCGAGAACACTAATCATAAATAAACACTTTCTTACATGAATATAAACGATACGGACATAAAACGTATCCCCCACTTGAGATCAACTATCATCTAAACCCGATCTTCTTCCACAACCCTTTATTCAAAACCCGCAACTTTCACCAGTGGAACAAAAATTAACCAACAGCGCCCAGGCCATGGACATACGGAAACTACAGGGTAGGCTAGGCGATAGGTGTAACGAAACAATTATATTTGGTGAACGAAATGAAAGGAATGGCTTAGATGGGTGTATTAGGGTATCTTGCACTAATGATGAGTGCAACAAAAAGGGTTTAATAGGGGGATTGACTAATCGATGTGAAAAGCCAATATAAACATAACAAAAATGATGGGCTATTTGGGTTTAATCCTAAAATTGCCTTATATCCTAGCTGCACCGATCACACCAAGTTACCTCAGTGTAATGCTCATGATAATGGTCTCGAAAAGATATGCAAGGCCAAGTTCTAAAGTCTACTATAGCCACCGGCACACTCATTTTTATGGTATTATGTATAAGGGGAAAACGGAAAGGCTTATCCTCACACAATGTAAATATAGGGTAGGTGTGCTCAGTCTCGATTAATCCAGTTAAGTAATGTTAGGAATTAGAAATTCCATAGTGAAGTGTCGGTCACCCCATATATAATCTAGCATAATTTAGCTCGTAGACATTACGTTATTTACTAGTTATTTAGTTAGCTATTTAGTTTAGAGCAACACCGTGGAGGAAGGACGGGTCTTTACCCACTGTATACCTGATCCACAGGCCGATAGGAGGTCGTTATGTTTGTAACTATAAATACCCTCTACCTCCCAAGGTAGAGGGTTGGACCTTTCATTCATCTTAATCTAACCTTCTATGTTTTCTTTCACTTTCTCTCTCTAAAACCTCTAAATAATTCGACCATATTATTGTTTGTTATGTGTTTATGAAATCCAATATCTTACAATTGGTATCAAGAGCCATGGTTAGATCATATCTTGCACATCTTTGGATTTCTAGGGGTTTTTAGGTGGTTTTTGAGTTTGAAAAAGTTTAGTGGTTTTTGCATCATTTGGTTGATTTCTTGTGTTAAAGTTTGAATTTTGTTTGTACTTTCATGTTTAGAATCATCACAAGTGTTTAGGTTTTCATTTGGTTAGCTTGAATCATCTTGGTTGGGTTGTTTTTGGATTGAAAAGTGATGTTTATAAGGTTTTTCTTGCTAGCGACTTAGCTCACGGTTTATTTTTCTTCATAGCGACTTGCTTCACAAAATTGTAGCGAGTTACAGTTTTAAACCTAGCGAGTTAGATCTAGCGAGTTAAAGTACAAGTAGTGGACTCTCCACTACGAGTAGCTACTTGGTGGTAGCGACTTGGTCTGTAGCGAGTTGCTCTTTAGCGACTTGCATCTTTAGCGACTTGAGTAGCGAATTGCTGCCAAAATTTTGCTAGCGACTTGAGTCTTAGCGAGTTACTACTTAGCGACTTACATCTGGCTAGCGACTTGGAACTCTAGCGACTTAGTGGTGTAGCGAATTAGTTGTTAGCGACTTGGTTCAAGAATTCGTAGCGACTTGGTTGATTTTTCCCGTCAAAACTTCAAACGACCATAACTTTTGAACCGTAACTCCGTTTTCAGCGTTCTACCCATCAAAAAGTATGTGCTATAAAAAAATTTAAAATTGGGGTACATTTAGCACAGAATTCGACCAAAAACAATATAATCAACCATTTCTATCTCCCATCCCCCCACTTGAAATGTACAATGCCCTCATTGGACAATATTAGTTAAAATTTGAAAGGCGAGATAGAAATGTACGTGTTTCTAATTTTATCCGTAAGAACCAAAACGAATATGTAAAAACTGCGCCTAGTTGGACAAGGCGAGAACACTAATCATAAATAAACACTTTCTTACATGAATATAAACGATACGGACATAAAACGTATCCCCCACTTGAGATCAACTATCATCTAAACCCGATCTTCTTCCACAACCCTTTATTCAAAACCCGCAACTTTCACCAGTGGAACAAAAATTAACCAACAGCGCCCAGGCCATGGACATACGGAAACTACAGGGTAGGCTAGGCGATAGGTGTAACGAAGCAATTATATTTGGTGAACGAAATGAAAGGAATGGCTTAGATGGGTGTATTAGGGTATCTTGCACTAATGATGAGTGCAACAAAAAGGGTTTAATAGGGGGATTGACTAATCGATGTGAAAAGCCAATATAAACATAACAAAAATGATGGGCTATTTGGGTTTAATCCTAAAATTGCCTTATATCCTAGCTGCACCGATCACACCAAGTTACCTCAGTGTAATGCTCATGATAATGGTCTCGAAAAGATATGCAAGGCCAAGTTCTAAAGTCTACTATAGCCACCGGCACACTCATTTTTATGGTATTATGTATAAGGGGAAAACGGAAAGGCTTATCCTCACACAATGTAAATATAGGGTAGGTGTGCTCAGTCTCGATTAATCCAGTTAAGTAATGTTAGGAATTAGAAATTCCATAGTGAAGTGTCGGTCACCCCATATATAATCTAGCATAATTTAGCTCGTAGACATTACGTTATTTACTAGTTATTTAGTTAGCTATTTAGTTTAGAGCAACACCGTGGAGGAAGGACGGGTCTTTACCCACTGTATACCTGATCCACAGGCCGATAGGAGGTCGTTATGTTTGTAACTATAAATACCCTCTACCTCCCAAGGTAGAGGGTTGGACCTTTCATTCATCTTAATCTAACCTTCTATGTTTTCTTTCACTTTCTCTCTCTAAAACCTCTAAATAATTCGACCATATTATTGTTTGTTATGTGTTTATGAAATCCAATATCTTACAATTGGTATCAAGAGCCATGGTTAGATCATATCTTGCACATCTTTGGATTTCTAGGGGTTTTTAGGTGGTTTTTGAGTTTGAAAAAGTTTAGTGGTTTTTGCATCATTTGGTTGATTTCTTGTGTTAAAGTTTGAATTTTGTTCGTACTTTCATGTTTAGAATCATCACAAGTGTTTAGGTTTTGATGAGTGTCTAAATACTCATCATTTTTGTACAAAATAAACTTCAAAATCATCTGAAAACACTCAGAAACACATCAAAATGATCAAAATATCACAAATCAGTGTTTTATGAGTTTTAAATGCAAAAATATCAAAATCAGATGAAAAACATATCAAATTTGCAAAAATTGCAGTTTCAGTCCCCCAAGTTTCAAAAATTGTCAAAAATAGTCCCTGAGCACATAATTTCAAAAGTAAAGTCACCAAAGGTCCTTTTAAAATCAAAAGTTGTCAAATTTAGTCCTTTGGTGAAAAATATGAAAAGTTTGAGAAAATTACAAAAATGGTCCGTCAACTTTGAAATTTGGCAGAAATGGTCCCTGGAAAATCTGAAAATGGCAACTTTGGTCCTTGTAATATTAACACTTGTCAATTTCAGTCCTTGGAGCAACTTTGTTGTATTGGCAGCCTAGGTCCTTCTAATTTCAGAAAATTGCATAACAAGTCCTTGTATTTATAAGCCCTTAAACCATTTTGGCCTGCCTTTACCTCTTGGACCCCCTGTCAAAATGAATTATGAACCCCCTTGGATTATTAATACCTGGTCAAATATCTGGTCAAACAAGTTGGCGCCAAAGTCCTTCCTCCCAACTGCTGCCTGAAATCACTCCACACAATCAACCCCCCTCCTCAACCTATCACCATCCTTGTTCCCCCCTCCTCCACCACAATACAAAAACATTAAATGAAACCCCTCCACCTCACTCAACCTCACTCTAGCTGTCAAATTCTCTTTTCCCGCCAAAAAGCAATGGATGGCCAAGATAACTTTAAAACATCCAAGGGCCAAGGATTTTTGATGGGATTTGCAGAGAAAGAGAGAAGAAGTCAAGTGGGACTATAAAAAGGGAAGAGTGAAGCAAAAATCAGGAGTTAGCTAGTTTTCATAATTTTCCTTTAATGTCATTTTTTTATCCATGTCTTAATTTAGTTTTAAATATGTAATTTTGTATTTCTATGATCTAAACTCAAGTTAGTGAATCATTGTAATCAGTTTTCAAGTGTTAATTTCAAGGTTTGTTTAAAAGTATTGATATTGTGTGTACTGTTGAGATTTTCAAACTACTGTTCTCACATTTAAGCTTCCAAAATCTTATTTCATCATTGAAATCAGTTCACTTATTCTCTATATAGCTTTTGAAAAGCTTACATTTAATCTTCAAGCAAAATTGGCTCCTAGTCAACAAAAGTCAAACAGGGACTTAATTTGAAATGGAAGCTAATATGGGTGATGCAGAGCAGTTCTTTGGGTTGGATTTAGTTAGGTTAGAGTAGTTCTAGTTTTGGTTTTGGTTTGCAACATAGCTGGACACAAGTGAGTATCTGTTTCCTTTTTAAGTTTCAAGTAAGTTTGCATTTCAAGCTTCTCTTGTATCTGTGGTTATAATTGATCTTTGTGTGTTTAATTAGCTATAATTAGGTAATCTAAACTTATTTTGATTAGTGATAGTAGTTAGTTAAGCATCCATAGCAGTTTTGAGTTCATTTCAGTTTTAAAAAGGGGTGTTTGGTTTATGGTTTAACCTGCCCTTAAGGCTTGCTCAGTGGGTTAGTATTATTAGTACATGTTTCATTAAGTATATTGGAACTCATCTGAGTCTTGGTTGAGGTCTGCTAGCATTAAAAGTCAAAAATTCCTTTTATTACATCTCACTGTCCACTGTTGAGATTTTAGACTTGCAAAATCATTATTTTGTGTTTAGAAGTTTATAACATAGCTTGCATTGTGCTTATTATACCTTATAACATCAACTTCAGTCAATAAATTGGATCCAAAGTTGGAAGAAGTCAACTTCCCAACATTTCTTCAAAAGTCAAAATTTGCAAAACTAGCTTTTGGCTCAGCTAGAGGGAATTTTCATGAGCTCAGTTTTGGAGCAAATCATGTCAAATTGTGGGTTCAAATACTTCAGCTGGTCTTGTTTATTATTAGCATTTTTCCAGAATTTTATCAAATTTTTAGAAGCTCCTAATGAGCTTGTCTTTAGGGGCTTAGTTGCCCTGTGCAACTGAGACAGTTGACACTGGCTCTGCACAGTTTGTGCAGAGCTTGTATCTAGCTCAATAAAGCTCACTGTGGTCTCTTCTTTGGTTTACAAACTCTCAACCAGGTCTAGTATAAGTTGCAAGTTTTAGTTTTTGGTTGCTAGCTTATTTAAGTGTTTTTACTTGGGCTTAAAGTAGGCACCCCTTAACTGTTTTAGCTTAAAAGATCAACACATCAAATCTGTTGAGCTTATTGTTTCAAAGTGTTTAGCTTGTTGTTTCTTGTTCCATTATAGTTCTATTAGCAGTTTGTAGCTTCCATTTCAGTTTGGTAGCTTTTGGACTTCATTTGCTTATTGGAAGTGCTTATTTTTAAGCTCATTCCACATCAGTTCCATAATCCTCCACACAAGCCCATCTTTTTCTAATTTTCCTAGTTTCCTAATATTGTTTTAGACTTTCCCTGAAATTTTCAGATTTTTCTAAGCTTGTTTGCTATTTTTCTTAATTTAAAGTAGTTTTTAAGCATTTTTAATTAGCTTTAAATACAAAAAATTAAGAAAAGCTTCAAAAAAATAATTTTTCATTTTTCTTAAGTTTAGATAAATGTAAAAAGCCTAAAAAGTATTTTTCCATATTTTTCTTAGTTAAGTTTGTATTTTTAAATAATTTAATTAGTTTTAAATAGTATTAAATTAATAATAAATATATAAAAAGTCTAAAAAATATATTTTCAGTTTTAAAATTAGTTTTATCATATTTTAGATTTTTCTAAATCTTAATTTTATTTTTCTAGTCTTATTTCATATTTTCTTTTATTTTAGAGTATTTATTAAATAGTTAAATTAGTTTTTAATTAATAATAATTAGATAAATAGTTATAAAAATAATTTTCTTTTTCTAAATATTTTCTTTTATCATTAGGATTGTAAAAATGTATTTTTCATATTTTTAGGATTTATATTGTATAAGTTTCACTTTTTATTTTGTACGTTTACGTTATTTTTATTTAAACGTAAGTTTTTGGTTTTAGGTTTTAAACGTTCATCACTTTAAATATAGTGATAGCGTTTATTTAATATCTTTTATCTTTTTAATTTTCTTAATTTGCATTTAAGTCGCTGTTATTTATTAACTTTTTCAGTAGTGTAATTATCCTTTTCAAATCTTTTCTGATCACTATCATTAGTGATCATTCTATCGTCTGATCAAGTGCTTACACACCATTGAGTCTCCGTGGGACTTAACGACCCGGGAATCCTCTGTATTCTCTGATCTTCATTGCATTTGTGCTTGAGCTGTTTTAAGTCTGTTAGACTTGACGGTTTAGCGCAGATCAGGTTTTCATTTGGTTAGCTTGAATCATCTTGGTTGGGTTGTTTTTGGATTGAAAAGTGATGTTTATAAGGTTTTTCTTGCTAGCGACTTAGCTCACGGTTTATTTTTCTTCATAGCGACTTGCTTCACAAAATTGTAGCGAGTTACAGTTTTAAACCTAGCGAGTTAAAGTACAAGTAGTGGACTCTCCACTACGAGTAGCTACTTGGTGGTAGCGACTTGGTCTGTAGCGAGTTGCTCTTTAGCGACTTGCATCTTTAGCGACTTGAGTAGCGAATTGCTGCCAAAATTTTGCTAGCGACTTGAGTCTTAGCGAGTTACTACTTAGCGACTTACATCTGGCTAGCGACTTGGAACTCTAGCGACTTAGTGGTGTAGCGAATTAGTTGTTAGCGACTTGGTTCAAGAATTCGTAGCGACTTGGTTGATTTTTCCCGTCAAAACTTCAAACGACCATAACTTTTGAACCGTAACTCCGTTTTCAGCGTTCTACCCATCAAAAAGTATGTGCTATAAAAAAATTTAAAATTGGGGTACATTTAGCACAGAATTCGACCAAAAACAATATAATCAACCATTTCTATCTCCCATCCCCCCACTTGAAATGTACAATGCCCTCATTGGACAATATTAGTTAAAATTTGAAAGGCGAGATAGAAATGTACGTGTTTCTAATTTTATCCGTAAGAACCAAAACGAATATGTAAAAACTGCGCCTAGTTGGACAAGGCGAGAACACTAATCATAAATAAACACTTTCTTACATGAATATAAACGATACGGACATAAAACGTATCCCCCACTTGAGATCAACTATCATCTAAACCCGATCTTCTTCCACAACCCTTTATTCAAAACCCGCAACTTTCACCAGTGGAACAAAAATTAACCAACAGCGCCCAGGCCATGGACATACGGAAACTACAGGGTAGGCTAGGCGATAGGTGTAACGAAACAATTATATTTGGTGAACGAAATGAAAGGAATGGCTTAGATGGGTGTATTAGGGTATCTTGCACTAATGATGAGTGCAACAAAAAGGGTTTAATAGGGGGATTGACTAATCGATGTGAAAAGCCAATATAAACATAACAAAAATGATGGGCTATTTGGGTTTAATCCTAAAATTGCCTTATATCCTAGCTGCACCGATCACACCAAGTTACCTCAGTGTAATGCTCATGATAATGGTCTCGAAAAGATATGCAAGGCCAAGTTCTAAAGTCTACTATAGCCACCGGCACACTCATTTTTATGGTATTATGTATAAGGGGAAAACGGAAAGGCTTATCCTCACACAATGTAAATATAGGGTAGGTGTGCTCAGTCTCGATTAATCCAGTTAAGTAATGTTAGGAATTAGAAATTCCATAGTGAAGTGTCGGTCACCCCATATATAATCTAGCATAATTTAGCTCGTAGACATTACGTTATTTACTAGTTATTTAGTTAGCTATTTAGTTTAGAGCAACACCGTGGAGGAAGGACGGGTCTTTACCCACTGTATACCTGATCCACAGGCCGATAGGAGGTCGTTATGTTTGTAACTATAAATACCCTCTACCTCCCAAGGTAGAGGGTTGGACCTTTCATTCATCTTAATCTAACCTTCTATGTTTTCTTTCACTTTCTCTCTCTAAAACCTCTAAATAATTCGACCATATTATTGTTTGTTATGTGTTTATGAAATCCAATATCTTACAATTGGTATCAAGAGCCATGGTTAGATCATATCTTGCACATCTTTGGATTTCTAGGGGTTTTTAGGTGGTTTTTGAGTTTGAAAAAGTTTAGTGGTTTTTGCATCATTTGGTTGATTTCTTGTGTTAAAGTTTGAATTTTGTTTGTACTTTCATGTTTAGAATCATCACAAGTGTTTAGGTTTTCATTTGGTTAGCTTGAATCATCTTGGTTGGGTTGTTTTTGGATTGAAAAGTGATGTTTATAAGGTTTTTCTTGCTAGCGACTTAGCTCACGGTTTATTTTTCTTCATAGCGACTTGCTTCACAAAATTGTAGCGAGTTACAGTTTTAAACCTAGCGAGTTAGATCTAGCGAGTTAAAGTACAAGTAGTGGACTCTCCACTACGAGTAGCTACTTGGTGGTAGCGACTTGGTCTGTAGCGAGTTGCTCTTTAGCGACTTACATCTTTAGCGACTTGAGTAGCGAATTGCTGCCAAAATTTTGCTAGCGACTTGAGTCTTAGCGAGTTACTACTTAGCGACTTACATCTGGCTAGCGACTTGGAACTCTAGCGACTTAGTGGTGTAGCGAATTAGTTGTTAGCGACTTGGTTCAAGAATTCGTAGCGACTTGGTTGATTTTTCCCGTCAAAACTTCAAACGGCCATAACTTTTGAACCGTAACTCCGTTTTCAGCGTTCTACCCATCAAAACGACCGTGAGAACAAGGAGAATAGACCGCCGGGTCAATCTTCGAGGTCTAAATCCGCTCCGAACAGAAGTTATTGAGGTTTTTAAGTTTTTAGACCTAAATTTCTCAGGAAAAACGGGCATAAACCAATCCGAATCACGACCAAACAACATCTCTGCTTATCCCACAAACAATCATAAGACCTAGCACACAATTGTCTATCATTGTGTCGATCCATCAGTCGTCTTAACACATTCCATTGGTCATTGCTTAACGGTTTAGTCTTGATTTTAGTAAAATCCCGCGAAAGATTCTATTTCTCGGTTTAAATCATAGACCTGTAAAATCCCGTGCATTCTACCACATCATGTCTTACTCTACTGACCCAGTGATTTCAGAAGTGCTTAAATTGTATGATGCTGTGGATAATAATGATAATGGATGCTACACTGAACGATTAAAGATGATTGAATCAATCAATGAGGATGTGATATCTCCGGGTTCAGACTTTGAAAAGACTGAAATGCACCAGTCAATGCTACAAAATGCCATGCTAAAGGAATGTAACATTGAGACCTTTCAACTACTTTATCAGCACCTCAAACTACTTTTATCTACAACTATGGATCTAACAAGCAGTGCTCTCCTTCGTCAGGATTTTCCCATCTTGACGAGAACTGTGCTACTAAACTTAGAACAACTGAGGTTTCAAATTACTAAAGAGAAGTTCTCAACTGATGAATCTAATGCAGCTCTTCAAGTAATCTTCGATCAATTTCAGCCATTTATCCGGGGGGAATATTCCTCAGATTTTGATGATGAAATGACTGAAGTGTCTTTCAAGAAATACACTGGAATGGAAATTAGCGTGTTCATTGAGACATTCATACAACTCATGGATAATGTGGAGAAGTACATTGAGGAAGTTACACAAAAAGATGAAAACGTGAATGAGTGTCAGGTGCAGTTGAGAAATAGTTGTGATAAGTTGGGTAATGTATCTGTTAAAGAATCGGGTGTTGTTGAATGCAGAATGTCAGAGTCAACATATAATGATGAGTCGGGTAAAACACCAGATGATGGATCAGTTGGCACTGAATACAGAGGCTCAGATATTGATAAGCTTGACACATCCAGCGGTCCAGTGACTCTCGTTACACATGTTGTAGATGCAGATAACAGACCAGAAATTGAGCAGGTGTCATGTAATGAGGTACCCTTTACTGTTCAACATAGTGCATCTGCTAAAGCACTTAAACAAAATGATCATAATGTTGAACATGTCTTTCATAAATGTTCTGTTACTGAGGCTGAGTCTGAGATTAAGTGTTTCAAAACAAAAGATTTGGTTGATAAGAAGGCTTTTGATGAACTTTCAAACAAATTCTCAAATCTTGAAAAATATTGCATTTCACTTGAAATCGCGATTCAGAGTAAAGAAGAAAGTTTTCAACTTAACAAACCATGTAAAAAACCGGAACTTCCTGAATTCCGTGAACTTTTTGAAATTAACACTTTGAAAGCTCAGCTTCAAGACAAAGAGTCAACCATTTACAATCTGAAGAAACATATTTCTGTCTTGAATGAGAAAAGTAATTTAGTCATGAATACACAAGACATTGATGCTATTATAACAAGAAATAATGAACTGTCAATTTATGTGGCTAAATTACTAAAGGAAAATGAGTCTTTGAGAAAGCATCACGTAGAACTTAGTGAGTCTGTCAAAGAAGCTAGAACTAAGTCAATGGAACAAACAAACTCTTTGATTGAAAAAATTGATGAACTCAAAGCTCAACTTCAGGATAAGAGTTTGGCTATTGTAGCCTTAAAGAATGAGCTTAGGAAAACTGTAGGGAAAAGTGTGAACACTAAGTTTACAAAACCATCAACCTTGGGGAAACCAGTTTCTCATCCCATTAGAAACCGGTCTGTTGTTAGGCAGCCTACTGCGTTTATATCCGAAAGACCAAAATCTTCAAAAACACGGTTTGCCTCCCAAGTTGATGAGGAAAAAGTTTTGTCAAAACCAGTCACTTCACCTGTGTTACCTAAGAGTCATGCCTCTAGTTCCTCTAATCCTCAACATGCAGCTACTTTTACTCCTAGCACCTCTAGGATTAGTTCAAAAACAGTGTCAAAACCAAGCATTAAAACCCAGAATTCATATGATATGAATGACTTGTGGAAGAACTATTATCTAGAAAAAGCTAGGAAAAAGGCACAGATTCAAAAAGACGGAATTTTAGGTGCAAGACCTAGGGTGAGGAATTCTACGAGATTTCAAGGCACTACTAGTAGTTGTAAACCACTACCTGGGAACACTCAAAAGACTAGGGATTGGCGTGCAGCTAAGAGTAGTTATTTGCATAAGAATGCTAAGCATGTAGAAAACAAAACTAGAAATTCTGAGTCTTTTCCACATAAGAAACAGTTTCCTAATTCACATGCCAAGGTACTATCCACTAAGACCACTAACGCGACTAAGGTTCAACATGTTGTGAAACAATACAAACCAAAAACTTCGCCTAGATGGATACCAACTGCTAAATCTTTGGAAACTAGGAACAAGGATAAGTCTTCCACTATGTATAAGAAGCCTTACAATCCTAGACCTTGCCATAAGTGGATACCATCTGGTAGAATGTTTAAGGATGCTGGACTTAGGTGGATTCCTACCGGAAAGCTGTTTTCTGATGAAAAAATCAAGGTTGACCGTGAAACCCCAAAGAGTTTGGATACTAATGTCACTAACCCATATATATGCAATCAAGCTTGTAATGTTAGTGCAGGTACTCCTTACTCAGTTGCAGATACTTCGATCCTTCAATACATGGACTGGCTTAAAGTATGGATCACAAATGGATTGATATCTCATAACTCACGGGTTCAAGTTTCTCAACATTGATATTCAACCACTATGACGTCTGTTCAAATCAGTTCAGGCCTCGTACTTCATCATTATGGCGTCTGCAGATAACACTTCAGGCCCCGTTCCTCAAAGAAAAGAAAGGTGTACGCTTCAGTGCGCTTTATCTTCTTAAGAAGAGAAATCTTCATGTTTATGACCATTCTCATCGACATTCTTCATCATCATGCTTCATGCTTTTTCCATGCGCTTCAGTCATCAAGTGAACCGGACTACTGATAATTACTCTTATTCCTCTTGCTCAATATAATGAAGATGGCGACATCATGTGCTAATTTTGCGGGGGAGAAGTGTGAATATAATACATTTGGATGATAATCACTTGGTTAATCAAGAATGGCATCTCTGTATGCAATTCTTAAGGGGGAGAAGAAGTGTGAATTTTTTGCATGGTTGACTGATATTTGAGAATATATGGTCAAACGGCTCCTAACCCATGTAAGAACCGAGATTCTTCTTATCGGATCATCTTCACATGTAGTTTCTTCTAAGAGCCGTTGGTTGACATCTTCACACGGGCTGATATGATTAAATGACAAAGTGCTTCTAGTTGCTGGGCTGATTTCTTTGATGAACATCTTTCTGTTCTTGTTTGATTGGGAGGGATTTTAATTAAGGGGATTTGCTATTTACAAGTTAACGGGAATGCCTTTGGTGTGAAGAAGATGTTAATTGTCTATTTCCCCATTCGGATAATCTTGAAGAAGGTCGAGTCTACAGTCTTATCTACATTTGAAAGCTACATGATTAGAAGACTAAAGACGAATTGCATTTGATGATCTAAAGACTTCTTCTTAATCCGGGCTGAGAAGAACACTTGAAAATCTTCGTCAGTTTAGGGGAGAGCACTAATTGGGGGAGATTGAAAAGCCAAAATTTAATCCCCAATTAGACTTGCTCAGATTCTTTAGCAATGATTCATTGCTTGATTTTTGATGACACTCCTCCAACGCCTAATGCTTCAATTACTAAGGATAATTGGGATTTATTGTTTGGGATTCATTGTGTTTCAAAGATATGTTTGATGAGTACTTCCAACCTCTAACGAATGTTGATCATCCAGCTTCTGAAGCTCATGCTCCGGTTTCTACTGACTCAACTAGTTCACCATCTAAGAAGTACTTCTCAGAACTCTCAAGAAACCCAATCTCCAGTTATTCCTCAAGGCGTTGATAATGACTATCATAATATTGCAGTTGCACTCATGAATAATGATCCGCTCTTTGGTATTCCTTTACCAAATCTTCACGGATTATTGTTCATGAATAATGATCCGCTCTTTGGTATTCCTTTGCCAAATCTTCACGGATTATTATTCCTCTCATTGTGCACGCTATAAATCAACCACATGAACATTAAGGAAAATGACTACCTCATCCGCTCGAAAACATTATTGGTGAATCTTCCAGATCAGTTTCTACATGTATACCTTAAGGAAGAATGCATTGATGTTGAGGAATCATTTGCTCCGGTTCATTCAGTGGGTCAATGTACATCCGATTGTATGTTTATTCACGTGTTGGACATTTGACACAAGTTGATTACTTCAGAGTTAATCATTTATCACTTATTTGAGATTGAAGTTGTCCTTCACAAAGGCGTGTTCTTATTTGATAACTTGCTCGGGCTTAAGAATTTGAGTTGAAGGCTTGATTTATCTAGTTACCAGCAGTCGGAGTGGATGGTTGAAGACCTGGTTAACTATCACTATTAGGAGTTACGTTGTTTTACTCAGTGTCACATGTAGATGACGATGTGGATAATATCAAGAGGTGTTAAAGTCTCATACTTTGTTTGAGTGTGAGTACTTAGAGATTTGCTGGAAGCATAGATTCTCGACACCGTTCTTCCATCTTTAAGTGCAAGCTTAAGACACAAATGCGGGGAATTCGACTTCAGTTTCAAGTTTGGTATATCGGGTTTTTCTTCAACAGTGGTCACTTCAAATTGTCTACATATGGGTTGATAAAGATAGTCAGAGAGAGTTTATGTAGCAGTTGATTCTCACAGGATTCATTTGGGCTATTTGAATTCTTCTCACAAGATTTCAAGTTTATGGATATATTATGTTTTGCTGATTCTGAGGTATCAAAACTAGAAAGGGGGAAGGAGACAAGCATCTAAACGCGAGTAAACTTGATGTACTTAATACTTCTAAGAAATTGAAGATATCCCGGGAAGACAAATGTTATTACCGCAGAGAAACTCAAGGTTTTACTCATGACGAGTAAACTTGATGAACTTAATTCTTCTAAGTGATTGAAGATATCCCGGGAAAACAAATGTCATGACCACAGAGAAACTCAAGGTTTTACTCATTAAGGCGTTAAGTGTTATTATTCCAACTACGTGGGGGAAGTGATGTTAGAAAAAGTTTCTGAAGATAAAAGAGGTACACTAGTGTGTGGTGATTTCGATGGTATCGCAATGATCAGGGGAGAGAGATCGTGTACATTGGGGATGCTCAGCTGTTTCACTTGAGTGCTTAATCAGTGATTCAGAGATATAATCACTTATTCTGGTGTTGACATCCGCAGAGATTGTCACCCGCAGAGATAATCAGTGACTTGGCCTGCTTCTTCAATGTTATCAGTTATTCATTCCTTGTGTATTGGTATACTTCGGATACTTGAGCTTCATACACATTCATCAGGGACGAAAGATGTGAACATAGGGGAGGTGTTCTACATTACCCTCTTGATGTGTATTCGGGAGAGTTCTTGGATATTGGTGTACTTCGGGTTCTTGAGCTTCATACACGTTCATCTCGGAAGAAAAATGTGAACATGGGAAGGTGTTCTTCATTCCCCTCATGAAGTGTATTCGGGAGAGTTCTTGAGCATTATACTAAGAGACGGACTACATCAATTCAACTACTTGGGGGAATTTTTCTCTTGACACCTTTTAGGAATGGATTGCTTCGGACTTCAGTGGTTATGAAATTTGAGAAGATTATTTATGTGTGGGATGATACGTTGCTTTTCTTATGAATGATATAACCCCGAACGGAGATTCTCGATTATCGGTCTTAAAAGGAGCAGCTGGTTCGATGATAATGGTGTGCTTCTTTGTGCACCTGGCTAAGAGAAGCTTGAAAGAAAGCTTTGAATCTGCTCAGCTAAAGGATTTTCGGTTTGGGGGGAAGCTGCCAAAGTCTCACTTTCAGATGGTTCAATTTCTTTCTTCGATTCAAGAGCCCTGGAAGCTTTGGTGGTGAATGTTTAAGAGTTGATGACTTCTATCTTCTACGACGTGCTGCTCGATATCCTTATCTCGGTACTCGTATCATCATCCTCTTTAACCATATCATCTACTCTATCCTTGTATATATTTATCAGAAAACAAAATAGAAAATTATAAAACCATCAAAACAAAATAGAAAAATATAAAACCTTCAAAAATCCATAAAAATCAGAAAACTTAAAAATACCAAAAATATTGTTTTATCTAGACATGTCTTCTGGTATCGATAACATCTACGGTCTTAGAAATGTCATTCAATAATGGCACGGGACTTTAGATGAAGTTCGAGCAGGAGGTGTAAATATTTCTTTCCAAAACATGTCTCAAACTAAGGCTTACAGTTATTTCAGACTGTAACCCGGGCTTCAAATGATGGCTTGCAGTTACTTCAGACTGTGACCCGTGCTTAAACTATGGCTTGCTATTATTTCAGATAGCAACCCGTTCTTTTAAAGGAAGGAAAGTGTTGCGCTAAACCTATTTTCAAAATATTTCGTGCACTTATCCTAAAAACATAACAAGGAAAGTATGTCGAAGGACTGCTGTTCCTACACAAATGTTTTTCCGTCTAAAATTCTTCAGAAAAATATTTGGTGTTTTAACAAAATGGTGGTTAATGAGTTGCTATTAAATCAATCAGTTTCAGAATTTTTATTAATTTGCAAAACTCAATCAATGACTTCAGCGCTTTTAATCTTTTCATAAAATGAGTCATTGATTGAAGGGGATAATGTTTTCAAATTTATATCATCTAACGGACTTTCTTAATTATCCTACGTGCTTAATTAAAAATGATAATTGCCTATGTTGAAGGACTAGGTTTATAGGATATGATTGTTAGGTTTAGATGATTAGAGTTTGACAAACACATTATTCCCATACCTTATATGATCTGATTGATATGTTGGATTGACTTTTATTAGTCGATTGCTGTTTGGGTGTTGTCGACCACCATATATTTGTATATGTGTTCACTAACGTATGCAGGTATATTGGTTATAAGAATGTTCCCGATCCGGATCCCACAATTGAAGATGATTGGATGCCGAAAGGAAAGGGTAACTATATCTTGGGTTGACAAATGAAGAAACGGAGCTTAACTGGACTTCAATGGAGAGTTGGCATGAAATGCAACGTAAGAGGTCTTACTGCATCAGCAGACGGTTTTCTTCAGCAAGTGAAGAAACGGAGCTTAATTGGACCTCAGTTGGCATTCAAATGCAACGTAAGAAGAAGTCTCACTGCATTTGCAGACGGTTTTTCTTCCAACCCTACAACAACAACAACGAAAGCTTCTCAACCACTAACGTATCTTTGTGCAGGATACCATTTTTTAAACAATTTTGAATAAATTTGAATAAATTGTTTTGAAAATGGAATATATTGTTTTGAAAATATATTGGACTAAATTTTGAAAATCACCGGACTTCATTTTATCAAAACTTAAGTCACTCAATTATCGACTTCGGTCATCGATTGAGGGGGAGAGTGATTTAATTTAAAATATTTTCATACAATATATCTTCAAAAAGACCGTTTTGTACAACAAAAAGTGGTGATCTAAAGATTTAATGTTATGTCATGGTATGATTTTTTTTAGAATCAAGGTCTTTCAAAATGAAATCTTTTCTGTTCTTGTTTGATTGTGAAATTGTTTTGTTTTACTTAAAAGATCTCTTAAAAACTATCATACCTGACACTAACAATCTTTAATGTCTTAAAATGGTCCATATCTATCATCTTTCAAAATTGAATCTTGCCACGTCTTTCCCCAAAATTTTATAAATGATTTAAATCAGTTGGGATCACAAATCTCAAATGGTTTGATATTTCTGATCGGGGTAGAGATCGTGTTTTAAATCTCAAATCTGTTTTAAATGGAATTGGTTTTAGTCCTTTAAAGGCACTCCTGCCTCCATGTGCCAAACGATTTCAATATACATAATGCACATGTTGAGGAGGAGGATTTATCCAAAAACCAGATGAGTATTTAAACAAGGCCACATTTTCTCCCATGTTTTCTAAACCTAATTAAATCACTTGGGATCCAAAATCTCAAAGGATTTGATATTTTTGATCGGGGGAGAATTTGTGATTTAATAATGAAATTTGATAAAAGTTGATCGTTTTGATTCAGTTGTGCAGGCTGCTCTCTCATATGTGCTAAATGCTTTCGAATCTCGATGCATATATTGAGGGAGAGCATTTTTAAAAAGAAAAGAAACTATCGAGGTGCAAATGCTTTTATGTTTTGATATAAAGTACCTTGATTGAGTTTTCAAATGGTTTCTTAGTGGCTCTTGTGATTGTGGATGTGCTTCAAATTAACTCTTGCCTCTATGTGATAAAATGATTTCACTTATCCTATGCACATATTGAGGGGGAGAATTTTACCATGAAAATCAGATGGCTTTTTCGTATGAAAATTGTGATCAAAGAAAATATTTCAAAGTCCTCTTGCCTCCTTGTGCTAAACAATTTCTAAATCACACGCACATGTTGAGGGGGAGGTTTTCTAAATGATCAAAAACAATTAAGGTACAAAATGTTTTGATTTTATATCACAAGTACCTTGATTGGTTTTCCAAATGAGTTTTCAATTGGTTTCGAGAAGGAAAGAACAATACCAAAAGACCGACCAAATTTACTTTATGCATGGTGTTATAAGGATGGTTAGGTTAGGTATTTGTTCCCACGATCCAGCCAGAACCGGAGGGATCTACCCAGGGACAATCCACTAGTTAGTGTAGAGTCCGTAGGTATATTGAAAAAAGGAGAAAAAGTGAGATTTGGGAAGAGTGCCGACTGAGATAGAGCTAGAACTGGAATAAACCCAACAAGGTTCTAGTAATGAAGTCTCGGTAAGCACTGAAGGGGTTGAAGAATGAAAAAGATCTGAATGTGAAAAAGGGTGAAAAGAAATAGCCCTCCATCAATTCAACCTTAGGGCAGAAACCGGGTTCAATACATATGCTACTGGTTGTTACTAAGGTAACACTGGTATTGAAGACAAGACGTCATGGACCCAGTGACGCACTGCACTAAAACTTCCCAAACTACTCAAGTTCCTCTTAAAAGGGCTTGTTTCATTCTCACGGGGAACCGACATTATCTATCGACTTTCTCTTAGAGATTGTTGATATTGAAGAAGGAGACCCTCTCCCTAGTCTCCGACACAGGAACCAAATATGCACGATTGAGTCTAGAGCCAAGAGATCATTCACATTATCTCGTTAGGACACTAAATTCTTGAAGACTTACTTTTTCACACAATGTGGAAAGTAAGTATATATTAAGAGTCCTACGCATTATCCTTGTGGTATTGCCAGAACATCCGAGTGATATGAAAATATTCACAATGAAGATGGAAATCCTTCTAGAGCCAACATCAAACAAGCTCTTGGTGGGTGACATGTGAGATCTTCTCGTAAGATCAAACTTGTGACAACTGGATAGAAACTATGGGGTGATTCAGTTTTGAATCAACCTTGGTCCAGGAATGGAATTGACGAATACTTTTGGAAAAACCGTTCGATGTGCAAATCTTCTTTTCTCTAGCACGTCGAATGTGTACTTATGTTTTCAAAATTCAAAAAATATCTCTGATTGAAAAATACTTTTAGAAAAACCGGTCGATGTGCGAATCTCTTCTTTTCACTAGCACGTCGATTGTGTACTATTTTCAAATACAAAAAGTGTTTTGATTGAAAATTGATCTTTCTCATAAAACCTTCGTCGTATTGCAAAACTCTTTATTCTAAGCAATACGCGATTGTTTTTCAAATCAATTTTTCATCAATCAGTGAATCTCAATTCGCTGGTTCACTCACTCCGTGTTGTCTTCTTTGAGACGTTCCGGTTTGAGAACAGCTAGAACAGCTGCGAAACCCTGTCAAGGAGATTCTTAGGAATCCTACCTGATCACAGGCAGTACTTGTACTGATCAACGGGGAACCGTGGGCCGTGTACCTCAATTCAACGAAAGTGATCAAAGACACTTTCGTGTGTTTTATTGCTAACTGTTGTTTGCAGGTACATTTGGACGGTTGCAACTGATCAGAATTGAGAAGTCAATCCAAAGCCGCATGCTCACATCATCCACACTTAATTTGAAGAAATCATGACTGGTGCATATCTACATAACCTGGTTCTGATATTTTTATACTATGCTTCTGCTACGCTGCTGCAAATATCATGAACCAGTAAGGCTTCCGCTACTCTGATGGAAAGATGTCATGATTCAAAAGTGTGAGCATGTCGGTCCGAAAGTCACTACAACACATGATGGCAACACAATAAAGGGTGATCCAGAGATTTACTATGGCTGATGATCTCAATGAAAGCTCAAAGATCATCAAAGATGTGGATCAGTTCAAGGCCTCCACTGAAAGTACTAAGCACTCGGACTTTGAAGTATCACTGCTAAAGCACAAATGATGCTGAAGTTGAAGAATTTAAGTCTACGTGCTCAAGACTGAAGATTAAATAGAATGCTAGGATTCAAAATGTAAAACATGGGGTGACCTCCCTTAGGGGGAGATTGTTAGGAATTAGAAATTCCATAGTGAAGTTTCGGTCACCCCATATATAATCTAGCATAATTTAGCTCGTAGACATTACGTTATTTACTAGTTATTTAGTTAGCTATTTAGTTTAGAGCAACACCGTGGAGGAAGGACGGGTCTTTACCCACTGTATACCTGATCCACAGGCCGATAGGAGGTCGTTATGTTTGTAACTATAAATACCCTCTACCTCCCAAGGTAGAGGGTTGGACCTTTCATTCATCTTAATCTAACCTTCTATGTTTTCTTTCACTTTCTCTCTCTAAAACCTCTAAATAATTCGACCATATTATTGTTTGTTATGTGTTTATGAAATCCAATATCTTACAAGTAATGAAAAACATATCAAAATTTTATTAATGAAACACTTTTCAACAAAAGTTAGAAAAATAAAGGCAAGTAAAATCAAGCGGGTGTCTATGTCTAATCCCTTCCCCCCACTTGAGTCATACTACGCATAAAATTGAAAATTAAGAAGGGTCATAATTGAAACGGAAAACTCCCCTGGATTAGCTCGGTATGATCAATAAATTTCACTTCTCGTAACATGCTCTAAATACGCCTCCCCGAGCAACATCCAACTTCTCATCAACTCTCCAACACCAACATCAACGGTACTCAAATAGTCAGATAAAAAGTGTTTCCTTGCAGCCAAATATCTTTTTATAATTCATCAACCTGTATTGCTGCAAGAAAAACTAATACCAAAATGCATAATTTCGGATAAAAAGCAAAAATAGCACGAAAAACAAAATAAAACCTAACTCACTTTCGTAGTAATCACGATTGCATTTAGCGCATTCAACAAGCCTTTTAAACCACTCGGTGTCCCGAGTGGACGAGTGAAGTCTCGTGAGGGTTTACAGAGAACACACCACAAAGTTCATTTAATTACTAATACAAGGTTATGAAAATGTTTTGAAACTTGTTTTTAGAAAAAATTTCATTACAGGGGATAGTTACGGCGTAACTGGATTGGCCCAGTTACGGCGTAGGTGAGTTGACTTAAGAAAAATGTTTACCAGGAAAGGATTACGGCGTAACTGGATGGGCCAAGTTACGGCGTAATAAGAAAGCCCGAGAAAGAAGGTACCTGGAACATGGGCTTTACGGCGTAACTAGATCGGCCTAGTTACGCCGTAGTATTAATGAAGTAGGCGAATGGCCTTACTGATAGCCAGTTACGGCGTAAATGAATCAACCCATTACCTCGTAATTAAGTTCTGATGTTGTTGCGCCCAAAGTGTCAACTTTTTTCCTACGTTTCAAGAGGAGTTAATGGAACTCCTATCATCAATCTTTGGTCTTTATACCTGCAAACAAGATAAACAAAACATGCCAAACCAACTACAAATCCTAAAAACCACAAAAATATCCAAAAAGGTCTATGAATAAAAACAAAGAAAGTTAAATCTAGGATAGGGACGGGTAGTCTCTCGACGAGCACTTTTCTTTATCATTCCGAGTCTTTAAGTTAGATCCTGCAACCATCATCAACGGGTATCTATTGGATGACTCCAATCATGTCCATTGCTCAACTAATCTCGGCTTATGATCTTGTCGAGATTTCCTCCACTTGTTCTTCTTGTACCTGCACATAGACACTACTTGTGCATTAAATGTGTAAAATAATTTCATAAGCAACAAGTGAGGATAAATAATATAATTACAGATGTTTCAGACTTGGTTATGGCGTAATACCATTACTAACTACGACATAACTTCAGTCTGATAGCAATCTTTTAAATAATAAGAACAGGTTACGCCGTAACAGTTATTACTATGTTACTTTGTAACTTGATCTGAGAATAGATTACGTCGTAACCATTGAATGGGTTACGCCGTAATCTCAAGACAGAAGACATAATTTTAGAATAATATTAATCAAACAACCAAAAATACGAAGACCGTTCCCCGGTAGCGGCGCCAAAAACTTGATGCAGGATTTCTGACCAGGTTTTACATTTATAGTTACTCGTCTACCTATGGCCTACCTAATGCACTAACGGGCAGTGTACCTGGTCGCATGTAGTGAGAGAATGGTAAGACCGAGGTCATCCCAAGAACGGTTGATTCCTAGCTGTCTAATTAATTAAATTGGTCAAATAAATAAGTTTTAATGATATGATTGATAATATTTAAGGTGTCACGTGATCAATCGGGATGGTTCTCTGGTAAACAAGCTAACGGGAAAGATAGTGATGCAATTCTTAAACCGAGTTCATCCACAAATGGATCGTGGCAAAAGTCGGTAGACTCCTATGGTCAATTCGTCTACCCTATGATTCTTAGAATCCTCACCAAGATGAACAGGTCACCCCGGATCATTCGGCAATCTAATAGCAGTCCTTAAGAGCTGACGCTTACTATCGCATTACATGGGTTCTAAAAGTCACTAGATTCCTGCTTCAAGTGGGGGTTTAAGTCGCTAGGACAGCATTTGGTCAGTTCGTCCTAACCTATCAACAAAGGCTTCCACCGGAGATCAAGCTACTACCCTTGAAAGTCCAATTGTTTTTAGTCCCCTAAGCCAAGTCATTAAGTTCCTCTACATGCAAGATTTGAAATAATGAGTGCCCTGGGCGCTAGCATCTTAGACACTCATCCCTAACTTCTTAAGTTCATCCAAACGACCGGTGATCATTTGGTCAGTTCGCATAAGCGAGGAAGGGTTGTCAGTTGGTTAATTATTACCCTTCCAAACTCTACCTAACTACTTAGGGTTAGTTGGTCAATTCTCCTAAACAGCTAGATACGACCGCAATTCAAAACTACCGAAGCTAAAGACCCGTGTCATTATTGAATGCCATTTCTAAAGAACTCCTAGTCAAGCTTCATCTAAAGACCCGTGTCATTTTTGAATGACATTTCTAGGATCGCAGATGTTATCGATACCAGAAGACTTGCCTTTGAAACTATTTTTGGAATTTTCTGATTTTTCAAAATTTTATGAGTTTTTGAGAATTTTATAATTTTGTATTTTGGTTTTTTATATGGAAAATATTTTCAAATAATAAGATATTTACAACGTGGAACAACTGTATAGAGTATACCGAAAATACTCTTAAATGAGGTGTGTTAAGGTACGATTCCTGAGCTGAAGTGATCAGGAATCATAGTACATGCTTATCAATTCTGACATTCTGGAGTTCCAAAATCAGGAGGCTTTTGTTCTTTTGGAACCCAGACCATGAGTATTTTCTTAATTGAGTTAAGCAGTGTACCTGCAAAAGAACGAGGAATACCCGTACTAAAAACACAAGTAGGTATGCATTTAAGTGGGTTAGCTGCAACAGTATCCAGACTTTTAGGAATTACACAATCAACCTTAGTGTTGCCATTGGTGGTTAGTATGCTGGTAGGAATCCATGTGAGTCCAACATTCTTAAACATTCTACCAGTTGGTATCCACTTGTATTGATTTTCATAAACACACAAACACACAATACTAGGTTTGAATTGTACGAGTTCTAGAGAAAGAAAGATGGAGAGAAATGGGAACTACTACTGAGAGAAAGTAAAATATATTATGAAGCTCCACTATCTTAAGCTTGCATCAGCAGCATCTTACCCTGAAGTACTCAGAATTATGTGGACGTTTCGGTTGAGTGTAGTTCCTAATAGTATGTCCTTCGCCACCACAATTTTAACACTTAATAGGCTTCCTTTAACCCTGAACTATGATCCTTCCTCGGTTCTGAACACCCCCATAACCAGATCCAACTCCAACATTCCCCTGTGCATTATAACATGGATTCATATTCTGCCTTCCTTGCACATTCTAAACCACAACCCTTCCATCTTCCATAGTGGCTTGATTTTGTAGATTAGATGAGGTTCTGAGTTGGTTGTTGGTTTGGGGAAGTGAGTTTCTATTTTGTTGAACTAGTAGAGCTAGTTGATTTGCAAGGTTTTCAATCAACATGTCAGATGGGGTAAATCCTGAGTTTAGAATGGTAATATGTTTTTGATTTTTAGAGGATGGTATAACTTGTGATGCTTGAGTACTTATCCTCACATTGGAAAGAAATACAGTTGAGTCATTTGAAGAGTTCGTAGCAGCAGTATTAGAGTGGAATTTCTCCATGATCAAATGCTCAAATGTAGCATGCTTCTCATGTTGAAGTAAGTAAGCATATAGCTGTTAGTTAGTGTTCCTCAATCCTTTGTTCAATTTGAGTGCAGTAACAAATCTATGCCATTCAGAGTTCATGTTGTTTACGAACTTGGAATTGAGTTGGATATTTGGCATTGTCATGTTGATGTTCCTTATATCATTCACAAGTTTGTGAAACCTCACATGATACTCTGTGATACTTTCCCCTAGGTTCATTTAAAGTTCTTAAAGTCATCATAAAGCTGTGACTCTCTATCTTCATTAGTAAGTTCTGAACCAGAGAGAAGCATCTTGACATTATCCCAGACTGCCTTGGCCTCAATATTGTGATTGATCAGCTTGTAAATGTCCTTTGGTAGAAGTTGAAGTACGATGTTTGAAGCTCTAATGTCAGCATCATATCTCTTATTCTCCTTATCATTGAGATCATCATAAGTCCTTGGTCTATCCATACCTAGAGTGACAGTTCCATCAGGACCAGCTTCTAGTTGATCTCTGGTTGTTCCAATTTGGAATGGTCCTTCATCAATTGACTGAATGATGTTAAGACCATTCTCTTTGCCCACGCAGTATAATCTGATTCTTTGTGCTCAAGAGTCGTAATCAGTTCTATCCAACATAGGAGGACGAGTATCGGACCCTGCTACTTGAACGTCATCAGCAACGGAAGAGATGATTGTAGACATGATTCCTAAGTACACGAGATTTTACTACTCTTTGATTAAACCGGGAAACAGATTCTTTCGCGAGATTTTACTAAATAAAGAGAAAACCGTAGAACTCAAGTCACAAGTGTTAAATCTCAATTGACAAATCGCAACAAACTAGTCAAATCGCAGAGAGCTTAAAACGCAGTAACACAAGTTGCAAAGACGTCAAAACGCACCCTGACAAACGCAGCTTAACAAATCGCACCCTGACAAAGTGCAGCTTAACCAAAACGCAAAGACGCAAGTCACTGTTAACTCAAATCACACTCTGTCAAAACGCAGTCTAACAAAACGTAGAGAGTCAAAACGCAGTCTATCAAAACACAGAGAGTCAAAACGCAGTTTATCAAAACGCAAAGAGTCAAATCGTAGTTTATCAAAACGCAGAGAGTCAAATCGCAGTCTTTGACAAATCGCAAGAACATATCACAGCTTTAATCAAATCGGAGAGGGACAAGTCACTATCAATAGTACACCCACTACTTATCCTTTTGTCCTTTTTACCTCAAAACGCAGGCAATATAACAAATCGCAACATTTTTTAATCAAATCGCATACAAAAAGCAATCAAACCGCAACGAGTAAAAGGTCAAAACGCATTCAAGTCATATCAAAATGCACCAAATAATGACCAAATCGCAGTTAAGAACTCCACTCCGAGACATAACTCGCACCCAAGAACAAGTCCAAAAACCAAACTTTTCAAATCAAAAACACCACAACCAAGATGAATCTAGCCTTCCAAACCAAAAACTAAACTAATATGATGATCCTAAACACAAAAGTACAATCAAAATCCAAATTTAACACTAAATAAGATCAAAAGAGTGAAAATGTCTCTAAACTCATTCAAACCAAAAACTTATGAAAAACCAATCAAGAATCTAAGAACACATAAAAGTAGATGATCAAACCATGGCTCTTGATACCATTTGTAATATATTGATTATCATAACACCACAAATGATTAACCAAAGGATCGTGCAGTCTAGAGAGAGAAACAAAAGAAAGCTTAGATTAACTTGTGAACAACCAACCCTCTCCCTTGTAGGGAGAGGGCTATTTATATAATATACTACGCCCTCCTTCAGGCTGTGGATCAGGCATACAATGGGTAAAGACCCATCCTTCTTCCACAGTGTTACTTATACTAATGTAAACTAACTAATTAACGTTATGTCTACGAGCTAACTTATGCTAGACTATTGTTGGGGTGACTGACACTTTAACATGGATTTTCTAAATCCCAACAAATCTCCATAATTCCTTTACCATTATCAATAATTGCTCCACATGTACGCAAGAAATGATGACCAACCAACATAGGCATTTCCCTATCAATGGGAGTGTGTAAAATCAATAACTCACACAAGTAAGTTTGGAAACCTACTTGGAGCCTTACATTCTTAACTTTCCCATAAGCTCTAGCTATGGTGTTGTCCGCCATCATAAAGGTATCATTTTATGGAATAGCTCTTCCTAGCTCTAAAATCTTTTAAAGTTTGTAGGGCGTAATAATCACACTCGCCCCCGTATATGCCAATGCATTTAGTAAGGTTGTTTCATTCACCTTCAATGGAATGAGAGAATTACCAAGATCCTCCAAAATTCTTTGGAAATCCTTGTTCCATAACCCCTGCTTCTTCTTTTTCCTCAATCTAACTCTTCTTCTCAAGCTTCAAATTCTCCATAAAAATCTCGTCAAGCAACTTCCTATAGTGAGAATAATTCTCCAAAACCTGAAGAATAGGTTTGTCATCAGTCAATTCCTTAAACTTACAAGTAATCTCCTCAACACACTTCTCTTTATCAAACGATGAAAATTATGGTGGTGTTTCTTTGGTTGGTGGTGGTGTAGGGTTGGAAAAAGTTCCTCCCTTGAGTAAGGTAGTAGAATGTGGTGGTGATGATGGTGAAGGTATAAGTCCTTTAAAGGGTGGGTATTTTTGTTTAAGACGAGAAGCCTTTACCATCTTGACTATTTCCATGTTTCCCAAAGTACCATCTTCATCATCCTCATAAGCCTCCTCCAATTGTTCCAACAAACAATCAATATCTTTGTCATCTTGAAGTTCCCCAAATTTCACTAGCATTTTACCTAGCCCAAAATCAATGGTGTATTTCGTGGCTACTAAAAAGTTTCTTCCAAATACCACCAACGGGTCCGTGGTATCTTCATACTCATCAACAATCAAATCCATGGCAAAAGTGTAACCATGAATATCAATCTTAACAACTCTAGCAATTCTTCTCCCATACTTGTCCAAATCATACTTCCCTAGTCCAAAATTTTCATAAAATACATTTGTGATATAGCTATCACTTTGACCAATATGACATTCCACATCTCATGCTCCAAAACCTTCTATTCCATAAGGCGTGGAATATCTCATACCCGGCTCATCATAATCTCTAAGCTTATCCCAAGTGAAAGTGATCACTCATGGTTTTTCCAGTTCACACTCCATTAGCTCCACATCTTTACCTTTCCCTTGCAATTACACTTTTTCAACTTCAACCATCTTCTCTATTCGTTCCAACACATCCCCAACATCTATCAAATCAGCTTCCAAATTCTCCAAGTATTCTGAGACTTCACTCAATGATTCCATAACGCTAAAAATGAACCAAACGTTTCATAAAGAAAATCCAAACACAAACGTCAAGGGTTAGCAAAACATAAATCTAAACTATCCTAAACAAGAAATCATATAACTAAACAAATTATAATCAAGTGAAAGAAAACTCAAACATCCAGAACCAAAAAGAAAGATTATTATTATTTTTTGTGTCCTGCACTGTCCAACTGCGCGGTTGGAATTTCCAGCCGGCGGTTGAGATTCACAGGTCACCTCCAGCCGCTTGGTTGGGTGTCTTAGTTTCATCCATGCCACATGGTTGGGACTTCCAGCCGTGGGTTACTGGGAAATTTTCAGCAATTGTTTTTACCTTTTAATATTTTATCCAACATAAGCCTAGAAATACTCTTAAAACTCATATAAAACATAGATTTCAAATGGAAATCAAATGAAAACAAGCTAAACAAATCAAACATGAAATCATCGAAACACTCAAGAACTCATAAAATGGGTAAAAACTGAACAAATCACATAAACGATAAACAAACGAAACAGTAACATGTATGGAAAACAAAATCTATGCTACTATATACAAACTAATCTAAACTAAAATTAAAAAAAAGCTAAGTTAAGTCCCCAGCAATGGCGCCAAAAACTTGATGCATGTAGATTCGGTATAAAATATATATATCACAAGTTCTACTCAAATTTTAAATTTATAAGTTCCTATTACCGATTATTTTAAGAAAACGCATACGAGCAAGTATACTCGTTCTTGTGTAGTATGGTTTGTGGTAAAAAGGGATCGTCCCAAGAGACGTTTTGTAGTGTTTTAGTGTAGTAAATTCGTAGCATGAGAAAAGCACAAAAGATCGGCACACTCTAAAGTACCACAAACAAATCAAGCTAACAAACAATGGTTTACCATATCCTATCAATCAAACAAAATGATACTTGTTTACGAATAGTAACAATCGTGATAAAATGTTAAACATGTTTGGGTGAAACATATATAGACGACACATATCAATTTTGACCAATACTTATCCCATTAACCTAGTTTTTTTGTAAAATATTATGTATGAAAAGGTGATTAGTTCCATTAGTTCCTACGAGTCCTCTCGGCCCATACTCGTGATTAAATACCCGCCGATTCATTTAAAACTTGACTACTTGATAGTTGTCAATTATCAAGCACCAATTCATTTGTGCACCAACTTATTGGAATTAGACCATATTAGAAATCCTTTCGACCTTAAAATCTAATAGTGTCTAGTTAACCAGTTTAAGAACACAAACTTTATTTAAACAAACTCTTGAGATAAATCACTTTTATTCCTGACTAATCATTCAATATTCACACGAAAGTCTATAACATTCCCAAAAAAGTATCACAAAATTACTCCATAACAAGTTACATCAACACAAGTAACATTTCATTCATCATCAAATCATTCAACATAATAAAATTAATAGAAAAAGTTACCCAAACATAGAATAAAATTGAGTAAGAAATGTAAGAAGTTATAGCACTTCTTAGAGCCTCCAATTGAACAATGAACCTTTAGCCTCTTCCAATTAGTATCACCAATGCTTCCTAACTTCCTTCTTGGCTTCTCCTTGAGAATGGCATAGATTTAGAGCTCTATTGAGTTAGTAGAAAGTATGATCGAGTCCTTATGGTGTAAGGCTTGATTGTAAAAATAGTTGTATGAAATGTGGTGAGATATGGCACTATTTATGCTTAAATCATCACCCAAATGCTATTACAAATCCCCCATAATCATAAATTTAGGCAAATGATCGGACTTAGGATGATTAATGGTGATTAAAACAAGTTTTAATGCAACTCTCTAACTGATGGTGGCTTCAACCGGGCGGCTGGAACCTTCAACCGGGCGGCTAGGATTCCTGATCAACCTTTGGTTGATGATTTGAGCCTCTGGGTTGAGTTTATGCTTCAACCTTTGGTTGGTATGTTGAACCTTGGGTTGGCATATTGGTTTCCAACCTTGTTTTGGCTAATTTTCTCCATCATTAACAATTTTTCCTCGTTCTTGATCCTGACACTTTCATTCATCGAATAGCTTAATAATCATTGCACTTTCTTGGAAATAATCTCAACACAAATCATTATCTTTCGACGAAAAACTTTACTTCGTATCTTCTCTTGAATTATCATCTTTTCTTCGTCTTTCTTAATATCTTCTTTAATTTTAATGAGCCTAAACCTAAACACATCTTTCGTACCTTTAAGCGCCAAATGTTCATAAAAAAACCAAATAATATGCATAAATATACAAATAACGTGACTAATATATATACAAAATGAGCGTTATCAGCCATGATTTCTATTTTCCCATTTACTTATTGATTTATGTATTTATCATTCTAGTCTATCGTTGATCCCCGTGTTTTGGTAGTATTGAAGCTAGGTGGTTCCCAATATACTAGCAAATATTGACCCTAGAAAGCTAGTGTGCTAGGTTGCAATGGGTGTGTGAGAATTGACCATAGGATTGCATATCCCTTGTGTAGGAATTGACCATAGGACTGCCTATACTAGTAGAGATGCTTAAGAAATGCGGGAACCTTGTATTACTATTTTTAGCACTAAGAATAGGTCTAGAGGATAGTTGGCACTTAATGCTAACACTAGGCTACCGGCGAATTGACCATAGGAGTTGGAGTCTAGGATTATAGGCTAGTAGCTTTGACCATCTGAGCCTAGCGACATTTAACCACCACATAATGCGTTAGTAAGCACTTTTAGGGAACTAGATTATAGCATAATAATGTTAGTAACTAGGCTAGCCCATCTTTCCCCCATTAATAGTTTCATTTCATTTCTCGTTATTTAATTAGTTAAATATAATTCAAATCAAACCCCCTTTTTAGTGACAATAGAGTAAATTAGAATCTGCCACATAGCTCTTGGACGACCTCGGTTTTACGAAATTCTAAATTACTCACGACCGGGTACACTGCCCATTAGTGCTCACATAGATCATAGGTAAACGAGACTATATTAAAAGGTGATCTAGAAAAATAGCATCAAGTTTTTGGCGTCGCTGCCGGGGAGTTATAATAGGATTTTATTTGAGATTTATAATTTTTTGTTATTTTTTCTTCATCTTATTGTTTAAATTTCATCATTTTTAGGTATAATGGGAGAAGTAGACATTGATGCACTCGACCTAGATGAATAACTTGCTATGACAAGAGAAGAGCAAGGGTCGGGAGTTGTAACGCCGGCCATTGGGGCTAATGTGCAGTTCGAAATCAAGAATCAGTTTATGTGGGAGTTCAGGAAAGCTCCTTTTTCTGGAGGCAAGATCGACGATGCTTACGAGCATATGGACAAGGTCTTGTACATCGTGAGTCTTTTCAGCACACCAGGTGTTTCTCACGATGCGGTCATGCTCCGAGTGTTCCCGATGACACTAACTGGAGCTGCCAATAGGTGGATTGATACGTTACCCGCAGGTACTATCAACACTTGGGATCTCCTCAAAAAGGCTTTCATCCAAAGGTATTGCCCTCCCTCAAAGACAGCAAAACAACTTGAAGAGATTCAAAACTTCAAGCAAGGCGGAGACGAGACATTGTACTAAGCATCGGATAGGTACAATGACCTCCTTTACAAAGGCCCGACTCATGACATCAACAAGCAGCAAACAGTCAATATCTTCTACAAGGGGCTGAATATCTCAACGAGACATATGCTTGACTCTCAAGGGCCGATCACTGGGATGACTCCTATTCAATCCCTTGAAGCCATATAAGTATGGCAGACCATTCCCATAAATGGCATGACGGTGCAAGTAGTAGAAATGTTGAAGGTAGCTTGGATGAGATTTCTGCAATTATCAGCAAGCTTGATAGTCTAGGTAGAGATATGAAAAAACTAAAGGAGAATGTGCACACTATTTAAGTAGGGTGCGATATTTGTAGAGGAACGCATATGGCTAAAAGATTGCCCTTAAACGAAGAAGTAAAAGACGTGGAAGAAGTCAAGTATGGAGAGGGTAGTAGACTTTTTCAAATTAATGGAAATAATGGGGCTAGGTACCGCGTAGGGCCTTCATTATACTATAAAAGAACAAACAACAAACCTCCTTACAAGGAAAGGAAATCTAGCCTCGTAGAAAACATCAACAAGCATATTGAAGAATCGTCGAAGAAGAGGGATGAGTTCCAAGGATGGATGTCCAAGCTAGGGAGACTGAAGCGGTAGTTGGGACATGCAAGGCCATTTTCCTGAAAAATGAGGTAGATGAAATTCATCCTATTTCTGATTGTACTAATAAGCTTTTTGGAGTTAATTACTTACAGGGAATTCAGGAAAATGGAAAAGTTAAGGGACTACCTTGCCAACTACCCGAGAAGGAGCCTAACCTAGGAAGCTTTATGCTCTCTTACACAATTGGTAACTTTAATATGTTTGTTTTAGCTTGTATATGTGTAAGTGTTAATATGATGTCATTTTTGTTGTTTAATCATTTAAAAATGAACTAATCTTACAGAGACGAAAACGGTTGTTGAAATGGTAGACATGACTAAAAAAGCACCTAGCGGGTAGTTGAAAATGTGCTGATTAAAATTGGTAAATTCATCTTCCCAACTGAATTTTTGGTTATGGACATGGTTGGACACCCAAATAATAATAAGATACTAACAAGACCACTACTAGCAACATCGCATGCGCATATAAAGGTGTTAGAGAGACAAATTTCTTTAGGAATAGGTAAAGACAGAATAACATATTATATGGATGGAGCTTTAAGCCCTTCTCCTTGATCTACTTAAAAAGATTGTATGGTTGAGGCATCTCAAGAGGAAGAACCTTTCAACCTCTTAGGAATTGCAGACGATTTATTTTCTTATGACTCACGTTTATGTTTAAAATATGACTATTATTATGGGTCTAATTTTGACGAAAGCAATGGAGATGCTTTTGTTTGTTATGAGCAAGAACAAGTAACAGAGTGCTGAGGAAAGACCAAGATTGATGAACCAGGAACAGTTACTTGGACTAATCACTATTGCGAACCAGTGATAGTTTTAAAAGATTCTTTAAGTGTAGGATCATATTTTATGTTGTTTGATGATTCGAGTGGTCTAGGATGATGATAGATCAAGTAAGCCATTTTAGAGAGAGAAAGTAAAGAGAGGGTGTTTTCTAGAGAGAGAGTAAAACAAAAAGAGAAGGTTAGATTAATGAAAAGCACCACCTCTTCCCAAGTGGGAAGAGGTATTTATAGTTACATACTACACACCCTCCTGTCGGGCTGTGGATCAGGCATACAGTGGGTAAAGACCCGTCCGTCCTCCACGGTGTTGCTCTAACTAACTAACTAATAAACAATAAATAACGTAATGTATATGAGCTAAGATATGCTAAACTATAATTGAGGTGACCGAATCTTCAACATGGATTTTCTAAATCCCAACAATCTCCCCCTAAGGGAGGTCACCCCATGATTTACATTCGTATCCTAGCATTTTATTGTAGACTTCATGCTCTAGCTCGTAGACTTCAATTCTTCAAATTCCGCAATCTTTGTGCTTTAGCAGTTATTCTCCAAAGCCCGAATGCTTTATACTTTCAATGGAGGTCTTTGAACTGATCCACATCTTGATGATCTTCGAGATCATCAGCCACAATAAATCTCTGAATCATCCTTTGTTGTATCGCCTTCATGTGATGTTGTGACTTTTGGACCGACATGCTCACACTTTCTGGATCATGACATCTTTTCATCATAGTAGCAGAAGCATTGTTGTATGTCTTTGATTGTCATAATTTTCTTCAATTAAGCGTGTGTGCTGTGAGCATGCAGTTATGAATTGACTTCTCAATTATGATCAGCTGCAACCGTCCGATGTTCCTGCAAACAACAATTACCAATAAAACACATGAAAGTGTCTTTGTTCACTTTCGTTGAATACGGTTGCAAAAACCATGGTTCCCCGTTGATTAGTATAAATACTGCATGTGATCATGTAGGATTCCTAAGAATCTCCTTGACAGGGTTTCGCAGTTTGATCTAGCCGTTCTGAAATAGGAGTGTCCCAAAGTAGACAACACAGGGTGAGTGAACCAGCGAATTGAGATTCACTGATTGATGATAAATTGATTTGAAAAACAATCGCGTATTGCTTAAGATAAAGAGATTTTTGCAATACGACGAAGGTTTTATGAGAAAGATCAATTTTCAATCAGAAATACTTTTCGTATTTGAAAAATGAATACACATTCGATGTGCTAGAGAAAAGAAAATATTTGCACATCGAATGGTTTTTCAAAAGTATTCGTGAATTCATTTCCTGGACCAAGGTTGATACAAGACTGAATCGCCCCATTGTTTCTATCCAGTTGTCACAAGCTTGATTCTTGAAGAATCTCACATGTCACCCACCAAGAGCTTGTTTAATGTTGGCTCTAGAAGGATTTCCATCTTTATTGTGAATATTTTAAATATCACTCGGATGTTCTGGCAATACCACAAGGATAATGCGTAGGACCCTCAATATATATTCTTACTTTTCACATTGTGTGAAACAGCAAGTCTTCATTAATTTTGTATCCTAATGAGATTTAGTGGATGATCTCTTGGCTCTAGACTCAATTGTGCACTTTGGTTTCCTATTCAGAGACTAAGGAGAGGGTCTCCTTCTTCAATAATCAATATCAACCATCTTTAAGAGAAAGTCGGTAGATTATGTAGGTTTCCCATAAGAATGAAACAAGTCTTTTTAAGAGAACTTGTGTAGCTTGGGAAGTTTAGTGCAATGCGTCACTTGGTCCATGATGTCTTGTCTTCAATACCAATGTTACCTTAGTAACCACCAGTAGCATATGTATTGAACCCGGTTTCTGCCCTAAGGTTGAATTATTGGAGGGCTATTTCTTTTCACCCTTTCACTTTACATTTCTTTTTCATTCTTCAACCTCTTCAGTGCTTACCAAGACTTCATCACTAGAACCTTGTTGGGTTTATTCCAGTTCTAGCTCTTTCTCAGTCAACACTCTTCCCTTATTCTCACTTTTCTCCTTTTTTCATCATACCTAAGGACTTCTACACTATCTAGTGGATTGTCTCTGGGTAGATCCCTCCGGTTCTGGCGGGATCATGGGAACGAATACCTAACCTTACCATCCTTATAACTCCAATGCATAAAGTAAAATGGTCAGTCTTGTGGTATAGTTCTTTCCTCCTTGAAACCAATTGAAAAATCATTTGGAAAATCAATCAAGGTACTTGTGATATAATATCAAAGCATTTTGTACCTTAATTGTTTTTTATCATTTAGAAATGCTCCCCCTCAACATGTGCCCTATGATTTTGAAATTGTTTAGCACATAGAGGAAAGAGGACTCTGAAGTATTTTCTTGATCACTGTTTCCATAGAAAAAGCCTTTTGATTTTCTTGGTAAATTATCCCCCTCAATATGTGGGTTGGTTATTTGAAATCATTGAGCACATAGAGGAAAGAATTCTTTGAGGTACTTTCACGATCACACTTGCCATAAGAAAACCATTTCAAAATCAATCAAGGTACTTTATGTTGAAACATAGAAATCTTTGTACCTTGAAAGTTTATAATCCTTTGAAATGCTCCCCCTCAATATGTGCATCAATTAATGAAAACGTTTAGCACATATTAGAGAGAACCTTCACTTTTGAATCAAAACGATCACCTTTTATCAGATTATTTCATATTTAAATCACATTTTCTCCCCGATCAAAAATATCAAACCCTTTAAAATTTTGGATCCCAAGTGATTTAAATAAGTTTAGAAAACATGGGAGAAAATATGGTTTTAACCAAGCCATATTAAATGCTCTTCTGGATTTTTGGATAAATGCTCCCCCTCAACATGTGCATTGTGTATTAGAAATCGTTTGGCACATGGAGGAATGAGTGCTTTTAAAAGCCTGAAACAATTCCATTTATATAGTTTGAAATTTAAATCACGATCTCTCCCCCGATCAAAAATTTCAAACCATTTGAGATTTGTGATCCCAATTGATTTAAATCATTTAGAAAATTTTGTGGAAATATCTGGCTTGATTTTGAAATTAACTGATAAGGACTAATTTTTTGATATTAAAAGATTGTTAGTGTCAGGTATGATAAAATTAAAATAAAAGTTATCATTTTGAAAGATCTTTGATTTTAACGAAAAAAATCATACCCTGACACATAACATTAAATCTTTAGATCACCACTTATTTTGTACAAATGGACTTATTTGAAGAAATATTGTTTGAAAATATTTAATTTTAAATCACTCTCCCCCTCAACCGATGACCGTAGTCTTTGATTGAGTGACTTATATTTAAAATGAAGTCCGGTTGATTTTCAAAAATTAGAGTCCGATTTATTTTCAAACAAATATTTTTCTATTTTTCTCATGGTAGAAAAATGGTATCATCCACTACTTGTCATGCACAAAGATACGTTAGGTGGAGAAACCAGAAGCTGCTTCAGTTGTTGATGTAAGGATGGAAGAAACCATCTGCAGATGCAGTGAGACCTCTAAAGTAGTATATATATCATGCAAAATATCCACAGAGATCTGATTAAGTTCTGTTTCTTCTTTTTGTCGACCCAAGACATAGTTGCCCTTTCCAATCGGCATCTAATCATCTACATTTATGGGATCCAAAGCAGGAACATTCTTATAGACCATGTTATCTGCATACGTTAGTCAACACAAACAGATATATGGTGGTCGACAACACCCAAACAACAATCGACTAATAAAAGTCAATCCAACATATCAATCAGATCATATAAAGGCATGGGAATTATGTGTGTATCAAACTCAAATCACCTAATTCTAACAATCTTATCCTAGATTCCTTAGCCATTCAAAGTTGGCAAATATCTTTTTCTGTTAAGTATATAGGATGATTATATAAGCCCGATAGATGATATAAATTTGAAAACATTCTCCTCCTCAATCAATGACTCATTTCATGAAAAGTTTAAAAAGGTTGTAGTCATTGATTGAGTTTGAAAATTTATGAAAACTCCAAGTCTGATTGATTTTCAAGCAACTCATTTTCCACCATCTAGAAATACAACAAATATTTTTCTGAAGAATTTTAGAAGGAAAAACATTTGTGTAGGAACAACAGTCTTTTTAGCGACATGATTTCCTCATTTTGTTTTGGATAAGTGCTCGATATTTATGAAAATTGGTTTAGCACAGCACTTTCCCTTTTGAAACGCGGGTTGAATATCTGAAATAATAGAAAACCATAGTTTAAGCATGGGTTACAATCTGAAATAACTACAAGCCATAGTTTGAGACATGTTTTGAAAAAAACATTTCACCTCCTGCTCGAACTTCATCTAAAGTCCCGTGCCATTATTGAATGACATTTTTATGACCGTGGATGCTATCGATACCAGAAGACATGTCTTGAGAAAACATTTTTTTGGTATTTTTCAAATTTTCTGATTTTTATGGATTTTTGTTTGTTTTATATTTTTCTATTTTCTTTTTGTTGGTTTTATAATTTTTTATTTTGGTTTTTGAAAAATATTAACAAAGAAGATGATATTGTTTAAGACGATGATGATACGAGTACCAAGATAAGGATATCGAACAACTCTTTGTAGAAGATATGACTCATCATCTCTTAAACTTTTACCACCAAAGCTTTCGAGGCTCTTGAATCGTCGTCTGAACTTGAACCTTCTGAAAGTGAGACTTTGGTAGCTTCTCCCAAACCGAAAATCTTCTTGTTGAGCAGATTCAAAGCTTTCTTTCAAGCTTGCCTTAGCCAGGTATACAACGAAGCACACCATTATCATAAATCTTGCTGCTCCTTTTAAGAATGATCATCGTGATTCTTTGTTCGGGGTTATATCATCAAATAGAACAACAACGTATCATCCCACACTTTGAATAATTCTTCTCATATTTCTTTCCTCTGAAGTACGAAGTGATGCATACCAAAAATGTCAAGAGACCATTTCCCCCAAGTAGTTGAAGTGATGCAGCCAGTCTCTTTGAATAGAGCTCAAGAACCCTAAGTACACATATACCCGAAGAAAGAATAGCCGATAGCACCGAAGTAGCAGATTGAATCACTGATCATCTCTGCGGATATCAACTCCGAAATAAATCATTAAGTCTGATCATGTGAATCTGCTGAACATCCCCGAAGTACACATTTATTTCCCCTGATGATGGTGTATGAAGCTCAAGAACCCGAAGTACCCAAATGCTCAAAGAAAGAATAACCGATAACATTGAAGTAGCAGGTTGAATCACTGATTATCTCTAATGTGAAACAACTTTTCATCCCCAATGTACATATTTCTCTCCCCTGATGATTGCGATATCATCGAAATCATCACACACTTGTGTACCTCTTTTATCTTCAGAAACTGTCTCTTACATCTCTTCCCCCACGTAGTTGGAATAAGAACACTGAACGCCATGAGTTAAACATTGAGTTTCTCTGCGGTCATGACATTTGTCTTCCCGAGATATTTTCAATCACTTAGAAGTATTAAGTTCATCAAGTTTACTCACTTTGCATTTAGATGCGTGTCTCCTCCCCCCTTGCTGGTTTTGATACTTGAGAATCAGCAACACATTATAAACCCAGATACTTGAAATCTTTTGAGAAGAACACTTGAAATCTTGTGAGAATCAACTTGCTGAAGAACATTGTGAGTAAATCTAATTAGGGATTAAATCTGACGTTTCACTCTCCCCCAATTAGTGCTCTCCCCTAAACTGACAATCTTTATGATGAATGCCCGGATTAAGAAGAAGTCTTTTGATAACCAAATGCAACTCGTCTTTAGTCTTCTAACACACATCAGAAAATGTAGAACAGACTGTAGACTCGACCTTCTTCAAGATTGTCCATTTGGGGAATAGAAAGTCAACATCTTCATATCACCAAATGCATTCCAATTAGCTTACATATAGCAAATCCCCTTTACTAAAATCCCTCACATCAAACAAGAACAGAAAGACATTCATCAAGGAAATCAGCCCCGCAACTGGAAGCACTTTGCCATTAATAATATTAGCCCGTGAGAAGATGTCAACCAACGGCTCTTAGAAGAAACTCCATGTGAAGATGATCTGATAAGAAGAAGCTCGGTTCTTACATGAGTTTGAGCCGAATGACCATTTATTCTAAAATATCAATCAACCTTCAGAATATTCACCCTTCTCCCCCTCAAGAATTGCATACGAATTTGCCATTCTTGATTTAACAAGTGAAATCATCCAAATGTAGACTATTTACACTTCTCCCCCGCAAAAATTGCAAACGATGTCGCCATTGCCATTTTGATTGAGCCAGTGAGATAAGAATACAGACATCGGTAGTTCGGTCCACTTGATAACTAAGCGAGCATGGAAACCGCATGAAGCTTGTTGATGAGAACGGTCATAAGCGAGAAGATTTCTCTTCTTTTGAAGATAAAGCGCACTGAAGCGTACACTTTTCTTTTCTTTAGGGAACGAGGTTTGGACTGTTGTATTCAAACGTCATCTCTCTTTTTTCTACATCTCTTGGCTATCTTGTTACCAACCCCATTATCATTTAGTCGGCTCTTTGTCGTGAGAGCTGATGGAGAAAACCCAATATGATTAATTTTACACTGATGTAAAATAACCCGAAATTGTAACTTAAACTTGCACCAATGTGTGACTAAGAGCGGTGCATAGAGTTCATGCAACTTTGAATCCCTAAGTACTCTATACTCTTCACCCAACAAACCATCAAGTATAAGACGTACATCACCTCTTAAAAATCCACAATTTAATGTGACACTGAGCACTACAATGTAACTCCTTAAAGTGATAGTTATTTTGCGACATTGAGTACTAATTACCCAAAAATAACTAGATTTCCAAGTCTTTGTCATTGTAAATGTTAAAAGCTCGAATAAGGATCTCGATGAATCTTCATCCAACCATCCCCGATACCTTCAGATACTAAGTGCACTCGCCCGTGAAATTTCACTTCAACCTCAAATAAATAATAATGAATTAACTCCGTTGAAACATCTTGTGGTTAAAAGCCCAGATCTAGCCTTTGTTGACGTTTTAAATAAACTTTGATAATGGTTTCATCCCTACCTTGGTCAAAAGTATATAACCCCGTAAAACTTAGTGATAACCAAAATGCCATGAAGTATATCCAAACAGTCATCCAGTTCATGAAGTACATTGATGCAGGTTTTACTGACCAGGTCTTAATATTTATAGTGTCTCGCAATACCTATGGTCTACCCTAGTGCACTAACGGGCAGTGTACCCGGTCGTGTGTAGTGTAGTAATCGGTAAAGCCAAGGTCGTCCCAAGAGCTATGTGTGTTGGATTATTACTAAGTCTAGTGTCACAGAATAATAATGGTTTCGATAGGTATTTAATTAATTAAACTACTAATGCAGAATAAAATAAAGCAGATAAATGGATAAAAAGAAATCAATAGAGAGAAGTGGTGCTAACCTAGTTAATCATCCTAGCTAGTTATGTCTACGTCTACTTACTTCCAATTACTTCAGGTGGGGTCAAATTCGAGAGGACAACATTGGGTCAATTCACCCTAACCTATCAGCAAAGATGCCACCACAAGAGAAATCAGGTGCACCGTCATAAGTCCTGTTGTTCCTGGTCCCCTAAGCCAAGTCATTAAGTACCGCTAATGCTAGATTCATAATAGTGAGTGCCCGACCGTTAGGAACTTAGACACTACACCCCCTAATTATTAAGTTCATCCAAACGATAGGTGATCAGTTGGTCAAATCGCACAAGTAGAAAGGGTCGTCAGTTGGTCATATCTTACCCTTCCCATCTCAGTCTGATCACCTAGGGTCAGTTGGTCATATCTCCTAGGCAATTGGCCTCTACCGCCATTCAAAACTACCGAACCAAGGGTGGCTACCAATGAACTGCATGCATACACTTAGAAATAATTGTACGGAAGTAAAGATAAACGCAAACAAAACAATTAAGGAATCATAACTAGGCTAGCACCAAAAGGTGCTTAGCCGCTCATATTAATCATGCAAATCAATTCAATATTCAAATGTACGAAATACATGAATTGAAAGTAAAAGAAATATAAAACGCTAATGCTTATCGTAATGGAGTGACTTCTCCCTTGGAAACAGCTCCGTATGCTCCTCTAGACCTGCCTTGAGCTTTTTCCCACGTTCTCAGAGTATTGTGTGGGGAATGGGATGCTTAGAATGCTGGAATTCGTGGGGTATTTATAGGCCAGATCTGGGTTACGGCGTAACCAATATAGGAGTTACGCTGTAACCTTCTATTTTATCGTAAAAGCACTAGATCTGCTGGTTACAGCGTAACCTAATGAATGGTTACGCCGTAGTCTTCAATAAACTCGGTTACGTCGTAAGTGATGCAGCAGTTACGGTGTAAGTATCAGCGGTGTAGGACCTCTTTTGACCTAATGTTGTTACGTCATAACCTCTGGGAGGAGTTACGCCATAACCTTCTGAAGAGTTGGCATAATGAGTCACGCAATAGTTACAGCGTAATGTGAGAGATGAGTTAAGCCGTAACTTCTTCAAAATAGCATATTGTGATAAATCTTTAGATATGTTCCCATTTCCACGTCTCTTTAGCTCCAATGCTCGTAATTTACCTGAAAGTGGAAAACAATGGAAAACAAGCGTAAATCCATATAAATGATATAAATAACGAGCATTATCGGGGGAAATTGACACTTAATATTCAGGACTTTTTGATGTTATCAAATATCCCCCCACTTGAACTCTACTTGCCCTCAAGTAGACCTTATTAGATAGATTCCTAAAAAGATATCTCCCATAACCTGGAAAATATGAGTTTACAAATCCCTTATGCTAGAATAAAACAAATCCGAACACCTCACGAAAGGGGAACAAACCCTCAAATCTCTCAACTATTCTAAGTGTCAATTTCGGGGTGATCACTCAATCGCATAGTCATAGCATGCATTCTATCATAAGCTTGGCGGTTACATAAATCTCCATCACTAGAGTTAAAGGCTAAACAATTCTCGAAGGCAATATGGGTAGACACGACAAAGGTTAAGGGGTGACTCGTCATTCTAACATGTCACGGCGAAGTGGACAAAATCAATGATACATGACCAAATCCATGGCCAAGACACCAAAGATTTCTCGCTGCATCACCTAGACACGCTTCATGACTAAAAGGGTAGGATAAGACATGGGATATATAATTGGTGTAAAATAAAATAAAAACAAGCAGGTAGTCTAAATCTACAACCAAGTCATCACCACTTACCGTCCGCCTAAAGTTCAAGCTTAGAAGTCAAGAAACCGGATCATGAAATGCAAGGTAGATGTTTCATTAGAGGACGTCGTGATGGGCACACTACCTTTTCTCCAACTGTTGGCATAACTACCAACTCCAATCTTCAAATGTGACCGAGGTGGCCTCCTCGATACTAAATCAATAAAGCTCATACTACAGTGCTTATAACATCGCACTTTACAATAGCATAATCATAACAACTATTTTTTTTTCAACATAACAATCGATACTAACATAATATCCCCCCACTTGAGATGAACAATGGGAATACGGGGGGTCTTCAATGATCTTTAGAAATGTTGTCGATGAAAGCGTAATTTCCGAACCTTTCCACTCGAACCTTGAACTTAGGCAAATGATGACTTTCCAATCACAAATAAAGACTACATAGTAGGCTAAGGTGTATAGGTGTATCGAAACAATATATTGGGTGAACAAAATGAAAGGAATGGCTCAGAAGGGTGTATCTAGGGGTATCTTGCACTAAAGATGAGTGCAACAAAAGGGTTTCATATGGGGGTCGAAAAGTCGAGGTGACTAATCGATAGACTCACAATGGTAGGTTGTTTGGGTGATAATCCTATAATATTGCCTTCTAAAACTGAAAAGTCCAAATACATCGAGCTAACTCAACATACCTCGTCTATGGTCTCGAAATGATGCAAAGGCCAAGTTCTAAAGTTTACAAGCTACCGGCACACTCATAATTTGGTGGATTTGGGGTAAAATATAGGAAACGGATAAGGCTAATCTCACCATATAATATCAAGGGTTGTATGTGCTCGGCTAAGGTCTAATCTAGTTAGGTTAAGAAAAACATGTCAAAAATTTTAAAATGGCATAATTTTTCAAAATAAACTAGAAAAATGAGGGCGAAATAAAGTTCAAGAGACAATTCTACTCCCGTCCCCCCACTTAAATTGTACAAAGTCCCTTTTGTACTAGCCATTTAAATAAAGGTGAAAAGAAAGGTAGAATTAGAGCGAGAACTTCCCTGAAATTTGCTCCATAAAGAAGGAAGGCTCACGAACAAGAGACGTGCCTTCATATAAGCATCATGAACAAACTTCAATCCCTAAAATCACAATACCGACAAGCATAATTCTAAAAAGAAAAAATGAAAAATGAAAAACAAACCTAACTCACTTTCGTAGGAATCGCGGTTGCATTTAGCGAATGCAACAAGCCTTTTAAACCACTTGGTGTCCCAAGTGGATGAGTGAAGTCTCGTGAGGGTTTACAGGGAACATACCCACAAAGTTCATTTAAAAACTAATACAAGGTTACTGTGTTTTAAAATGAAAGAATTAAAGCAGAGGAAAGTTACGTCGTAACTCTTTTGAGAGAGTTACGCCGTAACTGGCAAAACCTGGAATGAGCTACAAAGCGAGTAATTACGGCGTAACCACTGAGATGGTATTACGCCGTAATAGGTGATGCGTCAAGAATTCTGCTGCTAAAAGGTTGGTTACGGCGTAATCACAAAGATGAGTTACGCCGTAACTCTGTTCAGATCAGCAACTGCAGCAGCAATTAGTTTCTCGTTTCCTGCAAAAATGGTTAGAAAACACAAAACCCAAGAGAAAAGGAAATAAAACAAAAGAAATGGATAATTCGGGTTGTCTCCCAAAAGAGAACTTTTCTTTATTTACGAGTCTTTAAGTTAGAGTCGGAGTTGCGGGGCTACCAGTGCTTGCTGGTCATTTCGTGGACATGGCAATCTCCACGCTAAATCCAACTTACTAAATTCTCATCCCTTTTGTAGTCATTTCCCAATTCTAAACAACCTAAGTAGAAACTTTTGATTTTCTGGTAGGGGTGATCAATGCCTTTTTCTTTGTCTTCCTTACTGATATCGAGTAAAGGTTGAGCTTGGCTCAACTACCTCTTGGTCCAATTTCTAAAATTCTTGATTGTTCTTGGCATTTTGAAAATAGTCTTGTCATCGTTAATCTTCAACCATACTAACCATTCTTTTTCATTTTTATCTAAACCCGACATTTCCTGAAAGGGCTTCTCTAAAATGACTCCCGTAAGACCATCCTCCACAAATTCACTTACGTCATCTAGAACCATAAAGTCTACCAAAAATGAATGAGTTCCAATGAAGAAATGGATGTTAGTTGCAAATCCAAGAAAATTATTCCCCTTATATTCTAGCTCCTTCTTCATAACTTGGTTGTAGCATTCTTTTGACATGATGTTGACTGGGGAAGTAGTGTCAATAAATGGGTGGAAGTCGATGAACCCGATTTTGCATGAGATCTTAAGATAATATGGGTCTCTATGATGAATGCGTGTTCCTACCTCATGAAATTTAGGTTGGTCTGGTTGCGAAAAATTCTTACCAGAGTTATCTTGCCAGTGGGCCATCTCGACGTCACTAGAGAGGTCTTCAGCACTCAATCCTAAATTATCCTCTTCCTCAAAATTTACGAAAACGTCAAAATCTCTCCCCGAGTCAACCTCTCCAGGATCCGGGGGGTCGCTAAGAAATATTTCTAAAGCTTCACCAAAATTTCCTACGGGATCAATTGCACATACCTTCTCTGGGGTGGACAAATGTTCATTAGGTCCGAAAGTAGCAATTTCTCCATTAGCTTCAAGAGTCAATTTTCTGGCAAAGACATCCACCTTAGTATGAGCAGTGGCAAGTATAGGTCTTCCTAAAATGACTGGTATTCTGTTGTCTTCCGGAATGTCAAGAATCACAAAATCTACTGGGAAAAGGAATTTCTTAATCTTCACCAACACATTTTCAACAATTTCTAATGGCGATTGCATAGATCGATCAGCCATTTCAATTTTCATCTTGGTCGGCTTTAAGTTACCAATTCCCATACGCAAAAACATCGAACGAGGCATTATGCTAATACTTGCTCCAAGATCAGCTAGGGCATTACACATCTTTAGACTCCCAATATAGCAAGGGAGAGTGAAGCATCCTGGATATTTTTTTCTTTTTGCGGTAGCTCGTTCCTCAAAACCGCTGAGCATCTTTCGTTGGGGTGAATAGTCTCATCACTACTTAATTCTTGCGAAATATCAAGATGATTAGTATTAACATAATTATTGATAGGAGGGTTTGCCAGCAACGTTTGGTCCAGAAGTGACTGTCTCTCCATGCTGATTCGTCGCTTAACTTTTTCCGAAAAAGTCAAAGGTTCTTCGAGGATAGTTTCTACAATGTGGACAACTTCCTCTTCCCTAGCTGCTAAATAATCAGAGATAGCTTCTGAACATGAACTAACACTCTTCTCCAATATTTTAATCCCATCATCGTGCATTTTGAGAGAAGAAATTGTATTATCCACGAATGTCCTCATCAATTTTTCAATCCTATCATCTCGTTCTCTTGATTCCCTGATATGGTCAAGAATTTTTCTTTCAAGATCGCTCCCGGTTTTGGTCCCAAACACGCTCTTAACCTTTTCAACCCTGCATGCTTCAGCTTCTCTTCCGAACCTTCGTTTTTTGAAAATTTCCCCGTAATTGTATTCTTGCTTTGTTATCGTCTTCATTACCTTATGATCGAAATTGTCTCTCGGTCCGTACCCTGTATCCATGTGCCACTTGTAGCAATGTTCAGAAATCCGCTAAATACATTTCAGGGTCTGATCAGGAGTCATGCTAGGAATAGGTCTTGGTGAATCGAGAAGTTCTCGTGTTCGCGCATTAATCCCACGATAGAAGACGTATACGATCTGATGTTTGTTTAAATCATGGGTAGGGCATCAATAGAGAAGCTCATTAAATCTTTCCCATGCTTGGTAAAGCGTTTCTTCTCCAACCTGAATGAATTAATAGATTTTCCCAAGAAGGTTGGCCAGTTTTGAAGGAGGGAAAAATTGCAGGACGAATTCTTTTCTAAGTTTATCCCATGCTCCTTTGCAATCGTTAGGGAGTTTGTTATACCATCTTTTCGCTGTCCCAGAAAGAGTCATAGGAAAAACCCTTGCAGTGACTGAATAGCTCGGAGTACCTCTGACGTTGAAAAGAGAGGACAAGTGGAGAACTTCTTCTACGTGATTCTGAGCGTCCTCATCTTCGTTTCCAGAAAACTCAAGTTCATGTAACTCTCAAATAATATGATCTGGAATAGAGTATTTTTCAGTGTGAGAATCTAGAGTGAAGCTTCGTTGGCAGTTCTCATTTGGTCGCTCTAAATACTGGTACATAGTTAGGTCATTGATATTATTCTCATTGATGAACTCCGGTTCTGCGTCCGACTGGTCTGATTCGTTAAATGAGAAGATGTTGTGAATAGGAACCGGAGAGTAGACTTTCCTTCTTCGAAATTGCTTCTCCGGGTCATCGAATGGGGTGACCAGAAAAGGCCTCGAGCTGCGAGTCTTGTATCCTGACATTATCAGAAAGAAAATTAAAAACAGACTTAATATGAAATCCTAAAATAGTTCCACGGCAGCGGCGCCAAAAACTTGATGCAGGTTTTACTGACCAGGTCTTAATATTTATAGTGTCTCGCAATACCTATGGTCTATCCTAGTGCACTAAAGGGTAGTGTATCCGGTCGTGTGTAATGTAGTAATCGGTAAAGCGGAGGTCGTCCCAAGAGCTATGTGTGTTGGATTATTACTAAGTCAAGTGTCACAGAATAATAATGGTTTCGATAGGTATTTAATTAATTAAACTACTAATGCAGAATAAAATAAAGCAGTTAAATGGATAAAGGGAAATCAATAGAGAGAAGTGGTGCTAACCTAGTTAATCATCCTAGCTAGTTATGTCTACGTGTACTTACTTCCAATTACTTCAGGTGGGGAAAAATTCAAGAGGACATCATTTGGTCAATTCGCCCTAACCTATCAGCAAAGATGCCACCACAGGAGAAATCAGGCATACCGTCATAAGTCCTGTAGTTCCTGGTCCCCTAAGCTAAGTCATTAAGTACCGCTACATGCTAGATTCATAATAGTGAGTGCCCGACCATTAGGAACTTAGACACTACACCCCCAAATTCTTAAGTTCATCCAAACGATAGGTGATCAGTTGGTCAAATCTCACAAGTAGAAAGGGTCGTTAGTTGGTCATATCTTACCCTTCCCATCTCAGTCCGCTCACCTAGGCTCAGTTGGTCATATCTCCTAGGCAATTGGCCTCTACCGCTATTCAAAACTACCGAACCAAGGGTGGCTACCAATGAACTATGCATGCATACACTTAGAAATAATTGTACGGAAGTAAAGGTAAACGCAAACAAAACAATTAAGGAATCATAACTAGGCTAGCACCAAAAGGTGCTTAGCCGCTCATATTAATCATGCAAATCAATTCAATATTCAAAGGTACGAAATACATGAATTGAAAGTAAAAGAAATATAAAACGCTAATGCTTATCGTAATGGAGTGACTTCTCCCTTGGAAACAGCTCCGTATGCTCCTCTAGACCTGCCTTGAGCTTTTTCCCACGTTCTCAGAGTGTTGTGTGTGGAATGGGATGCTTAGAATGCTGGAATTCGTGGGGTATTTATAGGCCAGATATGGGTTACGGCGTAACCAATATAGGAGTTACGCCGTAACCTTCTATTTTATCGTAAAAGCACTAGATCTGCTGGTTACGGCGTAACCTAATGAATGGTTACGCCGTAGTCTTCAATAAACTCGGTTACGTCATAAGTGATGCAGCAGTTACGGCGTAAGTATCAGCGGCGTGGGACCTCTTTTGACCTAATGTAGTTACGTCGTAACCTCTGGGAGGAGTTACGCCGTAACCTTCTGAAAAGTTGGCATACTGAGTCACGCAATAGTTACGGCGTAATGTGAGAGATGAGTTACGCCGTAACTTCTTCAAAATAGCATATTGTGATAAATATTTAGATATGTTTCCATTTCCGCGTCTCTTTAGCTCCTATGCTCGTAATTTCCCTGAAAGTGGAAAACAATGGAAAACAAACGTAAATCCATATATATGATATAAATAACGAGCATTATCGGGGGAAATTGCCACTTAATATTCAGGACTATTTGATGTTATCATACACCCTTTATCCCTTCTTCGAAGTAGAAACCGTAGCACCATAATCAGATAAGATCCAGAAATACACTTTTCTTTCTCCAGGATGGTTCCATCAATACGGGATTTTACAATTCTATGGTTTAAACCGAGAAATAGTTTCTTTCGCGGGATTTTACAAAACCAAGAATAAACCGAGAGTTAGATCAAGAAATGCATTTTTCATTTTCCAGAATGTTTCCATTGTCACGGGATTTTAGAAATCTATGATTTAAACCGAGAAATAGATTCTTTTGCGGGATTTTACAAAATCAAGACTAAACCGTAAACATTGTCAGTTTGAATGTGTTATGACAAATTTGGTTTCGTTGAGTTTCTGTTTTAGAGGAACAACGGATCATCAACAATTCTTCTCCATCATCAACAATTCTTCTCCCATATGTAGAATACTTCACAAACCATACTTAAAGTAGTATAATCTACTTCCCCTAGAGGTTGACCTTATTACATCAAATTACATGTTTCTCCCCCATGATGGTTTCGAACTTTCGGAAGCATCGTTAATGTGTACGACCATCTGCACAAGAAGTTCTTGTCATAAGCAAACATCTTGAGAAATCTTGAATGACACTGAAGTTTCTTTGAGAGATTTTGCTTAGAATGTGAAGTATCATAGACATTTTGTAGCGTTGAATATCCCATGAGAATTGCTGATCACATCTCAACCTTTGAACACTTTGGCTAATATATTATCCACGTAATCTGTCGGCTATCGTAATGACCACCAGGTGAAGTAAACCCGATATACCAAACATGACCATGAAGTAGAATTCCCCAGATTTGTTATTTAAGCTTGTACTATCCTTGTGAAAACGGTGTACCAATGTACAAAACCTCTTGACGTATCCTCAACTGCGTGAGACACTGAAGTGATAGTTACGTTATGGGTTAAGCGTGAAAGAATCACAAAAGTAACTAGATAGCCAAGTCTTTATCACATTCAATAAACGCCCAAACAAGTCATCTTCGCGGAAGGGAAGAAAGGAAGAAGACGATATAAGTACACACACCCGGAAAACCTTACTTCAAATCCAAATAAGAAATACCGAACAAAAAACCCCATAGTCAACCTAGTTCCCATAACAATTCAAGCCTTGATATAATATCCTCCGTAAAAATGTATAAACCAGAGTATCAAACCGCATAACACAACAAATCTCATCATCAAATCTCATCAAGTCACAAGTCTCATCATCAAATCGCATGATCAATTATCAATTCGCACGTCTCAAATCGCATCATCAAATCTCATAATATAATGACTCTCATCATCAAATCACCTCATTAACTTACAACTCGCAGCCCCGATCCAATTATAATCCCATATAATCCTCTCTAAGTAATATCTTTTAATACAATAATTAAATCCGGCCCACAATCAAATCCGTTAATTTCACCCGTTCCAACATATAAATCGAATACCAAATAACGTCAGAGAATATGAGTGCACATGATTAATTCGGCCCACAATTGATCCGTTACATAAAGGGAGAACTTCTCCAACATCCAATAATACTCTTACCCAATAATCCACAATTGATCCAACATCCAAGTCTCATATTACTACAAAACGCATACAAGAAAAACCCTATGAGTACTCAAACTCGGTCCAACAGCTACCCAATATCACATAGACCAACGAAAGCCCATTTGATCCAAATCCTATCCATATCCAGCCTATGAAATCAGTAGTTTCGATCCACAAGTAACCTTGCCCTAAAAATTGGGTACATAACACAACTTAAACGTTAGTAACCCTAAAAATACTCACATTACAACCCTAAATCCTCTCAATCGTTATCAGTCCGCCCCCATCTCAGTTTCTCTCACCTAAACCAAACAGATGCATCCAAAATCATCAAAACTCAAATCTAATACCCATCCAATGATAATCCGAATCAAACTTGACCCCATTCGTACATGATGTACTTCAATTTTGTAGCTCCATACGAATTCAAGAAAGCTAAAAGGCTTCAAGATCTTGTAAAAAGTCACGGGTAGGTTTAATATTCATGTGCTTTATAATGTTTTAGTTATGAACGAATCCAAGATATGATTTAACATACATTGTTAACCTCATATTTTTATTATTCGGATATTATCAATTGTTTAGATCAGTGATGATTTCTTATGGGTTGTTTGGTTCTGAAAGGAATCATTGAGAAAACTTTTACCCACAAACAAGGAATCTGTGATCTAGCTATCCTTTAGACTTTTGAGAATAGATCTATGATCTTTAAATGTCGTATATGAATTGAAAAACACACGAAAAATCTGAGATCTATTTTTCTTTTTCATTTCGATGTATGCTTGAGCCGAGTCTTGGACTTGATGATTTCCCTTTTTGAAACCGATTCAAATGTTGTAGGATGTACTTTTATGTTGTTGGATGTTGTAGGATTGGATGTTCTTTGATGTTGTTGTTTGAAGGTTAGTTTGTAATTAGCTCGTAGAATGTGATTAGTATGTTGGTTTTGATTGTAGATGTATGTTGATAACTTTAGAGTCTTGATACGTTGCCGTGATAAATTGTATATATGTTTCCGTGATAACTTGTATGTATGTTGTATCAAAATGCATCAAGTCATACAGTGCTTTCTTTTCACCTTAAATGACATCAAAGCCTTAAATTCAATCAATCAACAAACCTCTTTTAGTGTCAAACCTCTTTTGGTGTCAAACCACTTTTAGTGTCAAACCGCTTCTAGTTTCAGAAGTCTTCAAACCGTAGTCATTTTAATCTTCAAAACGCAGAATCGTTTGACATCAAAACGCAACCCTTATATTGTCAAATCGCACCAGCATAAACAACCAAACTGCACCAGCATAAACAACCTCAAACCGCACTAGGTTTAGTGTCAAAACGCATAAGTTAGTCAAACCGCATAACCCTTTTCAAACCGCTTCTTGTCTTTTACCAAACCTCATTTGACCGTTTCTGTCATCAAAACGAAGTAGTCCCAACCCGCATTAGTACCAAAACCTAGTCCTTTCTTTTACCAAAACGCAGAGTTTGATAACAAACCGCATCATTAGACCAAACCACATCTGGTGTCAAACCGCATAGAAACCAAACCTCACCAGAAACATTGAATATGGACAAACATGTAAGACAAACCGCACAGAAGAAGTTTACTTCAAACCGCATCCAAGAAATTCCATATTAAGCACAAACCGCATCGAAGAATCATCATATCTAAACTGCAGATACTGAACTAAGTATAACGAACGTCTAAAAACTAGTATAACAAATTGCTTAATAACAAGAAAATGCATCAACGGCAGTAAATCGTTATAGACCACGTCTAAAACTGGTACAGCAACACATATATACCACGTCTAAACCAACAACACGTTAATCCATGTCTAAAAATTGCTTAACACCACAGATTTAACAACACATTATAGCACATATATACCAACAGCATCTAACAACAACAAAACATATCAAAACATCACCAAACTGCAACAAACCGCATCAAAGAAACCGCAACATAAAGTACAAAAACGTGAAACTAATGACCTAAATCAACACAAACAACAAATCCTTAGCTCTGATACCATTTGTAGAATCATATTTTATGTTGTTTGATAATTCGGGTGGTCTAGTATGCTGATAGATCAAGTAAGTCATTTTAGAGAGAGACAGTAAATAGAGGGTGTTTTCTAGAGAGATAGAGTAAAACAAAAAGAAAAGGTTTGATTAATGAAAAGCACCACCTCTTCCCAAGTGGGAAGAGGTATTTATAGTTACATACTACACGCCCTCCTGTCGGGCTGTGGATCAGGCATACAGTGAGTAAAGATCCGTTCGTCCTCCACGGTATTTCTCTAACTAATAAACTAGTAAATAACGTAATGTCTACGAGCTAAGATATGCTAAACTATAATTGGGGTGACCGACTCTTCAACATGGATTCTCTAAATCCCAACACTAAGGAATGGGCTTGCTTCCATGGCATAGAAAGGCAGAATGTCGAGTTCGGGAATCTGTCTTTTCAAGATTGGTATAAAATAAAGTACGTAAATGGAGTTATTAAAAAGTCCGTTGTTAGAATATTCCAACGTGATTTTGCGCGGTATTAACAATCTTGTTCGGGAAGAGGGTTACGCCGTAACTAGAGTTGAAGGTATAGAAAAAGAAGAAGATGTTACAGAAGAACCTCTTGGGAAACTTAATTATTTCCCCTGTTCACTTGAGGAAGTGGGAAAAGGATCAAGAGGGAAAAACCCCACGTTCACTCAACCTTACCCCTTCGGAAGATAACCATATTAGAATTAGTAAACTTAAGAATGATATAACTAATCGGAAAGAGAGGCCTAGGGCGTGTGATCTTTCGTTTGACGGTTGGTTGCGAACTAAATTTGGTACCACGAAGGTTGACAAAATGGTTAAGGAAAAAGTGTTTGTTGAATGGATGATTATTCAGATGGAACGGATACGCCTGAAGAAGACAACAACCCCTATAATCGAAGTTTTGAGAAGTTTACGTCGGAGTTCGAAGGGGATATTTTGAAATTACTTGATAAATATGAACTCATAATAGGTAAAAGAGGTATATCTTACAAGATGTTTGGGAAAAGTGTGAAAATATTTGTCATGAAACACAAGTGTATTGGTATGAAGATGGGTTAGAAGAAATAGAAAAGAGTAGCCGTGACATGGAAGGGATAAAATATGACCCACAAGAGGTTAAGGTTGAAATGTTTGAGGTGTAAAACTACACGTTTAACGACTCATAATTTTTCAGGTCAACAGTTATTTCCAAACTCTAATTTATTACTTTGAAAATTTACAAGAATACTTTTTACGTATAACTTTATAGTTAAATCGCGTAAAACAAAAATACCCTCTTGTGCACTATGACTCTGGTTTTAATTTTGATCTACATATTTTTAGTACATTGACACATTTACAGCTCATTTCATTACTAGTACAAATTTTATTTCAATAAAATTAAATTGCATATTTGTTTATTTAATTTAATTAAATAAATAAAAGCTTTCATAAATCATGTGCATGAATAATATACCCAATACTCCTATTAATAATTTATACATTCCTACACCTCATAGGGTGCTACAAAATTCAAATAAGGATTTACTTTCATTTGTTGAATTCCTTTTAATTTATACACTTAAATTCTATATATTTACCTTAGTTACCTAATTATTATACGATACCTATTTTTAGTACCTAATACTTATACCAACTACATCTATAAAAAATTTATACTTTATTCTACCATTTAGATACCACCTTTTGTTCCTCTACACCTTATTGCTAGCTAATTTAATACCTAAACTAATACTAAATACATTATATCATAGATATTTATGAACAAGAACATTTATGAGACATGGTTTGCCTTTATTTCTACTTTTTTAACCGAATAAGCAACCTCAACCTATACATATTTGAAATTTTCTCATCTAGCTCATTAATTGCTTTTGGTACTAATATATATTTTATTTCCATGACCATACTTTGGTTTTACTTTATAAATGATGAACTAGCACATCATTTTTACACCAAAGAAAATTTACACTTTTGTTTTCATTTCTATATTATCGGCCAAGGAGGAAAAACAAGGAAGGAAGTTTGGTTTTTGCTTATTGATAGCTTATTGGTGCTTAATTGGTTTAAGGGTTAAAGTGTTATTGGTTTGAAAGCTTAGTTTGGGCATTATATGGGTTAATTAGTGTTTGCAATCACCTCATCATCATCCCAAGGTTTCAATCTTTCAACCCTTTCAATTCTTACATTTTACTTTGAACATCTTGATTATTATGTTATATCACCAACTAGTTGTGTTTTATAAATAACATACACATGAAATAAATAGTCTTAACATACTACAAGTCACATACTAAAAATGCAAGTATTGTTGAGTTACTTGTTTTATAGCTTGGTTACACAATTACTTTTCTTGATTCTTAGATATATTGAATTATATGGTTGAAGGGATTAAGTTAGAATGAATTTGAAATGGTGAAAGTATTGAAGGGATTAAGTTAGAAGATTGTTATGGTTAAAAATAAAGTTGGGATAATGATTTTTATAAACTACATGTTGTCCAAATTTTTACTCGAGTGAACAGTAAATTCAAAATACTTTTGACGATTTATAAACTTAAAAATATGTTAGTAGACTTAATTACCTTTTCGAGGATATAAAGAACTTAAACATCAGGCTTAAAACGAGAAAGATATGGCCAATTGAACTTTTGACAGCTTTGTATAAAAGTTAACAATCTTTCAGATTTTAAAACGGGATTTTGACCCCTTTCTGGTTTGATTCAGCCAAAACTTATAAACTGAAACTTGTCTGGAATTATGATTTACGAAAAGTAGCGACATTTCTTTTGTCATGAAAGGGCTTATTTAAAGAGCTAGACCCCATTATGTTCGGACTACTTTTTGAAAAAGTTAATAAATTTCCTGCATATGTTTTCTCTATATGAAAAAACTGTTAAAAATATAAATCAGCATTTTAAAGCGTTTTCGGGTCCGTTTGAACTATAAAAACCTTATAAAATATTATTGTAACACTTATTGACTTAATAATATTTATGCACTACAAACTACTTGGAATAACATTTAATCAATGACCCAAAAATAGTAGAAAATACATTGGACGATATAGTATATAAATAAACTTTTGAGTATTAGAAAAATAGTAGGAACATTAATACTTATGTATTAGATGTCGAACTTGACGTAAACATTATATTGACTTGTAAAACTAACACAAAATCTTAGGTGGTGATATAACAATAATAATTTAGTGCATCAATTTATTTCAACATATTATTCTAAATCGGCCTATAATTAATTAGGCGGCTTACCGGAACAGTTGTAACGATCCCTTTCTTGATTTTTCCTAAAGAATCAATACATTTCACTTAAGATGAGTTTTACAGCCTCTCTTTTACATGGTTTATACTTGTTTTCAAATACTTTGGGGTGAGAATACATTGCTTGGTTTTACATATGGACACAAGTACATAAAACATTTATGAATTGCCTAATTTGCCACATTTGCCATCAAAATTCCCCACAATCATGAACTTTTAATTACTTTCTAAGCGCAGATGTTGTGAATAGATCTATTGGGGGAAAATCCCCCGTCCAGGTTGGTCGCTCCAACTGGTCAAACGGTTTCATTTGATGTCGTGCAGGTGTTTGGCAAAGCACTTGTGCGGGGTGATAACATGGACTAACTGTTAAGGCTTCGGTGTCATGAGCTTAGTGCAACAGTAACTCTTTTTATACAATTGCTATTGAAATCTTGTGGTCCATTCCGCTTTAAAATACTTAAACCTATGAACTCACCGACATTATTGTTGACCCTTTTAGCATGTATTCTCAGGTATAAGATTGTTGATTGACATTATGTGGAGCATGTGCATTTGAGTCACATATTCCAAAGACTACACATTTAATTGTTGTTCGATAAATTTTTCAAAGACTTATTTTATTACTATTGTAAATTTTGCATTTGAAATGATTTAAAACCTTGTTTAAACTTTATCGAACGTGTATTTCAAAACGAATCATGTAGGTCACTCGATATAACTGTAACTTTGTACCATGAACGTCATGCCCTCAGAATAACATTCTGATGCGACCCATTTTGGGGTTGTGACAACGTTTGAAGGAATAGGAAACTTTATATGCACTGAAAAGACGAAAAAAATACAACTACCGGTTAGTAGGATGAATGGGGAGAAATTTAAGAAGATGATAAGAGATGAAATGGACACCGCCGAAGGTGTTCAAAAGCCGTAAGCCCGATGGCTTTGAGTCTAACTTAAAGACATGTTAATAAAGAAAAGTGCTTGTCGGGAGACAACCCGTCTTTTCCCATCTTCTTCCTTTTATAAGTGTAGTTGGATTTGGTTTGTATGTTGTTACTTTTTGCAGGTGTCTACAGCAATGAAGGATGAAAGAAGGCTCGGAACGACCATTGAGTTGTACATTTTCGAGGAAGGGGCATCAAAAAGTTTTTACGACGCAGACCTGTCGCGTAGGTTATGCTGTAACCTTCCCCAGACTTCAACAAAAATGTCAGGTCAACTCTCCTATGGCGTAACTCAACTAATGAGTCTACGCCGTAGAATCCTCCTGTAGCAAAAATTATTTTCATATAACTTGCATTCTATAACCTTGTAATAGTAATTAAATGAACTTTTTGGATGTGTTCCCTGTAAACCCTCATGAGAATCCACTTGTCCACTCGGGACACCAAGTGGTTTAAAAGGCTTGTTACATACGCTAAGTGCAACTGTGATTCTTACGAAAGTGAGTTAGGTATTTATTTGTTTTTTTTTTTTGTGTATTTTTAGAATTATGCTTTTGGTAATAGTTTGATTTTAGAGAATTGAAGTTTGCTCATTGAGACAAAGTTAAGGCACGTCTTTTCACGTGATCCTTCTACCATTTTGGAGCAAATTTTAGGAAAGTTCTCGTTCCAATTCTACTTCTCTCTCTCTCTCTCTCTCTCTCTCTCTCTCTCTCTCTCTCTCTCTCTCTCTCTCTCTCTTTAATTTCAATTTTTTGTACAATAAGGAAATTGTACAATTTAAGTGGGGGGACGGGAGTAGAATTATTGCTTGAACTTCATTTGCCCTCATTTTTTTAGTTTATGAAAAATTACGCCATTTTAAAAAATTTTCCTTTTTTTTGCGAACCTAACTAGAGTAGATCTTTGTCGAGCACACAACAACCGTTGATATCCATTGGTAAGGTTTATCCTATATCCGTTTTCTCATATTACATAATCCACCAGATATTGAGTGTGTCGGTAGTTTTGTATACTTTAGAACTTGACCTTTATATCATTTCGTGACCATAGACGAGTAGTGCATTGAGTTTTCTTAGTGCATTTGAGATGGATAGTTCGAAGAGGCAATGTTCTTCATTAATATTTCAGAATCCACCGAAATATCCCGAGAACCACGAAAAGGATAGGCTCAGAGGTGTTTACTAGGGGTATCTTATACTAAAAATGAGTACATAGCAAGGGTGCGGGGTAATTAATTGGCCAATGTAACCAATGTAATTAGTATAAATAGGTTTAAACAATGGTTATCCTAATGACTCTTATCATTTAGTAAATCCTAACCACATGAATGCGATCTCATTAGGGATCTCGGAATGCATCAATAAAGCAAGTTCTAGAATCTATATACTATCGGTACACTCATATGCATTAAAGGTGAATGTTTTTTCCTACATATCTAAAGGGGAAACTCACATTTTTTGGGAGAAATTTTGAGTGGTAGGGTTTTTGTGCTAGCTATGTAACTCCTATCCATGAGACACTTTATTACGAGTAAAGTTTCACTCGTAAATGTCATAAAAAATTTTAAATTCGTGCTAAAATTACCTTTACAAGTATTTATTTCGATTTATTACATATACTAAAGAACAAAATAAATAACAAATGTGTGACTAGTTTCTAAGGTGTTTCTTTTTACCCTTTATACACTTAAATTGAACATTGTCCTCAATGTTCTTAAAAGTACCAAAATTGATAAAGGGAAAAATAAAAGAGATGAAAGAAACTATAACTCCTATGATTAACTCGGTATGAACGAAAAATGGAAATACGGTCAAATCCTCCTCCAAGAAGATAAAATTGTCCAATATAACCTGTAAATCTTAAGAAAATGAACACGAAACATCGCATAAAATCGGCGGTAAACACTATATATAATAAAACTAACCTAGAAAGAAAATAAGATATAATGCTTGTAAAATAAATATATACAGGAATCTGGAAATTTAAAACTTCAAGAAATTTTCAAAAGTTAAATTTCAATAGAAAACAAAAATCTGGAAAAAGTTATTGCTACAATACCTGACGCCGTCACTTTGTAAGGGTGACGCCGTCAGGGTGATCTGACAGATTGTTTCGTTTTGTTTTCTGGAAAATTATAAGTTTTAAAACCTGTAAATTTCCTATAAAACATTTATTATGACTCGATACAAGCATTTGACTCTAACAAGCACAAAAAAAAAGATAAAATATATGCTAATTACAAATTGTAAATTTATCATGTTTGAATTTCGTTCTTTTAAACTAAATATGACTTTCCCGACACCTATCTTTTTGTAAAATGCCTTTGTATGCAATTAATAAAAAGTTAAAAACAAAATAAAACATTTTCACAAATTATTTGAAACATGAAAATTCAATTATAATGGGGCATATATGACACAAACAAAACTAAAATTAAAAACATCAAACAATTAAACATGGTTTGCATCCCATGAAGCGCTTGTTTTTGTTCGAGTCACGCGCCTTAATCTACCCTTATTTAAAGAATAAAAGGTACGTTTTCCCTATACTTAAGTTTAAGCGCGGTTGATAATAGCGATACACACTATTTCGGTGGAACAAAGCCTTATGATGAGAGATTGGTGGTTGAATTTTATGCTTTAAAGGGTGTGTTTCTTTCATCTTTACCTTAATTCATTTGAGTCAATGGGTAAATTAAGGCTTTCTGATAGAAAATTATCATATTTTATCATCTCTAAATTCGACAAATTGTTAGTTAGGGATCCATCTTGACCTAATAAACTTGTTTGAACCCATAATTCTCATGATCATTCATATATGGGTTATGATTCACTCCTATATTAGCTTCCACTCTACATGATTTCGAGTCTTCTACCTTTATCTTAAAACTATCCGAACTAAATGGTTGATGGGTGAATCGGGGCCTATTCCGTCTCCTAGATTTATATTGAATGATGGAGAATTGGGTAAGGGTTTTGGTTGAGGCTCAGGTTCATAAAAATTAGGACCTTTCCTAGAATTAAGAGAAAGATTATGACTAAAAGTACTCAAATCCTCTAGTTGTATTTGGTCCAAAGGTTCTACTTCTATTGGGGTTCCTAGAGTCTTTTCTACTTCTTTCGGGGTAAGTCACAGGCTTGTGGGCTTGTTGTTTGCAAGTCATTCTCCATTATTTCTAGATCACCTATATATTCATTATGTGTTATAGTAGAATCTAACCACACCATGCACATAGGTATTTTAACTCTGATCATCTCATTTTCAAACAAACCTTACGATTGAGCCTTCCAAATTGAAAATAGATTTAAACTTTCGTTTATCGGGTCCCATGTTCCATTTTTGAATTGGACGTGAATCTCAATAGTTTCCTATGGTGATTCAGCACCAAATTCCCAAAGTTCCCCATTTGTTATATAGTCAAGGTCCATTTGGGTATTGTGGTCGATACGACTATAAAGATTTTAAGTGGCGTCAATAATTCGAAACATTGATGAAGAACCTTTTTGGAGTAAATATTTGAAACGAGTCCATGAATTGTAGAAAGGTTCATTATGATGTTTTCAGAACATCAAGATATCATTTTTGAGTGAAGTGCATGAATTTCGTTGTGAGTTTTATGGTGGATTCACGTTCTCCATAATGGCAAACGGAATAATCAATGAAAAAAATTTACGAACAAAAACACAAAGAAAAGAAAGCTACAAAATAAAAAGAAAAATATCACTTGATAAGAATCTAGTGAGTAGACCTAAACGAAATAGAAATTGAAACCTAAAATATTCTCTAGCAGCGACGGCAAAAACTTGATGCGGATAATTTTAAACACAAAAATTTTACAATCGTCCTAGGCAGAGTACCTAACCGTTGTAGTGTAGTATAGGTAAGATACGGGGATTGATCATTCTCTAGGGAAATAGTGAGGTAGGCTCGAAGTGTATGACGAATTAAATCTAAGATTTGAGGGATGATTATTTTTGTATTTTATGTTTTATAGAAAGCAGGTAAAAATCTCAGGTTTTGAAGGAGTTTGCTTTTTACAACTAATTATAAAACTAAATTAAACTAAACTAAATATGCAAAAGAGTAAATTGGTGAACTGCGTATAAGAGGTAAACTGTATTTACTTAGAATTCCATTACTCCCTAGTTATCTTTTATTAATTAGTCGAATTGTCACGTCCTTGTTTAATTAGAGCGTTGTATTCCTTAATATCAATTGAGGGTTAGTTACTCCCGAACTCTATGAACTATGTTATTATTGAGCGGCGCCTAAGAATGCCCTTTTAACTCTCAATTTCTACAATGCAAACACAATTCACGCATTAAATACAAAGAACATCAAGTTAATAATAACTACGCATTTAGTCGGACGTTCAAGCTAGTAATATATTTGACCTAGTAAGTTTTCCTACTCCTATCGCAAATCAGAACTAATTAAAACAATAATCGACACGCAATAATAAATAACTAGGTTTCATGCAATCGTAAGCAAATATTAATAAATCTAGCCTAGCATAGTAATGAATAGAAAAGCATATAAAGAAATCAAACAATCACAAATAAACATGATTGAATGATTGATTAAACAACTTATCTTCTCAATACATAATGAATCTTGTGGCCAAAAGGCCTAAAAACTACTGAAAATTGGACTAGGTTTATCTCCAAAGTTTCTCACAAAGTTCCACACTTTACAATGAAAAGAATATGAAAATATATATAGGAATACAATTGTGAAGACGTCATTTGTTAATTGTGAATTCGTCAGCTCGTCGTCATTAGGGTTTCGGATCTAGCACCGACTTAATGTGACAGGCCACCTTATGACTTGTGATGCCGTCGCTCTTCATACTCTTGGTCATGATGCCGTCGGCTCGAGGTCGTCTCCATCGCATGAACCGTCACTTGCAAATTCTGAAACTGCAACATCTTCAATAACTTCAAATGATGGCGTCACTTAGTGTTTGTGACGCTGTCCCAGGACCTTTTTCTGATGTTGTCATTTTTTTTTTGTTTTTCCGTCTAATCGAGCCTGAAATATACCATTTTCCAGCATTTGCTTCCCAAGTACCTAAGACTAAATTACAAAAAATTTAGGGTAATAAATAATTGAATATGCACGGATTTAGAGGCTAAATGACCCCTTAAAAACATATAAAACACCTCATCAGCAGAGATTAAGGCGGGGTGAAATTTACCATATTAGTTTACATTTTTGATTATCTATGTAGAGAGAAAGCTGAGATGGTGTTGAGGTGAAAGGTGAGGGCCTGTGACCATTGTTGGCACTTTAACATTTGGTGTAGTTAATGCAAAAATAGCGTAAGCTCTAGCGGCATACAAATCAGTTCACATTATCCTGAAGTAAGAACTTTAATCATTAGAACGTGGACATGGCTCATTTGACATATTCTTTTTGAATGATAATTTGTGAATTTATAAACATCCTAGCAAAAATCTATGGGCAAAGATAATTACAAAATATCCAAAGGAGCGATACAAGGACTTACAGACCACACTTGAGGGGAAAAATCTTATCTTGTGTAGAGATCCAGGTTGGGTACTCCCAGTGATGCTACGTGAGGGTGTTTTTGTGTCCATGTCACGTGTCACCTCCATTGGGGTTGAGTTGGTGCTGCGTGAGGAGATCAAAAAAAGAGGATGAACAATGAGAGCCTTACCGAACAGGTTTGTGTGCAATTTGTGGGCCTCTTATATTTTAAATATTAGTATTTGATTTGTGAGTACGTATTGGGTATTTTAATGAAAGTTGAGGGGGATGTGATCATTGGGGGAGAAAAGTGAGATAAAGTGAGGGGAAGTAAATGGAGAGAGAAAGTTGATGTGGCGTTGAGGTGAAAGATAATGTGATTTGACCATTGGTAGTGGCCTTATCAATTTATTTTATTCAAAGGTTATATATATTAACAATTTTATCTTGTCATTTCTACTTTATCTGGTAGTTAGGATTGTTTGATGTTTTGCTAATAATAATCTCATCAAGTAATTTTGCGTGCTAACACAATTTTTATATTTGACGGAAAACTTGCTAGTTTTTATTTTTTTTATTGATTGAGATCAAAACAAAATAATAACGAAATAGATTAGGAGTTATAATGGTTCATAAATATCAAAAAGTTAAAAAAAAAAAAAAAAAAAAAAAAAAAAAAAAAAAAAAAAAAAAAAAAACGAACGGATTTAATGAAAAAGCCGAAGAAGAAACAAATAAAACCAAACGGTTGCAATTTTCAAAAACCGAAATTTGCTATTCGGGGTTTGGTTTTAGCTAAAATCCGCCACATGCTCACCGCTTGTTATGTTAAATATAGTTATTTAATTTTGTTTCTTTTTTCGGTCTAAGTGATTAAAAACTTTCTTCTTACATATCATGAAAATGTATTATGACTATTACCTAGCATTTTTTGTCAATGTTGCTTGTGTGTCACACTAACTTTTTTCTTTTTAAATTATTTCCTAACATGTATATTATTTGTTCACTTAAAAGTAAATAAATAAAAAATAAAAAATAAAAAAGGAGCTCATGTTCGACTCTCTTAATGAGAGAATTCATCATCAATATCTTTTATGAAATAAAGAAACTCTGATTTTGATAAAATAGAGGTTTTGTTTGATCAATAGGAAGGCTCGATCTTTCAATTGAGCCTTCCTATTGGCCAATAAAAACGTCAAAATTAGTAAATGATTGATTTTACTAGAACTTGTGAAAAAACACGTGTCAAAAATGTGAAAAAAAAACTTTACAAAACACGAAGGGACCATGTTGCAAAAAAAAAAAAACCGACATGCCTAAGTTTGAACTTAATAACTTTTAAATTTGCATGGTTTCCAAAGTCGAATGTGACACGAAACCTATTATAAATACCCTTCATTCGGCACCTACACAATCTTGCAAAACATTCTTGAGCAAACAAAACTTTTGTGTGTGTTTATGCTAACCCTAATGTTTGTTATTCGTTTATAAAAATGTTATTGGCACATATTGATAGCACGGTTATAGTTCCATATAGTTAAAAAGGTACTAATAATTCTATTTCATATTCATTATACATGATTCAAATTCCAAATATGTGTTCAGTATGATATAGATAATCTTAATTTCTACAATGGTGTGACGATCTCATTTACACTTTTGAATGGAATTCTTTTTATCAAAAGAACCCACAATAATTATTTAGTATGTTTTTAATAGTATTTATGTATACTATCAGGTTGTTTATGAATTGCTGATAAATATAAATTTTATTCTAACCCTATTTGGTATGTTTATGATTATATATTATCAGGTTGTTTGTGGATTGCTGATAAATATAAATTTTATTCTATTGTTTTTGTTTTTTAGATATATAAATCGTTTATTTATTATTCATAAATTATTTCGTATGTTTTTGATTGTATATTATCAGGTTGTTTATGGATGGCTGATGAATATAAATTTTATTGTAACCCTACTAGTATATTATTAAGTTTTTTATGGATGGATTACTGATGAATATAAATTTTATTCTGACCCTACTATTTTGTCTTTTAGATATATTAACCGTTTATTTATTATTAATGAATTATTTGGTATGTTTCTAATTATATATGTGTGGATTTTATTTTGTTTATGGATTTCTGATAAATATAAATTTTATTGATGGAAAATCATATGTATTTGAAAATATTTTGAAAATAAGTAAAATTTTCATAAATATAAGTATTCTTATATTGATATTTTGTTTATTACACAAGATTAAATGAAAAGTTCGTCTTCAGGATGATAATGAAGTTTCATTGGTTGCTCCTAATAATCCAACGATTTTCGGTCGTAAAGAATTATGTTTTATTTATATACTTATATTTAGATGTTATCTTATTATGATGTTTCTGGTACAAAAATATGTAAATTCCATGTTATATATGGGTTGAATAATGTGATATGTTATTGATTTTATATTATTAATGTATTAAAAAGGTACGGATAACTCTATGTTTCGTTTATTCATTATACATGATTCAAATTGCAAAATATGTGTTTAGTATGATATTGGTTTTCTGAATTTGTATAAAGGTGTGACAATCCCATGCATGCTTTTGAATGAACCTCTTATCAAAACAACCTACAACAATTATTTAGTATGTTTTCGATAATATTTATATAAATTTTCAGGTTGTTTATTGATTGCTGGCGAATATAAAATTTATTCCAACCCAAATGTTTTTGTTTTTTAGATATATTAATCGGTTAATTATTATACATGAGAAAAACACAAGAAAGTGTTCAATATGATGCATGTTTTCTTAATTTGTACAGTGGCCTGACAATCGCATGCATGTTTTTGAATGTATTTCTTCTTATCAACTGAACATATAAAAATTATTTGTTATGTTTCTGATTGTATATTTGTGGATTTTATGTTGTTTATGAGTTTCTGATAATAAAAATGCTATTGATGGTAAGTCATACGTATTTTGAAATACTTAAAAAATAAAAAGAAACAAAAAAACCTAACATGTTAGTAATATGTGATGTCAATCAAGTGATCTAAAAGGAAGACATATTAAAATCATGATTATTTTTATTAAATAGATGGATATTAAGATATAATAATTTTAATCCAATTGTAATTCAAACAAACTTAATGTCATATTCTCTGTTTACATATAAGTATTCTTATTTTTATCTTTAGAGATATGATATAAGGTTTATACAGGATTAAACGATTCAAGACGATAATGAAGTTTTATTGGCTGCTCGTAATAATTCAACATGTCAAACATCAAATGTCAACATATATCTCAGGTCTAATGACATGAAGATAGACCATTGTTCAAGATTTACTATTCGACACCGACCCATATAGTATATCTTGCTCAGTTCAATATTTATTTACCATAAATACATATGAATCTTGTTCCAACAGAATATTCATCAGCTTTGAATACATATTTTATTAACAGTAAAATATAACCGTAATTTCATATTAGTCTTAATTCAATAATATTCCCATAAGTCAATCGACTATAAAGATTTAGAATACTTTATAAAGTATTTAATAATTTAAACATTCAAATATAGAACTTAGTTAATCAAGATGATATAAAGAACATACTACATATTTTGTATTCATTTATGATACTAATTATAGTGTTCCTTTATTAAATACTAAAAGTTACTTATCAAATTGATGAGATATAATTTCATAAGCTTTTTAAGGGTTATATAGCCTCTAAACTCATGCATATATGATCATATATTGCCCAACATTTCTTCTATTTGAGTTGAGGTACTTGGAGAGCAAATGCTGAAAAAGTACAAGTCTTGGGCTTGATTGGACAAAGAATGAAGAAAAAAGACAAATTCAGCAACGTGGCCCATGCGTGACGTGGTCGCTGAATCGTGACTCCTCAAGTTGTGGAGACAACTTGGCATGAAGGCATCAAAACCATAAGGTGACAACGTCACAACAAGGCGGTGGACAAACGAAACCCTAAGTGGACGGTGAGCTGACGACATTACAACCATAACGTGACGCCGTCACAACTAAAAATATATAAATACAAAAGCTTTGTTTCCATTATTGTGTGTGTAAATTTGGAGGATATTATAGCACCGAACCCTAGTCGGTTTTTACCACTTTTGTAAGCCTTTTTGGCTATTAAAGACCTCATGTATTGTTGAGATAAGTTATCTATTCCATGAAAGATCACATTCGAATTAATCCCAAAAAAACATAAGATTCTAGCTAGTTGGTCAATTGTGATTTAATAAAACATTTTATTTAAATGAAAGTAAATAAAACTTTTTTGAAAGTTTATAATGTAATGTTTTATAAATTGATGCAAGTCTTTTATGCAAGTTTGTTATGCGCTATTATGGAAGTTTACTTTTTCAAAAACCAAAGTGATTTGATCTCTTTGCTAAAACAAAATATACTTTCCCTTTAATAGCAGGTTTATGTAAACTAGGTGAACTAAATTTTGAATCACTTCCTTAAGTGGAAATCTATTTTTATAAATTATTTAATGAGGTTTTATAAAAATAGTGCAAGTGTTTAGGATGCATGACGCAAGAGATTTTACAAGATGATGAAAATATTTTTATGCAATGTATATGAGTTTGTAAAATCATGTCCATACCTTTTATAAAATGTAAAATAGACTTAATGACTTCAACATATATTTTAAACATTCTCAATGGTTTGATAATAATATAACATATCAAACATGTTCAAACCTGTGTTGAAGCATGAGAAGACTCGAAACATCGAGAGGTGTTGATGAATGTCAGCTTTGACGACTTATGGTTACGAGTGACTTGCGCATTTTACGTTATATATTACAAATTACATGTTTATCATTATTAGAAAATACGAGACCATTTAGTTTAAAAATCTTCATATTTGCACTAACACACGAGATTATAAGTATGAAATGAAAGCACGACTTATCAATATGCACCAAACAAATTTAATTAAAATATAATTAATATTTGTACTTAAAGTCTGAATCCCGTGCGTGTAATATCACATTTACAAAAAATTAACACTTTTATGTTCGTATATTAAACTAAAAATTTTAAATAAATTTGATTCGTGTGTAAATCACGTGCGTGCATGGGACATGTAACTAATTTTTGATTGATAAAAGAAAAATATATTTTCTTGTACAAACTTCATGTGTCTTACCCTCGGAAACAATTAAGAGTTGAAGGTTTGCTAAATTTATTTATAGAAAAGTGTATTGGATGAGTATTATTTAGGACAAAGGTCAAGGAAATATAATGTACTCTTTCAAGAGTACCAACATAGGTAATAGAGTGTGTCATATATACCATTCCACACAAATATATATTCAAATTTCGACTAGTAACACTAAATTTTAAGTGATTTGATAAACAAATACCTTGTGCTTTATATCTTCATCTTCCTCATGTTTAAAACCAGATTCCAGCGACCAACCACAGTCTCCAAACCCATATTCTAGCAACCAACCACCGTCTTGAAACTCAGATTCCGGTCACAAAGTAAAAGTTCTTTAGCTTTACAAAATCAACTATAAACTTATAACATAAATTGAAAAATGGTCTCCTCGACAACCGAATCAACAATTGTCTCCAAAGATCTAAAAATAACCAAAGATTTAAAAACAAGCTTCTTAACAATGGTCCCCAAACCCCTTTAATTCTTCAAATCAACTATAAACTTATTTCATCTCCTCTACAACCGAATATAACAAACCACCACAAAAAAGTCATTTTTCTCAAGATCTTAAACGAAAAATCAAAAGAACAACAAAGATATCGAGTTTGGTTTTCGAAATAATCAAAAATCTTTAAAGATCCAAAATAACCCATCATTGATCTTTACAACAAAAGATAGAAAATTATTCATAAATAATAACTTCAAATCCATGATAAGAACCTGTTCAAAAACAAGATCCGGGATTTAAGTTTGTGTGTTTATGATTCGAAATAAAGAGAAAGCCAGAAATCAAACAAAACCATTTTGGAAAAAACCCCTACATGGTACGAACTCAGATTCAAGTAGAAACAAAGGGTTTCGATATGAAGGGGTGTTTGTATTTCGAATTTTAGAGAAAGATATTCAAGTTTTTCCTGGATATTGAGGTAGTTCAAGGGTGTTTGAGATTCGGATTTAGCTAGAAGAAAAGAGGAAAATTTTGTGTTAGTTTTTGTAAGTGAGTAGGTGATAAGGAAGTGACCGAAAGTGTGCAAGTGTGGTGCACGATATGAGATTTAAGGTTGAGGTTTATTAGTTTTAGTTTTAGGTTTATTAGTTTTAGGTTGAGAAGTGTGGTGCACGATATGAGATTTAAGGTTGAGGTTTATTAGTTTTAGGTTATACATAATAAGAAGTTGGGCCGAGTAGTGGGTTTTAGTTGAGTTAATGAATATGGGATTTTTAAGTTTAGTTTAAATTTTAGTTGAGTTTCTAGTCGGAGATAGTGGTTAGTAGCCAGAAAAGGTCACCAGAATCTGGGGTTGATAATGATGAAGATGAAGATTAAGAACATAAGGGTATTTTTGTCAAATCCCTTGAAAGGTTAGTCAAATCACTTAAAAAGTTAGTGTTAATTGTCGGAATTTGAATGTATATTAATGATTGTTGATGGTAATATATATATATATATATATATATATATATATATATATATATATATATATATATATATATATATATATATATATATACTTATACTGGGACAAGATCCGCTAGGTAGGGGTGTTATCGGGTTTGTCGAGTCGAGTTTTGAGTTTTCAAAAAATGACTCGCAACCGACCCGATAAGAATTTGGGTTATCGGATTCGGGTGTGTATCGGGTTGGGTTAAGTCGGGTCGGATGATTCGGGTTGTCGGGTTGTAAGATAAATCCAATTCTACGTATAGTTTCGTCATATCTAAATGAAAAACTAAGCTATCCTGAAGTATTCAAGAAGAGTCTAAACATGTTCTGATATTTTTTTATTTCATTATATCTCAACATAAAGAGTGGTTGCAATCTTTTCGTCCTTTTAACGTTTATAAGCCTTTGTATTCTGTTGTTGCTTCAACATCTTGCAACCTGTTATGTTCATATTACGTAATTTGAGAGATTAGTTGCTTGAGTAGCTGAGGCGCATTACACAGCGATGAAAACCTAGCATATTTGCTGCCTAACTATTATATAAGAGCAACGAAAGAATAAAAGATTCAATGTATGACTATGTATATATTTTTTTTGTTCAAGATTCAATTTGACACTCTCGTTTGTGGTTATAAACTTATCTACTTTTAGTCTCATGTAATGCAAAGACTAATAGGCTTACAAGGTTTTATTTAAAAACAAAATAAATAGTATTTTTCGGATCTTATCAGGTTGAACCGATAACCTGATAAAAAAATTAATTCAACCCTAACCCAACCCGATAACAATAACAGGTTATCGGGTTCGGGTCAAACAAACCCGAGTAGTTTTATTAACCCGATCAACCTCACCCGATAAAATCTTATAGGCTTTGGGACCCAACCCTACTAACATACTTACAGAGGTGTTGGGATCAGACCACCTGGGGCGAACCAGGGCAAAATCATCTGATATTGGAATAAAGAAGGAATTAGGAAGTGGAATTATATATATGAGACTCTATTACTTACGTTGGTACTTTTAAAAGAGTACATTACACTTCTTTGAACTTTATCCTATTATTTATAATTTTCTCCTTGGTTAAGTAGAAAAACGGGGATTTTCTTTTTCTTTTTCGTAAAATTAAATAAATAAATAAATAAATAAATAAATTAAAAAAAAAAAAAAAAAAAAAGTCGTTTTGAAGGTTGAAAATGTGGAAAATGTTTAAAAGGCTAAACACGTACGTTGTCTTGCTGTTACCTGAACTCAAAAGAATAAATAAACGAGCATTGATTGGGATGCCTAACTCGTATGCCTAATAATATGCCTAAACTTATGTGTCAGCATCCTATTGGAGACAGCATGGGGACCCGCTTCTTCACAAACCAATAATTTGTTGCCACATCTATTAGTCACACAATTAGTCACATATTTTAGGCCTCCAAATCATTTTCCTAAATAAACTTCATTCAATGCAATGCCAAAACACTGTTGAGCAAAAGACATTAGTTATACGCAGTCAACATAACGAAAAGAATCAGAGATCAGAAAGAACTATATTTATTTAAATGTTGCAAATAGAATAAGGTATTTCGTAGCACAAAATATGTAGGTATGATTTCAAAAGATTTTCCAATATCTTCTTTGTTTTGAGCTTTTAGGATTACACAAAAAAAAACTCAAAAGAAATCACAATAGTCTCAAGATTCACGTGGAAGAAAAAGGCCGAGTATGTAGATAAATTGCGTATATTTGTCTTAGGTCTTGAAATGCTCTTGATATATTTGGACACAAAATTACGTATGTATTTGAGAAGAAGGCACGAGCTTCATTAGAAGTTCGGAAACAAGACAATTTTGGTTTATCATATCTATATCTATATTATATATAAAGGGTGTATACTTTTTTAAGAAAAGATCATTTATATATCAAACTTTTTTTTAAGGACCTTTCATCTTTATTTAATTTAATAGATGAGATTAATCACAACAATTTAAAAAACATATTTTCATCATTTTTTAAATATTAATATCTTTCATACCGTTAATCGTTAAGCGAAAAAAATATATCATTACGACGAGCATTTAATTATTTTTCTATAGATAGGTACTTTGATATACTTTCGACAAAATTTTTTTTTTTTTTGTGTTTTTCACCTTTTTTCCGTTACTGAAATTTGTATGAAAAAATCACATATGATTAAACACTAATAATATTCTAATAATATCACATATGATATTACATATCATATGTGATTTAAGAGTAATTTTACATGTGATACTATTAGAATATTTAAATTAGTGTTTAATCACATGTGATTTCTCATGCTATTTTCATATACGAAGAAAAAAGAGAGAAAAAAAAGACGAAAAAACGTGAAAAAACAAAAAACAAAAAGTTTGTCGAAAATATATATAATTAAATGCTGGTCGTGACGGTATAATTTGTTTTGTCTAACGATTAACCGTTCATGAGATATTTAAATTATAAAAAATAGGTAATATATTAAAATATTTTTAATCTTAACCATTGATTTCATTTTAAATATATGATAGGGATGAATCCCTTTGTATGTAAAGAAAGTTTGATTTCTTTGCATAAAAATTTTGCATATGTCTATACAAATTGATATTCATGTGTTTTCATATAAGTAAATTATACAATATAATACAATTCATATTCTTCATCTATTAAACTAACGTAATTATAAAAATTTAAAAATTCAATTATTATACCAGTAATTTCTTTTAACTAATTAGTTTACACTCTAAAAGTAAAACGTATTTATACTCTAAAAGTACAACGTATATACAAACATTTCATAACGACTCTACCGTTTATATCATTCGGATATTTGCAATCATGTTGACTTGTTACCATAAATATAAGAAGTTGATTATCAAATTTTAATCCCTATTTTTGTTAATTAAATTGTAAGTCAAAAATATTGCAATATGGACTTATTTTATTTGGAATTTAAAGACCTTCTTATTAGTATATTTTTTGATTAAAAAAAATGCTAAATTTTGATCTATTACAACAAAAATAAGAAGTTGGCTTTAAATTTAAATTATATTTTTAAAAAATCGTACGTGTTTATATTGAGCTCATGTTATTCGAAATTTAAAGACGTTTTTATAGGTATATCTTTTATAAGAAAATTTATGAATATATTAGAAATTTTATTAAAAAAAAAGTTTGTTATATAAAAAATTGTAAAAAATTAAAGTTAAAGTTAACTTTCGTAACTTGTTACATACTTCAGGGGTGTTTCTTGAATTTTTTTATTGAATTTATATGTAAAAGAAATTTAAGGTAGTTTTTAAAAGTTGTTAGATAGTTTAAGTGTGTCATTTGGAACTTTCTTTTTTTGCCAAAAAATAAATAGTTCTAAAAATAAACTTCAACATTATTTTATAAAATAATATGAAAGTCAAAAGTATTTCAATATCGAGCTTATTTTGTTCGTAATCATTAAATATTTGTTAGATATTTGATAAGCAATGTTTGTTATATAAAAAAATCCATCAATAGCTAAAGGTATCAGTAGTTTTCGTAATTCATGACATAGTTCTAAGGGCATTTTGGAAAAAAAGATTATTCCTTCTCATCAAAGGAAATCGTTTTTGCACCTATTGTATATATATATACTAGGCATATTTTTGGTTGTGCATACGCACAACTCGTGAATGAGTAAACCATATTGCAAAAATGGGTAAACGATATTACAAGAGTATATTATGAAAAAGTAAGCGGTGAATTTTCAACTAATTAGATAGCTCATTCGCTGAAGTTTATTTTTTTATTTTTTTTTTGTTATTGAAAAGGATGAATTTATATATTAACAACCAACCTTATACAACAAATTCAAAGAGAACTATGGACAGGCCCAAGTCTCCAAAATTCCAACTTATCAGAAACATACAAAGACAAACTAAATCAGCTGTAAGAACAAACATACTGCAAAAATTTACAACCAGCTCTTATTCACCTTAAAATTCACCAAAAACCCATAACCTTGTGACTACATTTCCTTGTCAAGCAAGGCCTCATCATAAAGGTTATAACAATCCCTGATACCACACAGAATAGACATTATTGAAATTAGAAAGCAAACAGACCTCATCTATCAGATAGATCACATCTGTGTGACACCCAACCTACCTTCCTATTGGCAGTGTATAGCTAGGACCAAGTAGGTTCATCTTTCACTCCTCACTATTCCTAGCAACATACACTGCCTCACCAGCTCACTTTCCCTTCTCAAATGTAATGCTACATTATGGAGACAAGTAACTTATAACTGACATATAACCAACTATAGACACAGTTACCAATAAGGCTTACTGAGACTCTATACACAAAACAAGCTACAAGTACCCAAGGTACAAGGCCATCATCTGAAGTAAACCTAAAAAACTCATTTTCCAAAACCGGAAACTGAGGGAATAAGGATCAAATCATTTTGTGGAAAACTAGAAGGGGGGCTGAATAGTTTTACCGCTTTGATTTTGTTATAAAATTTACTTTAGGAAAAACTTTAATTCAATTCTTTGTGAAATAAAACAAATGCAATATGATATCTATGCTAAGATAAGTAAACTATGACTACTAAAATGTAAATTGCAAGATAAAAAGTAAGAGATGTTAAGATTAAACCAAGACACAGAGATTTATAGTGGTTTGGTAACGAAGCTCCTCTTCGCCCTACTCCACTCCTCGAGTACCCAACTAGAGAGTTCTAAGCACTATGTCAACAAACTCCCTTAAGGCGAAGAAAACCGTACAACATCGCTTATCACTATTTCCGTCACTAAGCTAAATGTCGAGTACTAATCTAGCTAGTACCAATCCCTCATAAGATCTACTTCATCCTTAGTAATCACACGATCTACACTCGATCCACTTGATCCACACACTATCAACACAATCTACACGAGATCTCCAAGATCTCTACAAGATCATAATGATCCACACACACAAGCTAAACAATATGATAAAAAAAAACTTAATGTACGCCTAGATACAACAAGTATGTAACAAAGGTTACTAGTGCAATACACTAACACTACAACACTTTGTATCTTCTTAATACTTTGTGTTCTTCTCTTGCACAAGTAGAGAATGAAGGTGATCACATTAAAATGTTTGAAAAAAATGTATTTTTGAAAAAAAAGCTTTGTCACATTAAAAATGTGTGGTTTAGAGCACAAATAAATTCTTTGATCATTTGTCAAGTTGTAAATTTGTTTCTTCTTACCTTGAGTGATTTACGTAAAAACGGGATATTTCGACTAAAAACTTGTTTACGTTAATTTTGATGTAAAGTGTTTTTACATTTTGTTATCATCAAAACGTAGAGATGTCAAAAAATAGAAATAACATATTTAGACATGATATGTATTAACAATCTTCCCCTTTTTAATGATGGCAAAACAAAAACTCATTTTAGGTGAAAATTAATTTAGCAAGTTTTTTATTTGAGTTTATATCCCATTTTTACCCATTTTTGTCGAAGCAAAAAGAATGCCGAGATGATGCTAAGGGTCCCCCTTGATGTGTGCTTCCCCTCGTTTGGAGGACACCAAGGAATCAAGCAATGGTTCTTGCTACAAAAACGAATTAGAAGAAAAATATACAATATCTAACAAGTAGCAACCAAAAATTTTTCAAAGTATAAGAGAGTTGGCCAAAATGAAAGCCAAACTAAAATGATAAAACCAAGAAAATAATTATCCAACCAATAACATTTAAACTAAAGAGATAATCCCATTCATTCAAATAGAGGGTCACACATAAGGTGTGATTACAACAAGAAATAAAATACGACAATAAAAGAAGCACATAAACTTCTATAGTGACATAAGATGTCCTAAGATTTGCTTCTTGGTTCACAAGAGGGGTCCTAAAGGTTTATTCTTGATCACTAAACATGAATATGTTTAGTTGGATGGGCCATTCGTTGGTGGAGGAGGTGCTATGATGGGCTCTTGAGGTGATGTCAAGAGATGTTCCACATAGGAGAACATGAAGTGTAACTCATCCCTAAGAGAAAAGATGAGGTTACAGTTGTGCAGGCAACATAGGCAATTGGCACTATGGATGTAAACTGGAAGGAGTTGGATATGGTGGCCCATGATTGGAGATGGTGGAGGTGGTGTGAGTGAAGGTGATGATGGAGTAGGCATTGCATAGTCCAAAGGAGTAATGGGTGAGAGGGTGAGTGTCATGTCCATGGAGGAGATTCTAGTTCCAAATAAGGAAGAAGATGAAGTGGTCATATTGGAGGGTTTCTTTGATGGAGCATTTGGTAGGAAAGGATAGCTATGAGTGTTTTTGGAAGGTAGTGTAGTTGTTCTCATTTCATCATCATCATTGGCTAAGTCGATGAAGACGGTTTCTTAACATGATTTGAAGGTGATTTTGGATGGTGGCCTAACGGTTATCCTAGGTTTCTTGGAGATGTGTGTTGTTGCGTTTTGAGGGGAAGACATTGTGAAAGGCCTCCAAGAGGTTGAGAATGAAGGTGTGATCAAGTCTTGCATGGTTGAGGCTTAAATAAGCAATAAGGATGAAATTTGAATATGGATTAAGTGTTATGTGATAAGGTTAAAGGAATGAGGTATTTCATGTGAGTTTGGCTGAGAATATTAAGAGGAGGTTGCAGGGATTAGGAGAGGATAGGTAAAAAAGACAAGAAAGATAGGTGAATTTCATACTACATGGGGACGGTACTACTAAATACCGGACGGTACCGTTAAATTTAACGGTTCCGTGGAACATTTAGTGGTGACGTGATCTGTAGGTTACGAATTTCACTATTTTGCTTTCTCTTTTGAGCAACCTAAGGAAGGTTTAGATGGGCTGTTTTGAAGCAAATCCTAGTACACCAATTCACTAGAGAATAATTACCATAAATTCCTCTATCTAGCCTAATGTATCAACACATATTGACATGTGACAATCCAAGTTAGGCAATAACCATGCAATCAATAAGACAAAACAAGCTACCATACAAGTGCACATGGTCATGTATGTAAACTAGAGCATGCAAGCTAAATATAATCCAAGAGAAATTTGCAACAACATTAAAATCTACTTCTAATAGTCTTTATGTTGAAAATATTAACATTTTCTCCCAATCTTTAACTATTCTAATTTGGTACATTTCGCTTCAAAACTTTCCTCCTTCGTGCTTGACTTGAGCTACTCCCCGTTTCATTGTTCTCGTCTCTTTGATCATCAATAGGTGGTGATTCAGGTTTGAGGAAGGATATTATATGTATCTTGCTCAAAGGTTTTATGACTCGATTGAAAATTTGATAATGAGGAGTTTGGATGTATGGATAGTAGTTCATGTAGTGGTTGTAGAGACGTGTTAGAAACATCCTGTAGGGTATTAATTTGTTTCTATCATCCTTGACGTGTATGATTTGTTTAGCAAAGAAGTAAGCAAGACTGTATGGTTGATGAGTAAGAATGAAATATAGCATGTGAGCACAACATGCCGGTAGATACTCACGATTTTTAACTAAAGAAAAGACATTTTCACGAAGAACAACCGCCATGGGTTGAAGGAAGTAGTGGAGATCAAGCACGTGAATTTTGTTAGGATGATTATAACAAGTTGAATTGCAGAGAGAGTTAATCAACTCTTGTGGAGACGGAATGTATGAACGATATGGACCACTTTCTTCTTGATTGTCGAAAAGGGAGTCAAGAGTGAGTTCTTCTGTGTAGGCACATTGCCCACGATTTGGAACTCCAAGAGCTTGAGCGAATTCCTTGAGAGGAAGAAGAAACTTGTATCCTTGAATCCAAAACCATAATGCGTAGGTTTGATCCTCGGTACGCACGAGTTCAATTTGACAAAAGATTTCCAAAATAAAACTAGGACAAATTTGTTCATTAATGGTGAGTAAGGACTCAAACTCTATGATTCAAAAAGCTTTGCTAATGTTTTCTTGATAGGCGTAGTAGGAATCTATGGTTCGACCTTCATGGATATAACGAGACTCGACTTCTCTATAGAGTTGAATGAAATGTATTGATGTGTAAGGTTCTTGGGAGATGTTTGGAATGTAGGTATTGGTTAGTTGATGATCAAAATAATAAAGTTGAGACCTAAATAAAAGAAGGATAGTATGTATATTAAAATATGATCATCATATAGCAAAAACTTGCCTAGTGTGTGCCTATATGTAAACAGTGTGGAGGTGCGGTAATCTTGAATCAAAAATAAAAATAAAGAGATTACCTAAACGCTCTTAACTTTACTTTTGCTCAAAAAAATGTGTCAAAAAATACATACTAGTTATGCATTTCAGCAAAATTCGTGAGTTCATCGTATGCATGATGAAAACGTTTTTAGATTGTATTAACAATGCACAAAAACATTTTATGATGTTCCTAGTTTCATGAAAATTTTCAAAACATGGAATTGGGGTGTTTAGCTAGTTCAAAATTTTGATGCCAAAAATTCTTAAATTTGAAAAACATGAATGTTAATGATTTCTAGTTCAATTTTAAGTTTGCTAAACATGATTTAAAAAAAAATTATTTTAATTCGAAACTGAAAATAAATTCAGAAAAAAAATAGTTAGTTTACGTAAATTCTATGTTTGGAGGAATCAAGATGGTTGTACATTGTGTAATTCTAGTCCTAATTGCATAAATACCTAATCAAAAATCCCTAATTTAGATTATGTATATGAACAAAAATTAAAGAAAATTAAGATGAAGTGACTTACAATTGATGTTAAGACAAGTGTAGTAGTTGATAATCTTGTATTGTAATGCCTCGATTTTGATTTTGATGGGTGGAATTGGATTTTGGTTTTGGTTCGGTTTGGGAGTTTTGCATAAAGGTGTGTTTGTTTGAATGTGTAGAGTGAGGGAAAACAAAAGAAAGAATTGTGATTGTCTCGTGCACGGTACCACGATACCACTAAATTTAGTGGTGACGTGACCTGCTGAGACCAATTTTGGTCCCATTTTGATCTTTCACGATTAAGTCTCGCTTATTTAGTGAGACTTTTAGACACGATAAAAGAACTTATACCTAATAAATTATTTAGGAAGTAAATCCGAACGACATTCGATAATTTATGGATGACCCTAATATTTCTAATGAAATACTGAAATAGTCATTAGACATGACTCAATTTTTGAACACACGTAAATTACCCATTTACGGAATGTGTTCCATCATTTCTAGACCTAGGCGTAGATAATTGAAAGATTCGTGTTTGAGAGGTTTGGTTAGAATGTCAGAAATATTATCTTCCGATGGGACTTTTTCATTGGAGAAGTTTCATTTTTGAACATTGTCGCGAAAGAAATGATGACGTATTTCGATGTGTTTCGTACGTGAGTGTTGAACGGGGTTTTTTTTTTCTCAAGTCATTTGCTCCTTTGTTGTGCCACATAATCAAAATGTCGTCTAGATGTATGTCATAGTATATTAGAGCTTGTTTCATCCATAGTGCTTGTTTACATGACTTTTCGGCGCTTACGTATTCGACTTCAATCGTGAAGATAGCTAGAGCCGTTTGTTTCTTGGAGAAACAAGAAGTTAGACAATAACCCATAAAGTTACAAATGAAGCCAGGCAACGTCACACTTCCTCACATGACGCCGTCCCAATGATGACTTGTCCATAACGAAACCCTAATGACGGCGACCAGACGGCATCACTATCAAAAGGCGATGCAGTCGCGAGTATAAATCTATATACAGACTTTCCGAATTTTCTGTATTTTGTGTGCATTATTTTGGAGAGCAAACCATAGCTCGTTAAAAGTCCGACTTGGGCAGTATTTTAGGGTTCCAAACCCTCTTGTACACTCAAAGATAGGTTTGTTTATCCAATCTATCACCATGTTTGTTCTATGTTCAATTGTTTGTTTGTGTTCTTGCTTATCTATCATGCGTAGCTAAATTAATCTAGTGTTTGCTTAGATCTAATGAAACCTAGTTGTTGATTATTGTTAGATTGTCTCTTGTTTTAATTGGTAGGCGCTAGCGTAAGGAAAACTGGCTTCTTCTTTAATTGTTGCGAGCTTGAATGTACTAAATAGAAAAAATATTGAGAGTGCACTTAGGCCATCGTTGTGTTTATTGCGTGAGTTGTAGCTTTAGGATAATAGAGTATTCGGGGGAGATACTTCGGTACTTGGCGATCCCGGATAGTCTAGAGGAGAGTTACGATTCATAGAACTAGGGAATTAGGCACCTCCTATGACTAACACGAAATACAACGCACCAATTAAAATGTGAATGTGACAATTCAACCGACCAATAAAAGAGAACTAGGTGTTGGATCGATGTACTCTAACCAAACTAACTTAAATAGCTTGTTTAAGGTTTAACAACCTCGGATAAATCCTAAGTTATTAACAATGAAACACTGAGTAATCTTTATTAAGTATGTGGAATTTACTTAATAAATCTAAGAAGAATAACTTTTATTATTAACTCTAAATCTGCTTATTATGCAGATACTTCAAACAACTCTAAGACTATCGATCTTCTCTAAAACATTAACTCTAAGACTCGTGAATTTGTACCTCTAATGCCAATCTAGGGGTCCTTTTATAGGCTCAAGGATAACCCTAGTCGGTTTACAAATTGTATCCTTGTACGACAAGTAATCTAATATAGAATATTCTAGAATTACAAGACTTTCTATAAATGAATAAATCAATTCTTTGATCTTGCAGTACTTTGACTTCGTATGCAGTACTTTGACTTTATCATTTAGCAGTACTTTGACTCTTTGACTTTTTCCAGTTCTTTGTCATTCTGCAAGAACTTTATTAATCTTCAGCACTTTAACTGTTCAGCACTTTCATATCCCAACAATCCTCCCCTAACTTGAATTCTACTTGTTGACTTCAAGTTCCTTTGTGAATTTATCTTTATCAGCTTCATCTTTAAGGATATATTGTGTCTTTGTCTTTGGATTGTATCTTTGTAGTTTCTGTGCATAGTCAAAATATCTTTAGAAATATTCTTTTACAGCATCATCCAGCAAGCTCCATCTTTTCAGCAACACAACAACATATGACAATTTGTACATTAATTCAGTTTAAGTTGCAGACTATTCTCATCACTTCCAGGTGTGTTAACTCCTGTGAGAGGTGAATCATTGAAAATTTAATGGATTTTAATCTCTTTACCAAAGCCATTAACTTTGGAGTAGCCGAATGTTTTGATGTGTAAGATCATGGTACACTGATAACCATATGATTTTTAGCAAATCATCAGCTATCAACAGATTTGAGTTGTCTTTACCAAAAGCTGTACCCTTCTGGACTAGTTAGTTCTTTTATCTAATGGTGAACTAATTACCAATAATGGTTTTTCCACAGCCTTTACCACAAGCCATTTTCTTGTGGGCTAGCCAACTCTTCACATTACTGATATGGTGAGTTGATTACCATCCAACTTATTAGCAAGTTGTCAACTAAAAACGGATATGAAATATCTTTACCAGAGCCGTTTTCTCATGGATTAGCCAATACTTTTGTAACCATGGTGGATTGATAACCTATTGATGTTACCATCTCAAAAACCATTTATTCAATCTTTGTTTCAAAATATTTGTTACTTAACAAAAGGTGTCTTTCAAAAATCATTTAACTGGTTAAAAACTGCAAGCAGTACTTTTATTAAAGTACTGTTTGATCAGCAGTACTTTGAATAAAGTACTGTTTTATCAAAAATAATTTATTCAATGAAAATTCATACCAGTTATTCATCATCATCAGCCATAGCAGTCCAGTTGATAAACAGATTGATGACCATACAAGCAATTTCATTATCCTCTTCAACTTCCATTCCATGCTCTAACATCCTCCTCATAAGCTCAACTGTAAGAGGATATCTTCTATCTGCAAACATGTGAATCATTGTCCCATTTTCCAGCTCTAGAACATGTACACCAGATTCTTCAAAGAATCTCCAGCTAACAATTTCCCAGTTCTCTTGATTCTTCCAAATTTCATCACTGCTCTGTTCTTCAGTTTCCCATGCAGTTGTGAGATCTCCAAGTAAAACTAAACCAATTCCTTCTGATGGATGATGTTCAAAGTAAACTTTCACCACATGATATAAATAGAATAGATCCACTCTATCTATGATGTGCAATAAATCCCATAGCCTGTTGAACACTCTGAAGCTTTCATCTTCTCTATGAAACATCAGATAGCTTCCATCTTTAGATTCCACAACTTCAAAAGCAATAATCTGAGATCTATTCATCTTCATGTCAGCATCTTCTTTGGAATATTCAAAATCTACTATTCTGAGATAATTTCTTGATTCATCCCTAGTTTCAGATCTTAACTCAACTTTTTCGTTCTTTGAAAACTGTATATCTTCAACTTCAGTTTTCTTTTTTCTTTTTAAACTTTTGTTTCTTCTGCTTCAGTCCAAGTAGCTTCATCTTTATAATCTTTGATGCTTGCAACATCCTTCTTATAAGCCTCTGTCTCAGCATCATATAATCTTTTCATATCAGCATAATTCAACTTCTGCAATCCTTTATATCCTCGACTTTTCAAATAAGCCATCATTGCATTCCTTTCTTTAGCAAGATTTGGTTTTCTAGGCATAAAAGAAACAGGAGTAGGTGACTGTAATGGTTCAGCATCTTCAGCATTCAATTCTTCTTGTAATTTCCTAGCTGCTTCTTCATTCATTGCCTCTTCATTAGTAACTTCAGTCACTACTTCAGCATTAAGTTCTTCTTGCACTTTTCTAGCTGCAGTCTCATTCCTAGCAACTTCAATTACTCTAAGATCTGCTAAAGTTAGCTTTTTCTTCTTAGTTTCTATTAACTTGCCTTTACCTTTATCCTTAGGATCTATTGCAGGTTGAGAAGCTCTTGGTTGTTCCTCTGCAACTTCAGTAAAAGTAACCCCCTTTGGCTTTGATAAACCATGCAATATTTCAGCAATAGTTTCATCATCACTTGCAGTTCTTACAGGTTTGGGTGTATCAGCTTCTTCTGGTATAACAGTTGTTGAAGGACCAGCTCGTTCTTCATGAACAATTGAAGGAACAGCTTCTTCTTCAAAATCTAATACTCTTGGAGTAATTAACTCTTGTCTGAAGGTTCCGTGAAAAGCAGTACTTTGTTGTTCAGTACCTTGATCTTCAGATCTTTCTTCTTCAGTACTTTCAATGATAACATGCTCTTTAGTACCTTGAGGTTCTTTCTCCTTAACCGCATCTTCTTTCAAATTCTTTTCTTCTAAATTCCTCCCCAATTGGACAGAAGATGGTTTATGAACCTTTTTGCCTTTGGTTTTCTTCTTAAATTCCCTAACAGGTCGTCCTTGTTTCCTTTGAGATTTGACCCATAGACGATGATGTTGAACCAATGGCCAGACAAAATTTTTTAGTCTTCTAAATTTAAGCTTCAACCTCTTAATCTCAGTAGCCTGATCTTCAAATGATTTCTTCAACCTTGTCAATTCTCTTGTTAAAGCATAGTTGTTGAGAACTTGACCCTAAGGCTCCATAGAGACTGCATCTCCTTCAGATGGTGAATGTACTTCTTGATGAGAAGCATGTACAGATACTTGTGGAGATTGTGGAGGTGTAACTGCAATATGTTCTTGAACTTCAGTACTTTGGGAAGCAGTACCTTGTGATGCAGTACGTTGAGATTCAGTACGTTGTAATGCAGTACCCTGAGAAGCAGTTTCTTGTGAACAAGCATTACTTTCTTCTTCATTACTTTCTTCAGCCTCATCACGAATAGCCTGAACAACCTCCATCATTGAAGCAGTTAATGGAGTGTGTCTTCCAGTGAATAAATCACTTTTCCTCTCCATAAACGTAAAAATCTTTGCTTGTTGTACAATAACAGGTAGTAAATCTGTAGGCTTTGGTACATCAGCAAGTTGCTTGTTTAAGAAAACCTGTATAAACCTTGGGTACATTAACCATTTGGAACCATGTGAGATGTGTGAGAGCATCCCATCCAGAATTAGCCTTGAGAAGTTGAAAACACGATTGGTAGCTAATCCCACTATAGCAGATGCTATATTTGACCCAAACTGCTCCCAAGAGGTACTCTTAGCACTTATGCAACGGAGCAACACATGAACCAAAAATTTCCAATGAGGACAAAATAAGGGCTTCATGAATGTTTGTTCTGTTAAGGACCCTTCATAGCCAATGTCCCTAAATGTATCCCAAATCAGTTGTTTATCAAAACGAATAGCCCCTTCTTCATCATTAAACAATAAGTCTTCTCGAATAGAGGCTTCTGTAATCTTCACAGCTCTTCCAGCAACTGTTGATCGAATATAAAATTCATCATTCTCCATATTATCCATAGCATTAGCCCAAAATTCTTGAATCCAGGGTTCAATTATATCCGGCTCCACTAAAAGAGCATAACTGATTGGTGACCCAGTAAGATAATCAATTATATCATGAAAAGCCTCATTAAATTCAGTCTTGTCTAAATTCGCCACCATGTTATGCTTGGAAACAGTATTACGATTCGCCATTGTTGATTATGGAAGCACAATAAGAGATATAATCGAATAATAAAGAGATGGTGAGAGAAATATAGAAAAGATATGAGAATATCAATATGAGAGGGAAAATCGGAGAGTAGTTATTTATAGGTTAGATTTGAAAAATCACAGCCCATAATAACAAAGTTACCGTTAGTAGTAATTACCCTTCAATAATACCGTTGGAACAGTACTTTAATAAGACAAACAATACTTTTCACGTGTGCAGTACTTTCCCAAGCAGTACTTTCATAAAAAAACAGTACTTTTCCAAATTCCTCTGTATAAGCTAAGTATACACAAATATCCTCCCCTCAAGCAATGCACAGGACTATACTAATTACTAAATAGTCCTGTAAAACCCGAAAATCTAAAACCTATATAAAGACTAAAATACCTTTGGAACCAAGAATAATAAAATACGTAAAACACGTTTATAATAAAGTACGAAATTAAAAACCTAATAAATAAAACTTAACGAATATAATTTCGTGAACGACTTTGGTACGATGAAGGACGTAAATGTTTCGCTAATAAGTTGGGCCGTTCGTTTGTTTAATGGACTCGTGTCTTTTGTTTTGTTTTGCGCCAAGCCAAGGACCAAGAGGGTGTTTGTTTTGTGTCGTGTGAGCCAAGGGGGCCGAAGCCCATTTTGTGTTTGATGTGTGTTCGGTTGGACCCAAGCCAACCCAAACCCAATTACTTTCCTAGTTTAACTCAAATACTACAACTATAAATACATCACATAATCATTAAATTGAAACCCTAGTTTTGTTTGCTCTCTTTTTCTTTTCTTCCTTTGCTCGGCCGAGACTCCCAAACACACCATTGGTGTCGATTTTGCTCAATCAAGTGAAGGTATATCGTTTATTTGTCTTCCTTTAACGTACCTTGCATGTATATGTCGAGATATACTTTGTTTAGTCGCGTTTTGTTCTTTTTGTTTGTGGCCGAGAGGTGTAAACCAAGAAACAAGGAAACCCTAATCCATTTAACTTGTAACTAATAAGGATCATGTAAAGTGATAAGTGTTATTGAATCGGGTCTTGGTTGTGTCGAGATAAGCAAAGCCGAAGCATGCATGAGTTTGGACCAAGGCATGCATGACTTTCGAATAGGGTGTAAACATTATAACTTGTATACGAAACATGTTTAGATGAACTAGTTCTTGTGTAAAACATGCTAGCCGAAAACCCTAGTTGAACCGAACATGTAAACATGAGATTTAGACGTGTAATTAATGAGTAAGGGTTAAGTAAACATAAACCCTAGTTTTAAAATATGGGAAGCGTGTAAGTATACTAAACCCTAATAACTTATGGTCACATGAAATCATAAACGTGCATGATAAAGTGTAAAAGTAAAGAAGGTTATTAATTACGTATTAGGTTAAGTAGCGAGTCATTAAGACGTAACATGTAAAGTAAATGCATATTAATGAGATATTAAAGAGTAAGAAACCCTAGAACATAAATGAGAGTATATTAGGGTTTGAGTTAAATATAGTAAGTGTTATTTCGTGTGTGAGTTATGACTTATAAAACTATTTTCACATTTAACCTAGACTTTAATAAATGATATAACGAACCCTAATCTACAACATTCATTATAAAATATTTAAGACTCATTAATAAATCCTAAAAGTATAAAGATCATTAAAGTATGAATACTAAATATTAAAAGATCATTTTGACGATTATGGAATCATAAATAACATGGACGACCGTTAATGTCTATAGGTTCTGTGAAGAGGGAGTAATCCTTTGCTTTTCGTCTTTCTGCTTTTCGATCTTTGCGTTGGAATAAGGTACATATATTCTGACCTTTTCAGTAAAGGTTTCTCTTAATGTTTTCTTTCGTATTAGGTTTTCCTAAGCCTTTGCTATGAATCCCAAATCTGATTTGTTTGAGCTATTGCTTATCTGAACTCTGATTTCTGAATTATGAAACATCTGATTTTGAACTATTTGATATGAAAACTATGATTTTGGAAACATGAATGATTTTATGATAAATATGATCTGTGTCAGTTATGACATTCTGATTTGACCTAAGATAGTTTGACACCCGAGCCAAATATTTAACTAGTCATGGGGGTTCCATGTCCGTATCAGTGATGCACCTCTGATATGACTCTAGGGCAGTAGAGTGATGTTCTGCCACGTCTCTGGATGGTGAAGCATATTCGTGAATATGTAGGAAGGGGCGTATGGATGCATCCTAGATCTGTTATATGTTATATGTTATATGTTATCTGATGATTGATGCTGCGTGCATGCACGTCCTTCATAACTCTGGTAGGTCTCCCCTACAAATGTTGCCTTATGTGATTATGAATGTGATCTGATAAAAGTTCTGGGCTCGTGGTAGTTGACTATAAACTTCATTTGAAATTATGACTTATGCTTTGAAAATGATAAAGATTTTGTTATTGCTCATTCACTTTATTTCGTATCCGTTATCGTTTAGTATTCGCTTTTGCTTTCATATCTGTTCACTGGGCTTTTGAAGCTCAGCCGCACTTTTCCTTTCTTCCGCGGCATGTATCTAAGCATTTGGAAGCTGGGTTGCTTTGGGATGAGTGCTTGAGTGGACTTACCTTAGAGATTTTAGCTTTGATTTCTTATGATGCCATTTAGACTTATTGATTTCGGATATTATGTTTGAAGTTTATTACGTTTCCGCTGGGACCTATGTATTGAAGTCTTTTGACTTGGATTATTTTCCGCATTTATGTTAAGACTTTCTTTTGGTTATTTGTGTTTGCTTTGATATGACACCATTACTTGTGATTCCTTTACCCTTGGCGGGTCGGGGCGTTACAATTTATGGTATCAGAGCCCAGGTTCACGACTTGTAGTCAGGACCTGTGAACATAAGAACCTTAAGTTATCCCTTAGAATTAAGATTTGACCTGTGAGGATTGGGTAGACTTAGGTTTCCTTCTGCGAACTTCCATTTCGTATCTCACCTTTGTTCTTTTGCTAATCGTTTGAATATCATTCAGATGGTTCGAACTCGTCAGAATTTGGATGGAGACGATGATGCTCCTAACATGGATGCTGCGATTGCAAATGCTCTCAATTCTCTCTTCCCTGGTTTGACTACACCTGGGATGATGGAACAGGTGATCAACAATATTCGGAATCAGATTGGTGAACCTTCGGGAAGCGGTGGAGGTGCTCAACCCATCGGCATACATACTTGGCCCGAGCGTTTCGGAAAGCTCAAGCCTCTTTCTTTTAGCACTGCTGCTACTCCCACTGAAGCTGAGGATTGGATCACTCATGTTGAGAAGTTGTTTGAAGTACTGGGTTGTGGAGATGGATTTAAGACTCGTTTAGCTGCATTCAAATTGGAAGGTGATGCTTTGAATTGGTGGAAAGCATTGAAACAAGCACGAGGAGGAGATGCTTTCGCTGTTACTTGTACTTGGGCGGAGTTTCGGACTATCTTCTATAACCGTTACTTCCCTGATGCTGAACAGCAAAGGTATGAGAGGGATTATCAGGCGATCTACCAGTTTGATAATGAGAACTCCAATGAGTACATGAGTAGGTTTATGAGGTTGGTAAGCTTTGTTGGAGCGATTGCTGGAGATGGTAGGCGCCAAGCTAAGCATTTCAAATGGGGACTGAAGAAGTGGGTGTTGGACCGACTGCTTAACACTGACTATGAGGATGTGTCGGCCTGCAATGATGCAGCTCGTAACATTGAGATCTTTCATGAGGGTTCAGGTTACAACAAACGTAATCGCGATGGTGATCGGATTCAAGGTAGGACTCAAAGTAATGAGTATAATGGAAATACTAGCAGGAGTTATGATTCGAGGGGACAAGTGGATAAGGGTTATGATCAGCGGGGTCAGTCGGGAAGGAATGTGGACTCTAGGCGCCCTGAGGCGAGGGGTCAGGATAGCAGAGCTGCTGGTAAGAATGGAAATGATCGTCAGAATCAGGGTAACAATAACCAGCGTTACAACAAAGATCAGTCGACTCGAGGATCGAATCAGGGTCGTGCTTCAGGATCTTCTGGTCAGCAAAGGACAGCTGAAGTTTTGCCTCCCCCACCTATCTGTACTACTTGTGGAAAGGCTCATCCGGGACCGTGTTTCAAGGCCACTGGTGGATGTTTCTCTTGTGGTTCCACTACTCACAAGATCAAGGATTGCCCTAAGAGGAACCCGGCGATTCCTGGAAACTACACCAAGCCGCCACCTACTACTGGACGTGTCTATGCTACTACTCGGAATCAGGCGGAGCATACTTCAGGTACCATTACGGGAACTCTTTTCATTGATGATTATTCTGTCTTCGTTTTATTTGACACCGGTGCCACACACTCCATCATATCTGTCACATGTGCTAAGAAACTTAATATGAAACCACAACCACTAACGAATCACTTATCGATATCTACGCCTATGAAAAACCACATGATTATTGATCATAAATACGTTAAGTGTCCTCTTCGTTTTGATGATCGTATTCGCCCTGCACATCTGTATCCTCTCGATATGGTCGACTTTGATATCATTCTAGGCATGGATTGGTTGGCTTATCATAGAGCTTCCATTGACTGCTATGCTAGAACTGTGATCTTTGGAGACGTAAAACATCCTGAATTCGTTTATTATGGTTCTAAACCACTTAAATCTGTTAAGTTCATTTCTGCTATGAAGGCACGAACCATGATTGCTCATGGGTGTCAAGGTTTTCTGGCATCTGTTAAGGACATATCTTTGGAGAGTCCTAACATTGAAAACCTTTCCGTTGTTTGTGAATTCACTGACGTTTTTCCCGATGAACTCCCTGGACTTCCCCCAGCTCGAGAAGTTGAGTTTAGCATTGAGTTAATCCCTGGTGCTAAACCGATTTCGAAAGCTCCGTATCGTATGGCACCTGTAGAACTGAAGGAGTTGAAGGAACAGCTGCAAGAGATGATAGATAATGGATTCATTCGACCTAGTGTTTCTCCATGGGGCGCACCTGTGTTGTTTGTAAAGAAGAAGGATGGAAGTATGCGTCTATGTATCGACTACCGTGAACTCAACCGTATTACTATTCGGAACCGTTATCCTCTTCCGCGCATAGACGATTTGTTTGATCAACTGCAAGGAGCTAAGTTCTTTTCTAAGATTGATCTGAGGTCTGGTTATCATCAACTACGTGTGAAGGAACAAGATGTTCCTAAGACCGCGTTTCGTACCAGATATGGTCATTATGAGTTTCTCGTTATGCCTTTTGGTTTGACGAATGCACCTGCTGTGTTTATGGACCTGATGAATCGTGTTTTCCATGAGTTCCTCGATAAGTTCGTTATTGTTTTCATCGACGACATTTTGGTTTACTCTAAGTCTGAAGAAGAGCATGAGCAACATCTCCGGATAGTTTTGGAGATTCTGAGGAAGAAGAAGTTGTACGCCAAATTCTCGAAGTGTGAATTTTGGTTAGGACAAGTCGCTTTCCTTGGTCATATCGTATCAGCTGATGGTATAACCATGGATCCGTCTAAGGTTGAGGCTATCACTAAGTGGCCAAGACCTACGACAGTGACTGAGGTCAGGAGTTTTCTAGGACTGGCTGGATATTATCGACGTTTTGTTGAAGGTTTCTCTCGTTTAGCTTTGCCATTAACCCAATTGATGAGGAAAGGTGAAAAGTTCGTGTGGACGGATGAAAGAGAAAAGAGTTTTGAAGAGTTGAAACGGAGGTTGGTTTCCGCTCCTATTTTAACTCTTCCATCTGGTTCTGGAGGGTATCAAATTTATAGCGATGCATCTAAGAAAGGATTGGGCTGTGTCTTGATGCAACATGGTAAGGTGATAGCTTACGCTTCAAGACAACTGAAACCTTATGAGGAGAATTACCCAACTCATGATCTTGAGTTAGCTGCTGTGGTGTTCGCGTTGAAGATCTGGAGACATTATTTGTATGGAGAGACGTGCGATATTTTCACCGACCATAAGAGTCTCAAGTATATTTTCACTCAAAAGGAACTCAATATGAGACAAAGAAGATGGTTAGAACTTCTTAAGGATTATGACACTAACATTCAGTACCATCCTGGTAAGGCTAATGTAGTTGCTGACGCACTTAGCCGGAAATCAGGTATAATTGCAAGTATTGAGATTGAGCCTAGGATCATTCGTGACTTAGAACGTTTGGATGTTGAGTTGTGCGTACGAGGTTTTGGTGGATACTGGGCTAGTATGAAGGTGGAGTCGAACCTTATACTGTAAATTAAGGAAGCTCAGAAAGATGACGGCGAGTTGTGGGCCGTAGCTCAGAATGTTGAAGAAGGTAAGCAGACGGAATTTAAGGTTGATAACGATGGAATCATATGGTATGAAGATAGGCTTTGCGTTCCCAATGATCAGGTACTTCGTGAGAAAGTTATGACTGAAGCTCATAGTTCTCCTTTCACTATCCATCCTGGTTCTACCAAGATGTATAGGGATTTGAAACAGTATTTCTGGTGGAACGGCATGAAGCAAGATGTAGCGACGTTTGTGTCGAAGTGTATGATTTGTCAGCAAGTGAAGATCGAACATCAAAGAGCTAGTGGACTGTTACAACCATTGGATATTCCGACATGGAAGTGGGATAAGATATCTATGGACTTTGTGACTGGACTACCTCTTACTAAGAAGAAGCATGATGCGATTTGGGTGGTTGTTGATCGACTAACCAAATCAGCTCATTTCTTACCAATTAGAAAGGATTATGGTATTGGCAGATTGTCAGAGATTTTTCAACAAGAGATAGTTAGACTTCATGGTACTCCGACGGCTATTGTGTCAGATAGGGATCCGCGTTTTACTTCTCGTTTCTGGAAGGGTTTGCAAAAAAGCTTGGGGTACTCGACTTAATTTTAGTACGGCTTTTCATCCTCAAACAGATGGTCAGTCAGAGAGGACTATTCAGACCTTAGAGGACATGCTAAGGGCTTGTGCTTTGGAATGGACTGGCAGCTGGGATGAATATTTGTGTTTGGTAGAGTTTGCATACAACAACAGTTGGCATGCTAGTATTAAGGCAGCACCGTTTGAACTTCTTTATGGAAGAAAATGTAGATCACCTACTTGTTGGGATGAAGTAGGTGAACGTCTAATCGAAGGTCCGGAAATGATTGAGATCACTAATGAGAAAGTAGCTGTTGCTAGAGAAAAGTTAAAGGAGGCTAGGTCTCGTCAGAAAAGTTATGCCGACAAGCATCGTCGTGATTTAGAATTTCGTGTTGGTGATCGGGTATTTTTGAAAGTCTCGCCGTTTAGAGGTGTGAAACGTTTTGGAATCAAGGGCAAGCTTAGTCCTCGATTCATTGGTCCGTTTGAAATTCTGGAACGTATAGGAGAAGTTTCGTATCGATTAGCACTTCCGCCTCAGTTATCGCATGTTCATGATGTGTTCCATGTATCTCTCTTAAGGGGATACAATTATCATCCATTACACGTTGCTTCGTATCCGTTTGATCAGATTCGATCCGATATGTCTTTGCCTGAAGAACCAGAAGCTATTTTGGAAAGACAAGAAAGAGTCATGAGAAGTAAAGTTATTCCGTTCGTTAAGATTCTTTGGAAAAATCACCCGGAGCGTGAGGCTACTTGGGAGACCGAAGAGTCGATGCGAGCTAGTTATCCTCATTTCTTTGAATAGTTCGGTATGTTCTCATTTCGTTCTCGTTTTCGTTTCCGTTTCATTTCAATTTTCGAGGACGAAAATTTTTTTTTAGAGGGGAAGAGTTGTAAAACCCGAAAATCTAAAACCTATATAAAGACTAAAATACCTTTGGAACCAAGAATAATAAAATACGTAAAACACGTTTATAATAAAGTACGAAATTAAAAACCTAATAAATAAAACTTAACGAATATAATTTCGTGAACGACTTTGGTACGATGAAGGACGTAAATGTTTCGCTAATAAGTTGGGCCGTTCGTTTGTTTAATGGACTCGTGTCTTTTGTTTTGTTTTGCGCCAAGCCAAGGACCAAGAGGGTGTTTGTTTTGTGTCGTGTGAGCCAAGGGGGCCGAAGCCCATTTTGTGTTTGATGTGTGTTCGGTTGGACCCAAGCCAACCCAAACCCAATTACTTTCCTAGTTTAACTCAAATACTAAAACTATAAATACATCACATAATCATTAAATTGAAACCCTAGTTTTGTTTGCTCTCTTTTTCTTTTCTTCCTTTGCTCGGCCGAGACTCCCAAACACACCATTGGTGTCGATTTTGCTCAATCAAGTGAAGGTATATCGTTTATTTGTCTTCCTTTAACGTACCTTGCATGTATATGTCGAGATATACTTTGTTTAGTCGCGTTTTGTTCTTTTTGTTTGTGGCCGAGAGGTGTAAACCAAGAAACAAGGAAACCCTAATCCATTTAACTTGTAACTAATAAGGATCATGTAAAGTGATAAGTGTTATTGAATCGGGTCTTGGTTGTGTCGAGATAAGCAAAGCCGAAGCATGCATGAGTTTGGACCGAGGCATGCATGACTTTCGAATAGGGTGTAAACATTATAACTTGTATATGAAACATGTTTAGATGAACTAGTTCTTGTGTAAAACATGCTAGCCGAAAACCCTAGTTGAACCGAACATGTAAACATGAGATTTAGACGTGTAATTAATGAGTAAGGGTTAAGTAAACATAAACCCTAGTTTTAAAATATGGGAAGCGTGTAAGTATACTAAACCCTAATAACTTATGGTCACATGAAATCATAAACGTGCATGATAAAGTGTAAAAGTAAAGAAGGTTATTAATTACGTATTAGGTTAAGTAGCGAGTCATTAAGACGTAACATGTAAAGTAAATGCATATTAATGAGATATTAAAGAGTAAGAAACCCTAGAACATAAATGAGAGTATATTAGGGTTTGAGTTAAATATAGTAAGTGTTATTTCGTGTGTGAGTTATGACTTATAAAACTATTTTCACATTTAACCTAGACTTTAATAAATGATATAACGAACCCTAATCTACAACATTCATTATAAAATATTTAAGACTCATTAATAAATCCTAAAAGTATAAAGATCATTAAAGTATGAATACTAAATATTAAAAGATCATTTTGACGATTATGGAATCATAAATAACATGGACGACCGTTAATGTCTATAGGTTCTGTGAAGAGGGAGTAATCCTTTGCTTTTCGTCTTTCTGCTTTTCGATCTTTGCGTTGGAATAAGGTACATATATTCTGACCTTTTCAGTAAAGGTTTCTCTTAATGTTTTCTTTCGTATTAGGTTTTCCTAAGCCTTTGCTATGAATCCCAAATCTGATTTGTTTGAGCTATTGCTTATCTGAACTCTGATTTCTGAATTATGAAACATCTGATTTTGAACTATTTGATATGAAAACTATGATTTTGGAAACATGAATGATTTTCTGATAAATATGATCTGTGTCAGTTATGACATTCTGATTTGACCTAAGATAGTTTGACACCCGAGCCAAATATTTAACTAGTCATGGGGGTTCCATGTCCGTATCAGTGATGCACCTCTGATATGACTCTAGGGCAGTAGAGTGATGTTCTGCCACGTCTCTGGATGGTGAAGCATATTTGTGAATATGTAGGAAGGGGCGTATGGATGCATCCTAGATCTGTTATATGTTATATGTTATATGTTATCTGATGATTGATGCTGCGTGCATGCACGTCCTTCATAACTCTGGTAGGTCTCCCCTACAAATGTTGCCTTATGTGATTATGAATGTGATCTGATAAAAGTTCTGGGCTCGTGGTAGTTGACTATAAACTTCATTTGAAATTATGACTTATGCTTTGAAAATGATAAAGATTTTGTTATTGCTCATTCACTTTATTTCGTATCCGTTATCGTTTAGTATTCGCTTTTGCTTTCATATCTGTTCACTGGGCTTTTGAAGCTCAGCCGCACTTATCCTTTCTTCCGCGGCAGGTATCTAAGCATTTGGAAGCTGGGTTGCTTTAGGATGAGTGCTTGAGTGGACTTACCTTAGAGATTTTAGCTTTGATTTCTTATGATGCCATTTAGACTTATTGATTTCGGATATTATGTTTGAAGTTTATTACGTTTCCGCTGGGACCTATGTATTGAAGTCTTTTGACTTGGATTATTTTCCGCATTTATGTTAAGACTTTCTTTTGGTTATTTATGTTTGCTTTGATATGACACCATTACTTGTGATTCCTTTACCCTTGGCGGGTCGGGGCGTTACAAGTCCTCCCCTTAAATGTAACTCAGTAGTTAATCATGCCAATGCTCACCACCAAGTGATTAAATCTTGAAACATCAAAGCCTTTGGTGAGTAAGTCAGCTACATTATCATCCGTGTGAACCTTGACCACATTAATGAGTCTGTGCTCATAACAATCTCTGATAAAGTGATGCATAATCTGAATGTGCTTGGTCGTGGAATGGTAAACTGGATTCTTCACAATACAAATAGTACCCTCATTATCAATATTTATAGGAGTATTCTTAAAATTGAACCCATAATCCAAGAGTTGATTCTGCATCCACAAAACTTGTCCACAACAACTTGCAGCAGCCACATATTCAGCTTTAGTAGAGGATGTTGCTGCAATTGTCTGTTTCTTACATTGCCAGGAGACTAATCTTCTTCCAAGATATTGACATCCTCCAGTTGTTGATCTTCTGTCATAATTATCACCTGCATAATCACTATCCGAAAAAGCTTCCAAGTGAAAAGGTGAATCCTTAGGATACCACAACCCCAACTTAGGTTGTTGTTTCAAATAACTAAAAATCCTTTTAACTGCATTCATATGAGAGATCTTTGGTGAGACTTGATATCTTGCACATAAACACACAGCAAACATAATACCAGGCCTTGATGCAGTGAGATACATAAGACAGCCAATCATTGATCTGTATAACTTGACTTCAACAGGTTGTCCATCTTCATCTTTGCCCAATGAGTTAATTGATTTAATAGGTGTAGTTACTGGCTTCATAGCATCAAAACTGAACTTCTTAAGTATGTCAGATACATACTTATCTTGGCTAATAAAAATACCTTCCTTGGACTGCTTAACTTGAAGTCCCAAAAAGAATGTTAACTCACCCATTGAACTCATTTGAAATTCCTTCTGCATCAGCTGCTCAAACTCCTTAACCATAGACTGTTTGGTAGCTCCAAAGATGATATCATCAACATAGACTTGAACTAACATGATATCCTTCTTGTCTCTCTTGATGAACAAAGTCTTGTCAATAGCTCCCCTCCTGTAACCATGTTGTAATAAGAATGTGGAGAGCCTCTCATACCAAGCTCTAGGTGCCTGGTGAAGGCCATAAAGAGCCTTAACCACCTTGTAAACCTTGTTAGGATGTTTAGGATCTTCAAAACCAGGAGGCTGTTTGACATAAACTTCCTCTGTAATGGTACCATATAGAAAGGCACTCTTGACATCCATCTAGTAAACCTGAAATCCCATATATGAAGCAAAAGCAAGAAATATCCGAATAGCTTCAATCCTTGCTACAGGAGCAAATACTTCATCATAATCTACTCCTTCTTCCTGTCTGTATCCTTGATCTACTAACCTTGCCTTGTTCTTGATGACATTGCCTCTTTCATCTCTCTTGACTCTAAAAACCCATCTGGTTCCAATAACTCTCTTCCCATCAGGAAGATCACATAATACCCAAACTTCTTGAAGTTTAAATTGAAGAAGTTCTTCCTGCATAGCTTCAACCCAGCTTTCTTTAGTCAATGCTTGAGCAATATTCTTGGGTTCCTCTTGAGAGATTGATGAGTGTCTAAATACTCATCATTTTTGTACAAATTAAACTGCAAAAACATCTGAAAACACTCAGAAATGCATCAAAATGATAAAAAATCACAAATAAGTGTTTTATGTGTTTTAAATGCAAAAATATCAAAATCTGGTGAAAAACGTATCAAGTTTGCATAATTGGCAGTTTTAGTCCCCCAAGTTTCAAAAGTTGTCAAAAACAGTCCTTGGTAAATCAAAATAAAGAAAAATATCATTTTAAGTCCCTAGGGATTCTTAAGTTGTCAAAATTGGTCCTTGAGATTTAAAATTGCAAAATTACAATTTAAGTCCCTAAACTTTGAAAAATGTCAAGTTTAGTCCTTGGAAATTTGAAAATGTCAAAACTAGTCCTTGTACTATTGGAACTTGTCATTTTTGGCCCTTGTGTGAAATTTGAGAAAATTACAGGTTTGGTCCCTCTAGTTTGGCAGAATTACAAGAAAGGTCCTCATCAATAATAAACCAACCCTTGTCAAATATGTTTTGGACCCCTGCCACTATACACATTATGACCCCTGTCATTACCTATTTTTGAACCCCTGGTCAAATAAAGTCAAACGTTATCCCTTCCTTCCCACCTGTCCTGTACATCTTCCCCACTTGGCCAAGCCCTTTCCCATTACCTCAGACCTTTCCCTCCCCCCTCATCATCATATTCACCAACCTTTCCCACCACAATAAATGCCACCCCCCTAGTTGCTATTTCAGAGCCTGTGGCCAAAAACCACTTTTCCCGCCAAAACCAATCCAATGGCCAAGATCATTTCCAGTCATCCAATGGCTCCAATTATGAGTGGGAAACAATCAGAGAGGTGAGAGAAAGCTTTTTGGTGTATAAAAGAGGAAGAGAAGCAAGAGAGAAGACCAGTCTTTAGTTTTTTAATTTTATGTATGTCGTATTTTTCTTAAAATGTCTTAAGTAGCTTTAAATTTGTAATTTCAAGTTTTATTGTACTGAAAATAAGTTGTTTAGTCAGTGTAATTCATTTTGAGCCTTAATTCAAAGTTTCACTTAAAGTTTCAAGTGTTATGCTCACTGTTGCAATTTTCAATTTCAAAATCTGATATTAAAGCTTCAACTAGCTTATTGTTAAGGTCAAACAAGCTTAAATAAGCTTCCTATAGCTTTTTGTAAGCTTGGAATTCAGTTTCAAGCAAAATAGTCATAAAGTCAACGAAAGTCAACTGATGAAGCAAAATGGGTATAAGTTTGGAAATGGATGATGCAATGTTGGTTTTTGGGTTGATTCAGAGCTACCTTGGTTGATATAATTAGGATAGTGGGTCCTGTGAACTTTGGTTGATTGATTTCAAGCCATAGTGGCTAGGACTTTATGTAAGTTCAAACTCAATTTATTGCACAATCTGTATTTGCAGTCATAAGTAGTTTAAACTTGTTTATTAAGTTGTAAGTAGGATAATTAAACTCAGTTTAATCAAGAATTCAAGCCAGTTCAGTAGGTATCTTAGTTTACATTGCAAATCAGTATTTTAAAAGGGTGTTTGGATCTGATGGTTTATCTGTATTAGAGGTTTGTTCAGTGGTAGGTTCTTGTTGTTTTAGGTTTACTGAGCTCATTGGTACTGATTTTAGTCATAAAATTGTGTCTGCACACTATATAGTCAAATTTCCATATAACCTGTCTTAAAGTCTCAACTGTTAGACTTTTTGAAAATCAAAAGCTTGCTTTGTGTTTAGAAATCATAAGTATAGGTTGCAGTAGTTTCATTTCATCATTTAAGATCATATTCAGTTGGCAAATCAAGATCAAAGTTCATATTAGTCAAAATCTCATAACTGTCAAAAAGTCAAAACATGAAAAATCCATTTTGAGCCCGACTGAGATGATTTTTAATTGAGTCAATTCTGGGCCAATTCCAGTGAAACTTAGGGTTTAATAACTTCAACAGGTCTACTTTCTTATTACCAATTTTGTAGATTTTTGTATTTTTTTTATAATCTCCAAAACTGCTTATCAAAATGGTCCAAGATGCCCTGTACACACTCAGTATTAACTGAGTGTGCACAGGTAATTTGCAGGTCTTGCAACAAGCTCAGTTGAGCTTGTCCAAAGCTCATATTTGGTTTACAGGTTCTTGGCCAGGTCTAGTTTGAGTTTCAACTTTTTGTTTTCATTGTCAGCTTATTGTGTAGCTTATGCTTAAGCTGCAAAATAGACCCAAAACCTGTTTTAGCACATAAGCTCAAGACACTCAAATCTTTGTAGCTTGCAATGCAGTAGTTTAAGATAGTTGTTATAAGTTGCTTTTGAGTTCTTTTAGCATAATATAGCTTCTGTAATCAGTTGGTGGTCCTTGGTGTTCAATTGCTTATTTCAAGTGCTTATTTATAAGCCTTTGTCATTGCAGTTTCAATTTCCTACACACAAGCACATGTTTTTCTATTTTTCTTAGATTCAGTATATTAAATTAGACTTTTCCTGAATTTTTCATATTTTTCTAGGTCAGTTTGCTATTTTTCTTAATTAAAAACAGTTTTTAGGCCATTTTAATTAGCTTTTAATATAATTAATTCAGAAAAAGTTCAAAAAAATAAGTTTTTATTTTTCCTAGGTTAAGATAAATATAAAAAGTCAAAAAAATATTTTTCCAGATTTTTCATAGTTAAATTTGTAATTTTTAGTAATTTAATTAGTTTTAAATAGTTTAAAATTCATAAAAAATAGAAAAATAATCAGAAAAATATAAAAATAGTTTTGAAAATTCTATTTTGTTATTTTAGATTTTTCCAAGTCATAATTTCATTTTTCTAGCTTTATTTCATAATTTCTTGTATTTTAGGCTATTATTTAATAGTTAAAAATAGTTTTTAATTAATAATAATTAATTAAATAGTTATAAAAATAATTTTCTTTTTCTATAAATTTTCTTTTATCATTAGGATTGTAAAAATGTCATTTTCATATTTTTAGGATTAATATTGTTCCAGTTTCACATTTTCTTTTGTACGTCGCATAGTTTTTAATTTAAGTTTTATATAAGAAAAATCAAAAACATCATTTTACAAATAGTGATAGCGTTTATTTAATATAGTTTATCTTTTTAATTTCCTTTAATTTGCATTTAAGCCCTTGTAATTTATTCACTTTTTCTGTAGTTATAATCAATCATATCTCCTTATCCGTTCAAATCTTCTCGATCACTACACGTTTGACTATTCTCGCACGGCTCGTTGGGACATAACGACCTGGGGAAACACTATACTCTCTTGGACTTCATTTCATTTGTTTCCAGACTGTTTTAAGTTTGTTACGGTTAGCCATTCACAAGTGGCTAGCTTGCATGATAAAACTTGACGGTTTGGGACGAATCAAATTTTGGCGCCGCTGCTGGGGAGCTGTGCTAATTATCTTACGCTTAGCAGATTATTTGGATATTCACTCCTTGTTCATACCATCTATCTATATCTATATATATTTTCTTATAAAAAATCCAAAAACCCAAAAACAGCTTAAAACGTATAAAACACAAAAATATTTTCCTTTTGTTTCTATATATGTATCAAAGATAAAAATACATAAAGATTTGTCGTTTTCTGAGTTTAACAACATAAAAGATTACCACCGCAAACCAAGGCAGTGTACTACCTAACTGGGGGTACGACCATAATAAGTTCCCGAACCAAAGATTTAAAACTTGCCTTTGTGTCCTTGAGAGTGGTGTACCTTTTTCAAAGAAGCCATTCATCTTGTGATTATTGGTTTAAGTTCACTGTTGTTTTGCCTCGATATTGTTTTAATTGGATTTGTTGTTATATCTACTTATCAAAACCAGAAAACCCAAAAAGATTCTTCTTACCCCATTTTCACCCATTTTCATAATTCCTTTCCTTAACTCAGAAATCCTTAGAGTTAACTCTAGTGCATGCGCACTCGTTCTTCTAGATCATTGAGTCCTTTTCGTGATCTAGCAGAAATTCCTAGACGACGTTCTCGCAGACGTGCTGCCCAAATAGTCGAACCCGAGATTCATACTATTCCAAGCAACAATATGGCAGACGAATGAACTATGGCGGAAATGCTCCAAGCACCCACCGAGGGTTATGGAGATGCCATCGTTTTACCAGTAATCAATTCTGATCACTTCGAATTGAAGACACATTTGATCCAACTTGTGTCTACAAATCAATTCCACGGGTTTGACCGAGAAGACCCGTATGCACACATCCGTTGGTTTAACAAGTTGACTTCAACTATCAATTTCAAGGATGTGCCACAAAAAGTCATCAAGTTGATGCTATTTCCATTCTCACTTGAGGGGACAGCCCGGATTTGGGTGGAAAAAGAACCCCCTCGATCCATCGAAACTTGGGAGGATCTTGTTCAAAAGTTTGTAAATTATTTCTTTCCTCCATCAAAGACGACTAATCTTGAAAATTAAATTTCTGGATTTCGTCAAAATTTCGATGAAAAATTTGGAGAGGCATGGGAGAGATTCAAAGATCTCCTCAGGAAATGCCCCCATCATGAATTCACGGAGCTTCAACAAGTTAATATCTTTTATAATGGGTTGAACGGTAACGATCAAGATTCTTTGAATGCAGCCGCAGGTGGCAATATCTTGAATCGTAAGCCTAAAGATGTGATTGAGATTTGCGAGCAAAAATCAAAAGTTCCTATTTCTCGCAACAAAGTCAATACTCCAAACACTCCTGCTTCTTCATCCAGTAACTCTTCTGAGTTAGCCGCTCCGATAGCCGCTCTAACGGACGTCATCCGTTGTATGATGAAAGATGTAAAGGAAATCAAAAGCGAAATTCATAAGCCGGAACCAATCAAAGCCGTAAACAAGGTGTGTGAAACTTGTAGTGGTCCACATGCGTATTATGATTGTCAAGCAACCGATGCTTCCTTTTACCAAGCTCCCGTAGCTTCTGTAAACCACAATCAATACCGACCACAAGCTGATCCTTACCACCGTGCACCTAGCGGTATGACACCACCTGGTTTTCCTCCTGTGCAAAACCATGGCAATCAAAATCGCTTTGTTCCAAATCAAGGACAAAACTTCAATAACTCTCAAAATTTCAATCAAAACCGGAACAATTTCAACCAACCATATCAAGCTCCAAATCAGCAAAGTTATCAACAACCTTCTCATGCTCCCCCACCAAATGACTTCATGAAAATTACTGAGTCAAGCATACGTTCAATGCAAACTCAGATCAATAACATGAGGGTTGAGCTAAAAAAGGAAATTGATACCACAATGTCTCGGCAGACAAATGAGTTGAAGAATATGATGAGCAGTTTCATGAACATGAATATGAACCAAGCTTCATCATATTCTGGAGGACTCCCAAGCAATACAATTCCTAATCCAAATGCCGAGTTGAAAGCCGTCACCACTCGTAGTGGTAAGACGCACAATGGACCTTCGACTCCAATGCCTCCTCCACCAGGAGCAATGAGTCAAGTTACCAAGGATACAACGGACAAGGTGCATTTCTCAAGCCCACGAAGTACCGCACACGTCCCACCTACGGTAGTCCAAGCTTTAAGTCCGGAACCCGAAGTTCCGAAGACAAATTCTGAGCCCGAAATGACTTCCGTCCCGGCTCAAAAGTCTAGTCAGCTTCCTTACCCATCAAGAATGAATGATGAGAAGCTCAAAGACAAAAACAAAGAGCAAATGGAAAATTTTTTCCAAATCTTCAATGAACTACACTTTGACATAAGCTTCGTTGATGCTCTCGTTCTAATGCCTAAATTTGCATCCACGCTTAAAGGCTTACTGAACAACAAGGATAAGCTATCTGAGATGGCTAAAACCCCTCTCATTGAGCAATGCTCAGCGGTCCTTCTCAAGAAGCTTCCCAAAAAGCTTGAAGACCCTGGCAGATTTTTAATCCCGTGTGATTTCTTGGGGATGGTTCAATGCTCCGCCTTGGCCGATCTTGGCGCTAGCATTAACCTCATGCCACTCTCAGTATGGAAGAAACTGTCTCTTCCTAAACTTTCATCCACTTATATGACACTCGAGCTGGCGGACCGTTCCATAACGCGTCCACTTGGGATAGCCGAGGATGTCGTGATGAAAGTAGGAAAGTTTCACTTTCCTACTGACTTTGTTGTAGTAGACTTTGATGCAGATCCTAGAGTTCCCCTCATCTTAGGGAGAGCTTTCTTGAGAACGAGTCGTGCTCTGATTGATGTGTTCGCTGAAGAGTTGACCATACGGGTTGACAACGAAGAACTCACATTGAATATCAACCAAAACTCCAAACCTCTATCCAAACAGAGTGTTGCCACAATTGATCAAAAATCTGAAAGATTCAATGCAACACTCTCAAATTTCACGGTTAAGAGGAGTATCCAAAAACGTGCTGAGTTAAAAGCTTTGAAAATCAACCCTGGTTCAAACAAATGGTTTGAAAGTTGTACCAAGGAAGTCAAGAGTTTACTTGATGATGATGATCTTGAATCGGAGACTTCATCAGAAGTGGTGGAAATTGCTAGCTCTAAGAGCACACCACTTGTCCCACCTCCGGAATCAGTTTATCGTATCGAGTTGGTTAACTCTGTGGATGAAACCAAACTCTCTTCAGTTTCATCTGAATTAGATGATGATGTTTGTGATCCAATGGGAGACATTCTTCCCATTGAAGAATTGCTCAAAAATGTTCCATCATCTCCTAGTCGTATTATTCCTGACTCTTCCATCCCTTCTCTCACTCCTGATGAGGAAGATGACAACTTTTGGAATGAAGTCGATGCCTTTCTTAGTGATGAGTCAATTCCAACAGGAATTGATAATACTTACTTTGATTCGGAGGGGGACATCCTTTTTCTAGAAAATCTGTTGATTGAAGAACCGTTTCCCACCCTCCCTCTCGGACATCTTATTGACAATCACCATATAAGCTTCAAGTTTAAGCTTAAAAATGTCAAAAATGGTGATTTGCTTCTTTCTGATGAGGAATGGACTTGCATTCTCATGTACATCTTTATTCCATTCTTCACAGATGGTGTGGTTGCTCTTTCCCTTTTCTCTTTCGGGAATGAGGACACCATCTTTGACCCCGGTATCATCCCTTATAGTTTCTACTATTAACAATACCGCGGTTTTATCTCGTCGGTGTGGAACTTTCTGATGTTCATATGTTTGTTAACATTGTGAACGAAAGTCCGATCAAGATTGGTTTTCCACATTACTTTCCCCATGAACAAATGAATACGGGGTCGAGTCAAGCTAGCGACTCGGTAATCAAAAACAGTAGCTAAACATGGGTCTTCACCCGTGTGTACCACCCTAGTGTGGGGGAGTTGCCCCCCGCTGTTGTATATAAGAGTTTCATGAAAAAAAAAAAAAAAAAAAAAAAAAAAAAAAAAAAAAAAAAAAAAAAATCCTTGCTAAATAATGGCCTTAGTATTTCCCTTTTACGTTCTATGTTTCGGCATAACCGCCGGTACTTTGAATATTGAGGGCAATATTCATTTCTAGTGTGGGGGGGAATTCTCACGAATTTTATCATATAATTATACCGCCTAATTCCCCCATTTTTGGCCAAAATTTTTTTTTGGAGTAAGTGTTTTTCACTTACTCAGATTACGGTTATCAGTCCACCATGTCTAATAAACAAAAGGATTGGCTAATCCAGGAGCAAACGGCTCTTGGTAAAGATATCTTAAATCCGTTGACGGCTTGCAATTTGCCCAAAATTGTATGGTATTCAGCTCACCATACCCTTAAAAGTGAAGAGTTGGCTAGCCCGCAAGTTTATGGCTTGTGGTAAAGGCAGTGGAAAAACCATAATTGGTAATCGACTCACCAAAGATAATATTGATAATTTATCTAAGAGTTGGCTAGTCCAGAAGCAAACGGCTTCTGGTAAAGACAAATCAAATCCGTTGGAAGCTGGTGATTTGCTCAAAATCATTTGGTTATCAGTGTACCAAGGTTCTTACCTGAACTGAAACATTTGGCTACTCCAGAAGTAATGGCTTTTGGTAAAGAGATGAAATCCATTAATTTTTCTCAAAACATTGCTAGGGACTAGCAATATCTTAGTGTGGGGGATTGATGAGTGTCTAAATACTCATCATTTTTGTACAAATTAAACTGCAAAAACATCTGAAAACACTCAGAAATGCATCAAAATGATAAAAAATCACAAATAAGTGTTTTATGTGTTTTAAATGCAAAAATATCAAAATCTGGTGAAAAACGTATCAAGTTTGCATAATTGGCAGTTTTAGTCCCCCAAGTTTCAAAAGTTGTCAAAAACAGTCCCTGGTAAATCAAAATAAAGAAAAATATCATTTTAAGTCCCTAGGGATTCTTAAGTTGTCAAAATTGGTCCTTGAGATTTAAAATTGCAAAATTACAATTTAAGTCCCTAAACTTTGAAAAATGTCAAGTTTAGTCCTTGGAAATTTGAAAATGTCAAAACTAGTCCTTGTACTATTGGAACTTGTCATTTTTGGCCCTTGTGTGAAATTTGAGAAAATTACATGTTTGGTCCCTCTAGTTTGGCAGAATTACAAGAAAGGTCCTCATCAATAATAAAACCAACCCTTGTCAAATCTGTTTTGGACCCCTGCCACTATACACATTATGACCCCTGTCATTACCTATTTTTGAACCCCTGGTCAAATAAAGTCAAACGTTATCCCTTCCCTTCCACATGTCCTGTACATCTTCCCCACTTGGCCAAGCCCTTTCCCATCACCTTAGACCTTTCCCTCCCCCCTCATCATCATATTCACCAACCTTTCCCACCACAATAAATGCCACCCCCCCCCCTAGTTGCTATTTCAGAGCCTGTGGCCAAAAACCACTTTTCCCGCCAAAACCAATCCAATGGCCAAGATCATTTCCAGTCATCCAATGGCTCCAATTATGAGTGGGAAACACTCAGAGAGGTGAGAGAAAGCTTTTTGGTGTATAAAAGAGGAAGAGAAGCAAGAGAGAAGACCAGTCTTTAGTTTTTTAATTTTATGTATGTCGTATTTTTCTTAAAATGTCTTAAGTAGCTTTAAATTTGTAATTTCAAGTTTTATTGTACTGAAAATAAGTTGTTTAGTCAGTGTAATTCATTTTGAGCCTTAATTCAAAGTTTCACTTAAAGTTTCAAGTGTTATGCTCACTGTTGCAATTTTCAATTTCAAAATCTGATATTAAAGCTTCAACTAGCTTATTGTTAAGGTCAAACAAGCTTAAATAAGCTTCCTATAGCTTTTTGTAAGCTTGGAATTCAGTTTCAAGCAAAATAGTCATAAAGTCAACGAAAGTCAACTGATGAAGCAAAATGGGTATAAGTTTGGAAATGGATGATGCAGTGTTGGTTTTTGGGTTGATTCAGAGCTACCTTGGTTGATATAATTAGGATAGTGGGTCCTGTGAACTTTGGTTGATTGATTTCAAGCCATAGTGGCTAGGACTTTATGTAAGTTCAAACTCAATTTATTGCACAATCTGTATTTGCAGTCATAAGTAGTTTAAACTTGTTTATTAAGTTGTAAGTAGGATAATTAAACTCAGTTTAATCAAGAATTCAAGCCAGTTCAGTAGGTATCTTAGTTTACATTGCAAATCAGTATTTTAAAAGGGTGTTTGGATCTGATGGTTTATCTGTATTAGAGGTTTCTTCAGTGGTAGGTTCTTGTTGTTTTAGGTTTACTGAGCTCATTGGTACTGATTTTAGTCATAAAATTGTGTCTGCACACTATATAGTCAAATTTCCATATAACCTGTCTTAAAGTCTCAACTGTTAGACTTTTTGAAAATCAAAAGCTTGCTTTGTGTTTAGAAATCATAAGTATAGGTTGTAGTAGTTTCATTTCATCATTTAAGATCATATTCAGTTGGCAAATCAAGATCAAAGTTCATATTAGTCAAAATCTCATAACTGTCAAAAAGTCAAAACATGAAAAATCCATTTTGAGCCCGACTGAGATGATTTTTAATTGAGTCAATTCTGGGCCAATTCCAGTGAAACTTAGGGTTTAATAACTTCAACAGGTCTACTTTCTTATTACCAATTTTGTAGATTTTTGTAATTTTTTTATAATCTCCAAAACTGCTTATCAAAATGGTCCAAGATGCCCTGTACACACTCAGTATTAACTGAGTGTGCACAGGTAATTTGCAGGTCTTGCAACAAGCTCAGTTGAGCTTGTCCAAAGCTCATATTTGGTTTACAGGTTCTTGGCCAGGTCTAGTTTGAGTTTCAACTTTTTGTTTTCATTGTCAGCTTATTGTGTAGCTTATGCTTAAGCTGCAAAATAGACCCAAAACCTGTTTTAGCACATAAGCTCAAGACACTCAAATATTTGTAGCTTGCAATGCAGTAGTTTAAGATAGTTGTTATAAGTTGCTTTTGAGTTCTTTTAGCATAATATAGCTTCTGTAATCAGTTGGTGGTCCTTGGTGTTCAATTGCTTATTTCAAGTGCTTATTTATAAGCCTTTGTCATTGCAGTTTCAATTTCCTACACACAAGCACATGTTTTTCTATTTTTCTTAGATTCAGTATATTAAATTAGACTTTTCCTGAATTTTTCATATTTTTCTAGGTCAGTTTGCTATTTTTCTTAATTAAAAACAGTTTTTAGGCCATTTTAATTAGCTTTTAATACAATTAATTCAGAAAAAGTTCAAAAAAATAAGTTTTTATTTTTACTAGGTTAAGATAAATATAAAAAGTCAAAAAAATATTTTTCCAGATTTTTCATAGTTAAATTTGTAATTTTTAGTAATTTAATTAGTTTTAAATGGTTTAAAATTCATAAAAAATAGAAAAATAATCAGAAAAATATAAAAATAGTTTTGAAAATTCTCTTTTGTTATTTTAGATTTTTCCAAGTCATAATTTCATTTTTCTAGCTTTATTTCATAATTTCTTGTATTTTAGGCTATTATTTAATAGTTAAAAATAGTTTTTAATTAATAATAATTAATTAAATAGTTATAAAAATAATTTTCTTTTTCTATAAATTTTATTTTATCATTAGGATTGTAAAAATGTCATTTTCATATTTTTAGGATTAATATTGTTCCAGTTTCACATTTTCTTTTGTACGTCGCGTAGTTTTTAATTTAAGTTTTATATAAGAAAAATCAAAAACATCATTTTACAAATAGTGATAGCGTTTATTTAATATAGTTTATCTTTTTAATTTCCTTTAATTTGCATTTAAGCCCCTGTAATTTATTCACTTTTTCTGTAGTTATAATCAATCATATCTCCTTATCCGTTCAAATCTTCTCGATCACTACACGTTTGACTATTCTCGCACGGCTCGTTGGGACATAACGACCTGGGGAAACACTATACTCTCCTGGACTTCATTGCATTTGTTTCCAGGCTGTTTTAAGTTTGTTACGGTTAGCCATTCACAAGTGGCTAGCTTGCGTGATAAAACTTGACGGTTTGGGACGAATCAGAGATAAAGCAAGTAAATAGGCAGGTTTGATGGTCCATATGATTCAGCCTGTTTTTTTTATACACAAAGCTAAGTAAATCATTGTGAGGAGTAGTTAAACTCTTAGCTTTGTGTCTTGTCATGACTCCAGAAGTAGAAGGACCAATGATTTGTTCAGTAGGATGATTCTTATGGATTCTTAAGATTGGAGACTGTGGAACTCCATAAGTATCATTCAGATTAGTAAAATCAGCATCTTCATTGGAATCTGAGAAAATACCTTCATCTTGAAACTCATCATCATTTTCTTCTAAACCAGGCATGGTAGGATCATCCAAATCATCTAAAGTACTGTCAACTGGTGCAGCAGTACTTTGTTCGAAAGTACTGTCCAAAGTACTGTGAGAATACTCTGCAGTCTTATTCTTTTTCTTTGCTTCTTCATAAGCTCTTCTTTGTTCATCAGAATAAGAATGTGCCATTACATCTTGAAAAAGCATCTGATTAAGTGTCTCTTGAATATCTTGATCCTCAGCAGATAGTGAAGATTTTGGTTTATCAGTACTTTGCTTTGGAGCATCAGTACTTTGCTTTGGTTTATCAGGAACAGCATCAGGTCTAATGTGAACTCCATGAACAACATACTGTGAATCTTCTCCATTGTACACAGGTTGATTTTCTTCTCTGACAGGTACATAATTCATAGAAGGAGTTAAAACGTCAAGATCAAACATCCAATCAGGACCTTTACCTTTTTGATTCTCTTGATCTTCTAAAAACTCAACATGAAGACAATCTAGAACCTTCTTAGTGACTCTGTTGTACACTCCAAATCCCTTACTGTTGGTACAATATCCCAATAAATATCCTTCTTCTGTCTTGCCATCAAACTTTCCCAAATTATCAATTGTGTTTAAAATAGTGAGAGGGCATCCAAAAGGCTTCATAAAACGAATGTTGGGTTTGTTACCCATCAGCAACTCATAAGGTGTCTTCATCTGTGGTTTGGTGACTGATACTCTGTTAAGTACATAGCAAGCAGTACTTACAGCTTCAGCCCAGAATTGAATAGGTAGTTGTGAATCTGCAAGCATAGTTCTGGCTGCTTCAATCAAAGTCCTATTCTTCCTCTCTGCAACACCATTCTACTGTGGTGTTCTTGCAATACTGAACTCCCTCTTGATTCCTTTGTTGGCACACAATCATCTGTAACAACCAAGCAGTACTTTTTCTTGTTTAAACTTGCCACAGAGACAGGTCCAAACAAATCCATATGTAACAGCTACAATGGTTCTCTAATTGTTCTCTCCTCAAGCTTCTTGCATGAAGCTTTGTGTTGTTTACCCTTCTTGCATGCTAAGCATGAGTGATCATTCTTATAAGTCTTTGAAGGTAAACCTCTAACTAAATTGCCTTTGACCACTTTGTTGATATTCTTGAAATTTACATAGCCCAATCTTCTATGCCACTGATGTGCTTCTTCAGTTGTTGCTTTTGCCACTAAATAGGTGGCTCTTCCATAAGAGTGAAGACTCTTCATATCCAGACTATACACATCATTGGTTCTTGGTACTCTGAGAACTACCAAGTTATCATCAACGGGCTTGAATTCAGAGGAAAGGATGAGACATTCTGTGTCAGTGAATAACACAGGATGCGTTTTATCACAGATTTGAGAGACTGACAATAAGTTGAACTTGAGCTCCTTCACATATCTAACATTCTCAAAATCTATACGCCCTGCTCTGATGGTTCCTTTCCCAGTAATTCTTCCTCCATTGGGATCATTCCCAAATGCAACTCTTCCTCCACTAATAGATCTAAAATCAGACAAAATATCCTTGTCTCCTGTCATACTTCCAGAGCAACCACTATCCACAATAAGATGATCTTTAAGCTCCTCCTCTAGGTTGCCCTGTACAAAGATTTAGAGAGTTAGTTTCTTTTAGGAACCCAAGCCATTACTGACTTGTGTTCCCCTTGTGTAGTTACAAACTCAAATTCTTTGAGTATGTAATTTCCACTATTTTTTAAAATATGATCCAGAATTATCTTTTGATTTTTAGCATGTGGATTTTCAAAACTTTCTGGATGTTCAACAGAACTCTCTTTTTCAAAATCATTCTCCTTTTCTTGTATTATAAAAACATCTGATTCACTTTTTGTTGAAAGTACTGTTTGACCCTCTGCAGTACTTTCTCTCTTAATACATTCAGTTTTAACACTCGGTTCCTGTGATCTAGATCCCCTATGTGAACTGTAGTACCTTCTAGGTTGATAGTAATGAGATCTCCTAGGATTTCTGTTCCATGCAGTATTAGCAGTACCTTGTTTGAATTGAGCAGTACTTTGAGAAGGTACTGCTTGTGAAGGTACTGGTGAGTTAGAAAAAGATCTTCTTTGGTGAGGGTACCTATGATCTGGTGAGAAGTTACTGTGATTGACCCTATTAGAATTATTCCAGACTGGTTTGTTCTCTCTAGGTTTCTGGTTGGCAGACCTGTTCTTTGGAAATTTCCTAAGATATTCTGAGTGATGTTCACAATCCTTGATTAGATGAGTAGGACTATAACACACAAAACACAGTTTTTCACCCATACTCCTAAAGTGACTTCTTCTATGTCTATGACCAAAGCTATTGTGCCTTCTAGGTGAATGATTAAACCTGTTTTGACCAAAGTTATCCCAAAAAGGTTTAGCAGTACTGTTTTGAAAAGGTTTTCCTGAAGGTACTGCTTGTGGAGCAGTACTTTAAGTAGAAGGTACTGCTTGACTTTGAAATTTTGTTTCAATAGTTTCTTTTGGGATTTCAGACCTAGATTGACCAATATGCTTCTTCCTAAACTCTAGACTGTCTACACCAAATAGTGAAACATCAGGTCTTATGGGTTGATGACTACCAACGGGATGTGGAACAGCATGATAACCTTTGTCTTTCTTATACTCAGTAGGTGAATCACTAATTGAACCCTCATTACTAGATGTTACTACATAATTAATGAGTTCATCATCACTAGTGGTTATATCTTCTAAGTCATCCTGATCACTAGATGTGTTTTCTTCTATGTTATCAAAGTCCATACCAAAACCTAATCCAGTTCTAATGTATGATCTTCTCTGTTTTTGAACATAAGTAACATGTGATAGACCAGATTCTTTCCAGGCATCAAACTTTGCTAACAAATCATCTCTTTCCTTAGTTAGTTTCTCAATTTCAGCAATTTTACAGTTTAGTTTCCATTCACTTAGTTTTAACTGGTAATCCTGTTGTTCATATCTTTCATCCCAAGCCATTTCATTATTTTCATGTGTTAATATTTTAGCTTCCATTGACTCTAATGTTATTTGATAACCTGCTACCTCAGACCTAGCCTTAACACAATTATCTCTTTCAATCACATAACTATTTAGCAGTTTTTGATAGAAATCATGACAATTTGAGCATACCTCAGAGATAGGGGATGAACTTCGTGAAGTAGCTACCATTGCAAGTAAAACAGGATCATCTTCACACTCCAAGCTCCAATCAAATCCTCCATACCCATCTCCAGATTCCAAAGCAGCATGATCAACTTCCTCATCAAAGACAGTGCTCTAGTCCAATTCTTCTACTGAATCTTCAACTGCCTCTTCCACTGCTACCATACAATAAGTCACTGATTCATCAACAAACTCTTCATTCCAGTCAACTTTTGACAAATTCTCTTGAGCAACCAAAGCCTTTATTTCAGTAATAGGGATTTCTTTTAGCTCCAGCTTTGGTTTCTCAGTCATCATGTTTGCTTGATACTTAGCAAACCTGCACTCCCTTGCAAAGTGTCCGGTCTTTTGACAATTGAAGCATTCAATTTTGGATTTGTCAAAAGTTATTCCCTGTTTTGGTTTGAAATCAATGCTCTTTCCTGTTTTCTTCATGTACTTCTTGATCCTTGCAGTGATCAAAGCAACTTGCCACCTGATATCAATTTCTTCTAAAGCATCTTCGTCAATCTGGGAGAGATCTTCTTCATAAACTACAGGTAAACTAGCTTGCTGTGCAAAAAAGGAGCACACAACTTCATCTGAGTGCATAGTAGTAGGTGGTGGGGTTTGATGAGCATGGATGCGAGCAGCATACGATATAGTACTTTGAGTCACAGTACTTTGAGTAGGAGAAGCAGTACTTTTGGTAGAAGTACTGCCCCTCTTTTCAGATGATAGAAAAGCAATACTGTGAGACGTAGAACTTGTTTGACCATTCATCTCATGCTCATACACCTTTAGATGATTGTAGAGATCATCAAAGTCCATAACATCCAAACCTGGTTGACCTCTGATCATTGTAGCTATCACATGCCATGTGGATGGCAAACTCCTTAGAAACTTCAGATTAGCATCTTCAAATGATACTTCTGCCTTGTATAACTCCAACATGTTGAGGAGATTTTGAAACCTATCATATGCAGCATCAAGACTCTCTCTTTCACCTACAGTGAAAGTTTTAAATTGTTGCTTCAGCAGATTTCTGTGCATCTTCTTAGAAGCTTCATTCCCTCCAAATCTATTCTTGAGAGCAGCCCAGAGTTGCTTTGCATCTTTAGCATCATGGAATTTCAGTAGATGTCCATCTGGAATGGCAGACAAGAGAATGTTGAGAGCCTTCTCTTGATTTCTTAAGGTAGCTGTTGTTAAGACTGCTTTGGGAGGTTTAGGTTGTCCAGGAATCTCTACAGGTTCTGGAACTACTTCATTACCATTAACAATTACATTCCATAAAGCATGGTCTGTAATGGCAATGTACTGCCTCATCTTCATACACCATAAGTCATATTCGCCCTTCTTGATGACAGGAATCCTCATTGAGGTGATGAAAGGTGGTGGAACAGAATCAGTCGACATCTTTAGGTTTTAGGGTTTCTTCTTAGTCAGAGTTTCCACACAAGCTCTGATACCACTTGTTGGATCGATGTACTCTAACCAAACTAACATAAATAGCTTGTTTAAGGTTTAACAACCTCGGATAAATCCTAAGTTATTAACAATGAAACACTGAGTAATCTTTATTAAGTATGCGGAATTTACTTAACAAATCTAAGAAGAATAACTTTTATTATTAACTCTAAATCTGCTTATTATGCAGATACTTCAAACAACTATAAGACTATCAATCTTCTCTAAAACATTAACTCTAAGACTCGTGAATTCGTACCTCTAATGCCAATCTAGGGGTCCTTTTATAGGCTCAAGGATAACCCTAGTCGGTTTACAAATTGTATCCTTGTACGACAAGTAATCTAATATAGAATATTCTAGAATTACAAGACTTTCTATAAACGAATAAAACAATTCTTTGATCTTGCAGTACTTTGACTTCGTATGCAGTACTTTGACTTTATCATTTAGCAGTACTTTGACTCTTTGACTTTTTCCAGTTCTTTGTCATTCTGTATGAACTTTATTAATCTTCAGCACTTTAACTGTTCAGCACTTTCATATCCCAGCACTAGGGAGTAAGAAAATCTAAGTAAACACGTTTTTAATTATCATAAGAACTCACTCAGTCAATCCATAGCTTTTTCTTTTCATTAGTTAATTAGTTTTTTATTTTAATTGTTAAGTAGTTTAATTGGTAGAATTACCAAACCCCCACTCTTCAACCCCGAGATTTTACTTGCTTTCATTAAAAAATATAAAGAGATAAAAAGAATCACCCTCAACCTCACCTTTTCTTCATACATCTCTACTAGCATCTCTATTCCCCTAGAGAACGATCAACCCCCTGGGCTTACCCATACTACACTGCAACGAATAGGTACACTGCCTAGTGAGTTGTAAAGCTTGCTCATTGAAAAGGAAGTCTTTCGACTCCGAACCCATGTATCAAGTTTTTGGCACCGCTGCCAGGGAATAGAATAGCTAGCTATTTTTCTATCTCGATTAGGTATACTCGCTTGATTCCTATCAAGTGAGCCTTTTTCTTCTTTATTAGCTTTCTTGTAGCCTATCCTCCTTCTTCGTATTTTTGTTCGTAACCTTGTCACTTTTCGTCATGGAAGGTAATAATCCACCACCACCACACTAACCACTTCCACCACCAAATCCACCTCCACAAGACCCGCCAAGAGGTCGTACTCTTGGTGAATACTCTAGACCGAGCCATCAAGGCTATAGGAATACCATCGATCTTCCCCGTTTAGTTCAAACTACAGTCCTGCAATCTGACACCATCCGGTTGGTGCAAAACGGATGTGCATTCCATAGACTTCGTTCTGAAGATCCTAAATAGTATCTCAAGGATTTCTTAAAAATCGTTGACTCAATTGACCTTTATGCTACCACTCGGGAGACCACGCGATTGCGTCTCTTCTAGTTCTCTCTACAGGACCAAGCTAGTAATTTGCTTGAGCGTCTTCCTACAGGATCCATCTCAAGTTGGGATGATCTCACCACCCGTTTCCTTACCTAATATTTCCCATCTGGGAGAACCACTAAGCTTAGGAATGATATCTTGATGTTCCAACAACGTCAAGGTGAAACCCTTTATGAGGCGTGGACTCGATTCAAGGACTTACTCCACAAAGTCCCTCACCATGGCATTGATCTTTGGCTCCAAGTCCAAATATTCTATGATCATGTCAATCTCCCCACAAGGCAAACCATTAACCAAGCGGCCGGTGGTAAGCTTAGTAAATTAACCGCGAAAGAATCGTGGGGCACTATAGAGGACCTTGCCCTCTATGACAACCAATGTTGGAATGACCCTCGTGAGTTGCCTAAAACCGTTAAGGCAATATCCTTGCCTTTAATTGACTCACAACCTTCCAATCGTAGGATGCTCGAACTTGAAGATCAATTCAAATTCCTCATGAGTTCCTACGAAGCTCCTAACCCTTCACACCAAGTGAACAAAATCTCTTCCGCGTGTGAGTTATGTAGTGGTCCCCATGACACTCGTAATTGCACAAAACTCCCCAAACAAGCTTCTGTGGACTACGCATCTACGGACACCAACGGAGCGGGAGGAAGATTCCTTATAACCCCCGGACCTAGGACCTTTAATGAAGCCCGAGAGGCATGGAAGGGCAAACCCAACTATAATTGGAGTCTAACCAAATAATTCACTTCTAACGACTCCCCATGGTCCTAACAATACGATTCAAGCTCTCATGGTCCTAGTCAATGTAACTTGGAAGGGATGATGCGAAACTTCGCAACATCCCAAGAAGCCCAAATAGCCAAGCTTTCGGATCAGTTTAATCAACAACAAGCCGAGATGGATAGGAAGATTGATAACCTCTTGAAAGCCATTAACAATCATGTTGATAAGACGACAACTGAGAAGGTTAATGCCATCTCGACTCACTCCCCCGAGAAAGCTCCCATTGTAAAGATTAAGGACCCAAGCAAGTTCTTCGCTCACTCGCAATTAGGCAATGAAAATAGGGACCCATCTTCATCAAAACACATTCACTTTATCAATGCCATCACCTTAGTAAGATCAAATAGGAATAATGATGAAAGGAACCATGAGACGGTGCTTGAGGTTAGTAAGGCTCCTAAGGATGAAACAACTAAAGTGGTAGACAAAGTAGGTGACGAATACTTCAACAAGTTTCCTACGGAAGAGGAACTTTCATACCACCCACATCTAGTACGCGACTTTTTCCCCTTTTTTGCTATGAGACCCACACACATCACCATTGGAAATCCTAGGAATCTCAACATTTCATGTTTCATAGGAAACCTCTTCGTGGCAAAAGCTTACACCGATCGCAAGTCCCCAATAAACATCATGACTAGCACATACTATAATTAGGTGATGAAAAAACCTATCCCAAATAGGCAATATCCCTATGATCCTCGAATAAGATGCAACTTCCTTGGTAGAATTAAGGGATTGCCCGTTTATGTAGGAAGCTTCACGTACCTAACGGATTTCGGGGAGGATATTAGTACGGATATAGATACTAGCTTGTCCCATGTATTTCTAGGAAATCCATTCATAGAAAGCTCTGGAATGACTTATAAGCCATCATTAGGGATAGTTATATTCAAGTAAGATACCGATGAGATTACCTACCAAATGTCATTCAAGATTTAGCAATTCTCGTCACTATCCAATGATGAGAAAGAACTTAAGCTATCGGTCTACTTTAGGAATGAGGAGGATAGAAGGAGAGGAGTTGATTATGTGATGACTAAGATATTCGGATTTTATAAAAAAAATGTGTGAAAATAGGACCAGAATATAGAACCGAATAGGGGCATGATGATTTCCTAGAGAGATGCATAATTGGACATAACTATGCTATAGAAAATCCCCATATAAATCATCATGAGGGAGAAGATGGTGATAATGAAGTCACGTAGGGTAAGACTTCGAGTCTAGCTACAATACTCATAAATAAAGAAAAACGCGTTTTGGGAGGCAACCCATGTTTAATTGTTTACTTGTTTTTTTTTCATTTTTGTGTGCTTTATATATCTTATTCATTATTGTCTAATTCTCATGTTTATTTTGTGAAAATGCTTTATTTTGTTTTTAACTTCCTTTTAGTTGCATATAAATGTATTTTACAAAAAGATAAGTGTAGGAAAAATCACATGTGTTTTTAGAACTATTATGAACATGAGATTAACAATAATTGAAATCGTATATATTTGTGTGTTTGTTAGAGTCAAATGCTTGTATCGATTCACAATGGATGTTTTGCAGGAATTTTTCCAGGTCTTTAAAGAAGCAATTTTTTCAGAATTTTTCTGGAAAACGCATCGGACTCTTTCTGTCAGGACAACCTGATGGCGTCAGGAAATGTATAAATAGAATTCAGCTTTTTTGTTTTCTGTCTAATTTGTAACTTTTGAAAATTTCCAATTCTTAGTTTTCCAGAAATCTGCAAACATCCATTCCACAAGCATTATATCTTACTTGATTTCTAGTGTAGTTCTGTTTTTATATAGTTTATACCGACGATTTTACGCGAGGTTTCGTTTCGTTTTCTTATAAGTTTGTAGGTTATATTAGACAATAAGATGGAGTACATGATGGAAGCAACACTTATTACTTGCTCATTCTTCTTGGAGGAGGATTTAACCACAACTCTACGCATATCCTACCTAGCTAATCATGGAAGTATTAGTTTCTCTCTTTTATTTACCTTCCTTTATCATAAATTTGATACTTTCGGGGAACATTAGGGATAATGTTCAGTTTAAGTGTAGGGAGGAAGAATAAAACGGGAACTTAGAAACTATTCACTTCTTTGATTTTTGTCTTGTCCTTGGTAAATTGTGTGATAATCTATGAGAAATATGTGTTAGGGTAATTTTAGCACCAAATTTAAAACTTTTTATGGCATTTACAAGTAAAACTTTAGTCTTAATAAGGCGTCTAATAGATAGGAATTATATGACTAGCACAAAAACCGTATATCACTCAAATTCCACCCCAAAAATATGAAGTTCGCCCCTAAATCTTTAGAAATAAAAACATTCATCTTTAATGCTAAATGAGTGTACCGGTAGTATAATAGATTCTAGAACTTGTTTTGTGATGCATTCTAAGGTCGTTAGTGAGACTACATTCGTGTAGTTAGGATTAACTAAATGATAAAAGGCAATAGGATAACCCTTGTTTTAAACCTATAATTTAATTACGTCGACCACATCGGTTAAGTAATTTTCCCCACACCCTTGCGATGTACTCATCTTTAGTACACGATACCCCCAGTTAAGCCCTCAGAGCCTATCTTTTCGCGGTTCTCTTGATGTTTCGGTTTCCGGAATATCAATGAAGAGCATTATTTACAATCCACTCCCAAATGTTACACCCAAATCGTCTTAGCCCACCTTGTATGCACTCATCTTTAGTGCATTATTATAACCATTGTTAAACCCTTAGTTTAATTATCTAGTTACTTGCATGGTTGCTAAGTCGTGTCATATCCTTTGTACACAGTTTTGGGACGATTGGGACTCATGGGTTAAAGTAGTATTTTATGGAGTAACGAGAAGGAACGATAAATTCAATTTCCCTTTGTCTACGTAATTAAGTACTCCAAGTGTTTTGATCATCTCAAATCGGGTCAATTATTATTAGTGAAATAAAAACACAAGTGTAGGGATGCTTTTATAAATCCCTTTATTTTGATGTTATCTTAGAGGATGGTAGAGTAAAAAGGTATGAAAAAAATTTACGGGCTACCATCCTACATCTATCTTTATGTTTTATATTTTAAGTCTATGTTTGTTTCAAGTTGTTAATAAGTCTATGTTTGTTTTAAGCCCTAAATCGATACATTTTATATCCATTACTGCTTAAAATCATTCATTTTCACATTTTAGGTCTTTTCGAAGCAAATTGCTGGAATCAAACATATTTAGACGAAAAGGAGCGAAAACATGAAAAAAAAACGACAAAGTCAAGATTTCAAGGCTGTTTTGCAAGCCTGACGGCGTCCCAACTCATAGGGTGACGTCGTCGCTCACAAGGTTTTCTAAAAAGTCTCAAGCGATGGCTTAGGTCATATTTTGGTTTTACAAGCTGACGGCGTCAAGCCCAAACCCAGAAGGGCGTCGCCCTTACTTTTTCAACAGACGATCAAGGTGCATTCTAAGATGACGTCCATAATGAAGCCAGACGGCGTCACTCTTCCTCACATGAAGTCGTCCCATCGATGACTTGTCCATAACGAAACCCTAATGACGGCGACCAGACGGCCCTCACCATCAAAAGGCGACGCCGTCGCGAGTGTAAATATATATATAGACTTCGAATTTTCTGTATTTGTATGTATTATTTTGGAGAGAAAACCCTAGTTCGCTAAGAGTCTGACTTAGGCAATATTTTAGGGTTCCAAACCCTCTTGTACACTCAAAGATAAGTTTGTTTATCCAATCTGTCACTATGTTTGTTCTATGTTCAATTGTTTGTTTGTGTTCTTGCGTATCTATCATGCGTAGCTAAATTAATCTAGTGTTTGCTTAGATCCAATGAAACCTAGTTGTTGATTATTGTTAGGTTGTCTCTTGTTTTAATTGGTAGACGCTAGAGTAAGGAAAATTGCATTCTTCTTTAATTGTTGCGAGCTTGAATGTCCTAAATTGAAAAAATCTTGAGAGTATACTTAGGCCATCGTTGTGTTTATTGAGTGAGTTGTAGCTTTACGATAATAGAGTATTCGGGGGAGATACTTCGGTACTTGGCGATCCCGGATAGTCTAGATGAAGTTACGATTCATAGAACTAGGGAATTAGGCACCCCCTATGACTAACACGGAATATAACGCACCAATTAAAATGAGGATGTGACAATTCAATCGACCAATAAGAGATAACTAGAGAGTAATAAAATCTAAGTAAACACGTTTTTAATTATCATAAGAACACATTCAATCAATCCATAGCTTTTTCTTTTCATTAGTTAATTAGTTTTTAATTTTAAATGTTAAGTACTTTAATTGGTAGGATTACCAAACCCCCACTCTTCAACCCCGATATTTTACTTGCTTTTATTAAAATATATAAAAAGATAAAAAGAATCACCCTCAACCTCAACTTTTCGTCATACATCTCTACTAGCACCTCTATTACCCTAGAGAACGATCAACCCCTGGGCTTACCCTTACTATACTGCAACAATTAGATACACTGCCTAGTGGGTTGTAAAGCTTGCTCGTTGAAAAGGAAGACTTTCGACCCCGAGCCCACGTATCATTGTCTCTTATTTAGTCCTTTTAGTGTAATCCCAAAAAAGGCGGCATTATATAATATTTTCTTGGGTGGGTAAGTACAAATTGTTCCAAGGTAGTCTCTTTGGTGGGTAAGAGTAAATTTTTCCATGAAGGTCTATTATTTGGTTAAGTCAGTGTAATCCCAAACAGGCACAAAAAATAATCAAACACATAACACATAACTACGTTCAAACACATAATTACATTTGGTTCTGTCAGTGTTCCAAGGTAGTCATTATAACTGTCAAATAGTTTGTAAACATTTCATCAATACATTCTAGGCACATTACAGGCATTGGTTCTAGGAACATTACACGCAATGGTTTGTAAACATTGGTTCTGTCATTTGGTTCTGTCAGTGTTCCAATGCGGGTAAGTACTAACTATTCCATACAGGCACATTACAGTCACCAAAAATAACCAAACACATAACTACATTATATTACATATAAGGTTCAGAATATAGTGATTCTAACTATCAAATAGTTTGTAAACATTTCATCAAACACATAAGAATCATCATATATACGAAAAGTAGAGCATTAAAAACAAAAAACAGAGCATCACAAACACATAACATAACGACCATAGCAAATCCCAAAACAACCCCAAAAACAGAGCATCACTAACGAGTCAAATTTTTACCCAAAACAACCCGATTTTTTTATCTTTTAAAAAAAATCCGATCATTATAAATTAATTACACCAACTGATAAATCAAAATATAAATAAGAATCCCTTTTTTGTTTTTGGACTTCATTGTTTGTGTGTGTGTTTGACAAATTTTTAGGGTTTGACAGATTTTTAGGTAAAAGGATTAAGTGTGTGTGTTTGTGTTTGATCCGGGTGGGTGGGTATTAATGAGATAGGATTAAGTGAGGTGGATAAATAATTAATGACATGAAAATGTGTTAATAAAGAAAAATTAAAATAACCGGCTAAACTCGCTGATGTGGCGGTTGCAACCGGCTATAGCCGGTCACTTTTGAAAAACTTGGTGGTATTTGTAAGAAATTAAAGTTTTGTTGGTGATAATGGTATTTTAAAGAGTACATTACCCATATTTGGAAACTTTGAAAAGTACGTTGGTATTTTAGGCCTTTAACCCTATAAGATGATTAAAAAAAAAATATATATCTACCAACTTGTAGTATTTTACTAAATGCTATAAATTTTCAAAATGTGTTTTAATTTTTATATTTAGGTGATCCATTGTACCCGTGAAGTAGGACACGTGTCACTGCTTTATTATATGACACATCATAAAGTGTGTATATTGAAAAAACTTTTAAAAGTTTGTAACGTTTAATAAGACACTTTTTAGTTCACATATTTAAAAGGAAATTTGAAAATATAATTTGATGTTATTTAATAGTCAGAACCCTTAAAATAATCTGCAATTTGTTTCAACGTAATCCAATCACTCACAACCCTCAAAATTAGTCATGTTAATATTTATATGCTACTAAACATCTAATATGTAAACCTCATCCAATTTCAACATTAATAGACTACCAAATCACAAAATAGTATTTTGAAAACTCACATATTTTACCTTCAACACTTTTATGCATTTTTTTATCACAATGCACATTCGACTCCTTTTTTTAGAACAATGAATTCTGAAATACACATATTTTGCAACTGTAGTTGGGAAATCACTAAAAATCTCATCCGTTGAGCTACTATAAGACAATATAGTGGTACCAAGATTGATGCATGAAGGTGCCAAGATTGACACGTGGTGTTGCCACGACTAGTCTAGAGCACGCGTGTAGTGTGTAATAATACAATGGTAGTTTGGTGGTATTCACCATAGGACAAAAAAGAAAAGAACCTCTTACGAGTGTGTTTAAGTGTGTTGTTTAGTTTTTTTTTATTTAAGTGACTTATATGTAAATGCTAACTTGTAGACCCGGATTTAAGCATGTGCAGGATATACGGCGGGCACAAGACCTCCATTTTCTTAGAGCCTCCAATTTCTAGATTTGTAACGTTCATATACACTGACTTATGGATGTTTTAATCCGTTTATGATGAAACAAATACGTTTTACAATGTCATAAACTAGATTTTTTAGTCACAATAGAGAAACATAGCTCAAAATTCGTTTGTAATGAAGATGGAAGGACTTGCTTCAACGAAGAAGATGACTTAAAAGTTAAGGCTAAGCGCAGTAAGTTGGTCGATCGACTCCCAACTTGGTCGTCCTTGTTGCGGCAATTCATTCGCATGTAGGTCGAGCGTTTTTTATTGTTTTCAATTGTATATATGATCGATATAAGCACGCACATAAAAACAAAATATTCATCTATCCAACACAAATGTGACCGTTTGGTTTAAAAAGAAAAAAAATAACTTTTAAAATTTAAACACTTTAACACTATAAAACCCACTCATTTCACCATTTTATTCACAAATTCAAACTGCAATTTTCTCTATATACATTCAAACACATTCTCTTAAAACACTTTTACACATTTAATCTACATAATGTTTTACGAGCTATTTTTTTGCTACCGAATCTTCGGACGATGAAGATGAAGTTACTAGCGAGCTTGCGAATTTTACGGAAACCTGTTGGGAGGCTTTTCAAGCGTCAAAGCAAAAAATCTCACAAACCCAAATTGACAGGGATACGGTGCTCATAATCGTTTAGTGTGGCTTACTTCTCTGAACACCCAGTTTATGATGAAAGAAAATTCCGTCAGCGTTTCCGAATGAGCGAAAACCTATTAACACAAATTGTTCGAGAGGTAACCGATAATTTCTATTATTTTTAACAAACTCCTAGTTGTGCAGACGCACTTGGTATTTCCTCATTGATGAAGTGTACTTCGGCAATTCGTCAAATGGCATACGGGGCCAATCCTGATGCTCTGGACAAATATCTGCAAATGGGTGCGACAAAAGATCGCGAGTGTCTCCAAAAAATTTGTGACGCCATCATGGAGTTATATGGTGAAGAGTTTTTGCGACAACCAACATATACTGACATTGAAAGACTCTATGCTCATCACTTCCAAAATCATGGGTTTCGTGGAATGCTAGGAAGCATTGATTATACAGGTTTGCCGTGGAAGAATTACCCACAAGATTATAGAGATCATTTTGCTAGAGGTGATTACGGACCAGATCCATTCATTTTATTGGAATCGATCGCCTTCCAAGATTTATGGATTTGGCATGAGTTCTTTGGTATATTCGGGATGAATAACGACGTGAATGTTTTACGTCTATCGCCTGTTTTTTATGATCTCAAAGCAGGGAGAGCATTGGATGTTCCATTCGTTGCTAACAATATGACTTATAAACAGGGATATTATCTCACTGACGGGATAAATCCGGAATGGTCCGTTCTTATTAAGTCCGTTTCAGATCCAGGTACGAATGATCACAAAAGAATTTGTATAAGACGAAGCACGAAGCAACAAGGAAAGATATACAACGAGCTTTTGGTGTATTAAAGAAGAAGTGGCTAATAATTAAACATCCAGCTAGAGGATTGGAAAAAAATCGACTATTGGATATGATGTCCACATGCATCATATTACATAATATGATAATTAAGGACAAAGAAAACGCGATATCTACCACATTGTTTGAGGGGAGCAACAGCGTGATTATGATCCCGTAAAAATGCATGAAAAATCGTTGGAAGTTACTCGGGAGATAGTCAACAAAACAATTCATCTAAGCCTAAAAGCCGATTGGGTGGAAGACATTTGCATCGTGAAAATCAAAACTAGTTTACTCATTGTATTATTGTAATGTTTTAATGTTATTTGAATTATTATTTAATATTTTTATTATTAATGGAATTTAATTTTGTTGTTATCAAAATTTAAAAATTAAAAAAAAAAAAAGAAAAAAAAGAAAAAGAAAGATGAAGGTCGATGATGCTGTAATAAAAAGTCACTTGTAGGTCGCCGGAGAAAGAAAACTGATATGACAGGTAAAATGAAGGTCGCAATGGTCACTACTGAGCTTAGCCTTAAAAAACTTGAACTTTGTTTGATTTGGTATATTTTCAACTTTAGCCCTTACATTTTTAAGTTTGTAAATTAAGCCATGATTTTATAGTATCTTGTGTAGCGACCATTTACGGTAAAGTCAAAACAACCGTAATATAGAAACATATAAAAAGCTGCATATTTTTATCCCCATAATTTAAGAGGAGAGTTATTTTACATACTAAACTTTTCTCACATACTAAAGGACGCAACTCCACCCTCCATCTAAAAAAAATCAATGGTTGAGATTAAAAACATTTTATTATTTCACCTATTTTTTATAATTTAAATATCTCTTAAACCGTTAATCGTTAAGCGGAAATAATTACACCATCGCGACGAGTATTTAAGTATCTGTATAGACGAGCATTTTGATATACTTTCGAAGAAAGAAAAAAAAAAACGTTTTTTCACGTTTTTTTGTCTTTTTTTCGAATCTAAGATTTGCATGAAAAAATCATATGTGATTAAACACTAATTTGAATATCTCATGTGATATTAGTGTTAACTCACATATGATATGTAATATCACATGTGATATTAGTGTTAAATCACATATGATATTCACATGTGATATGTAATATCACATGTGATATTAGTGTAATATCATATGTGATTTAACACTGATATCATATGTCATATTCAAATTAGTGTTAATCATATGTGATTTTTTTCATTCAAATTTCAGTAACGAAAAAAATGTAAAAAAAACGTGAAAAACACGATTTTTTTTTTGCCAAAAGTATATCAAAGTGATTGTCTGTAGAAAAATAATTAAATGCTTGTCGTAATGGTATATTTTTTTCGCTTAACGATTAACGGTTTGAAATATATTAATATTTGAAAAAAAAAGAAGATGAAAGTGGTTTATACATTAGATCAAATAAAAATTGAGTGAAGATGAAGAATAGAAATTGATCCTTTAGTATGTAAAAAATATTTTGTCATATTTTGTCCTCAAATGATCTTAAATCACAATTTAATTATGCTAAATTACATAGGAACAAATGTTTGGCTGTCGAAAAATGATATAGGGTATGTTTGTTAAAAGTAAATGTGAGCAGTAGCCACAGCTCATTGCTCACCGCTCACTATTTCTTAAAGAAGCATTTAAAAAATGAGTTTTCTTAAAAAAATAGCAAAGTTCACCGCTCTTTTTCCAAACGAACAATAAAAATTAAAAAGCTCATTGCTCACCGCTCATCGTCTCAGAAAACTCCAAAAAGCTCTGCGCCAAACATAGCCATAATCACATAATTTTTACGAAACAACATTTGCAAAATGATATGTCATGTTAATATATGATATTCTCTCTTTTTTTAAGATCATCTCATATTTTAAGCTAATAGACATCATAACATATCATTTTATGTTGTTTTGCTTTATGTTGTTTTGCTAAGATTACGCGGTTTTATCATTTCTCTAAAGACAATAATACTACACACTTAATGCAACGATTTAAATTAGATAAATTTCTATTTGTTTAGATGCATCTTAATTTATTTCGTAAGTGATTATGGATTGAAAATGGTGCAAAGTAGTACTAGCAACACATTGACGCGCAGAGAACGAAAAGTACACATGATTCGCTTAACTTGATGAAATGCATCTGATATATGTATTTTCATCTAATATTGATCTAAAAAATATATTATGATGCATTTAAAATATCTATCTAATTCAAGTCAATATATATATATATATATATATATATATATATATATATATATATATATATATATATATAGAGTAGCGATCCGGTAAGAAGTAAATTAAAATAAGAAGTGGTGAGAAGTGACCAAAACCACACATTTGAGATGCAACGACTTGCATTAGATGCATTTCTATTCATATAGATGCAACATCTTGAGTTTCGAAAGTTAATTTGATGTATAGATGGTGCAAATTGATTTTCATGATTTTGGCCCGTGCAGAGGAACAAAAAACAAGAGAAATCATGAAATGCATCTAATATACGTATATGCATCTGATTAAAAGCTAGAAAGCACACTATGGTGCGTTATAATGCATCTAAGATTATAGGGATGCATCTAATTTAGGTTGGTGCATCTTGGATTTGCGGTTATAGTTCTTCTTATTCCTTTTTATTTTAAGTAATCTTCTTATTTGATCCTAACTCTATATATATATATATATATATATATATATATATATATATATATATATATATATATATATATATATATATATATATATATATATATATATATATATATAGTGTATCTTTATTTTCAGAACCCTGTTAAGTGCGAGAACTGTGAGAACTCTTTATGGACCGTTAGATTATTTGATCAATGGTTATAGTTAATTGTGCCAATTATGTAATTAATTGAAAGTGCAAGTATTACCTATTTTGGCTAAAGGGGCAATATAGGAATTTTATGTCATACAATTTTAAAACTATCCTACTAATTAGAGGTTAATCGGTTACATTAAAAAAAGAAAAACCTCTTTTATCTCAATCCCCTGCAGCCACAAATAAACCCTAGCAACTTCTCTGTATGAAAATAAAACCAACTGGACCTTCCATGACCAGGAAAGAAGATCTAAAAGTTTTTCGAAGATCGGTTTCCAATAAAATGATTATTCGGTTGTTATCAAATATACGGATCGGGGAATGAAGATTTATAAAACGGGAGGAAGCTAAAGGAGAGGAGTTGGCTATTATGTATACAGATCGGGTGAGATTTTTAATTTTATTCGTTCTTTTTTGGTCCAATCCGTTTTTGGAATTCGTTTTTCAAATTGTTATTTTTTTCCTCTCCATATTTCCCGATCTGAGAGCCGCCATTTTTTTATTCATCATCCACAGCCATAGATCTGATGGATCTTCCATCTCTTTGGCGTATAAAAAGCAACAGGTAATGATATTTTCAATCTATTCATAAACACTTAGTTTGTGTTTTTTAATCCAAGAGGAAAATAAAATGATTGGTTGTGATGACCTGTTAATAACAGTTACAAAGTAGTGTAAAAGAGAAATCGTATATGGTAGCGTAAAAGAGAAATAGTATAGATCCAAAAGTATAAGAACGTTTCTTTTCCTGTTATACTTTAGATTGATGCGATTAAATTCGGCTAAGTACATGAATGAAGGTAAAAACTGTACACAAATCCTAAGTATGAAAACATATATTCTGGACAAGTGATTTTGGGATTAGAGGTTGAAGGGAAGATGAATCAACCAGTCCGGATGATATTTGATTAAAATTGCTGAAACAATGATCTAAATGATATTATTGTGCGAGTGTAGGTGTGTGTCGACTTGAGGTCGATTTTGCTTTTAACTACCTTGTGTGCTGTTGAGTACTTCTTTTGTTTTATTAATATGTATGAACGTGTGTAGTTTTATAATTGGATGATACTTTCCTGTGAGTGGAAATTGTAACAGAAAAGGAATTTTTCGATGCTGGTGTTATCTCAACCATAGCTCCTAAGTTCTCTATGAGATGTTGGTTAACATCTATTTTTATTTTTTGTGTTCTATTTGGAGATAAGATCATGTCATGATCATATTTCTCTCATATGTGGTTTGTTTGTACGTACTTTGTGACGTTTTTGTTGAAAGGCAACTGAGTCATTAGGTCAAAACCTTATTGTTCACTATTGATTATATTTTTTGTACGTACTTTGTCACTATTGTTCACTATTTTTTGTTTTTTTAACTAAATGTTACAACTTTAATTTATGTTTTAACGAATTTGACGGAACATATATGTTTGGATTATAAAACATACATTCTTGAATGGATTTTGAAAAGATACATATATGTTTGGATTATAAAACATATATGTTTTGTGTTTAGATTATATATGTTTTGCATACATAAAAAATTTGGTTTCATGTTTATTTGTGTTTGCTAGTTTAAGTTTGTGCATATGTGTTATGTTATCTTGAATTTTATTTTAAAAGTATTTAATCTTGACTATTATTTTTTTTAGGCTTAGACATGGTTAATTGGAACATGTACGTTCAAAACATGTATGTTTAAAAACTTGAATGCTTCTAAACATGTATGCTAAAAACATGTATGTTCTTAAAAAAACACTTGTGTTATTAAACATATTTTGCTTTTAAAAATTTATGTTTTTGATTTTTTTTATGTTTAATAGTTTTATAGTTAGTTAACTGTTGGTATGACTTTATTCTATCTTCATTTATATCTAATAGTTTCAATACAATTATAAAACATGTATGCTTCATAACAATTATGGTTCAAACCATGCATGTTTCAAAACATTTATGTTTGACAACAAGTCTGTTCTCAAAACATACACGTTCTCATTAACATGTATGTTTTGATAGTTGTTTATGATTAAATATGTTTGATATACACAAGATTGTGCATATGCGTTATGATCGTTATGATTAATTTTTGTTTTTTATTTGTTGGAGGTTTAATTGTTTTTGTGCATGCTTGTTTCAGATTGATGAAGATGATGATATCATTAAAGACTATGGAGTGGATTAATACAAATATACATGAAGATAATTTGCGACTTTTGAAGATATATGATTATTGCATATGTGTTTTTTGTACTTGTAATTAAATGAAATGTAACATTTATGTATATGAATCTTGTTTTTCCCTTTATAATGGTTTATGTTTTTTAATTTATGCTTCAAACTTAAAAAAAAAACAATAATGCTAGCAAAAAACATATTGTACTTCACTAAAAAACATACATGCACCTCATTTAAAAAACATGCATGCACGTGCTTTAAAACAAACATGTATCTCATTAAAAAAAAAACAAAAAAACAAAAAACATGCATGCACCTGTAAGATTATGAAATCATGTTAAAAAAAAATAATAATAAAAAAAAAATAAAATAAAAAAATCCGAAAATTAAGGAATGCTTAAAATCGGGATTTAATAAAAAAAAATAATAATATAAAAAATTGTATTTTACTATAATACCCTTTTGGATTAATAATAATTTTTGATGTTTAAAAGAATCTCATTGGTTTAGAGGGTTCTCAAAGTTCTCGCACTTAACAGGGTTCTCAAAATAAAGATCCCCTATATATATATATATATATATATATATATATATATATATATATATATATATATATATATATATAATGTATGGTTATAGTTATTTCTTTATCTTATCATGTTAATATTTTTTTTATCATTCGATTCTTTAAATAGTATTTTGGTTTTGGTTGAAGCACAAGAAATGAGACTTACACGGACATTTGACCGAATATAAAAGTCATAGTTGATGCTAAAGTAATACCTCCGTTTTAATTTAATTGTCCATATTTTCATTTTTGGATGTCTCAAAAAGATTGTCCACTTTCCTTTTTAGTAAAAACTAGAGAATCTAAGGAAGTAATATTCTATTCGTGTGGTTGAAAATTAAAGTGGGCCAATTTTTATTAAACTTTGTGATTTATCTCTCCTAACAATTAAATTGAGACGGGGGGAGTAAATAAAACTACAACATGTTTCACTTCGCTTAATGCTAAAAAGCTAACTACCTTGAGGATTCCGATAATTTAATGTAGATTAGTTGTGGTGTTTGAGGTAGAAACAATACTAATTTGTCCCACAAAACTCGTAAACACGTTCTTCCTTGTAAAGTAGGCACACTTGTAATAAACAATTCTCCAATTGGCCAATAAGCACATGTGAACATGTTTTTGCACGCTAATTGATCACATTCGTTCCAAAGTAAATTAAAAAATTAGAACAAGTGAGCGTTGCTTCAATTCCTACGTTCAGCTCCATGTTTCATTCGTCCAAACTTAGGATCCGAATCAAGGTTACAAGAAAAACCTAAAGAATATTCGTCGGTAGTACTTAGCAGCCATACAATAACCGATAAACATTACATGTGGATGTGCATATCGTATCTATTGTAATATACTAATATAGTAGGTCGTTTTGTACAGGTGTTACAAACTGCATGTGGTGTATTCGATCATGAATCCTTTTTTGAGATCGAACTTTCAGATTTGACAAATGAGATTCCTTTGACTTCTTACTTATGAATCTTATAGCTTCATCTAAACTGTAATTAAGTGTGCAATGTAAAGAAAGCTTATTGTGGTGGAAAAAAATAATAAAATTATTATCTAATAGACCTATGGTATTTATATAAAGTCGTTAATTATTTTATGAAACGTGTCCAGGTGTATATACTTTATATCATGGTGCTATATTTTTATCGATACTATGGATACGTCCTATAAAAAAAACTCTCACTTTAAGCCTAGTAGCATAGGAGTAAGTAAAAAAGTAGTCCAGAGCTGATTATTGAAGAGACAATATCATAAAATATACGAGTATCATAATATAGATCGATGATCAGGTGTTTGTTGGGTTATAATTTATTACAAACATATAAGTGTTACAATAAATATTACTTAATCATAGTTTTGTGCATGATAGGCATTGGTTGACAGGTCTGCAATCTCCACTTATCATGGAGAAACCACGATTCATTTCTTAGATGTTATTTCATTTCCATATATATTTTTAACCATGTACCATATATATGGTGCTAGCTTAGAGACCCGTTGACACCGGGTTAGTTTTTAAAGAAATAAATAAATGAGATGATAATAAAAGTAATAACGTAAATTTGTTAAATTTAAAATATGTTTGAGTGACAATCGATTTACAACCATCGCGTTGCCAAAATAAGAATAGATTGACTCGAACATAAAATGATGTGTGATTTCAATGAAAATTTAAGTTGCTAACAAACCTTGTAACATTAAAAATAATGAACCATAGTATAATATAACGTGATTACACCAATGATACATACATGATATAACATGAACCTTGTTCAAAGACCTTCAAGTACTTCTTTATACACGACATTTGTTGTGGTTTTGGAGAGATTACCATCCTGATCACAAACGACAACCTTCAAACCCCGCTTGCTCTTTACTCTTGATACGGCAACGTACAGTTGTCCATGTGTGAACACATGACGGGGCAAGTACAAACCAACTTTAGAAAGCGATTGCCCTTGGCTTTTGTTGATTGTCATGGCAAAAGATACTGATATCGGATATTGTTTCCTGACAATCTTAAGAGGCAAACGCTTATCTGACGGAGTAACCAGTCTCTTTGATTTCAATCATCACATTAGCAATTGATAGAATGTTAGAATGATATGTTTATGCACTAAACATAACTAAATAGTCATTAGCAATTGATAGAATGATATGTTTAATTAGCTTTATTAATATTATTCGTAAATCATTGTTTACAACAAATAGTTATTTCGAAAGTGTGGTCAAGCACCCTAATGTCTTTGGTTTAACCACACTAAGGAAACCACCAAAATGTAAGAGTAACCAATCTCTTTGATTTCAATCATCACACGCTCAATATAAAATCTTGAAGATTTTCAAATAATGAAGTGAAGAGTAAGAGTCTATGAATGGCTCGAAGTTGTAGAAGCCAATAAATTGACGTTTATTATTTTAATAGTTACAAACCAAATTGTGTATCGTATCATACACATATAACTTATTATTGCCTTCATAAAATAATGGAACCTATTTGCGTTCATTATTATTTGTTAATTTATTCACACACTTAACTCTTTAATGAATAATTCCTTTCAAGATCTCCATGATTTCACAAGTACTATAACATAATCAAATAATAATGAAAGTCCATGTTTCAATAATTAGGAAAAAGAGAGATGATTTGCACACTCAAATTTTCATTTATTGCGGTACACAGTTGTACATATATTACATGACGCTTACTGTATTTGTATTTGGAGTGTGCCAATCAAATTTTGAAGTGTGCAAATCAACTCTCAAAAAGAAAATGAGTCACCATCTGATGAATTAGAGCAAGCATTCAACGGATATACTCATGAAATCTTAACAAATCATGTGTACATGTATGTTTGGCATGGAAAAACTCAAAAGTCATAATTTTTATGATTTTAATAGAATTACACTTTTTATGATTTAAACACAATGATAGTTTTTATGGATCAATTCAAATGTCATAATTTTAAGTACGTTAAAATTGAAATTGGATTATATGTTTGGCATCACTTTTTGAAGGCCATAGCTGTAAAGTTGTAAGTTCTTTCTCTTTTCCCCTTTAGAACACTTGGACATAAATGTGTAGTTATCTCCTCTTTCCTTCTCAGTTCCACCCATATTTTTCCTACTAAAGAACATAGAGCAAAATAACATACTTCTTCTGATCCCTCCATATTTTTAACTGAAAATGGTTGCAATATCAAGATGTTAACACTATTAGAAGATCAATCTCATAGTGTTAAAACATCAGTCTATGGAGCCAACTACTGGTTGTCCGACTTCTTAAATTGTTATATTAGCAGAATTGCCAATCCTTTTTACTTATTGTGTTTTGTTAGATTCATTTGTGCTTAAAAAACATAAGCAGGTAAGCATTCCCAAACCTCACTAAATACTCAAATAAACACAATTTCCATACACCCAAACAACTAATAATGCATTTCGTAACAAAAGAAGCAAATTTAAACATTATTTCCTACATTGTAGTAGAGATGGCAAGTTTGACCCATCTAAACTCACACTAAAGAACTACCCATTTTGACCCGAACCCAGTACCCTACCCACCTGACCAGTTCATTTTGCTACCTCTACAACAAATTCCACGAAGTAAGAAAAAATACAAATATTAACACAAAAGACCTCTTAAGAAGTTTTCTTCGAGGTTCAAACCGATCAACGACTGCGATCAAACCCGTTATGTGTGCAAGAATTTTAACATAACTTCATCTCTTCCTTCAACCAATATGTCTCAAGAATTTTAAAAGCCTTCTCGTATATTTCATTTGTTGTCATGACTCTGCAAATTCTCAATCTTTTCCAGCCCCTCAGCATCATCAATCAACTGAGCATAGAAACTAACTTCACCATTGTTTCCTAAGTTCTTCTCCACTTCACCAATCTTAAGGATGTTCTCAAGCCCTTCTACAGAGAAGGTCATAATCCTTCGCTCAAGCCATATTAAGAAAGCACACAATGGTGTTATACACCCTTGACTCACCAAATACCTACAAATCAATGTAACATTTAAGTGTGAATAGAGGTGGCATATGATATTGCCTATGCAAACTCTTTTTTTATATTGAATTCGACATTTTGGAGCAAACTAACCAATGTTTTTTTATGTTAGAATGTTACTCCGTGTTAGATTGATTCACTACCCTGTTTAAAACCAATGAATCTGACCAAAGCTTTAAAATACCTTTATGGAAGCTTCTCGATTGATACCCGTTTCCTCAATCTCAACCTTATGGCAGCTTCTCGATTGCACTCTTTCTCCTCTCCCTTTGTTCTCAGCTTCTCGACTGCCTTCTATTCTCCTGATCTGCGCAAAACCGTCAAGTCTAATCACACAAGCCGGCCACTTGTGAATGGCCAACCGTAACAGGCTTAAAACAGCTCAGACACAAATACAATGAAGTCCTGGAGAATACAATGAATTCCCGGGTCGTTTAGTCCCACGGAGACTCAATGGTGTGTAAAACACAAACTCAGACGATAGAGTGATCACTAAGGATAGTGATCGGAAAGGATTTGGATTGAATATTACACTACTGAAAAAGTTTATAAATTAAAGCGACTTAAATACAAATTAAGAAAATTAAAAAGATAAAATATATTAAATAAACGTTATCACTATATTTAAAGTGATGAACGTTTAAAACCTAAAACTTACGTTTAAATTAAAAACTACGTTAACGTACAAAATAAAACGTGAAAATAAAGAAGGAAAATACCTACGGATATAGAAAATACATTTTTACAATCCTAATTATACTAGAAAATTATTAGAAAAGAAAAATTATTTTTAAAACTATTTATGTAATTATTATTAATTAAAAACTAATTTAAACTATTTAATAATACTCTAAAATAAAAGAAAATATGAAATAAGACTAGAAAAATAAAATTAAGACTTGGAAAAATCTAAAATATGATAAAACTAATTTTAAAACAGAAAATATATTTTTTAGACTTTTTATATATTTATTACTAATTTAAAACTAATTAAAATGCTAGAAAATACTTTTTAAACTAAGAAAATTATGGAAAAATACTTTTTATGACTTATATATATATATCTTAACTTAAGAAAAATGAAAGATTATTTTTTTGGAACTTTTTCTTAATTATTTGTATTAAATGCTATTTAAAAATGCTTAAAAACTAATTAAAATTAAGAAAAATAGCAAATCAACTTAGAAAAATCTGAAAATTTCAGGAAAACTCTAAAATATTATTAGGAAGCTAGGAAAATTGGAAAAACATGGGCTTGTTTGCAAGATATTGAAACTGATGTGCAAGTGCTTATTGAAATAAGCACTTAAATAAGCAAATGGAGTCCAAAAGCTACCAACTGTTTACAAAAGCTATAATAAGCTAAGATAACTAAAATGCAACAAGTCTCAACTGTCCTAAACCTCTGGAATGCTGATTACCAAGATTTGATGAATTTGAGATAATGAGCTAAAACAGTGAGAGGGTACCAACTTGCAGCTAGGAAACAAGCACTTAAATAAGCTGGAAACTGAAAAGCAACAAATGGAACCTAGACTAGACCTGGGTGAGATCTAGTAAACCAAAGCTCAGACCTTGGGAAGCTCTTATGAGCCCTGTGCACAAGCTGCAAGAACTGAGAAAACTCAGCTTATGCTGAACATCTGTGAGCAGGGCATTTAATGCCTAAAAGAGAAGCTAGTTTTGAGCTTATAAAAAATTTATAAAATTATACTAAAATGGTGATAAGGAAGAACACCAACTGAAGTTTCTAAAACAACAAATCTCACTAAATTTGGCTTAAAAATGAAGCCAAGAAAATTCCTTCCATTTAGGCTTAAAACTGATTTTTGCCAAATTGACTTTTGAAGCAGTTGAGTATAGTTGACTTTTATGAAGTTTGAACTTGATTTGAGGACTGATATTGGTATATTATGATGAAATAAGACTAGAACAAGCTAACTCTATGGATTATAAACACAAAATTAGCTTTTGATATGAAAATGACTCAACAGGTGACTGATTAAGACAGATATAAAGGAATTTTGACTTTAGAGCTTGCAGGCACAAGAAACTAACTCAAATGAGTCAATTAGGACATAACAAACTTAAACCAACAGGACTTATCCACCAAACTAGTCTAAAGCACAGATGAAGAAGCTAATCCAAACACCACCATACATAATTGTTATGAACTAAAACTGAGATAAACTGTTGAACCAACATGAATTAAGGATCAAACTAAGTTCTCATGACCATATTACAACTATATTAACAGATTAAAACTAGTGGAGACCTCAGATACATAGACAACATAAAATGCAAAATTTCACTTGAAATGAAAATGAGATACTTACTGTCAAATGACCAACTGATTTCTAAGGCTAAACCAGGACCAAAACTAACCTATTCTAGCTTAATCTCACCCAATATCACCTACTGCATCACCCCACATCATCACCAAAACCATTCTTGACCCAGCTTGACTTTTGTTGACCATTTCACAAAGTTAACTGAAACTTAATTGTGAGCTTATAAAAAGATTTAATAAGCTTATATAAGCTTGTTGGAGCTTAAAAATAAACCTCTAAAGAGTTGAGCATAGGATTTTGAAAACCAAATTTGCAACAGTAGATAAGAAATATGAAAAATGAACACAACTTGAAATTGAAGCTTAAAATTAGATTAAACTGATAATATGACTTGAAGTTGATACAATAAAACAAAAGATAACAGATTTTCAACTAAACTAAAACATTTATTATAAAAACGACATTGAAGAAAAAAATAAAAACTAGTAGTCTTCTATTGCTTCATCTCTTGCTTCCTTTTATATTCCAAGCTTCTTTAACATGCTCTCTGAATCTATCCCACCAACTCCGAGCCCTTGGATCACTCTCATTCATCATAACCATACACTTGGATTTTGGCGCCAATTTTCTTATTAGCAGGTTTTTGCTTTAAATGGAGTTGGTTGAGATAATTAAAGGATTTTGGTGTTTAGAGGAGGTGGAGGGGACAAGGGGGATGGATAGGTGAGGAGGGGGGTTGAAAATGTTGGAAAACCATGTCTGGTTTTGAGTTTACAGGGGTGGAGAGGAGGTGCTACAGTGACTGGCGGTTTTCTCCTTATTTGACTTCTGTTGACCGTGGGTGGGTAATAACAAAAGGCCGGGTCAAGGTTTGGGCCAGCTGGTGCTTTGGACTTGGATTTGGGCCTAGTATTAACATTGTGTCCGTTTGGTTAAGTAGTAACAACAAGGACCAAAAGTGTAAATTATCCAACCTCAAGGACTGAAAGTGCCACATTTCCAAACTTCTCTCAAGGACCATACTTAACAAACATTGATAAAACAAGGACCCTTTTTGCATAAAATCCATTTTTTAAAAGTCCAAGGACTAATTTTGCAAAATTTCAAAGTTTAGGGACCTTTCTTGCCAATTGACCAAAAATTCATTCAAGGATCATTTTTAACAACTTAGAAGATTTCAGGGACCTTGAATGATAAATTTCCACATTTCTGAATTCCAGGGACTAGATTTGACAACTTTTAAAACTTGGGGGACTAAAACTGCCAATTTTGCAAATTTGATACGTTTTTCATCTGATTTTGATATTTTTGCATTTAAAACACATAAAACACTAATTTGTGATATTTTGATCATTTTGATGTGTTTCTGAGTGTTTTCAGATGATTTTGCAGTTTAGATTGTACAAAAATGATGAGTATTTAGATACTCATCATCTCCCTTCTGAGTTTTCAGTCATTCTGATCATAATTATTCAAATAAGAGTATAAAACAAACATTGAGTTATCTTTATAGAGACGATCCTAAAAAGAACATACCACCTGAACCATACCACCCCTACATTATATGTTGTTTATGTACTATTGTATAACACTCATTACATAATATGCTTTCCAACAAAGAAACTCTCATGCTGATTATTCAGAACCTGTTCCTTTATCCATATTTAATCAAATAAGCAATTTTGAAAGATATTTTAAATATCGACAAAACTGCTTAAATGCACCATAACACGATAACCAAATACGCAATTTTAAAGAATATCCCAAGTACTAAATGTATAATAAGATGAATAGCATGAAAAAAAGTAGCCAAAAATAAAAAAATAGCCAAACATGTAAAAAAAGTAAACTCACTTAAGAGCATCACCAATCGCTTAATAATAAGAAAATTCTTACATCTTTACCGTTGAGGCGAGCCATGGCTTTATTCCTGGAAATTAGACATTGTAGCGATTGGCTGTAGGCAACAAAATCAAAAGAATTACAGTTAGGACCAGAATTGTTTGAATAACGATAAAACGAACACGAAACTTATCATAGAGACGGTTGACTGCCGTTAAGAAGCTAATTAATGATATACAACAGTACTTACCCGTGGCAGGTTCCACTGCACCGCATGAACAACACCCTCCTCAATACAGCTTCCATTTGATATTACAAACTGCAATACATCTGCACATCAAGTGGTACCCTTCTTAACCGTTTGTCGATTAAGGGGGTGTTTGGGATTAATATTTAATACTGTTTATCTGCTTAAAATAAGCATGTAACACATCATTGGTTTTGAGTACTTTTCCAGTCTATATACCTTGGTTAGTTTATCGTGTCAATGTTACCCATTTTGACATTTTTAAGTATATAAGAAGCATTAACACGATCTTCATTCAATGATACATGATAATGGAACATATAGTGAAACAAAAACATACCTTCACCACACTAAAAACATATAAAACTATAAGCATCGCTCTTTTGATTTAGAAGCCCAGTGTTTGCATATTCTGAAACATATCCAAATGGTCCGATTACTCTTGCGCTTCGTGCAAATATGCAAGCCTGCAAATATGCAATTAATTGTTTGATGAGATTATTGATAAAATCCCACATAAAAACGACAGGAAATAGAAACTTTTGAAAGCTTACCGAAAACCCAAACTCCTCAAGAATTTCATACTAATAATAATAACAGGTTTTTTGTGATCGAAATAATCATATATTATAATCCCTAAAATGTATCAATTAGCAGCCATCGACACCATCATATTAACATAAAATCCTTTAATCTGCTCAAGGATCAAACAAATTAGTGATACCACTACTTATATTAGTCTTCCGGTTACATGCCTCATTTACCGTGCTTCAGTAATAACATTTACAACAGACATTTTATACCTATTTTGGGTCAGTTTAACACTCCTATTGTACCAGAATTTAGTGAGCTTTGGTTTCCCACTCCAAAGGCAATTGCAGCAGCCATCAACTCCACCATATTAGCATCTATTCCTGCAGCAAATATCTGCAAAAAGAATTGTATACAGGGGATGGCAAAACCCTAAAAAAACTAATAGATGTGAATACTTACTAATCGAATGATGTAATGTTTCGATTGAAACTAAATGGAGACTTTGAGATAGGGCATCGTACACCTGCAAATCAAATTCATTACTTGTTTTAGTTTGATGAACCCAAAAAATCAAATTGTGGAATGATTTGAAAAGGATTTCGTTTTAATTTTTGAGCCGCGGAATGTTTTAATCCAGAATTGTTTTGATTTTGAATCGATCGAATGGTATGAAATTAACGCATATACATTGAATGCTATTTAATCCTTTACAAAAATCAAATGGGAGATATTAGTATGCAATATTGAACACAGTGGGAGACATTAGTCTTAAATCTTAATCCATACTATCACCCTTATTTTAGTTAAGGTCGTGGACACAATAATGAATTTCATATGACAAATTTCACCACTTCTAAGAACGTGAAAGATACAGAAAAATTATATGGATTTAGATTTGACTATAATTGATTGGGAATCATACCTCTCTACCCGTTCATCTGCACCACAACTTTTGGTTTAGTAATCATCACTCGAGACATGCTTGTCTGGTCAACATACCCGACCTCCAACTTCCTGCACGTGTAGTCCATCACAAAGTCTGTTAGTAAATTCCTTCTATTTATAGGAGCGCGTGCTTTAAATACATACTCCAAACAACCTACAACGGAAAAGACACTTACCAAAAGATGCAGTACTCCAATCAGTTCCCGACTTCATCGTCGCTTCAAATTCCTCATAGCTAATCTGTCCATCCTGAAGCCATGAGAATGTCAGGATTAAATGAATGAAAGCATCATCGTCTTTTAAAGAAACCGAGTTCCCAATATGATCTAAAGCCGAACTACCAACACAAATATCAAGATTTAAATGTATTTCAAAGTCTTAACTCTTTGGATGCCTACAACAGGTTGCACTGCTCCCACGTTAAAGCAAAAAAGTTCATTAAGTTATGCTTTTTTTCTCGGATTTTCCATTCCATTGGCATTGGAGTATTTGGGTCTTTGGGATGGCTTATTAAAACTGCGTATGCCTTTTCAAATATGGTGTTTTTTTTAACGAATTCAAATATGGTGTTTAAGAAAGCAACTTTGAGCTTATCATTAGAACCTATTAATTGCACACATAAATGATCACATGTATTTTAAATAAGCAATACCACAGATCCACAAAAAACTTATTTGTTGTATCAAAAGGCAATATATGCAGTTTTAGAGGATGCTTAGAACTGCTTATCTAATCTTTGACATTCAGATCAAAATAAAATTTCAGTCCTTATGATACAAATATATCATATGTTGACCATGACAATGTTGATTATGACGAACATGAGAAAATGCAATATAAAGCCCGCCAAAGAATTGAGTTATTAAACAAATTAAAAAGATTTAATAAATAAAATACAATTGTGTCCAGGTTATAACCAACCTGCTTAAATCATCGACCTAAACAAAAAGAAAAAATTAGAGAAAGTGCAACCTCTCTTGTTGGCCCTCTAAAAAATTAAAATTAAACAAAGCAAAATCTATTATAAATGAATCGAAACGAAATAAAATTGGTTATTAAAAAACAAAACACATAAAAATAGATGTGGTACTTACCAATTCTGTTGGTGGACAACATAGAAATCACCCACTGGCATAGATCGGCTTTTTGGGGATGTTGAAACTGCTTGAATCGAAGATATGGAACCAACCAAAAGTGTTTTGTGATATTTTTTGAATTTCTGGAATTATAGCATGATTTGAAATGTGTAGATGAAGTTTGAATCGTTTGTCGGAACTATCTCGTATAGTAGAATCCCCAATTCTCTTTTTAGGGTTCTTATAAATCACGAACGTATTATAATTGGATGAGAAGCCATTGTAGATTGATACTGGAAGCCTGTAAAATAAAAAAGTAAGAATGCAATCAGTTCAACTTCGACCTATATCTAATCATAACATGTAAAAAGAGAATAAAGAATTGCAAATGTAGAGGATGAAGATATTTAGTTTGGGTTTTCAATCATGTATTTATATGAGCAGAATGCACAGAGTTATTGGTCTAGAGGATTTGTAACTGACTGGCACAAATCTTGTGGAGGAAGAATTAAGAAGAAGAGGAGCGTATAGATTGATTGGTATTCAATACCTTACAAAAATAAACCAAAGAGGAGCGTCTTTGATTGTTTCACTTTGTGTCTTACTTTCACTTTAAAAACCTCCTGCATAAAAAAATTGTACTTTGAAGCTAATTAAGGTATGGCATTAAACCATTTTTTAATGCAATGTGCTTAGTAGGGCTTGTACAAAAGCTTATTTTATTAGAGATAATAGATGGTCTATGATAGGGCTGAGCGTCGGTCATAAACCGAACCGAGAAAACCGAGGACCGAAAACCGTGAAAAACGTGAACCGAAACTGAACCGAATGTTATCGGTTCGGTTCGGTTTTGTCGGTCTAGGTGTATTTTGGCATGTTTTTGTCGGTTTTGGGCCGAACCGGACCGAACCGAACCGACCCGAAACCGAAAGCATGTAAAACCTGAAACCGAAACCGAACCGACGGGCCGTCGGTCCGGTTCGGTTTTTGTCGGTTTGGTCAGTTTCGTCGGTTCAATTCGGTTTTGAACCTTCGGTGTTCAGCCCTAGTCTATGATGTAGGTTGTTTTTCTCAGTAGTGTTAGAGAAATGGATGCATTCACCTATAAGCGCGGGTTATATATAGATGTTGTTGCATAAGCTTTTACTCTATATCATTTATATAACATAACATAAAAAAAATACTTTTTTCCAATAATATTCTTATAATACACCACCAAAAAACCATGTTCGCTCCACTTTTTACACAAAAAAGAAAACGGAAAGAAATTCGGGTCACACCCATTATCTCAACAACATCGGCACCTATAACACAACTATAACACAAGAGTCGGTGCAGTGATAACGGTGTTATAGGAACCATGTCACGTATAGCATAATACATGTAACGTGCACCATGCCCTCTTATGCTTTGGAGTATTATTAGTTCTTTCTAAGCAGCGAGCACGCCCCTATTACGTGGTCATGTTAAACGTTACACCGGCTCAAACTGTATTTAGAAACACTATGCGCATGTTAAAACACTTAAATAAACAATTACTAATTGGTTGCACTTTTTGGACATTTTGATTGAGAGAATGATTGAAAAGTCTAATTGTGACTATTTTGCGTCTAGATTAACGTGACAGTAATTTATTTGTTTGTGAAGAAAATGAGTCCATGTGTTGTTAAGAAGAGAACGTTGCCAGGTTCGATTAAACATATAATTAGTCGTACCAATTATGCATTTCAATCAATACTTTTTTATTGTAATTAGCATCATGCACACACATAACAACATCACTAAATAGTTTTGGTTTGCTTTTTTGACAATTCTTGATGACTAACAGTTGTCTTTGATTTGAAAATTCAGAAAGGTACAAATTATGTGTATGTTGGTACAAGGGGGTGTTTGATAGCAGTTGAATGACATTACTCAAAGCCCATCTCCTAGTCCGGTCATTAAAGATATTGTTTGGTAACAGAAAAAGTAGCGTTAAATGAGCCAATTAAGTAATGAACAGGCCATGATACGATGTGCAGCTCTATCATTCAGTGCCTATTTATTTATAATACATTCAACAACACTTTGCATTTCTTATGTTATTTTTGTTTTTGTTATTATCTCTTTTGCTAGTAATTTTTAATTTTAGCCATCGAGTTATACTAAATACCGTTTTACTTCATTTCAAATTGAATTTACATATCTTATATTATTGTATTTTAACTATTTTCAATGACACTAAATAACCCTTTTTTAATTTTAATTTGTAATAACTTTAAACATTGAAAAAAAATAAAAAGTTCATTCGTTATTATACTAAAAAGGAGAGCTCAAAGTATAGATTATTTATTTTTTATTTATTTTTTTTACTGCACATTCAGGATACTAATCAAACAATTATTTTCAGATCATGTTCATTCAGTGTATTTGATTCATTCAGAATCGTTGATTTACTCAGCGCTAAATCATATTGATTCGTCAAACAGCCTTTGAGTATCTCTTAAATAATAAGAGATTTCTAAAAGATGGAAAAAGAAGATTAAAAATTCAATTGAACCCACGTGAGTTAGTAATTCTGCTTACGTGGCTAAATTGAGCATTATCATTGGCCAATAACAAGTTGGCTTCAATTTGATCAAACTCATCTAAATTACATCCAACAAATAAATATGTATAAAAAAACCTTGTCAATTTTGTAAAAAAGCTTTAAAAAAAAGAGTAATTCATAATACTTTAGTTGTTAAATTTTATACACACTATATGGAAACAAGAATACTTATCAGTTTCATGTTTTTAAATAGCTTTATAAATTTAATAAATATCCATGTACACTTTATATTTAAAAAAAAAATACAACAATATGTTGTTAATTATAAAGATTATTATAAGTATATAGTAAATTAATATATTTGCACAATATTATAAATATAAAAAGAAAAACACGAGTTACTGTGACATGTAATGATTACATGACATTATAAATATATGACCGACTCATGTTATTCCTTTTTATGATTTAAGTAAGGATATCTAGTAAAGTAGTATTTTTATTTATTCAGATTCAATAACGACTTATGTTATTCCTCTTTAAAGTTTAACCATCGCACATGTTAAAAAATTTAATATGGCTAAAATTATTATTAACATGTTATAAATATCAAAAATGACTGAACGACTTCAAAAGTATCTAGATAAAAATAAATAAACAAGATTGTACATATGATAACGACACATATGTTTTCAAGGTAATTATGTGTTACTATACATACATAATGTCCACAACATAATACCAATAGTCAAATTTAAACAACGTTATACTGAACATGCCAGTTAAATAAAATCAAATCCTTTATATAACAAAAATCTATACAAAATATTAATCGATATTAACACATAATAAAAGAAAATATGTAAAACCTCATGTGTGCACAGTTATTACGACTATACATGTATTAAACATTACAAAACATTATCTGCAAAATTAAAATATAAGATTTATCAAATTTGTTTTCACAAATTAATATCTATCGAAAAATGAATATATAGGACCCGTTTAATATGGGGTAGTCTCTTTTGGATTTGGTTTAGAATACAAAACCCCACGTTTGTTTAAAAAGCGTGATTTGTAAATTGGGACTCATGCCTGATGGACCTACATTTTTAAAATCCCCTCTAGCTTTTCGGGTTTAGAATTTTCTCTGGGACTCACTCTAACTTCTCTCTATCTCTCTCTTAACTTTATCATAAAAATAATTTAAATAATAATTTATTTACTATATCATATATTTTATTTTTTCTATATGAAATCCAAATTCAAATCCTAATCCAGATTTTAATCACAAACCATCTACAAACCAAACGGGCACATAGTTGGTTTAAAATAACGAATGACCCAGACAATGCCGATATTAAAAGCAATGACTTAGTGACTTACCATCATCGAGTTGTGAAACATAAGACCATCCCTATATTATCATCACCTTCGATATCCAAATTATGATTCATTCCATTTGAATAAATCATAAGATCATCCAGTTGCACTAAAACCTAATAAATTCTACAAACTTCTTTATGTGAAATTTCATGAAACACTTGATGCGGACTTTCTTTCCCAACAACTAATTTGTAGTTCTAATGCTTACCGTCATTAAAAAGATTTCATAATCGAATTTAGTTCAAGAAAATCCTAACTAAATAACACATAGGTTAACAATTAACAAAGTAAATATTTTTTTTATATCAAAATAATTAGATACAAAAAACAAATTCTACTAAGATTATGGGATTGAATACGTACCAACATCTTCTTCTGATAAGTTGTGTATTTAACAAGTCTTTTACAATTGTAATTGATGGTGTAAACAATTTAGGTAAAAGCTACCTATATATTAGATTTTTTTAGCGAAAGTATATTAGATTGAATGGATGAATTATGATGATCGGTTGTTATTCGAGAGAATGATGGCCGAGATCTTTTTTTGGATGGTAAAAGTTGTGTTGTCAGCTAGCGAATGTAGAAATGATGAACAATTCAGTATCAAGTAGTATAAAGTGTCTCTTGAAAACCTAATTGTGTTTGAATAAATGAGTTGCCATGTTTTTTTAATGATGATATGGTTTTGTTTGTTTTTTTGTTTTTGTTTATTATTATTATTATTATTATTATTATTATTATTATTATTATTATTATTATTATTATTATTATTATTATTATTATTATTAATCACATTTTTATTAAAAACTCATAGGATTACAAAAGATTGGTGGGGAGCCTCGAAACCAACTAAGCTCCCACACCTCTAGCAATGGTAAAACCAATCCTATTAAAGATATGAACTGCTGCACGCGCTCCAATGTCCTGGGTCATAGAGAAACGCCGAACCCGCTTAAGTAAGGTGACTGCATCTTTCTCAAGTTCTCCAAAGGAAGAAAAAGAGAAAGGGAGAAACCCATATCCAATATCCGCACATTTAGCATCGTACTTGACCCGTTTGCGCATTATTATTATTATTATTATTATTATTATTATTATTATTATTATTATTATTATTATTATTATTATGGGTTAATATACACAAAGGTTACTAAAGTTTACGGGAAATTTGTCCTAAGTCACTAAATCTTTTTTGTTGTTATTCAGGTTACTCAAGTTAACGGGTTTATTATATGGGTTACTAAACGTTTAAAAAAGTGACATTCTTGTTACTACGAGGGTGGGCAACCGGATGATTTACCAGTTCCCTTGTCCACGTCATTACTATAGTTTGAGATGTTACAAGCAAGTTACTATAGTTCAAAGGGTTTATTAAATAGGTTACTGAACTTTAAAAAAAAGTTACTATCCGTTTTTATACATTTATGTATGTTTTATCTGTTTTCGTTTTTTTTTTTTTTTTTTTTTTTTTTTTTTTTTTTTTTTTATGTTTTCGTTTTATACGTATTTATACATTGTGTACGTTTTCTTTGTTGTCGTTCTTTTTTTTTTTACGTTTTTCGTATATTTCCGTATGTTTTTTTACGTTTCTATTCGTTTTTATACGTTTTTGTATGCATTTCTCTGTTGTCGTACCTTTTTTTTTTTACGTTTTAGTACATTTCCGTACATTTTTGTATATATGTTTGTCCATTTTTGTATGTATTTATCCGTTTTTATATGTGTGTGTACGTTTTTCTCTATACCTTTTTACGTTTTCATACATTACTGTATGGTTTTGTATATTTTCGTTCATTTTCATACATTATCTTACGTTGTCATACTATCTTTGTCCCAAATTTTATGTCCATTTTGACTTTTCCAATCAAACTTTGACTTTAAATATATTATTTTGTATTATATAATACTTGATGAAAGTTATACCAATGAAAATACATTTAAAACCTAATTTCATTTATATATTTTACAACAAGTATTATATAATATAAAAAGATATATTTAAGGTCAAAGTTTAATTAAAAAAGTCAAAATGGACATAAAATTTGGGACGAAGGGAGTACTATTTTTACGTTATTCTACACCTTTGTATGTTTTATACATTTTTATGTTTTATATGTTTTATACGTATGTATGTTTTATATGTTTTATCCGCTTTTATACGTTTTTATGTTTTATATGTTTTTATGTTCTATATGTTTTATCTTCTTTAATACGTTTGTATGTTTTATACGTTTTTACGTATAAAAATGTAAGAAAACATATAACAATGTCCAAAAACGTATAATAACATCCAAAAATGTATAATAACGTATGAAAACATATCAAAACAAAAATTACTTCCAAAAAAGTCTAATAGCGTCCAATTATGTAAAAAAAAATATAGAAATGTGTGCAAAATTGTAAAAAAACATGCAAAAACAGAAAAAAATGTAAAAGAATGTAAACGTATAATAACGTCCAAAAAGTTGTTGTAAAAAAAACGTATAATAATATACACAATTTTAGCAACTTATTTCTATATTAACTTAAATGTAAAAGAATGTAAGCGTATAGTAACTCAAATGAACATTTTGGCAAACTTTAGTAACTTATTTGTATATTAACCCATTTTTTAATATAAATGAAAGCTAAAATATTTGTCACGTAGTATTATTACCGGTAATTCTAGGTTACCAAAACAAGAGTAACAAATATAACCGGTCACGAAAAATTGAGTAACCTGAATAGCAACAAAAAAATTTAGTGACTTAGCACAAATTTCCCGTAAACTTTAGTAACTTTTGTGTATATTAACCTTATTATTATTATTATTATTATTATTATTATTATTATTATTATTATTATTTGGACTTGCAAATTATTGTCTAATATATAGTGTGGAGATACAAATGAATTTTAAGGCTTAAAAAAAGAATAAAATATTCACATTAAGTTTGCCTCAAATTTTTTATTTAAAATGAAACTTTATGCGATAAATATAATAATATGAATAGAAGTAGTAAATATGAAAGTTTTAGAGTGGGATCTAGTGTTTGTTGACAAATTGGGTTTCTTTAAGTGGCCAACATGAGTGTTCCTTATATTAGCATGGGCAAATGATTTAAAGTAATATAAAGATCTTATCCTTGAGCAAGCTTTATGTGCATTCTTAAAGATTAACAACTATTTGTAAGTACAAAACTAGATCTACCTCTTTCTTTTCTTGTCTCTTGCCTTTTTAACATGAAAGTTGAGTGGGATGAGACTACATACAATTATTGGACCTCTTATCATATATTTTATCACAAAACAACATATTTGCAATATACTCATCGAATTAATATCTATTTGCAATAGACATTTCAATAGCAGGAAGGGGTCAACTTTCATAGAGGTCTAAACCGAAGCTTCAAAATGAGGTCTTTTTTATCAATGTTATTTGCTGAAAAACCGTGTATATAAAATTTACATTTCCAGCATTTTTTATGCAAAATCTTTGATTAAGGTTTTAAAATCAATATGGTATAATATTTCATTTTCAGTCGACAAATAAGTAAATCGATTTGATATCTCTGGTGACATTTTCAATCTTAAATAATTTTTAATTAACTATAATTTTGGAATGTGTAAGTTTTGAAAGCAACTTTCGATTGAAAAAGGATACATGAGGCGATGAGACAAAACTTAGAGTGAAAGCATCATTGGGAAAAACTAAAGTCGATTTATTGATGCAAATGGTTAAATGTTAATGATAACAGTCTTATAATCATGCTTCAAATAGTCTTGTTAATTTAATCTTTGCCTTTTTATATAAAAAATTGGCCTTTTATGCACTTAATTAATGGCTTAATTAACTTGTATGCTTCAAAAGTACAAACAAGGCCAAAATTTTGGTGACTTAACATTTATCGAAACATTGAGGCGATACCTAATCAGATATTTTACACTCTGTTCTCAAGCAAAAATAGGAAGAAAGTGAAAGTAAAGTAAAGAAAGAAAGAAAAAGAAAAGTTCACTTTCACCTCAAAACTGGAGTAAAATTTTTCAAAGCAGAATTTCACCATTTTCTCTCATTTACTTTCACTTTACTTCTTTAAGAAAAACTTGAGAACACAACTAAAATCACTTTCTTTCACTTTCATCCATTTTACTTAATTTGAGAACACAGTGTTAAGATAACGGCCAAAAAAACACGAGATTAACTTTAAATATATACAAGGTCTTGAGAAATGAGGAGTGTTCGAAAATTGAAGGCTAATGATCATAGCTTTATCTGCTTTACCCTTTAGCAACCATTGTTTAATAGGAATTTATGTTCTTATTATCAACAAACCTTATAGACACTTAACTTATACAATGTTTATTTTTATAATCTTACCTATTATTTGGATACGAAAAAATAACAGGTTCATTATGTGTAAAAACATATATGAAACTTTACTTTATATTCCAATTATAGTGGATTTCTGTTTCATGTATAAGCTACATGAGAAAGACAAATACTTTGAATCTAATAATACATATGTGATGGTGGAACATTTTATGTTACTGTAAATTTGAATTTAATAATACATATGTGATGGTGGAACATTTTATGTTACAGTAAAAAAAATTATATATATTTGAAATAAGTATGAAGTAAAAAAGGTTTATAACTTGATGATTTGTTTATAAGCTCAATTAAATTACCCAAAGAGTTCCGCCTCTGAATGCAATACAATGGCAAAAGGTATTCCTATTGTAGTGATGGTGCTTGGTTTTGTACAAAAGAATAAAAAATAACCCGGTCAAAAAGAAACTTTTTTACCTAATAACACCTAAGTTATCTCCACTAATGATTTGATGGTAGTGGGCTAACACATAATTACGTTTAATGTTTAATTGAATTTATTTTCAACAATGTTAATTGATGAGTTTAGGAAGAAGCAGGCACTATGGATCAGTAACATTGCTATGTGGCTCTAGTCACGCGATCATGTCGATAAACATGCATAAGATGAACGGAGACCACATTCTTGATTTGATCATGTGTCTTTTTCTTCTAATGAGTCTAATTAGATACGAAGACAAGAATTAAGAATACACGTTCTCTCGACCTTCTTCCTACTGATAACATAAAATGATATCTCTTTAAAGTTTGAAAGGGAGAGAAATTACATTTTATAAACATTCATGATAAGTTAATCGAAAATAATTATGGAGTAGTGAAGGGAATGCTTGTTTAATATATGTAACGTAATATACGAAATAAAGTACGAGAGAGGGGTAGAAGTTCGTGGGTTGACTAGTTACTTACATTTGGGCAATTAAGCATTGCGTTATACTTAACCAACCATGTTTATTCATTATCATTTCTATTTCCTGCCTTTCCAACCAAGTACCCCCTAACATTTTTTTTTTTTTTTTAGATAAAAAAAACTATCCTATGTTTTTAGAAAAACAAATCTAAATATACATAGCTAGATTCGGATTATACTTACCCATGCAAGTGTATATACGTGAGTCGTGAACTTTACTTTTAAGGTGGTTACAGATTTTGGCTTAATTAACATGTTGTCACAGCAATTTTTACATTTTCGTGCTAACAATATCGGGCTACGTTGGGCTTACATGATTATTATGAATTAGGGCTTGGGCAGCTCTTTACATTAATATCTGGCCCACTAATTCATGACTAAGCTTGATATGTTATAAAATGGACAAGTTGATAACTATCCGACATCTTGCGTTGTCATTTCTTGGTCCGAAAAGTTGTTTACCAACATGATAGGCATGGCTAGTTTTAAAATGAAGGGTCAATATTGTGACATAAAGGTTTGTGATATTCATGCCAGGATAGCAATGTCAAACGACGTTCAAGAAGAAGTATAATGATCATAACAATTGGGTATCAAAAGCTACTGTAACACACTTTATTTATGAAGTGCAACTTGTCAATTGGTTCGTAAATATACAAATACCTATAGAAAGAATCCAAACAACCGCAGATGTATGCTTCTTAACTAAAACATGACACATTTTATTCTCTAATACTAGGCAAAGTTTAACATTAATGTTTTCAAACACTTGGTTAGGTTTCGTTGATTTAAATTAATGTCACGGTTTAGTACATACATGCTCTTATATCAAAAAGTAGATAATAAATGTTTATGAAAATTTGCAATAGTGACATCCAAAATGATATTTATTTACAAATTGACTCAACTTTGTGTCATATGGTTGAAACTAGGTATTGAATTACGCTTTTACAAGTTTACCTTTCTGCACTTGCTGTACACATATTTCTCGCTTATTTATTATTTTATTAAATAGCCCACCCAAAGTAACATAAGCGACTGTCTCTCCCCGAACACACCTCTATTCTTCCCGAAAATTACACCGTATTCACCGCCGTCTCATTCCGATCATGTGATACCCGTCTCATCCGTTTTCATGCACATCAGATTTCGACCGGATCGAAATTGGAGATACTACGATCCAGTTGCGAAGTAAGGGTCGCATGACAAAGAAACGAGACCCGTTCTTACCTAACGGTTTCTACACTGCGACCGACTAATGAAAAAAAATTGAAATCATGCTTTTGTTCCCTGTAAATACTTGCTTATTTGCTTAAAAACCAAAGAATCATAATCAGTTACATATCATTTTATTTCACTTCAAAATTTCCCATATTTCTTCATCATGTTTATCAAATGCATTCTTAAATGCTACTCAATACTGTCTAGAAACACAAACCGTAATGACTCGTATTTTTCAGGTCATTACTCAACCATAAATTCAAAAAAATTTACTTTGAATACTTGAAATTATACTTTTACGTATAACCATTAGGCTAAAGCGCGTAAACCGAAAAACAACTTTAAACGTAAACCGGCACTAGTCTACGTTTAGTCTACATCAAACATGTACTATATGACTTTTATAAGCAAGTTTTATAAGTCTACACAGTTGGTTTTACAAGTTTTATGTAAAACGCATACGTCTTGCATTTACGTACATGCATGCATGCAACACTTAACCAATATCCCCACTACCCTCATTTATACACTATAACACTTATATAACACTTCATGTAATAAATAAATCTCCCCCTAGTCACTCATGACCGGCCCTCCCCATGGGGTAGCACACTAAGTGATTTTTTATTTTTAAAAGTCTCATTTCCATATGTGTGTATGTTTGGTTTAGTCCCTTTCTTGCTTTAGTCTTCTCCAATCAAATTTCCAAGCAAACATAGCACATAAAACCTTACATTGAATTAGTATAACATTTCCTTGTGACTAGTAAAGTCATTCAAACATAACCATATTTGTACTTATAAAAAGGAAGTCTTATGTAGCCATTTCTTCACTTAAAAAAACTCAAAACTATATCTTTCTCTCCTTCCTTTTGCATGGTAGATAACACAAGAAACTTAGGAGATTTCAAGTCTTTGTTTGGGTGTTTTGCAAAGGTCTTTGGTTAAGGTTTGAAAAGCTAGGGTTTGGAGTTTTTAGTTAGGGGTTTATTGTGATTCTTGGGTTCATTTGTTCACCATCCATTCACCAACTTCTTGTAAGCATCCATGACTTATTTCACTTCATTTACATGCTTATTTATCATTTCATGTTGTTTTTATATCACCTTTATATATATTGTGTGTTGAAATTTGATTTAAACATATGGTACAAAACCCTAAATTTGGACAGTTTAGAACAGTCAACTCTTTTGATATAGAAAACTATTTTCTAGACAAATTCCTATGGTACACACTTAGATACATATCTTAGGAAGTTCCCCGTCGAATTTCATAATTTTTGGAGTTGGTTTAGTATTTTTAACAAGTGATATGGGATCGGTTGTCAAAACCGACACAAAACTGAATTCTAGATTTAGATCGTATAAATCACCAGCTTAGGATCAATCGACCCTTTTGAACTTTTTGTATACAAGACCTTTACTTAAATGAGATACGGCCCGCAAAAATTGAGTTATGAATCCTGGAATCTAACAATTTTTAGACCCGTATGTATTTTGAATTTTCGGGAATAATTGGTGAAGAACTAAGACAAATGGCCTACAATTTTGGAAAGTAGACTAAAAAACGCTCAACTTACGATTTTGAACCAAAAGATTTCATTAGAAAACAAGTGACTTATAGCCCAACGAAGTCAGAAAACTTTCTGAAAATGTATAACAGTAGGTCCGAATGTAAAATGGTATAAACCGATATCTAAAACATGTTTTCATTTATCGAGGTCTTAATATATTGAAAGTAGACATATTCACCTACGTTTAGAGAGTTTAACGATTAAAAAACGAACTTCAAACGAAGTAGATACGCTCATTCAAAGTTGGGTTTAAAATGAATGAACTTTGTTTTCGAGTTTTAATACCACAAATGTGGTTTTTCTTAAACTTTTAACTTACGTAACTTTATAAAACCTCACTACAAGTATATAAGGGTGATAAAACTTTTTAAAACTCATATGCGCTTATCTAGGTCGCGTTTCGGATTCCTTGTCGTTGAACTCACATTACATCACACATTACTTACTCAAGGTGAGTTTCATAGTGCCGCTTTTACATGTTTATACTTATTTTTTAATATTCGGGATGAGAATATATGGACACAAGTGCATAAAACATTTACCTATTGCCTAAGTTACCACATTAGCCATTAAGTTTTATCATGAACCGTTAATTACTTATATGCGCGAATATTGTGAATAGATTTATTGGATTGACACCCCCGTCCGGGTTGGTTGCGCCAAATGGTTAAACGGACGCATATCATTTGGGAACATTGGGTGTTTGGCTAGACACCTTCAGGGGCATTCATATGTGCTTTTATGCATACAGAACACGTTAAGGCTTCAGAGTCATGAGATTAGGGCAATAGTAACACTTTTTCCATTACATTGTATTTGTTATAATGGTTATACATAACAATCCTGTGGTCCGCACTTGACATTTACATTTACTTAAACTTATGAAGTCACCAAAATTATAGACATTTCTATAATATATTCCTTAGGTGCTTAATGTTTGCTTGGTCTAGCATGCATGGAGTCCATACTTAGAGTCGTCATTGGCGGTCACATTCACGAAGCTTTTACTACATGGAATTTATATATCATTTGACTATGTTTTTTCAAAAACTCTTTTTATGTTGATGTGGAATTTGAGAACAATTTTATTTGAAAAATATGTTGTTTTAATTTATCAAATGGTATGTCTTTTTAAAATGGCTCATATAGAGGTCATTCTTTATATTCTTGTCTTTATGCTATGAATGTCATGCCCTGGTTACCTTTTGGCTGCGATATTTTAGGGGTGTCACACAAACCCAAAAGTTTCAAAGGTTAACGACAGAGTTCAAAGGAACCACAAAGCTCAACGACATAGTTCATCTTTGCCCTTGAATTTATCGATGGTTACCAGGGCGGTAATTCCAGGTCATTAAGTTAGACGGTAGTCTAAAAGTTTAACATGTTTTTTCCTTTCATAATTTATGACGTATAACACGTACAGCAGGCCTACTAGGCTTAGCCCATGCTATACACATACTGGGTCCAGGCCCAACAACGAAAACAACCACTAGTACTGGATCACTTATAAGCCCAATAACAAAATTGGATGCGGTCCGGACTCAAAGACGCACGCAGAATGACTAGCGGACCAAACCTTTGGCCTTGTAAAGCATTATGTGTTCGCATCCGCGATTATTACGAAACCTTGCCCGAAAAAGGTCCCACTTCGGCCACTAACTTTTATATGCGAGTTGTTAGAAAACCCTAACGGTGAGCCTCTTAGGGTGAGCCTCGCCTATAAAAGGGGCTCTAACCCCCTCACAAGGTACAAATTTCTCTCTCATAATAACACACACTCTTATTATCTCTGAAAAGAATGCGTACTTACTCTCACGCCGGAGCTTAATCGTGGGGTCCGTCCCCACGGTAAGGCTAACGGTTTACTCTCACTTGTGCAGAGATTCAATCAATCACTTGCATTAGTACACGATTAACCCATCAACAACTTGTTGCCCAATCCAAAAAGCATCGTAAACACTCTTTATAACCCGTCATACTTTTTGTACTAACAAGTTTGTGCCATCCGTGGGACCAGTACACAAATGTTTTCTTAAAAAATACTCACCATGGGAACTCGGTCCGAGTCTACCCTCGCTCCCGTATCTACTATGCGGAACACGGCGGGAAGAGAAAATTACGTGACTCTGACGGAGCTTGAGGGACCTACGTCCGACGCAGCCCTCAGGAAATACTGCGACAAGTATTATGACCAGATCTTGCCAATTGTGACAGAAAAAGTTCGGAAGCAGGAAGAGAGGGCCTAAGCGTTGAACGCCATGAAAACTCGGCTAGACTTCCATGAAGCTTCACAACATTCAGAGTCGGGAAGGCCGACCGGAAGGAGAGATTTGATGAAAAGGCTCGAGTCTAAGAAGCACCGGGGCACACTAGAAGGTCTAGATCAGAGGCATAGTCCGTCTAGGTCGCCAAGAAAGAACGATGCAGAACGAGAGGCGATGTTTAAAAGGCTATGCAAAGGTGTGTTCCATAGACTAGGAGACAAGGAAAAAAGCATCTCCGTGTACTCTGAAGATCCCACAAGATCAAATCGTCACGGTTACCAAAGAGAAGAGGAAAGCTGCTACCATAGCTCCTACTCACGAAGAACAAAACCTAATTCTAGTAGGCATGGAGACAGTCGGATGTACTCGCGGAAGACAGGTCAAATTTTCGAGAGTGAAAATAGCGGAAGCGGACATTGGAGGTCCGGATCCAAAAAACAGAAGTCAAGTATTGACGACGATGATCTGGCCAGACCATGGGTATGCAAGGAGACTGATCCATTCACTCCACGCATTCGTTACTTCGACATGCCTAAGAGAAAACATATGCCTACTAATGTGAAAACGTACGACGAAAGTGAAGACCCAGAAGATCATCTCAAGATCTTTTAAGCGGCAGAAAAAGTAGAACGTTGGGCCATGCCAACCTTGTCTCACATGTTCAACTCCACGCTCACTGAATCCGCTAGGGTTTGGTTTGACGACCTTCCGCCAGAATCTGTGGATAGCTACGACGAGTTGAAAGAGGTCTTCCTGGCTAATTTCCTCCAACAAAAGAAGTGCATCAAGGATCCTGTGGAGCTCCACCACATCAAGCAAAAGGATGGAGAGACTACAGAAGACTTCGTCAAAAGATTCAAGGCAGAAAGTAAGGATGTCAAAGGAGCCCCGAAGGTCATGAAAATCTCAAGTTTCATGCACGGGATCACTAATCCCAAGTTGATCAAGCGCTTGCATGATAAAATACCCAAATCAGTGGATGAAATGATGAGGGTAACCGCATCCTTCCTCCGAGGAAAGGTAGCCACAGGCAACCATGAAAAGAAGAGGTCGCTTCCTCATGTACTGTGGAAACCAAGCGAACTAGGGCAAAAACAAGGTTTCAAGAAAGAAGGATTTAAAAACCAACTCAGAACAGAAAGGAAGCAAGATAGGTTCACTATCCTCTCCAAAACACCGAAAGAAATCTTGTCACTAGAAAAAGCAAAATTCAAAACTCCTCTTCCAATGATCACACCGGTCGAAAAAAGAAACGCCAACAAGTACTGTGAATTTTATGCCAAGTCGGGCATAACACAGATGAATGCATGCACCTGAAAAGACAAATAGAAGAGTTACTCAATAATGGGAAGTTGTAAAATGTAATAAAAAAATTGAAGCAGAACAGCGGAAAGGACTAGCCCAAGGCGCCTAAGAAGGGAGAGAAATCCGGAAAGGACAAACCTCTCGCAATCCTAATGGTACAAAACCAGCAGCGAGTAACACGACAAAGAATCACACAAAGTTTTTCTCCCAACCCCAACATCTCATTCCCACCACTAACCAAAGAAGAAGGAAATGAGGGGCCAATGATAATCGGAGCAGAAATTGAGGGGCACTTCTTACACCGTATGTACATTGAAGTGTTGATCCTAGTTGAGCAAACGATCTAATATAGAAACTGACTTAAACAAAGACTTATTAAGTATCACGCGGAATTTAATACTTAATCTTAAGAAGACGAACAATGAACATTCAACACCTCAATATTATTATTAATACGAATACTCTAACCAGTATTAGGGTTTTACAACCTTGAAGTGTATCGACCTTAGATATAAAAACATACGTATATCTAATCTACCCTAGGACCTCCTTTTATAGGCTAAGGTGTCCTTTACATTATACAATACGTAACCTACAAGATAAATATCTTTTCCATATTTATCTAATACAGAATACTAAACCGACTATACAAGACTAGCAGTGGTTACATTACAATATCCGTGGTTACACAATACTACTAGCCGCGGTTTGTCTTCAGCAGTGGATTCATTCTTCTGTCCGTGGTTTCATCAACTCTGTCCGTGGTTCTAACACTTAGAATAATTCTTGATCAAAGGAACCAAAAACCCAACAATCCTCCCCTAAACTTGATACATTCAAATAGAATTCTCAAGTTTCCTTTAAGCTCAAAACATCTGAATTGGAGGATGTAGCCAAATACTTACTAGATTTAAGAATTTTCTCATACTTCAGCAACAAATTGTAAGCTTGACCATCATAGGGCATCAACATCTTGATAATACCAGAATTCATCATCTGAGTAATAACTTCTGGATACTTATTCAGTTGAGGATAACCACCTTCTACAATCATATGAATAACTTCTCCAGAAATAGTTAACACATGAACTCCACAAGTTTGATATAGAAACCATTTTGTAACTTGTCCATTGCAGAGTCCTTTCCACTCAGGTTCATCATGAGTAGGTTCAAATAGAATCTTCAAGTGATTATAAATCATTGTCTCATGATAATCATCTGGTTGCACATCACCAAACTTATTCCTATAAAGCTCCCTAAGATGTAGCAAATCATCTCTATCAAAGTACTGAAGCATTTGTGAAAATTTATTATACTCAGAAACTTCATTATTGAGTCTTTGAATTTTCCAACATCCTTTACTTCCTTTAAGCTCATATTCATAAAAGATAATCTGATTATCATCTTCATTCACTTTCAGTCTTTTAGAATCAGATGTCTCCTGAATCTCAGATTTCCTCTTTAGATTACCTTTAATCCACTCTTCATCCTTTCCAGAACCCAAAGGAGTAAAATTCTCATTATTAATCCTCATACACATCAGATAAAGCTCATGGATTCTTTCAAATGAACATTTACTAAGATTGTCAGGAATATGAATGCCTGAATTCTTAATAATCTTCATCAGTACATTCCTCATCTGTGCAATTGTAGGAGGTTTCTTTCTTATAACTTGCTTCCTTTCTTTACTAATCCTCCTTGCCCATTCACCCAACATTCTAGCTCTTTCTTCATCATCTAACAATGCCCATTCTTGAGTAGTATACTCATCTTGTATCTGATTAGAAGCTTGAAGGTAGTTTTGTGATTCATACCATGTAGCTAACCATTTCTGATTAGCCTCCTCTTCTTCTTGCTTCCTTTTCTCTAAAACTGCTTGTTCTTCAGCTACCATCCTTTTTACATATTCTGCATCATAAGAAATCTGTTCTTCTTTACTTTTAAACTTCAATTTTGGTTATGCAATTCCTTTACCCTTTCCAATGTCTGATTGAGCCACCTTCATCTTCAAAGGCACACCAATAACTAAGCTTTTTTCTTTGGGTTTGTTTGTAGTAGGTTTAGGAGACAAAACATGTGCAATGATTGGTGCAGAGTTAGCTGAGGTTTTGCTTAGATTGATTAATGTACTTGCAGCTTCTTTCTAAACTTCTTTTGATTTAGGTGGTGATACAGAGATGGTTGTAACAATGGTGGAAGTAGTTATGATAGCAGTGGGTACAATTAGGGGTGTTATCGGGTCGGGTTGTCGGGTTTGTCGGGTCGGGTTGAGTCGGGTTTTGAGTTTTTAAAAAGTCACCCGCAACCCGACCCGATAAGAAATCGGGTTGTCGGGTTCGGGTGTTATCGGGTCGGGTTAAGTCGGGTCGGGTTGAGTCGGGTTGTCGGGTCGGGTTGAGTCGGGTTGTCGGGTTGAAAACACCAATTTGTCTGTTATAACAGTGTCCTTAAAATGTTGTTATGTTGAGCATTTGTTATCTTTAATTAATCAAACCCAAACACATTCGTTATTGTAGCTTAAATGTATTTATATATAATGAGTTTCAATCACTACCTTGCTACTAGCAAAAATATATATATGAAGTTTGAATCAGTAGTTCAGTACAATGAAGTACCAAACTTAGTTTGTTAGCAAACATATATATATTCAGTACCTTGCACAAAAGAAATACTACTAAATACTACTGTAACAAATAATTTGAATGTTGATTCCATAGTCAACTTTTAAAAAAGAATGTTGGTAACGTCAATTAGAATGCTAATAAACAATTTTTAAACTCAGTGCCCTTGCACTAATAATCACTTTTATAAAAGCTAATAAACATGATACTTGAACCATTGCAACACACTTTAACCATTTAAGAAAGCTAATGAGATGGGTACGTTTCATGCATAGACAATTGATACTCTACATACATTGAGCTTCTAAAAAGTAATATCTAAAACATAAAAAAGTGATTTTCGGGTCTTGTCGGGTTGACCCGATAACCCGATAGCATTGTTTTTTTAACCCTAACCCGACCCGATAACACTATCGGGTTATAGGGTTCGGGTCAAAATAACCCGATAAGATTTTTTGACCCGATTTGACCCGACCCGATAAGCCTTATCGGGTTTCGGGTCGGGTTCGGATCGGGTTAACCCGACCCTACTGACACCCCTAGGTACAATTGCCATATCTGAAATTGCAACAGTGGTTTCAAGAAAACTATCCGTGGTTGCAGACACACTAGCAGTGGTTTTGGTTGTGTCATGCATCACTTCATCTTCTACCACAGTCTTTAAACTTTCAAGAACAGCATCATTCCCATCTTTATCAGATACCAAAAATTCTTGATCTCCACTATCAACATCTTCTTCTATAGATACATCTACAGCCTCCCCTGAATTCATGCCTTCACTCCTCCCCTGTTTGGGTACATTCTCCACATTCAAAGCTGGAGAGGAGTCCACCTTCTTTTTCATCTTCCTCATGGTCCTCAAAACAGCAACTCCAGGTCTTCTTACTTTCTCCAAGACAAACATCCTATGCTTCAGCCTGCGAATTTCTTTACCCTGAAACACAACCAACTCTTGAAGACTTAAGATTGTAGCATCCATTTTAGCACATTTAACCGTCAATTCATTAAAACGTTCAAGAATATCCTCCCCACTTCGACCTGTGTTAACTGGTCCGAGAGGTGGTTCATTGGAAAAGTCATCATGTACCAGCTTAGGATCCGTCAATTCAGTTTCATGTTCCAAACTATCCTCATCACTTCGAGCTGTGTTAACTGCTCCGAGAGGTGAATCCTTGGATAAAGTAAACATAGCACCAGACCTTGCCTGATCATCTATGCACCCTGTAATAGCCAGTTAGCTAGGGATTCCTCCACCTGTGTTAAGTTCCAAGGAACTATCCACATTAGGAGTTGCCAAAGGTTGGGTCTTAATGATGTTTCCACTATCCTGACCAGCATCTAAGCATGAATCAGTAGTGGAAGCCCTTCCAATCATGTCACCTCCACACCGTGTGACAGCCTCATCAACAACACCACTAACACCAGCCTGAGGTAGCTTGGTGCCCTTCTTTCTCCTAGTCCATACAATTGGTCTAACAGTGGTTTGGGTTTGACTAGAAGTAGGTTGAGATTCACTAACAGTGGGAACAAGTGCACTATCAGTGGATTGAGATGCAGTAACAGTGGGTTCAGATACAATAAGTGGCTCCTCAAAACCTGCATCAAGCTCATGAATAACAGGCAACATAATCATGTGAGGGAACAAAGGAACATCCCTTATTTGAACATTTGGCTTCTGATTCCTCATATGTGCAAATACCTTAGGAAGCATAGAATGCACTTCATACTCCCTAGTATGCTCAACAGATTCCTCTATTTGACTTTCCACAATTAGTTGAACAAACCTAGGATATAAATAATATTTACCCTTCTTCCTAATGTTCTGTACTAGCCCCTCATAAATCATCCCAGACCAATTAAACTTCCTTCCATCAGACAAACAAATAACAACAGTAGCAATTTTGGAAGGAAAGTCATTAAATCTAGTGGTCTTATTACTCATACACATCAACAAGGTGTGTATCAAAAACTTCCATTGTTGTGAAAACAAACTCTTAAAAAATTTTACCTTATCACCCCTGTGTGTATATCCTAACCTTGCTAAACCAGCAACAATCTCAGCATCTGAAAGGTTTACAATACCATCAGCATCATCAAACTTTAAAACCCTTCTAATGTTCTCCTCATTAACCAAAATAGCATTCTCATCTACAACAGTGCTAAACACTTCTACTCCATCGACCTCCTCAAGCTTAGCATTCCTCCAGAACTGATGAATATAGGCTTTAAGGATGGTTGGTGTGACGGTTTAGGCATAGTGAATAGGACTGTGAATAAGGAAATCAATCATTTGATGAAAACCTTCAGATTTATTGTTTTTGATTAGATTAGCAACAAGGTTATGTGTGTTAGAGTACTGGTCCGGCATTATGATTGATGACTGGTCTGATGTGGGATTTGTGAATTATGCAAAGGAAAGTGATTAGGGTTGATATAGAGCGCCAAGTTGAAGTGATTTGAAGATCAATTAAATGATCCATCCGTGATTTGGGGAGATAAATATGCGTTCGCCAAAGTTACCAAACAGCCCCTGAAGTATCCAAAAATAAGCAGCATGCTATCAGTGGTTTGAAGACCGCTATCCGTGGTTTGAAACATACAAGCAGTGGATACAGTGTTTCACTCCAATCAGTTGACCAAGAGATACAGCAAGCAAAACTGTGTCTAAAGAAGTGATATCTCACAAAAATATGAAGGATTACACAATCTTATTCCCTTTTTTTTTTCTTTTTTTTAATAAACACTAGTAGCTAACAACATCACAAGCTCCAATGTACAACAATCCTTCATACCTGCAAGTCAGAAACAGAAACTAAACACAGAGAAGAGAGTTAATGTTAGCAGTGGTTAGAAAAAGGTAGAAGTGGTTCCATAGACTTATCACTGGTTAGCCAAAATGCTAATGTCTAAGTTAATATGGTCAACTTCCGGTATCCAAAATCCAATGACCTCATTAACTCCTCAACCACCTTAACCTTCCCTTCATTTACTTACATAAGCCATATACTCGCCTTATAAAAGAATCCCAAGGCACCAATAACACACATATCAATTAATCCAAAAACCCTAATTCCTCCAAAATCCACAATCAACAACAATCATCATGTGGAATCAACCAGAAGTTATCGATCTAACATCCTCCTCCTCATCCTCATCATCATCATCATCAAGTGAAGATTCGAACCCATGGCGTCTGTACCTTCCTCTACAAGAACCACGACCTAGAAAATCTCCCTTTCTCCCTTCATCTGAAGATGATAGTGTGGTAGATCCTAGTGAGTCATCAAGAGGGTCAGATGATTCCACTGAGCGCCTTGAGCCAATCTTCAATAGGTTGGTGAGAGAGGAAGAAAAGAGAGGACAACCTTCACCATCCAAACCCCAACCAAGGCCACGTGCCAGAAATCCACCAATCCCAAAGAATAGAGAGGTGGTTCTTGGTCTTCCTGCACCAGGTTTTGGTGCTTCATCTCATATCGGTAAGGGAAAGGGTAAAAGGAAGATGGAGTGATGCTTTATGGTGGAACGAGTAGATGGAACAACGGAAGACTTCTCATATCACAAATCCATCTACTGCATTCATCTTCATCATCTTCGTTTTCATCAATCCATCCTGTTTAGCTTCTTCGTCGTACTGGTCATGCATATCACTAGCTTTTGGAATAGATGATATGAGCTAGAATAGGTTTAGAAAATCTTGTATAGAACTAGTCTTTTAATTGCATTAGAAGTGAATTGTAAGCTGTAAGCTGTAAACTGTTTCTTGAATGAATGAACAATTTAACTTTAGCACTTCATTTGCATCAGCAATTAACTTTCATTTATCTGCAAAATGGTTAGTGGGAGCACAAAGCAACAACCAGTGGTTTGAACATAGCTATCAGTGGTTAGAAACAAAAATAGCAATACTAAGATCACATAATAACAGTCCAATACTTATACACACTTTTACAAAACAAGTTGAGAATTAGAGATTAATCATTCCAATACTAACAACAAGGTACTGAAACCTCCCCACATCAAAATATTTAGTGAGAAGATCAGCAACATTGAAATCAGTATGGATTTTTACCATTTGAATCAACCTTTTCTCATTACACTCTCTAATAAAATGATGCCTTATCTCAATATGTTTAGTTCTAGAATGTAAAACTGGATTTTTAATGATGCAAATTGTACTGTTATTATCAATGTAAATCTTAGTATGCATAAAGTTGTACCCAAAGTCCAGCAATTGATTCTGAATCCAAAGAACTTGACCACAGCAACTAGCAGCAGCCACATATTCAGCTTCAGTTGTAGAATTTGCCATAATAGTTTGCTTTTTACACTTCCATGAAATTAGTCTGCTCCCCCAAAACTGACATCCTCCAGTGGTAGATTTCCTATCCAAACTAGCACCAGCATAATCACTATCTGTTTAGGCCACTAAATCAAAAGGAGAATCCTTAGAATACCAAAGGCCCAGTTTAGGATGACCTTTAAGGTATCTAAAAATTCTCTTAACAACATTCGTGTGTGAGGTATTGGGTGTGACTTGAAATCTTGCACACACACATACTGAGAACATAATATCTGGCCTAGATGCAGTGAGATACATCAAAGATCCAATCATGGACCTGTACAACTTCAAATCAACTTTGGGACTTCCATCATCTGGTAGCAGTGGTTTCTGAGTCTCCATTGGTGTACTAGCACTCTTCACATTTTGAAACCCAAACTTCTTTAAAACGTCTGCTACATACTTGTCTTGACTAATGAAGATACCATCAGTCCTCTGTTGAACCTGTAGTCCCAAAAAGAAAGTGAGTTCTCCCATAGAACTCATTTGAAACTTATCATGCATAAGTTTCTCAAATTCTGTGCATAGCTCCTTATTAGTTGAGCCAAAGATGATGTCATCTACATAGACCTGAACCAATAAAATATCATCTTTTAGCTCATCTTGTAGATTGCCCTGCACATGAGATTAAACAAATTAGTTCCTTTTGTGGACCCAAGCCAATACTGACTTGGGTCTGCCCTGTGCATCAACATAATCAAATTTATTTAGGTCCATTGATGCACAGTTGACATGATGTAAAACCTTGGTCTTAGGCTTCCATTGCCAACTAGCTGAGGCCTTAACAGCATAAAAATGGCTTCCAACCACTGTGTCAGTTATCACCTTTGGAATTTTAAAACATCTTTTGTATCAATGGTGATATTTTGCTTAGCAGTGGTTTGATTTTGCTTAGCCGTGTTTACATTTTGCTTAGCAGTGGTTGGAACCCATTTGTGTGAAGCAGTGACTATTGATTTTGTATTCCCATTCCTCATCAACACTGCTCTAGGAATCATGTTTCTGTTAGGATGAGAGTTTGTTTTCTTTGTAAAATTTTGATGATTTACTCTCCTCCAGTGATTCCAAACTTGTGGTCTGTTTTTATAACAGTTTCTCTGTAAGTGCTCAAAACTATCACACACAAAACAAGTCTTTTTAACACATTGAAACTCATCTCCTAATCTGTTTGAAATTAGTCCATTGAAGTTTCTTTGGTTTCCCCTAGGTATGTATCTTTTCATCTGTTCCCTAGGTACTTCCTTGTACTCTACTACTTTCTTAGCAATTTGAGCTCCAAATCTAGGTACAAGGTTGGCTTGTTCAGAATCAACTTTCTTAACTTTCTCTATCTCTTCATGCTTAGTTGATTCAGATCTATGTTCCTCAGAATCTGATTCCCAATCTTCAATTGTGGGAGCATCAGATGACTTATCAGAACCTATCTTAGGTGATTCAATCTTGTTAGTCTCACCTACAGGTTTATTGAAACTAAATTCACTGCTAAATGAGAGCTCTTTTGTAGGTGGTGCATGTTTCATAAGAGATGGTGGTGGCATATCATTGTACCCAAGGCCAGTACCCTCCTTGAACAATTTTTGACCTATTGGTTTATTTACTAGATCAGAAGCATACTGTGTTTTAGCAACCCTAACAACATGTTTTTCTTTTTCTTTTAGGGCTTCTACTTTTACACTCTCTGCCTTTTCTAGTTTCTGTTTAAGCATCTTAATCTCTCTATCCTTAAGATCAATTTCTCCACCTAGTATATTAATTTTATCAACATACTCAAACTCACATTTAATACAGTAATTAAGCTTTTCTTCAACACTTTCTAGACCAACTCTATAACCTAAGTTATCTAGAGACAGTCTTTCTACTTCTTTCCTTAAACTCTCAGTGATAGCCTTTTGAGATTCTAAGTTATCTTGACATGATTTAAAAGAACAAGTAGAAGTTTTAGAATCATTAGATACCTCAGAATCTGAACCAGAAGATGAAGCATAGGCCATAAGAGCAAAGTTATGCTCTTTTGAAGCTTCACTAGCAAGAAAAGATGCATTGGGACCTTCTTCAATCTGATCACTCCAGTCATAATCACCAATCCCATCTTGAGCAACCAAAGCTGAAGAAGACGCAGGCTCTTTAGTGGTCTTCTTAATGCTTTCAATTCTCTTACGAGCTCGACATTCCCTAGCAAAGTGACCCTTCTTCTTGCAGTTAAAGCACTCCATCTTGCTTTTGTCGAATCCAGCTCTCCTTTGACCATCATACTTAACCTGTCTTCCAGTCCTCCTCAGAAACTTCTTTGCTTGGAGAGTCAACATTGCCATTTGCCATTGAAGATTAATCTCCTCAAGATCATCAGGATCAATTTGATCTAGATCTTGATTTAAAACAGTAACACTGGTAGTTAAATCAGCCAGAAAAGCACAAATTGCACCATCACTGACATTATCACTAACAGTAACACTGGTAGTTAAATCAGCCAGAAAAGCACAAATTGCACCATCACTGACATTATCACTAACAGTGGTATTTTTTGCAATAGCCGTGGTTATTCCATAGGCAGCAGAGGATACATCTTGTGAACTCTTGTGATTAGTGAAAACAAAAGCAATGTTTTGATTAGTAGAAGATGCACCAGCAACGTTATTTTCAGACTCATAAACCTTCAAGTTGTTGTAGAGATTGTCCAGAGTCATCTTATCAAAGTCCTCCTTATTTCTCCACACAATTGTATGAACTGCCCATTCAGGAGATAAACTTCTAATGAACTTCAAATTAATATCTTCTTGAATAACATTGTAGTCCACCGACTTCAATTGGCTGATAAGTTTTTGAAGCCTGTTATAAGTGCCATCAAGTTTCTCTCCACTAAGTGCAGTGAAGTTTTTAAGCTAATGCTTGAGCATATTCTTCCTTGATTTCTTTGTAGCTTCATTACCAGCAAACCTTGTCTCAAGAGCATCCAGTAACTCTTTTGCAGACTCATATCTTTCAAACTCCAAAGCATACTCATTAGGTATTCCCATGGAGAGAATACTGTGAGCTTTGATCTCTAGTTTCTTTTTTGCCTTGTCGACTTCACTAACAATAGCTATCTCTTTACCATCATCACCCTTCTTAGGAAGAGTATCACCTTTTTCAACAACATCCCAGATGGCATAGTCAATCATACGAATGTATTTCCTCATTCGCATTATCCAGATTTGATACTCACCATGCTTGAGCATGGGCACCTTTGATGTAGTTACCATGTGAGTTTCGTCAGACATCTTAGCTTTCTTGAATAGAACTTAACAGAACTTCTTCTTGGTTACAGTTTCTAGATCACAAGCTCTGATACCACTTGTTGATCCCAGTTGAGCAAACGATCTAATATAGAAACTGACTTAAACAAAGACTTATTAAGTATCACGCGGAATTTAATACTTAATCTTAAGAAGACGAACAATGAACATTCAACACCTCAATATTATTATTAATACGAATACTCTAACCAGTATTAGGGTTTTACAACCTTGAACTGTATCGACCTTAGATATAAAAACATACGTATATCTGATCTACCCTAGGACCTCCTTTTATAGGCTAAGGAGTCCTTTACATTATACAGTACGTAACCTACAAGATAAATATCTTTTCCATATTTATCTAATACATAATACTAAACCGACTATACAAGACTAGCAGTGGTTACATTACAATATCCGTGGTTACACAATACTACTAGCCGCGGTTTGTCTTCAGCAGTGGATTCGTTCTTCTGTCCGTGGTTTCATCAACTTTGTCCGTGGTTCTAACACTTAGAATAATTCTTGATCCAAGGAACCAAAAACCCAACATGAAGGATGTTTTGCTTTAGAAATCCTGTAAGAGCATTGTTTCGAAAGGCTCTGGCCCAAAATCAGAAAACAAATGATACCTGCTGCAACACCCTTTATTGGATTCAGCGAAGAGGTAATATGGTCGATAGGACAAATATCATTGCTAACCAAAGTCGGCGATGATGAGCACTCAGCATCCGCATAGATGAACTTTGTAGTTGTAAGATCCCAATCGCCATACAATGGGATAATATGTAGGCCAGGGGTGCGAAAGTTACATGCAATACCTTCAACAATGCATGGAATGGTAAAAATTCTAGTAGAAGGATGGGTGCTCACACTGCGAAGCAGCCGAATTATTTCGCTACAATGCACAATGGTTTCTGAACCAGCACCACAAGCCACAACCAAAATTCAACCAGTGAAAGAACAAATTAATGTAGCAATCCATCCGGAACACCAGAGCAAACCATAGCTATTGGGTCCACCTTATCAATGGAAGGATGTAAAAAGCTATGTGACTTACTAAAACAAAACCTGGGCATATTTTCCTGGTATCCAGCAGATATGACGGGTGTCCCAAGGCATATAGCAGAGCACAACTTAAAAATGCTTGAGGGATACACCCCAGTCAGGCAGAAGAAAAGAAGTCAGGCACCAGAAAGAAATAAGGCGATCCAAGAGGAAGTAGAAAAGCTCGTAAGCGCGGGAATCATGAAAGAGGTGCACTACCACAGTTGATTGGCTAACCCTGTAATGGTAACAAAACATGACAGAAGTTGGAGAATGTGCGTAGACTTTAAAGATCTAAACAAAGCATGTCCTAAAGATGGATACCCATTGCTAGAAATAGACTGGAAGGTCGAGTCACTCTGCGGATACCCTTTCAAATGTTTCCTGGATGCATATAAGGGCTATCACCAGATACAAATGGCAAGGGAGGATGAGGAAAAAACAACATTCATCACAAGTCAGGGGATATTCTGTTACACCAAAATGCCATTCAGATTGAAAAATGCATGAGCAACGTACCAGCGGCTGGTTGATAAAGCTTTCCACAAGCAAATAGGCGGAAATTTAGAAGTGTATATTGATGATCTTGTAATCAAAAGCTGATCAGAGGACAAGATATTGAGGGATGTGGAGGAAACCTTTAAAACCTTAAGGGAAATCAACATGAAGCTGAACCCCAAGAAATGCACCTTCAGAATGGAAGAAGGAATGTTCCTTGGATACACCGTGAACACTAAGGGAATTAAAGTATGCCCAGATAAGGCAGGAGCGGTACTAGACCTCCCATCCCCAAAATGCCTTAAAGACGTTCAAAAACTAAACAGAAAATTGGCAAGTCTAAATGGGTTTATGGCTAAATCCGCTGAAAAATCATTGCCTTTCTTTAAAACACTTAAAAAGTGTAAAAAAAGAGTGATTTTCAATGGACACTGGAAGCAAAAGAAGCTTTTAAACAAATGAAAAAGCTACTAGCGGATCTTCTTACACTGACGGCACCTAAGGAAAAAGAAGAACTTATCATATACCTTGCAGCAGCTAAGGAAGCGGTCAGTGCAGTTTTAATGACGGAAAGGGAAGGAAAGCAAACATCGATATACTTTGTAAGCCTCGCCCTACGAGGACCGAAAATCAACTGCACACCCATGGAAAAGTTAGTATTATCCTTGGTGCATGCTACAAAACAACTAAAGAGATACTTACAAGCACATACAGTCGTAGTCATCACGGACCAGCCGATAAAACAAATACTGTCAAAACCAGAAATCGCAGGGAGACTGCAAAAATGGAGTATCGAGTTGGGAGAATACGACATACAATACAGGCCAAGAATATTGGTTAAAGGACAAATCTTAGCGGATTTCATAGTAGAATGTCCAAAAGACGATGAGGAGGATGACTCAATGGAAGTTGAAGAATAACTCCCGCAACCATGGACCATATTCACATACGGTTCATCCTGCATAGATGGCTGTGGAGCAGGACTAATACTAACAGACTAGGAAGGGATGGAGTTTACTTATGCCTTAAGATTTCACTTTGGAGCAACAAACAATGAAGCCGAGTATGAAGCTCTGATAGCTGTGCTAAGAATATCAAAATGGGAATTAAAACTTTACAAGCAAATGTAGATTCAAAACTTTTGGCCAATCACGTTAACGGAACATACATAGCTAAGGAATCAAGAATAATTCAATACCTAGAGAAAGTAAGGGCGCTTTTAAGTAATTTCCGGATGTTCTCTATCAGCAAGTTCCTAGAAGCGAAAACAAGAAGGCAGACGCCCTAAGCAAGATGACATCTACCAGCTTCGCACATCTAAAAAAACAAGTGCTACTAGAAGAACTCAGTCGAAAGTCGATAGAGGAAGTAGCAGTACTCGCAATAGTGGAAGAAGATGGGCACACCTGGATGAACCCAATATATGAATACCTGACATGGGAGATATTTCCAGCGGAACTAAAGAAAGCAAGAGCAGTCAAGAGAAAATCACAAAGATTTGCAGTGATTAACGAGACACTTTACAAGAAGTCTTTTCTCGGACCATGGTTGCGTTGCGTAGGACCCCTCCAGGCAAATTATGTGCTAAGAGAGATCCACGAAGGATCCTTCAGCATGCATGCCGGAACAAGGTCTGTAGTGGCTAGAGCCTTACGAACCAGATACTATTGGCCTACCATGCACAAGGATGCACGGAAGTTGATACTAGCATGCAAAGACTGCCAAGTACACAGGCCGTCCTAAGGCATCCACAAGAGAAATTAACCCCAATCACTTCCCCATGGCCATTCTACAAATGGGGAATTGACATTGCGGGACCCTTCCTAGAGGGCCCCGAAAAAGTCAAATTCCTCATAGTGGCAGTAGACTACTTCACCAAGTGGATAGAAGTGAAGCCAGTTGCAACTATTACAGGAAACCAAATCAAAGAATTTGTGTGGGAAAATATCGTGTACAGATTCGGACTCCCCGGAGAAATAATATCCGATAATGGAAAGCAATTATAAGATAACCCATTCAAAGATTGGTGCGAGAAACTGAATATACAACAAAATTTCGCTTCCGTTAAGCATCTACAAGCAAATGGGCAGGTTGAAAGAGCGAACAGGAGTCTAGGGGAAGGGATAAATGCTCGATTGGAAGAAAGGAGGAAAAAATGGATGGATGAACTGTCGCATGTCCTATGGGCACATCGTACAATGATTAAGTCAAGTAACGAACACACTCCGTTCTCGTTGATATACGGAACAGAAGCTGTCATCCTTGCCGAAATTGGAATGCCCACATGGAGGACAGCAGAAGTAAACGTAGAGGATAACGATGAGGCCTTAGAGATAAATTTGGACCTTCTGGAAGAAAGAAGGGAGCAAGCGGCAATATGCGAGGCAAAAAGCAAAGCAAAAATGGAAAAATATTACAACTCAAGAGTCCGCAACACAAGCTTCAAGCCAGGAGACTTGGTATACTGCAACAACAATGCAAGCCATGAGAAAGAAGGAGGGAAGTTGGGACCTTAATGGGAAGGACCGTACGAGGTCACGGAGGCATTAGGAAAAGGTGCGTACAAGCTAAAGGACTGTGTAGGAAACCCAATTTCGCGGACATGGAACGTCTGAAATCTTAAGAGATGTTATATACATCAAATGTAAGCAGCCCGCCTCCCGCAGACTCCGCAGAGGAGGGTTGATATTGTAATTTTTCCTTTTATATTTTAATGTTTTTTTAATTATGAATGAAAAAGGTGAAGCTTAGCTACCTTCACCAACTTTTACTTTAATTTTTTTCTAGTTCCTTTTTTACTTTAAAGAAGTTACGATATATGTAAGTAAGACGCGCATAAATTTGGCCACGACCCATGAAATGTTATTCCGAATAACAATAGGTTGAGTAACCTCAAAATTTACCCAAGATACGTAAGAGATGTTGCAAGCCAGTATCAGGTGAATAACCCACAAGTATTCAACTAAGACTATTATAATAAGCACCAGTGTGAAGATTAAAATAGCAACAACTACAAAGTTATAAAAAGAAAATGTACATATGATAGACATAGTCTACAAAAAAAAGTGCCGTGCACACACGACCATAAAACCGGTAAAACAAAAATGTTGTGAAAAACATAATAAAGACCACATCAAGTTTGGTCAGGAGGATCTGAAACAGGGCCCGCCCCAGATTGCTCAAGAGCGCCCATACTCATGTCACCCATATTATCACCTTGTTCAAGCACATTGACACCTCATAGTCAGACACGGAAAGAGGGGCAGAACAGGAAGGAACAGGTAACGCACAAGTGGCTACAGTAGGACCTTGAATGGAACTTGACATACAAGCTGTGCTCGTAAAAGTCCTCACAGATAAAGGATCAATCAAGGAATCCTACATATCCGCAAGAGCTAACCAATCATGAAGGGCACCCTCCCTTACCTTCCCAGCTCTTTCAAAACAAGCACGGATGGAGGCTGACATAGAAGACTCACCTACCAGGGCAGGACTCCCAGGATGGTGAACGGTAACAGTTAGCCACTCCGTACAAAACTCAGAATCAACAACAGGAGAAGGGTCAGAGACAGAGGCGTTAGGGTGAAGCAAATCCATAATATCTTCAATGCTCGAATCCTTAAGAGTCTCCAAAGAGGATAGTAATGGAAATTGAACATCACGAAGCTTCTGAACAACATTCTTATAATCAGCCTCAGCAGAAGAATTATAAGCCTCCACATTGGACAGTTGTGTGCCATCCGTGCCATGGCGATGACCGGCAACAAGCCCATCTTGTATTCCCTTCTCAATAGCACGACTGAAAGCCACACTCAAAGTCCCCAGATAGTCAGGCGAATCCCATCACTTGGATATGGAAAATTTAAAGCCCTCGGATAAGAGCCATCTGCTGACTAACACGGCAACAAGCAAACAAGGATGAAGTTTCTCCTCTAGATAAAGAGAAACCTCAACGAACAGATCTCTCAAGCGATCAAACTCTGATATCTGAGGACGAATATTGGAACATTCACCCTATAAAGCTTGCACCTGAAAGTAAAAATTTTCAGTAAGCAAGAAAAAACAAGAAAAGATAGACTTCAAAAAAGACAAACCTGTCTAGCAAGTTATCATTGAGGGACTCCAAAGACGAGTGTGAATGATAACGCTACACGCGTCGTTCGGGGTCAAAGGAACTTCCTTTTCTTCGAGCAAGTTTTATAACACCCTAGGCAGTGAACCTAATCGTTGTAGTGTAGTAATTAGGGTAAGCCACGGGTATTGATATCGTTCTCTAGGGGAATAGGAATGCTAGTAGGGAGTTACTACGCTAAGGTTAAGGTTGAGGAAGATTATTTTTTATCTTTTTATATTTTATGAAAATGGAAAGGTACGAATCTCGGGTATTGGATTTGGGGGGTTGGTATTTCTACCGATTACTCTACTATTATCTAATTATCTAAACTAAGGTTGTGGGAGTCTATGTCTAATTAATGTGTGCTCGTATGATAGTTTAAAAATGTGTTTACTTAGTTTGTATTACTCCTTAATTATCTCCTATTGATGGTTGAGTGTCACGTCTTAGTCCTAGTTGCGTTGTGTTTCTAAAGTTGTAGGGTATGCGTCTCTCCCTAACTCTTCGAACTTACCAAAGGGTCTTGTCTACAAACCCACTAGAGATTATAGACTCCTACTCTAAGGCGCTCTTCGGATGGTTTAGACTACAATTACTCAGGTAATTATACTCTAGGGTTCACAAAGATGAATCAAGCATTAAGTGCACAACGAATGATCTATCGCACTACTAGATCATTAATCAACTAAGATAAGAAACAACCAATCAATATTTAATAATTAAGTTTCATACTTCCTAAGCAAACACACAAATAAATTAGCCGGACATGGAGAACATGCAAGCATACACATAAATAATCAAAGACATAATTGAATTAATGAAGTAAAGACTTATCTTGGTGTAAGATAGGGTTAAAAACCCTAAAATACTGTACAAGACACCTTAGGTTCGGTTTTAGGTTTTTACTCCAAAGACTCTCCACACAAAGACTGAAAAATTCGGATTCTATATATAAGATTACAATTGCGACGGCGTCACCTTATGTTTAGTGATGCCGTCGTGTCGCCGCCATTAGGGTTTCGTCTTGGCCACGTTAACCTTGCGACGGCGTCACCTTATGTCCGTGACGCCGTCCTCTTCAGCTTCTGACGTCGTCTGGATTGCATCTAGGCCGTTTGAGTAGCGACGGCCTACTCTTTCACCACTAGACGCCGTCTCTTGAAAATACGAGTTTTGGGTTCTGTCCCGTCACAATAATTCTGGGACGGCGTCACAAATAGCACCTGACGCCGTCGCCTTCTATATTCAGCAACTGTGAGTGTCTCAATTTTGACTTTGGCCATTTTCTTCATATATTCGCGCCTTTTCGTCCAAATAAGTGCCATTCCAACATTTTGCCTTTACGAGACCTAAAAAGTGAAAAGGAACGATATTAAGCAATAACGGATACAAAAGTGATCAAATAAGGACTTAAATGACCCCTCAAAATGGTACCTTTTAAAACCTTATCAAATATCCCTACACTTGTTATTTGCTTGTCCTCAAGCAAATGTGCTTTTAGCCAATTAATTTATAAGTTAGGGGTCATTCAGCATTAATTCAAGACGGTCCACAACACATATAAGCCCCGCAAAAGTCATAACAAGCACAGAAATTACATACTAGCACCTCACATGGGGTGTTTGGATACTCACATCTCTCTCAGGTGTATAAATGAAATATAACAATATAGGAAATGGAAGATAAACACTCATTAACCGGTTCTAGTACATAGATTACCATAGGCTTGAGAATAGATCAAACCTCCATCGCTTTGGCGTAAGCACCTAGGAAAGACTATCAAAGAGGTCTTTTAAAGGGTTGTAATGTTAGGCTTACGGTAGGGAAACAAAGGGTTTGGTGGGATAGGCTATTTAGTGGTGGTAAGTCAAAAATCTTTATGTTAAATGCATATGAAGAATGGCGTTGCTAAGCCAAGACTCGACACTCTAAACTCTAGATAACTGAAATAAATAAACATAAAATTAAAGGATAGATGTAGGATGGTAGCCCGTTTTTTTTTTTTTTTTTTTTTTTTTTTTTTTTTTTTTTTTTTTTTCACACTCTATTTTTTTTTCTTTTCTCTTTTTCTATTTTTTTTTCGATTTTTTTTTTTTTTTTCTTTTCACATACACTTTTACTCTACCATCCTCTACGATAACATCAAAATACTAGGGATTTATAGGCACATCCCTACACTTGAGTTTTTATTACTCTAACACTAATTTGACCCGAATTGAAAAGATCAAAACACTTGGGGTACATTATTACGCAAACAAAGGGAATTTGAATTTAACGTTCCCTTCCCGTTATTTCATAAACTTTAACTTTTCCCATGAATCCCAATCATCCCAAAACTGTATACAAATGATATGACTCGACTTAGCAACTCATGCAAGCAACCAGATAATTGAACTAAGGGTTTAGGGTGATAACAAACATCTGCACTAAAAGTGAGTGCATAAGGGGTAGGTTAAGGCGATTTGGGTGTATATTTGGGGGTGGGGTGTAAACAATGCTCTTCATTGATATTCCGGAAAAACCAAAATATCACGAGAACCGCGAAAAGGATAGGCTCTGAGGGGTTAACTAGGGGTATCGTGTACTAAAAATGAGTACAACGCAAAGGGTGTGGGGGAATTACTCAACCGATGTGGAAGAAGTAATTATATTACGGGTATTAAACAAGGGTTATCCTAATGCCTCTTATCATTTAGTTATTCCTAACTACACAAGTGTAGCCTCACTTGCGATCTCGGAATGCATCACAAAACAAGTTCTAGAATCTAATATACTACCGGTTCACACTCTAAGCATTAAAGATGAATGCTTTTATTCCTACTAATCTAAGGGCGATCCTCTCATTTTGGGTGGAATTTGGGTGGTAAGGGTTTTTGTGCTAGTCATGCAACTTCCTATCCGTGAGACGCTTTTGTTAAGACTAATGGCCCACTCCTATATGTCATGAAAATTTTTAAATTTGGTGCCAAAATTACCCTAACCGACATTTTCTCATGGTTTATTACACAAATGCAATTTAGACAAAGCAAATAGTCAAGGATAAGCATAGTTTCAAAGTTCCCGTTTTATTTTCCCTCCCTACACTTAAACTGAACATTGTCCCCAATGTTCCCCGAAAGTATCAAAGATATGATAAAAGAAGGTAATTAAAAACGAAAGAAACTAATACTCCCCTGATTAGCTCGGTAGGATCCGTGTAAAGTGGTGGTTAAACTCTTTTCCAAGAAGAATTATTGCGTGAAAAGCTCCTTCCAATCTTATGTAACTTCTTCTTGACAAACTAAACCTGCACACTTGAAGAAAACAAACGAAACCTTCGCGTAAAATCGGCGGTAATAATATATATAAGACTCGATTTAAACTAGGATATAATGCTTGTTGAATGGATGTTTACAGAATTTCTAAGAAAATTAAGACCTGGAAAATTCCAAAAATTTATAAGTAGCTCAGAAAACGAGAAAAAGTAATCTGATGTTTTTACTCCTTCCTGACGCCGTCAGGTTGCAATCCTGACGCCGTCAGGTTATCCTGACAAAAACTGGTATGCGATTTTCTGGAAAAAATTCTGGAAAATTTACATCTTTAGAATCTGGAAAAATTTCTGCAAAACATCCATTATGACTCGATACAAGCATTTGACTCGAACAAACAAACATATATATCTTTTAGTTAATTGTTATTCTCATGTTTACGTTTCTTTTGAAAACGTGTGTAATCCTCCCTACACTTATCCCTTATGTAAAATACCTTTATATGCAATTAAGACGAGGTTAAAAACAAAATAAAGCATTTTTACAAATTTAAACATGAGGATAAACAATTAATAAAAGATATATGACACTAACAAGCAAACAATTAAGCATGGGTTGCCTCCCACGAAGCGCTTTTTTTTATTTAAGAGTCTTGTAGCTAGACTCATAGTCGTGCTCCTACGTACCGATATACGTAAGTCTATCCTCAACAATGTCGTAAGGATCAAACTTATCATTCAAGTTCCTAGTAGTACGTTCGGTTAAATATGCCTTTTCAAACATCTCACCATCGGGATCATAGATTTGTATCCTAATGTGCCACCTTCCATTACCATCACTAGGCGGTCTATTCCAATTCCACATGTGTTCGGATTTCTCAACTATCCATTTATTCATGACAAGGTTAACAGGCAAGCTTCCTAGAACTCGGTCATCTTCCTAAATACTAAGGCGTCCTCGAACGGGTTCACTTCTATGTCCCTAGCCATTTCTTGTTCTTGGAAAGTTGCTGCACTAGCAAAGGCCTTATCTAGGTAAAAAGGTCTTTGGGGGCCTATGATTTTCTTATCAATCCAAGGTCCATATCGAGAAGGCTCTCTATCCAACCCTATCTCTTGTGGGATTTCCTCATCCTTATAGTATGTATGCTTTTTAACATCGTAAACAGATCTAGCACTCCCCTCTCCTACCACTATTTTGGACATCTTACAATCGATGATGGCACTAGCGGTAGCTAAAAATCCTCTTCCAACTAGTAATGGGCATGTCGGGTCCTTATTCATGTCGAGTACATGAAAGTCGGCCAAAAGAGTCAACTCTCCTACATGTACTACCATGTCCTTTATTATTCCTACCGGACGTGCTATACTACCGTCCGCTAATCCTAAGATAGTTTCCGTTGGTTCAATTTTACCTAGGTTGAGGCTTCTATGAAGGGACAACGGAACGAGATTGATGCATGATCCTAAATCGGCTAAAGCATCGAGTGGCTTGGAAGTTTCAAGTCTACACGGAAGAGTGAATAGCCCGGGATCATCTAACTTCTTAGGTAAGTTGTTTCGCACAAAGGCGGACCCATGTTTCCCAAGCCTAAGTTCTAACTCATATTTTTCTTTTAAAGCATTATAATAAGGTGCATGAGCTAAGACTTCAAGAATCGGTTTTTCTTGATGGAGTTCCTTGTACTCCTCCTCTAAACTAGGTTTGGATTCTTGGTTGACGGTTTTCTCAAGAGTAGGCTTTACCAAAGGTGCCGGGCCTTGGTATCTCTTGGATGACTTGGAACCCTTTTTTATAGCATTTACTGAGTGAACCGTTGGGTGAGAGGGGCATGGGTGTGTACTCTCCCATGGTGAACTGGAACATGAAGTCGATGCAATCGAATTCACTTTTGGGTTCTTAATGGTATCACTTGGGAGTGCTCCAACTTCCCGCTCATTGAAGGCTTTTAAAAGGGCATCAAGCTTGGTTGTCATCTCACTCTGTTTTTGCTTAAAATCGGCTTCAAGCTTATTCAATCGAGTTTCTTGGGATGACAAAAATCTAGATGCAATTGCCTCAAGATTAGTGGGGTTCCCGGTATTAGAAGAATTGAACCTATTAGGCGAACTAGATGAGCTTTGGGGTGTGCTTGAGTTTTGGTTCCACTTAAGATTAGGGTGATTTCTCCATGAGGGGTTGTATGAGTTTCCTAAGTTGTTTTGTTCGGGTTTGAAAGTGTACCACTTCTCTCCCGCTCCGTCGGTACGTATGGAGGCGTAGTCCGCAAAAGCTTGTTCGGAGAGCCTTGTGCAATCACGAGTGTCATGGGGACCACTGCATAATTCACAAGGTAGAGTGATTTGATTCACTTGTCGTGAGGATTTAGGATTTTCGTAGGTACTCATGAGGAATTTAACTTGATCTTCAAGTTCGATCATCCTACGGTCAGGAGGAGGTAAGGAGATTGCCTTGACGGTTTTGGGCAGCTCACGGGGGTCATCCCAACTTTCGTTGTCATAGAGGGCGAGGTCCTCTATTATTTCCCATGATTCTTCTGCGGTGAAATCACTAAGTTTTCCACCGGCCGCTTGGTCAATGGATCGCTTAGTGGGAAAGTTGACATGATCATAAAAGATTTGGACTTGGAGCCAAAGATCAATGCCGTGATGAGGGACTTTATGAAGTAAGTCCTTGAATCGGGTCCATGCTTCGTAGAGAGATTCACCTTGACGTTGTTGGAACATCAAGATGTCATTCCTAAGCTTAGTGGTTCTCCCCGGTGGGAAAAATTGAGCAAGGAAGCGAGAGGTAAGATCATCCCAACTTGAGATGGAGCCGGCGGGAAGTCGCTCAAGCCAATTACTAGCTTGGTCCCGTAGAGAGAATTGGAAGAGACGCAGGCGCGTGGTCTCCCGAGTAGTAGCATCAAGGTCGATGGAATCGACGATTTTGAGGAAATCCCTCAGATGTTGATTTGGATCTTCGGAACGAAGTCCATGGAATGCACATCCGTTTTGCACCAACCGGATGGTGTCGGATCGCAGGGCCGTAGTTTGGGCTTGGTCGGGAAGCTCAATGGTGTTCCTATAGCCTAGGTGGCTTGGTCTCGAGTATTCACCAAGAGTACGGGCTCTTGGCGGGTCATTTGGTGGTGGGTTGATGAAGGGTAGTGGGTTGTCACCTTCCATGATGAAAAGTGATGGAATTACTAACAAAGGTCACGAAGAAGGGGGATAGACTAAGAGAAATCTAAAAATGAGAAAAAAGTTTACTTGATAAGAATCAAGCAAAGAAACCTAAACGAGGTGGACTACTAACTAGCTATTCTATTCCCCGGCAGCGGCGCCAAAAACTTGATAACGCTACACGCGTCGTTCGGGGTCAAAGGAACTTCCTTTTCTTCGAGCAAGTTTTATAACACCCTAGGCAGTGAACCTAATCATTGTAGTGTAGTAATTAGGGTAAGCCACGGGTATTGATATCGTTCTCTAGGGGAATAGGAATGCTAGTAGGGAGTTACTACGCTAAGGTTAAGGTTGAGGAAGATTATTTTTTATCTTTTTATATTTTATGAAAATGGAAAGGTACGAATCTCGGGTATTGGATTTGGGGGGTTGGTATTTCTACCGATTACTCTACTATTATCTAATTATCTAAACTAAGGTTGTGGGAGTCTATGTCTAATTAATGTGTGCTCGTATGATAGTTTAAAAATGTGTTTACTTAGTTTGTATTACTCCTTAATTATCTCCTATTGATGGTTGAGTGTCACGTCTTAGTCCTAGTTGCGTTGTGTTTCTAAAGTTGTAGGGTATGCGTCTCTCCCTAACTCTTCGAACTTACCAAAGGGTCTTGTCTACAAACCCACTAGAGATTATAGACTCCTACTCTAAGGCGCTCTTCGGATGGTTTAGACTACAATTGCTCAGGTAATTATACTCTAGGGTTCACAAAGATGAATCAAGCATTAAGTGCACAACGAATGATCTATCGCACTACTAGATCATTAATCAACTAAGATAAGAAACAACCAATCAATATTTAATAATTAAGTTTCATACTTCCTAAGCAAACACACAAATAAATTAGCCGGACATGGAGAACATGCAAGCATACACACAAATAATCAAAGACATAATTGAATTAATGAAGTAAAGACTTATCTTGGTGTAAGATAGGGTTAAAAACCCTAAAATACTGTACAAGACACCTTAGGTTCGGTTTTAGGTTTTTACTCCAAAGACTCTCCACACAAAGACTGAAAAATTCGGATTCTATATATAAGATTACAATTGCGACGGCGTCACCTCATGTTTAGTGACGCCGTCGTGTCGCCGCCATTAGGGTTTCGTCTTGGCCACGTTAACCTTGCGACGGCGTCACCTTATGTCTGTGACGCCGTCCTCTTCAGCTTCTACGTCGTCTGGATTGCATCTAGGCCGTCTAAGTAGCGACGGCCTACTCTTTCACCACTAGACGCCGTCTCTTGAAAATACGAGTTTTGGGTTCTGTCCCGTCACAATAATTCTGGGACGGCGTCGCAAATAGCACCTGACGCCGTCGCCTTCTATATTCAGCAACTGTGAGTGTCTCGATTTCGACTTTGGCCATTTTCTTCATATATTCGCGCCTTTTCGTCCAAATAAGTGCCATTCCAGCATTTTGCCTTCACGAGACCTAAAAAGTGAAAAGGAACGATATTAAGCAATAACGGATACAAAAGTGATCAAATAAGGACTTAAATGACCCCTCAAAATGGTACCTTTTAAAACCTTATCAGTGAACATCGCAGCTGCCCAAGCTCATTGTCTTTATTAGCAATGCAAGACTCAAGTTCCTTAATCCTTACAAGCAAGACTTCATTATCTTTCCCAGTGGCTTCAAGAAGGGGCACACGGTTACGGTGGCAGAGTGTTTTTAAAGCTTCAGCTTGCGTCAATGACAACTTGGACTCCAGCCTAACAGTCTCACTATCCTAATGATCACACCTACCAGACAACCTTTTTCTCTCCCGAAGATCATGCTCTGCACGCTTCCAAACTTCAGAACCAAAACACAGCCGGCGAGCCGACAAGACATTAAAATCTGAAACCAGCTGGTCATAATCCATTTCGCGAAGGGAAGCAACGAGTTTAGGAGGATCGATCCCATCAACAACCTTGTGACAGTCCGAATGGTTATCAAGAAGAGACCCATTAAGCACTTTCCAACTAGGAAGATAACGTTCCTGTAACTGCAAAGGGTCCAAGTCAATAGCAACTCGAATAACATCGGCCAAATATTGACCAATAGAACAACCAGGAAAACCTCCAGCATCTTGATCAGCACCACCACCTGAGGATGAACCACCTAAGAAGGGGGAGGTATTAGGAATGGTATCCCGTATGATTGAAGCAGGAACAGACACCGTAGTCACGACAGTGGTGGCAGGAATTCCTCAGGCAGTCCCAGACCAAGTAAAAGAGGTAACCTCAGCTCCAGCAGTAGAGGTGCTACAATCAGAAGAAGAATCTGAAGAAATGATAAACCTTTGAACATGACCAATAAAGGGCTCATTCCTGACAAAAGAGCTAGCAAAAAGTTTAACCTCACGCTCAGGTGTCATCGAGATAGAAGAGGTAATAAAAGGCAACATCTGGGCAGTCGTAAAACCAACCTCAGCATCCAGAACACTACTATCTAATAAATCTTGAAAACCAACGACAAGGGTACTACCAATAGAAAACCCTTGGAAAAAATCAGGGCATAACGTCTTCACAAGATTGGAAGATGTACCAGCAGCCAAGGAAGGGTTCTCCTTCCTCTTTAGTGAAGGACCAGAAGCAGTGTCTTCAATAACTGCACTAGTAGCTTCCAAGGTTGATCCACCTCCAGCATTAGTACCGGCACCTTCAAACCCGAAAAGATCATGAATACCAACCTCCAACTCACCATCAGTAAGAAGAGGAGCAATAGGAAGGAGTGAGACTGTATGCCGAATCATGGCCTCCAAAAGTCTGGGCTCTCCCTCATGGTGATTGCGCCCAACCATTCTCACCTTTGTAGGCTCAGGACATTGAATGTAATCAGGCCAGTCCATCACTTCAAGAAGAGGAAAAAAGTTAAATTATTAACCAGGGAAAGGAACCATAGAAAAAAAAACGAAGACAAAAACCCACCCATTCCGTCATCATTACAAAACTCAAGATACATATCCTCGCCCAAAGGGTAATAGCGACTCAAGCCGACCCAGCAAAGAAAAACTTCAAGAAACTTCCGAAAAGAGTAGGATGGGCAACAAGGGTCATATAATTGTTAACATTATATACGTCAACATGAGGCATAGGGTCCTTCAAAAGATTTTTGTTGGCATTCCAGGGAAACAAAGCAGTACAAGCAAAGTCATCAACCCAGAAAAAGTGATCATTCTAGCTCTTCAGAGAGTCAAGGGGTTTCGAATAAACTACAGGAGCACCATCGCGCTTAATAAAATAAAACCAACCTTTGTTCTTTGAGTTCACATAAAAAAGTGAAACAAACCGACAGTGGGAGAAATACCATGGGCACGGAACAAAATCTCAAAATGAGAAACCTTGGCCACACCTATAACCGAAAGCTGGGTAATGTTAATACGATAATACCTAATAATATCAACAAGAAAAACCGACAATGGAAGACAAAAGTTTGCATAATCAAAGAACCTAGTGTACAAACCAATTTTATTTCAAGGGCACTCGTGCATAGTTTGATTAGGAGAAGGAAGCTATGGGTGGACTTCTGGAGGGATGTGAAACTTACGAAGGAAAGTCCCAAACACCTCTGGGGGTAGTGTGGCATTTAATATCTGTGATAGTACTCATGGCGGAAGGATAAAGTCAAGATCTAACCTGGTAAGTGGACGAATCTCTTTTTCAAGAAAAGGGAAAAACAGAGTAGCGATGGTGAAATACAGCAAAGGGAAAAAAGTGAAATAGTAAAAATAGGGGTAGTATTTATACTAAGGGTATATCCAAATTAAGATAATATAAGATGATTACACGTGTCAATGAAAATCCGATTGAACGATCAGGATGAAAAGTAAAAGATAAGGATAACAGCGACGCATGGCCTACTCAGTCAAATCAACCAGAAGATGAAAAGCCCAAACGCGTCCACGTCGCACAAAATACCTTCCAAGAAAAAAAGGGTCAGAAAGACGCTTCAAAGGTGCGGAAGAAAAACTACTTAGTCACCTTAAGTATAGTAACATTCATCGCATGCAATAAGCAACCGCACGCAATGAATATACTAGACTGGGGGACTTGATGACGTATAACATGTACAACAGGCCTACTGAGCTTAGCTCGTGCTATACACATACTGGGTCCAGGCCCAACAACGAAACAACCATGAGTACTTCAAAGACGCATGCAGAATGACTAGCGGACCAAACCTTTGGCCGTGGAAAGCATTCTGTGTCAGCATCCGCGATTATTACGAAACCTTGCCCGACAAGGGTCCCATTCCGACCACTAACTTTTATATGCGAGTTGTTAGGAAACCCTAACGGTGAGCCTCACCTATAAAAGGGGATCTAACCCCCTCACAAAGTACAACTTTCTCTCTCATAATAATACACACACTCTTATTATCTCTGACAAGAATGCGTACTTACTCTCACGCCGGAGCTTAATCGTGGGGTCCGTCCTTACGGTAAGGATAATGGTTTACTTTCACTTGTGTAGGGGTTCAATCAATCACTTGGATTAGTACAAGATTAACCCATCAACAACTTGTTGGCCCAATCTAACAAGCATCGTAAACACTCATTATAACCCATCACACTTTTTGTACTAACAATAATTATTTTTTAAAATAAGATCATGTTATTCCCGTTTTTAAGTTTGGGTGAAATAAATATTGAAGGATCCCTACTGCCTTTGAATCATTCACAATGATCATGATCTACTTCGTTGGAGGTGTTCCTCTTGGTTTGACTTTCAAGTCTATCATGTTTCAACACCACAGGGCATCTTTCTTATTTATCTCCAGATATCAGAAGAAACATGACCGACTAACAATCGTGTGATCAGATATCACATTACTTCCATTCAATCACCCTCCACAATCATTTATATAAAGAATCATATCTTCCTAAAGACACGTGGATCGGTTGTAAGGTTTTTAAGTGTTGAGATAGATTTACTTTGTAGTGCTTAGTATCTGGATTGTAATGTTAGTACATTGCGAATGTATTAGGAACTTTTTTTGAGTGTATTATGTAGTTGTTGCAATGTATTATGACTTTATTTTTATTTTTTTTATTTGTGTTTCATGATTTTCCCATCTATTTTATTTGAATAAACGCTACAATTGTCATTCTTTCATCATGATCGGTTATTTCTTGCATAAATACTTATCATTAGTTTCTAAGGCAAACATCATCATTCCAATATCAAAAATCATTGTTAACTAAGCTAGCATGTATTTAAAAAAAATGTTGTCACAAGCCCTTAAAACAAGAAAAACATTAGGATGTTACAGGGACCTCCTGTTTAATATCCTCTTTTCTTACATATCACCATCTCCACCTTTCCCACAAAACATTAGACCCCTTCATATAACTGATGATACAAATTCTATAATTAACCAGTTTATAGAACAAGTCAACATGCACAAAAAAGAAGCGAAAACATACTTGGATTATTAGCTCCGACTTCATGTGACGTCGCCAGTCTTTGAACTGTGACAACATCACCTTAGGTTGTGACGGTGTTGCCATGCCCGTCTTCACACACTGGTTGGTCACAAAAACTTCAAACATCCACTTTTTGGGCACTTCTATTGACGGCAACAGGCTTGCCAGGCACGCTTTAATTTTTTTGTCTTTTTCTTTCAAATTCGTCCAAATTAGCCCAAAACTTGTACGTTTTAGAAAATGCAAAGTCCAAGTCCTAAAAACCAAGTACGAAGGATTTAAGCAATAATAAGAGAAAAATATCATAAAATGCACGAAAGATGGGATATATGACCCCTAAAAGCGGTACCAATTTGTACCTCATCACTTGCCGATGGATGATGTTTTTATTTTCCTCTACTCAGTCTGGACAATTTTCATTTCTCATTGACTCTTGTGATGAACTTCGAATCCAAATCTAAGGTGGAAAAACATATGGTTATCCTCATCACTTTATTCCTCTTTGCCAGGAAATGGTGATAAAGATGATTTACAAAGGTTGCGAACGTACTGTCTTAATAACGTTCAGGCAATGGTTATATTATGAAAATGTTGCAAATGTACTCTTTTACAAAGTTTTAATTTATGTAATATTTGCAATAGTAAGATATTGCAAATGCATTGACATTTATTTTACTGTTTTTTTATTGTTTAATTATCCGAATTCGCAAATACAAATCACATTCTCTTTGCTATTATTTTATCCTCTATTTTTTGTCTTTTAAGATTTATAGATAGTTCATTTCCTTCTCCAAGATTTATTTAAATCAACACATATATCATTTACAGAAACTAGATACATTTAATAAAAATATGTCTCGAACGATTCTCAGTCACCCCCAACCAAGCGTCTTAAATTCAGCGATGAACCACTTCCAAACATGGAGATTGCAACTAAAATAATTGCTTTATTCTATCTCTTGATCAGGAATATATAGACAAAGAGATCGAGGATAAGGAAAGGCTCGTTGTCAGTTTTAATGAATAGCTAAAATAGTTGGCTTGTATTTTAGGGTTTTATGTTCATTGAATGATGTTGCTCCTTGTAATAAGCCCAATTAGATTGTTCAAATAGATGTTTGTTTGTGAATTGGGAGTATTCCCCCTATGTTTCAATTTGTATTTGATCCGTTTTGTGGTTTTATCGATTTGTTGTTCAACAATTTGCCAAAAAAAATAAGGCAAAGAAGAACATCTCATAAAACACAAAAGATTATTAAATTAACTTGATAGTTGTATTAAGAATTATTTTTTACGATCGCCCGCATTGAAATTTAGAGCATAAACAGATCTCTAACGAATTAATTGTTACAATCATCTATAGTTAAAGGAATATATCCACAATAGTCTACATTGTACTTTGTTTACATATGATATGTAAAACGTGATTAAGGTTGGTTTAGGGATGGTTGTGTTGTTCGATTTCTCGTGTGTATGGACCCAAAGGTGTAATTAAGAATCACACGAGCTTGGGTAAGACTTACAACAAACCGTGTAGTGTGCATTTACTATATGAAATAGTATGTGAAAATATAGAGAGGATTCTAGGCCCGTTTCAGGGTGTGGGATGCTTCTATTTATAAGGAGGCATATAAGGTTTAAGGATAAAACCCATAAAGATAATCGGACTGCTGTAAGATAGGCCACATGTTGATCATCCAACGTGTAGAAAAGAATGACAAGTAGAAGCTACTCCTTGGCTTGTCTACAGTTAAAGTAATAAATCGACAATAGTCTACATTGTAATATGTTTACATATGAGATGTAAAACGTGATTAATGTTGGTTTGGGGGTAGTTGTGTTGTTCGGTTTCCCGTGTTGAATGGTAAGGACTCAAAGGTGTGATTAAGAATCACTAGCTTGGGTAACACTCGCAACAAACAGTGTAGTGTGTGTTTACTATGTGAAATAGTATGTGAAAATGTAGAGAGGATTCTAGACCCGTTTGAGGGTGGGGATGCCTTTTATTTGTAAGGAGGCATTTAGGGTTTAAGCATAAACCCCACAAGGATGATCAGACGGCTGTAAGACAGACCACATGTTGATCATCAAGCATGTAGACAAGAATGAAACTGGCAGCTCTTCCTTGGCTCATACCAGGTCGTGCCATTCTCAGTTATTACTGTCCGCGTGTCTCCCATTTTCATATATCAGATAGTACATCTTAACCATTAGTGATAGCTAGGAGACAGTTGTCTCTTTCGTGTATTTGAAACGGGGCGGAGAGGCCTTCCTAGGCCAGGAATGGCCTAGGAATGTGGTGTAACACCCCTAATTTTGTGAATGCAGCGGAATTCAAACTGGGTGTTACTCGATGGTATAACAGTTATAACAATAGAAAACGAACTCTAACCGAGTAGTTTTAAAAGGATTATCATTTGATTTATTGAAATATCATAGTTTTAAAAAAGATAGGTCCCAGTGGTTCCATGATTACATAATATAAAGTCTCTGATTTTTTTCGAATGATAAAATTATTTATAGCCTTCTTGATGTGTCCATGCCCTTCTGTGCCAACCTCGATCATTATGGACCTAACATAAAACTTGCTTAAAATGTCAACACAATGGTTGAGTGAATCCATAGATTTATTGTTAAATGTTTGAACATATAATGTTTGTGTGGGTTACATTGTTATACACCCATAATGTTGAAAACAATTATTATTTCACTAAGTTCATGAAACCAAGACGTTAACGTGTACCAATAGAAATTGGCATGTTTGTTACAATGTTTTCCCCTGGAGGTAATTTGCCGATTACCCAATGTTCTCAAATAGAGTGCGTTTGTTTGCCTAACCGGTCAATACAAACGAGATTCATCAATCCCAATAGTCCTATTCACAATATTCATGCTCACCACGCTTAGTGATTAATGGTTCACGATGTGCGGACTTAAGCATGGAAATGGTGTTACTTAGTGACTATAAAACAATCAGATAAGAATATAGTTTCAAATCTTTGTGTGTTCATGTAAAAATAACATGTATCTCCCCCAAGGGTTTGTAAAACAATTAAGTGATAGAAAGTGGGGCTATGAACTCACCGTGAGTAAATGATGTTATGTATATAACCTAATCGATGGACAATCCTTGAAAACCTCTACGTACCACCTAGAAATATGATATCGTGTCTTAGATTTTGAAATAACAATGTGGGAATATAATTGAGTCTATATAAGTCATTATATTGATCATAATGTTGTACATGGTAGTTCATAGTAATCATGTATGTTGTTAAGGAAACAACTTACTAGTTTATAAAACATGTCTAGTTAAATATCATACCACTGTTTGGGCCATCATAATTCAGAGGTCATGTAGTAAACTTATGAGGAGCTAGGACACTTTAAATCTTAATCCAGCAACTGGTCAATACGTCCACCCCAAAGAGGCCCCTCACATGAAGCTCCATAATAACATGTTACATTTTTAATATTTAAAACATATACTTTGTACTCATAATATAATGAGACATATGGTTTTGACGTATTTCATTAATGATTATGGTTATGAATTTATATGTAACACTTAGGTAATTTGCTATGAATTATGAAATAGATCAAAAACGGTTTTTGGTTAAAAGTCGCAGAAAAGGGCAAAATGGTCATAATTCCCATCATTTGTGAAAACACCATTCTGAGGGTCAAGTGTATGATTTATTTTATGGAAATAAAGTTTATAAGTTAGTAATGAAGTTTGGTAAGTTTAATTATCAAACTCGGGAACCAGGTCGAATGAGAAAGGATTTTGGATAAAAACAAGTTTGGGTCTAAACAGCCCGTGTTGCATAACCTTCGTTTTACGTTTTCTGGTTAAAATCACGAGAGTTTAGATGTAAAACATCATTCCGGAATACTTTTGTGATTTACAATTTTAATTATTCAGACCAGAAAGGGGTCAAAATCGTGATTCAAAATCTCATCAGCAAGCATTTAGTTTTCTTTAGAAATTTTTAACTAGTTGCAACTTTTGATCCACAAATCCATTTTACATGATTCCAAAGGCTAGGTTCTTGTTTTTAGTTTCTATACAACTTGTTGGGAATTAAACAATAGCAGTACTAACTGTACTTGATACTGCTAAGCATACAGACTAGACTAGTGAAGAATACACTAGCATTACTAACTGACTTAGTACTGCTAGTACATATGGTTTGTACTGCTAATAGGATATGCACACGTTTTGTATTTTAAGAATAGCTATTGTATATCTTATACAATTTTATAGTGATAGTTTTCTTGTAAAGGACTCCTTGTCCTATAAAAGGAGGTCCTAGGTTATATTGTTATACACACCAATACACAATCAATTAGAACAGTCGTGTTAAGAACTTCAAGGTTGTATACCCTGATACTAGCCAAAGTATCCGTATTATTCTTTAATAATATTGAAGTATTTTGATCATTACTTTGTCCATTGCATATTCACTGTTCTATTGATTATTCTTCTAAGTGTTATCAAGTAGATTCCGCATACTTGGTTAACATTAAGCTTTATTTCATTCACAATTGTTTTGGATTCATCCAAGTCAATATACTTATACAAGCTAAGTAGTTCCAAGGTTTGGGACTCACAAGTGGTATCAGAGCTTGTGTATCTGAAACTCCGAATTAGAAAAAGTTCATTCCAAAAAAAAGCAATGGAATCTGAAAACAACCAAACACATGTTACTACAAAGGTCCCCAAGCTAAAGCAGGGAGAATATGATGTATGGAGGATAAAGATTGAGCAGTATTTTCTAATGTTGGACTAAAATCTCTAGGAGATCATTGAGAATGGAAACTCCTTTGCTGCAGTGCCCATTCTAGGCAAAGAAGGAGAACCTCAAACCATTCCAAAGCCAACATCCACTGATGAAAAGATCATAAGAAAGAATGATCTAAAGACAAAAAGCATGTTGCTAATGTCTCTCCCTAATGAACTATTGTTGACCTACTCCAAGCATCAGGATGCAAAGAAACTGTTTGAAGCTATTGAAGTTGGTTTTGGTGGGAATGAAGCCACTAGAAAGACTCACAAGACTCTGCTAAAACAGCAGTTTGAAAACTTCTGTGCAACAAGTGCAGAATCTCTTGATTCGATATACAATAGGCTTTAAAATATTGTTAGTAAACTGTCCATTCTGGGTGTGGATCTCTCTATTGAAGATGTGAACTCTAGGTTCATGAGAAGGCTACCAAGTGAGTGGAATACACATGTAGTGGTTTGGACTAACAAACCAGATTTTGAAAAGATGAAACTAGTTGATCTATACAACAACTTTAAAATTATTGAGCATCTAGTTAAGAAGTCCATTACAACTGCAAACTCAGAGTCACCAAATCTTGCATTTGTGGCTCAACCAAGCACTGGCAGCACCAATGATGTTCTTGAAGTTAGTAATGCCAATACTAATTTTGGTACTGCTAGCACGCAGGATACTTTTGGTAGCCTAAGTAATGCCACTGTCAATGCTTTTCTATCCAGTCAACCAAATGGATCTCAGGTTATTCATGATGATTTGGAGCAGATACATGAAGATGACCTGGAAGAGATGGACATTAAGTGGCAGGTAGCACTCCTGAATTTAAGGGCAAAGAAATTCCTTCAAAAATTTAGGAAGAAGATCATCATCCACAATGATGAAACTGCTAGCTTTGACAAATCCAAAGTAGAATGTTACAACTGCAAGAAGCTGGGACATTTTTCTCGGGAATGCAGGAGCCCAATGTCACAGGATGGAAGAAACAGGAGCAAAATAGTCAATGGTGAAGATTCATCTTCCAAGGCTATGGTAGCCATTGATGGAGTTGGGTATGACTGGAGCTACATGGCTCATGAAGAAACAGCTCCTCTCAATATGGCACTAATGGCATTTTCAGACTTTGAGGTACACAATGCTAAATCTTGTACTAAAACTTGTCTGAATAACTATGAATCTTTGAAAACTCAGTATGATAAGTTAAGGATAAAATTAAATCAAACTAAGTTAAGGATAGAAAAACAGTTAGAATAATACAGAGAAAATGAGGAAGCTTTGAATGAACAGGTTGTTGTTCTTAAAAGGGACATGTTGTATAAAGATGCTGAAATATCCTTGCTTAAAATTGACTTAGATAAAATCAAGTTAGAAAAGGATAACATACAAGCTCGTGTTGACAAATATGCTTATTCAAAAGATTGTTCACATAGGATCATAGAGGCTGTTCTTCTTAAACCAGGAAAAGATTTAGGATACAATAGTGATACACCACCTACTTCAGGTTTATACAAGCCTCCTAAATTCGAGCTTTCTAGCACAGGAATAGAGGATTATAAAGAACCTGAAATACAGTATGGGATTAAAAAGAATGAAAAATAAGTGATTGGTGAGGTCAAGGACAATTCTGATACCTCATAAGTTAAAACTTCTCAAGATGGTGAAACTTAACTGTCCCATATATAGAGACTGTTCAACCTAATTAAAAGGCAAAATCATTTATGAATATAGTCAGGTATGCTGAGATGTATAGGTCTAAAGAAAAATCACCCACTCCTAGGGGAAACCAAAGGAGTTGGAATAGACAACAATCACAACAAATCATGTTATGAATGTGGAAGCCTTAAGCATCATCAAAGGGGTAGTATGATTCATGAGAAAATTTTTGCTAGGAAGGATGACTACTCTTATTTAACTTATTTCACTCTAAGAGCAGTTCTCTTGAAACTGGCCTTAAACCTGTCAATACCTCAAGGCCAAATTATACTGCTTACTCCCAACCAACTGTTTTTGGTGCAAGACCCATGAAAACCTTTGCAAAACAAGAACCATTAACTGATCCAAGACCCATTAGAAGAGCATCAACCTTTCAAAACTTTAATCAATAGGTTGTATTTTACAAAATGAAGTTTAGTATTGACAAACCAACAATTTGTACTAGTAGGCCTACACTTAATACTGCTAGACTAAAATCTACTTTCAGGTCTAAAAGTAATGTTGTATGGGGTAACAAAGGGAACGTTGCTAAAATGACATATGTTTGGGGTTAGAAAGACCATCAAACCCAATTGTGCATCTGTTAAATTGAAGAAAAATGCCCATCTTGATGCACACAGAAGATCCAAGCCAATAACGGTTTGGGTTCCCAAAGGAATCTAATTTCATATCTTTTGAAATGTTAGTCATACTTTGTCTTGTTAAAATCTACTTTGGTTTTACACCACTTAATTCATTCAAAGTGTGAATGCTAAAGCCGTATGAGGCATCTGGATCTTTATTGAATATGAATTGATGGTTACAGTTAGACAGTTTATTCTGATCAAACCCACTCTTTGCGATTCTATCATGTGTCATGATAATGTGTTACTCTAAGGAGCTCTGGCATTGAGAACAGCGAGAAAAAGTGAATCTAACACTTCTGTGTTAGAGGTAACAACTGCCACGAGCTGGAAACCTTGTCAAGAAGGCTCTTTGAATGAGTCTATCTGTTACAGGTAGTACTAAGTACTGAAACTATTGGCTTTCACACAACTAGAGGTCATATGAGACTGGACTTTGATTAAGTGTCTTCCTTTATAATTAATCCCTTCATAAAACCCAATCCAGTATTATTTTGTAAGAAAATTGAGTTTATACTGCTTAGAAAAATGTTTTGGAAAAGTTTGTACTGTTAGGCAAAATTTTGGTACTGCTGGGAATTTTATAACTACTTTTTGAAAATAGTCTTTGAGAGTTTGTTATTTTTAAAGGGCGTTTAACTTGGAAAGTATTTACTTTCTTTAAACAGATTATCCTTCTCTTAAGTTTCCTAATAATTAGAGTCGATCAATCTTGAAACCCTAAATATTGTCTATAAAAACTCAATTGGCTATCAGAAGTATCATTCATACAAAATCGATCTAAAATCCAGCAGTCAAAACAATCTTTTACACCTAACACCTAAATTCTCTTTAATGGCACCTCTTGAATTTGCTGCAAAACATAAATAGGTGGGATTCTTGGAGAAAACCAAGGAAGCATGCGACTTCCATTATATAGTGGATTTTCTAGATCATACCCACATTAGGTATGCTCTTACATTTCATCCAACTGTTTTTGTTTCCCATATCAAGCAGTTTTGGCAAACTGCCACTGTCAATACTTTTGAAGATGGAAACAAATAGATTAAAGCCAAAGTTGATGGCACTATCATCATTCTTACTCAAGCATCTCTTAGGAGGCATCTGCACCTAGGTGATGCAGATGGTATTAGTGATATGCCAAATACTGAAATCTTTCAAAACTTAACCAGAATGGGGTATGACACATCATCTAAAAACTTATCTTTTCTCAAAGGCTGTTTTTCCCAACAATGGAGATTCATGATCCATACTATTATGCATTGTCTAAGTTCTAAATATGTAATGCAAAGGTAAATAGTAAGAAACACAAAACCACGACACGAGTGTTTATAGTGGTTCGGCTACAAGGATACGTTCCTTGCCCTACTCCACTCCACGAGTCACCTACTCGAGAGTTCGTAATCACTACACGACGCAAAACTCCTTATGGCGGAGAAGCCTTCACAACGTCGCCTACTCTTTTTCCGGTACAAGGCTAAATACCGGGTTCTTCTACGAGGTAGAACCAAACCTATCACAACGTCGCCTACACTTTATCCGGTACAAGGCTAGATACCAAGTTCCATTACAAAGGAGGAACTACTACCCAACACTACACAACACCTATCCCAAAGGAGACCCACTCCTTATTACAACATCATCAAGGATATCAATATCCTTGGACACAACCTATCTCTATTTGTACATCGATGCACCATATCGATTGTACACCTTTGGCATCTTTCACTAATGCCTTTGACATGATCTTTTGGCACCTTTCACTAATGCCTTTGACTTGACCCTTTTGGCATCCTTCACTAATGCCTTTGACACGGACATTTGAAAAGATCCTTTGGATCTGAGGTTAGAGAGTTTACAATATTAGGAGAAAGTATGTGTAGGAGAGGAAACTCACAATGAAGAAATGGCTCACTATTTATAGACAAAAACATGCTACTGTTCCACGGATCCCTTGCTTGAGGGATCCGTCTAGTGTAATAGTAGGGATCCGTAGGACGCTCCCCCTAAAGTGGGTTGTGGGTCATGGATCATGGATCATGGGTTGTGGGTTTTGATCCATGGGTATCCAAATAGATACAATGTATCTAGAAGATGCAATGCATCTAGTCAATGGCTCATGGGTTAGCTCCATGAGTCATGGATAATACCCATTATGACTTATGCATGATGTTATGCAATGGGTAATGGGTTATGGATCATGCTCCATGGGTATGGGTCATGGAATTTGGGTTTTACCCAACTATATTCAATGTATTAAGTCAATGGGTCAAATACTTAAACTTCTACCCATTCTATTACCCATTATAATACATACTAAGTATGTATATATCTACCCAATATGTAAACACTAGTTGTTATACATATGCATTACTATAACATGAAAATACTATTACTTGTTTAGTGATTTATATGAAAATGTAAGTGTGTTAGTAAACTATTGGCTCAAACTATTTACGTATTTTATTTGTTTCGTTAAAATGATTTTACGTTTGTTATCGAAAAAACATTAGAAGATCATAAAATATAAATAAACATTTTTACGGCTTATTTGTATTAACAATCTCCCCTTTTTTGTTGATGACAAAACATAAGATTATTTTAAGGAAAAACTAAAATTCGTAAAAGTTTGAATTGGACTTTTTACCCTCTTCTCCCCCTTTTTGTCGAAATAAAAAGAGGTTCGAAAAGAAACTAACACATTGGTTTAAGAAAAACATGTGAAAAAGAAAATATGAAAAATAGAGAGTAAGAGAAGAGAAGTATTCTCGTCTTAGCTCCCCCTTGACGAGTCCATCCCTTTGTGAGGGCGTCAAGTAAATAGGAATACTAAGCGAGTGTATTGCAATTATGTTTGCAAATGGTGTCGTCTTTTTGACAAACATGCTTCCCCTTGAGGAGTGCTCCTTTGTGAGGAGGACGTCAAGTAATGTAGACTAATTTAAATGATATTTCAAATGATTTTGCAATGTTTTGCTTTGACAAGAAACTCCCCTAGCTAAGGGTGTCAAAGTCTTCATGTGTATATTGAAAATCTACAAAATAAATGTTAGAAAACAAGTATATAGAGCATAATTTCCTGCAAATAAGACTCAAGTTAGTAATAAAAAAGTCTTTTGTTGCACGGATCCCACAGTTCATCCTTTGGAGGGATCCGTGTAAGCTAAACTGAGGGATCCGTCTGTCTGTAAGCTTAAGACAACAATGTGATGTAAAAAGTGATGTTAACATCAAAATGAGATATGTATTAAGGCACCAAACATATTCTCAAGACAATATGGCATGTAACATGTAATTTCATTCAATAAGAATACGAGAAATGATCTACATATCTTTAAAACTAAGAGAATGATTCAAACATGTAATACATTTTCTACTAATTTTGACAAGTGATGGAAACCTAAAAAGCATCAATGTGCTTGAATCTAAGGATGAGTAGACTTGTTGATTTGGTCCAGTCATTCAAGGAGATGATTAAACATGAAATGCAACTCATTTCGTACTTCTTGAACAAGTCCTTGGGTGATTTGATAATTAGAGCAATTATTGTCATGACTAGAAACCGGAGGAGTTGGGATGTTTTGAGGAGGTTCCACAAAAGATAGTGGAGGTGTGTTGAGCAATGTAGGATGTGGTTCCACTAAAAGTGAGGGTGATGATTGATTGGTGCGAAACCGTCAAGTTTTCTCACGCAAGCTGATCACTTGTGAATGATCAGCCGTAAGGAACTCAAAACAGCTCACACACCAGCTCAATGAAGATCAGGAGAGTATAATGTTTCCCCAGGTCGTTAAGTCCCAACGAGCCGTGCGAGAATAGTCAAACGTTTAGTGATCGAGAAGTTTGAACGAAAAAGGGATTATGATTTGATATTATAACTAAGGAAAAACCAACAAATTACAATTGCTTAAATGCAAATAAGAGGAAATTAAAAAGATAAAATCTATTAAATAAACGCTATCACTATATTTAAAATGATGAACGTTTAAAACTTAAAACTAAAAACTTACGTTTAAATAAAAACTACGTAAACGTACAAAATAAAAAGTGAAACTTATACAATATAAATCCTAAAAATATGAAAAATACATTTTTACAATCCTAATGATATAAGAAAATTTATAGAAAAGGAAAATTATTTTTATAACTATTTATCTAATTATTATTAATTAAAAACTATTTTTAACTAATTAATAATTACCTAAAATACAAGAAAATAGGAAATAAAGCTAGAAAAATAAAATTAAGACTTAGAAAAATCTAAAATAACAAACTAGAATTTTCAAAACTATTTTTGTATTTTTCTGATTATTTTTCTATTTTCTATGAATTTTAAACTATTAAAAACTAATTAAATTATTAAAAATTACAAAATAAACTATGAAAAATATGGAAAATTACTTTTTTTTACTTTTTATATTTATCTAAAATTGTTAAAATTGAAAAGCTATTTTTTGGAATTTTTCTCAATTAATTGCAATAAAAGCTATTTTAAAATGATTAAAAACTATATTTAATAAAGAAAAATAGTGAACAGTGACAAAAAATTATGAAAACTTCAGGGAAATTATAAAATCTTATTCTAAAGATGAGAAAAATGTAAAAACTTGGCCTTATGTAGAAGAATCTAAGGCTGCTATGTAAACTAGTGGGGAATAAGCACTTTTTAATAAGCAAATAAGCACAAGAGTGAACCAAATGATACCAGAAGCTAAAGCATGCTAAAACTACTCTACAGTAACTATAAGCAACTACCCTTAACACCTAAATAAGCATCTAACCAAGTTATGAGCTAACTGATCTTTAAGCAAAACAGGCAAATAGGACCCAAGTTTAAGCTGTTCTAACAGCTTATCCAATAAGCCAACATGAAAACCAAAAGTATAGTTCTAAATACTACCTACCAGAGAACATGTAACCAAAGTTATAGCTAATAAGGACAAGTATTGAAGAAGTTATGATCAAAACAAAAAGCTGCCAAATGACAGGTAACTGCTGATGCAGTAAAACAGATAAGACAGGCACAAGTTTGAGCTACTCTAACTACTTATCAGATAAGCTTAAAGGAAAAACAGATAAAGGGTCTTGAAGACCACCTAGCCTACTGCAATATGACCAAATTTGAGACCTTAATAAGCTAAAATGAACACTGAGCATAGGCTGCAAGTTGTGCCAAAAACTGATTTTAGACTACTTTTGACTTTTAAAGAACAGAATAGTATTTTGACTTTTGTGAGATTTAGATGCAAACCTAGGACTGAATTCAATGTAATTTAATGCAATAAGACTTTCACAAGCTAGATTATCAACTTCTAAGCCTATGTGTGAGATTTCTAACTACTGATTCTAACAGTAAAGAGCACAAGACAGTGAGATTAAGATTTTGACTAAAAATGTGATTTGCAGCAGAACAATGACAGGAATGGATGCATATAACCATATCACACCTTAAACAATTGATCTAACCCAAATTTGTAACCTCTAAAACAGTTCAAACTAGCAATCCAAACACCCCTTTAAATTCATGATAATGCATAAAAATGGATAAACTGCTAAACAAACATGATTTAAGGATTAAACTAAGTTCTCATAACCATATGACAACTATACAAACACACTGTAACAAGTTGTGACCACAGATACAAGTTCAAGCAAAAACTACAAATTGTCTTGAAAATGTGAAAATCTAAGAACTTACTCATATGAATCCAGCTGATGTCACAGGCCAAACCAGACCCAAAACCTATTCTATACTAAGCTAATTTAAACCAAATAAACCTCTGCATCCACCAAATCCAATTCATTTGCAATTTGAGCTTATGGTTGACTTTTGTTGACTGAAATCTAAAATTACTTAGAACTGTTTTCCAAGCTTATCTCAGGCTATGATAAGCTTGAGCAAGCTTGTTTAAATGGAAATGAAGCTGTTTGGAGCTTTAAATATAAGATATTAAAACTGACTTCTTCAACAGTAAACAAAAAAATTATGAAACTTAGTTAAACATTCAAATGATACTTGAATTGAGTTACAATGATTAAGTAGGTAATGTTTAATACATAAAAGCTTGAGATTACATTTTAAAAGCTAATTAGAACAGTTTTAGGAAAAAACGACATACATTGAAAATCTAAAAACTAACTACTCTGTTTTTCTTCTTCTTTCCTCCTTTTTATAGCTCCAATAGCTTCCACCTGTCCTTAAAAGTGTTTCCCACCTCCCTGTTTGGCCAATGGGAGAGTTTAGTGGCCTTTGGCCATTTTCTTGGTTTTGGCGGGAAATATGGGATTTGACTTGTAGGCCTGAAAACTAGCACTAGGGGGGGGGGTGGATTGTAGGGTGATGATGAGGTTGAGGTGATAAGGGTGCAGGGATAAGAGGTGATTGGGTGGTGGGAAAGGTTGCAGGGATGTACAGGGCAAGTGGTGGGAGAAGCATGTGGGAGGGAAAGAAGGCAGTTTGACTGCTTGGTTTGACCAAAGGGTCAAATGGAAGGGTCAAGGGGGTCAAAATGGGGAATGACAAGGGTTCAAATCTGTTTTGACAAGGGACCAAGGTTTAAAATATGACAAGGACTAGTTTGTACTTTCTGCAATCTTGAGGGGCCATTCCTGTAATTTTCTCAAAGTTAATACAAGGACCAATATTGACAAGCTTCAAAAGTACAAGGACCAGTTTTGACAATTTCAAATTTTCCAGGGACCAAACTTGACAATTTTGAAAGTTCAGGGACCTTTTCTGCCATTTTACAAAAGATTTATTCAAGGACCATTTTTGACAAATTAGAATATTTCAGGGACCTTGAATAACATTTCTCTTTATTTAGATTTACCAGGGACTGTTTTTGACAACTTTTGAAACTTGGGGGACTAAAACTGCCAATTATGCAAATTTGATACGTTTTTCACCAGATTTTGATATTTTTGCATTTAAAACACATAAAACACTTATTTGTGATATTTTTATCATTTTGATGCATTTCTGAGTGTTTTCAGATGTTTTTGCAGTTTAAATGGTACAAAAATGATGAGTATTTAGACACTCATCAATCCCCCACACTAAGATATTGCTAGTCCCTAGCAATGTTTTGAGAAAAATTAATGGATTTTATCTCTTTACCAAAAGCCATTACTTCTGGAGTAGCCAAATGTTTCAGTTCAAGTAAGAACCATGGTACACCGATAACCGTGTGATTTTGAGCAAACCACCAGCTTTCAACGGATTTGATTTTGTCTTTACCAGAAGCCGTACCCTTCTGGACTAGCCAACTCTTAGATAAATTATCAATATTATCTTTGGTGAGCTGATTACCAATTATGGATTTTCCACTGCCTTTACCACAAGCCATAATCTTGCGGGCTAGCCAACTCTTCACTTTTTAGGATATGGTGAGCTGAATACCATACAATTTTGGGCAAATTGCAAGCCATATAAACGGATTTGAGATATCTTTACCAAGAGCCGTTTGCTCCTGGATTAGCCAATCCTTATGTGGGTTAGACATGGTGGACTGATTACCATTTGTTGTGTTTAGTACATAGTACTTCCACTAAAAAAAATTTTTTAAATTTGGCCATTTTAGGGGAAAAAGGGACTAAAAGGGTATATTTATGATCAAAATTCGCCAGAATTTCCCCCCCACACTTAGAAATGAATATTGTCCTCAATATTCAAAGTACCGGCTGTTATGCCGAAACTTAGAACATAAAAAGATAACATTACTAGCTAAGTGTAGAAACACAACAATTATTCTCTTTTTTAATATTTACAATTTTCATACATTTTTTAAGGTCTCTATACAACATGTGGGGCATCTCCCCCACACTAGGGTGGTACACACGGGTGAAAACCCATGTAGCATGCTACTGTTTTTGATTACCGAGTCGCTAGCTTGACTCGACCCCGAATTAATTTGTTCATGGGGAAGTAAGTGGAAGAAACAATCTCCATCGGACTTTCATTCAAGATGTTTGGATAAACATTGAAGTACGTGAAAGTTCCACACCGATGAGATATAGACAGACCCGGCTCACAAATGGTACATGGAAATGCCTGGGTCAAAGATAATGTCTTCATTCCCGAAGGAGTGAAGAACAGGAGAAGCCACGGGATAGGTGAAGAAGAGAAAGAAAATCATGATAAATATCATGACTAACTCATCATCTTCATCCATAGGAGGATCCATAATTTCAGGATTATGAATCTCATCATTTAAGCTTATGTGATCAAGACAAATCTCGGGTGTGTCATGATCAAATTGGGAGTTATCATACTCCGGTGGAGATATGATATGAGTGAGTTCATCGGTGAACTCCTCGTGAAGAGAATCAATCACAAGATGTAAATCTGTGGATTCTTGTTCCACTGTAGACTCATCACTATCCTCAATCTGAGTATCAAAGAGTGGATTCTCAAAAATTAAAGTGAATTCAGAGTCGAATTCAAATAGAGGATTAGTGAAAGTAGCTTTGAATGTTTCGGGAACAAAGTGATCAACATTCTCATTTGGATTGTTGGGATAAGAAGTGAGTGATCGATCATTATCAATGAGACTTTCAGTCTCTCCCAGATCGACTTCGAAATCAAAGAGTGGATTGATGTGAGTGAGTTCATCGGTGAACTCCTCAAGATGATGATCAGCATCAGACTGTGGGAGTGATGCCTCAACATACTCGATGTTTCCATGAGAAGTACAATCTTCGCTAACATCGGAGAAAGTTTCAAAATGATCTTTTGAACACTCAATAGGGGAGATAGAATCACACACATGATCAGAAGTTCCCTGTGACTCTCTCGGGATTGGGACAAGGTTCTCAACACTAGACTTTATGAATTCGTCCGATTCCTTGTCAGGAACAGTGTCAAGATGCTCGTCCCCCATGCTCAGAGAGTGAGTGGGAGCTTCGGGTGTGATAGCAGTTGTTTGAGATGGAATCTCAACTGCTGGGATGTCATCTGATGAACTTGATGAATCAAGTGTATCATCATCATCACTGTCATCAGGAATAAAACGAAACTGAGAGCTAGATCTGGCTGCTTTTTCTTTTGCAATTGATTCCCTAACAGATTTTTCAAAGGCAATTTGGGAATTTAGTTTAGCAGTCTGCTCTTCAGCTAGCAATTCTTCCATGGATTTCTCATGTGAATTTGGAATGACGGGACATTGTGGGAGTGGAGATTTGTCAAAACCGGAAGGTTGACATTGATAATCATCATGAGGACCCCCACAATGTACACAAGAAATACTGGGAATATTATGAAGTATAGTTTTATTGAACTCCTCACCTCTTTTCAGTAACTCCAGAAGCTCTAGATAAGAGTCTTGTTGGGTTTGTTGAGGAGTTTGAGTCATTTGGCACTGTGGAGGTTGGTCGTGATATGGATAGTCGTAATTGTTACAAGGAAATGGATTCCCTGTTTGACAATCAGAGCTGAAATGGGAACCTCCACAGTTCTCACAACAAAATGATTGTTGTGGGTGGTCATGTGAATAATATGGAATTTGGTCATTTCCAAAGTCCTGAGTGTTACCAGAAAACTGTTCATAGACAAACGTGTTTCCGGATTGACACTCAAATCCTTGGTGAGGACCTCCACAAAATTCACAGCAGTAATGTTGGTTATATGAAGATGAGTCGGGCTGTGGTGGGTAATTGGAAAAGTTAGAGGGGTCGTTAAATGAGTTCTGATTAGGATCATAATCAAATGAATTCCTCGAACCACAAAACAAACAACTCCCATTACGGATATCATTACCACATTGTACACATGTACACCAACGACAGGGTGAACCATAAAGAGGTTCACCACAACCGACACAAGGAATAAACGATTCTGTTTGAGAATTATGAGAAGAAATCTGTTTATTCAAAGGATCAACAAAACCAACATGGTGATCTGAATGACTATCAAGTCTCGAAGAACATTCAGAAAGATCAGGAGGTGGGACAAGTGGTGTGCTCTGAGAGCTAGCAATTTCCACCACTTCCGTTATGGTCTCCGGTTCTGGTTCTTGAGAAACGTAAAGATTAGGCCAGTCATTCTTGCGAGTCACCTGTCTGAATTCTGCATGTTTGCTTTTAACCGTAAACTGTGAAAGTTTAGAATCAATTCTAGACGGCTTAGGAGCAATTGAGGGATTAGATCTTTGGATAACCGTAGGTTGGACGTATTTAGCACTTCCTTTATTAGAAGGAAGTACTTGGTCCTTTGTCACCCCGGTTTCTCGTTCTATTTCCCTACGCAGAATGAATGGATCATCACGAACAACACGAATTCTAGACATTTGTGATAAAGTCTGAAGCTTTTCAGCTTCGTCCCAGAATTCGTCCTCGAGAGATTCCATGAGAATAGAAGAAGAATCAAATGGATAGAGGGTAAAGGGATAAAGAATCAAAAAGGGTAGGAGGGTAAAGAAGAATATTTTTGGTATTTTTGAAAAACATGATGTAAAAACTAAGAATGAAAATCTTTTTAGGTTTTTGATTTTTTAAAAGATGGTATGAACAAGGAGTGATTATTCAAATCAATAATCTGCTAAACGTAAGACTATTAGCAATGCTCCCCGGCAGCGGCGCCAAAATTTGATTGGTGCGAAACCGTCAAGTTTTCTCACGCAAGCTGATCACTTGTGAATGATCAGCCGTAAGGAACTCAAAACAGCTCACACACCAGCTCAATGAAGATCAGGAGAGTATAATGTTTCCCCAGGTCGTTAAGTCCCAACGAGCCGTGCGAGAATAGTCAAACGTTTAGTGATCGAGAAGTTTGAACGAAAAAGGGATTATGATTTGATATTATAACTAAGGAAAAACCAACAAATTACAATTGCTTAAATGCAAATAAGAGGAAATTAAAAAGATAAAATCTATTAAATAAACGCTATCACTATATTTAAAATGATGAACGTTTAAAACTTAAAACTAAAAACTTACGTTTAAATAAAAACTACGTAAACGTACAAAATAAAAAGTGAAACTTATACAATATAAATCCTAAAAATATGAAAAATACATTTTTACAATCCTAATGATATAAGAAAATTTATAGAAAAGGAAAATTATTTTTATAACTATTTATCTAATTATTATTAATTAAAAACTATTTTTAACTAATTAATAATTACCTAAAATACAAGAAAATAGGAAATAAAGCTAGAAAAATAAAATTAAGACTTAGAAAAATCTAAAATAACAAACTAGAATTTTCAAAACTATTTTTGTATTTTTCTGATTATTTTTCTATTTTCTATGAATTTTAAACTATTAAAAACTAATTAAATTATTAAAAATTACAAAATAAACTATGAAAAATATGGAAAATTACTTTTTTTTAGTTTTTATATTTATCTAAAACTGTTAAAATTGAAAAGCTATTTTTTGGAACTTTTTCTCAATTAATTGCAATAAAAGCTATTTTAAAATGATTAAAAACTATATTTAATAAAGAAAAATAGTGAACAGTGACAAAAAATTATGAAAACTTCAGGGAAATTCTAAAATCTTATTCTAAAGATGAGAAAAATGTAAAAACTTAGCCTTATGTAGAAGAATCTAAGGCTGCTATGTAAACTAGTGGGGAATAAGCACTTTTTAATAAGCAAATAAGCACAAGAGTGAACCAAATGATACCAGAAGCTAAAGCATGCTAAAACTACTCTACAGTAACTATAAGCAACTACCCTTAACACCTAAATAAGCATCTAACCAAGTTATGAGCTAACTGATCTTTAAGCAAAACAGGCAAATAGGACCCAAGTTTAAGCTGTTCTAACAGCTTATCCAATAAGCCAACATGAAAACCAAAAGTATAGTTCTAAATACTACCTACCAGAGAACATGTAACCAAAGTTATAGCTAATAAGGACAAGTATTGAAGAAGTTATGATCAAAACAAAAAGCTGCCAAATGACAGGTAACTGCTGATGCAGTAAAACAGATAAGACAGGCACAAGTTTGAGCTACTCTAACTACTTATCAGATAAGCTTAAAGGAAAAACAGATAAAGGGTCTTGAAGACCACCTAGCCTACTGCAATATGACCAAATTTGAGACCTTAATAAGCTAAAATGAACACTGAGCATAGGCTGCAAGTTGTGCCAAAAACTGATTTTAGACTACTTTTGACTTTTAAAGAACAGAATAGTATTTTGACTTTTGTGAGATTTAGATGCAAACCTAGGACTGAATTCAATGTAATTTAATGCAATAAGACTTTCACAAGCTAGATTATCAACTTCTAAGCCTATGTGTGAGATTTCTAACTACTGATTCTAACAGTAAAGAGCACAAGAAAGTGAGATTAAGATTTTGACTAAAAATGTGATTTGCAGCAGAACAATGACAGGAATGGATGCATATAACCATATCACACCTTAAACAATTGATCTAACCCAAATTTGTAACCTCTAAAACAGTTCAAACTAGCAATCCAAACACCCCTTTAAATTCATGATAATGCATAAAAATGGATAAACTGCTAAACAAACATGATTTAAGGATTAAACTAAGTTCTCATAACCATATGACAACTATACAAACACACTGTAACAAGTTGTGACCACAGATACAAGTTCAAGCAAAAACTACAAATTGTCTTGAAAATGTGAAAATCTAAGAACTTACTCATATGAATCCAGCTGATGTCACAGGCCAAACCAGACCCAAAACCTATTCTATACTAAGCTAATTTAAACCAAATAAACCTCTGCATCCACCAAATCCAATTCATTTGCAATTTGAGCTTATGGTTGACTTTTGTTGACTGAAATCCAAAATTACTTAGAACTGTTTTCCAAGCTTATCTCAGGCTATGATAAGCTTGAGCAAGCTTGTTTAAATGGAAATGAAGCTGTTTGGAGCTTTAAATATAAGATATTAAAACTGACTTCTTCAACAGTAAACAAAAAAATTATGAAACTTAGTTAAACATTCAAATGATACTTGAATTGAGTTACAATGATTAAGTAGGTAATGTTTAATACATAAAAGCTTGAGATTACATTTTAAAAGCTAATTAGAACAGTTTTAGGAAAAAACGACATACATTGAAAATCTAAAAACTAACTACTCTGTTTTTCTTCTTCTTTCCTCCTTTTTATAGCTCCAATAGCTTCCACCTGTCCTTAAAAGTGTTTCCCACCTCCCTGTTTGGCCAATGGGAGAGTTTAGTGGCCTTTGGCCATTTTCTTGGTTTTGGCGGGAAATATGGGATTTGACTTGTAGGCCTGAAAACTAGCACTAGGGGGGGGGGGGGTGGATTGTAGGGTGATGATGAGGTTGAGGTGATAAGGGTGCAGGGATAAGAGGTGATTGGGTGGTGGGAAAGGTTGCAGGGATGTACAGGGCAAGTGGTGGGAGAAGCATGTGGGAGGGAAAGAAGGCAGTTTGACTGCTTGGTTTGACCAAAGGGTCAAATGGAAGGGTCAAGGGGGTCAAAATGGGGAATGACAAGGGTTCAAATCTGTTTTGACAAGGGACCAAGGTTTAAAATATGACAAGGACTAGTTTGTACTTTCTGCAATCTTGAGGGGCCATTCCTGTAATTTTCTCAAAGTTAATACAAGGACCAATATTGACAAGCTTCAAAAGTACAAGGACCAGTTTTGACAATTTCAAATTTTCCAGGGACCAAACTTGACAATTTTGAAAGTTCAGGGACCTTTTCTGCCATTTTACAAAAGATTTATTCAAGGACCATTTTTGACAAATTAGAATATTTCAGGGACCTTGAATAACATTTCTCTTTATTTAGATTTACCAGGGACTGTTTTTGACAACTTTTGAAACTTGGGGGACTAAAACTGCCAATTATGCAAATTTGATACGTTTTTCACCAGATTTTGATATTTTTGCATTTAAAACACATAAAACACTTATTTGTGATATTTTTATCATTTTGATGCATTTCTGAGTGTTTTCAGATGTTTTTGCAGTTTAAATGGTACAAAAATGATGAGTATTTAGACACTCATCAATGATGCATGAGTTGGTGGTGGTAATGGAATGTCCTCTATGTGGTTAGATTTTTGGTGATTCCTTATCTCCAAAGATGGACTATTTGGTGATGTAGGTGGTTCCCTATTTAACGAGAAAGTTAGCGAGTGGGAAGTCCTTGGTGGTGAGTGCTCTAATGAGTAGAGATTTGGATGGGAAAGAGGTTCGGTAAAGGAATGTAGTATAGGTCTAGAAATGAAGGCTTGGGTGTTTTACTAGAACTAGGTGTGTTTGGGTTAGTGCTTGATGAAGCTTTTTCCAACTCAAAAGGTCGAATGCTAATTCTAGCTATTCTTTTAGCTATTGTTGATTGATTTTGTTGAGGGAGAATTCTAGCATTTGGACTTCTTACGGGTGATAACTCGGTGGATGATATCTCATGGACCATATGAGTATTCTTTTTAGATGAACCTTTGGTTGAAGAGTTCTTACTAGATGCTTTAGTCATAGTGAAGGAGAAGGAGTAGTAGAAGTCTTAACTACTGATTTTTGAATTGTGGTATGAATAGTGACTTAAGCTCTTAAGAGTGCTTGGTTTATAAAGGATAAAGTTGAGTTAATGAATTAAATTCTTGACCACTAAGAAATTTAGCATGCACCAAGGTCAACTATGGTGTTGTTCTTCTTTAGGAAGTCATTAAATGATAAGCAAAAGTGTTTAGATTACCAAAGAGGGTTTGAATTTGGAAGAAAAGCTGATCACAAGCTGTTCTATATATATGAATCCCACGGTTCCCTCTCACTAGGGATCCGTCGAGTTATAAACTAGAGATCCGTCTGGCAAACAGTAAAGTGGTGAAGTGATTATGCTCTTTTAAGGTCTAGTACCTATAATTCTTGAGGGTTTGACTTTCCTTAGATGTCTTAAGTGGTATGTGACTTAAATTTCCAACCATAAGGAGTGAGGGTACTTAATGATGGTTTTGGTAGGAAAATGGACTTTTTGAGAGTGAAACTAAGTGTTTAAGGATGATACTTATTGGTTTGAGAATGACAAATGATGACAATTGATCCTAGAGATCAGATGGTGATTTAAGAGAAATTTGAAAAATTCCCAAAAACTAAAAAGAAATGAAAAACTAGTTTTAAGCCTATTTTGAGGTAGGGATGACTAGAATCAATTTGCTAAAATTGAGAGAAATGTCAAGCTAACTCTTTTGAGATGTGAGAAACAATGTGTGAGCATTGGAGCGGAAATATGGTGAGTTTAGGTGAATTGATAAATCAAAAGCACTTTGAATTTGATCCTAACTTAGCTATGAGTGAGTGTGAGACGTACTGAGCTTGAGGAGGACTTAAGTGGTCCCAAAGAGTCATATTTAGATAGTATGATGTGATCTAGGGGAATGGTTTGATGTATAAAAGTCTGCAGCTTCATGTTTGTTTGCCCGGATCCCACGGTTCCCTCATCTGAGGGATCCGACTAGTTATAGCCCAGGGATCCGGCTACTGCTGACCAATAGCTTCTCAGCAAATGTGCAGTTTTTGCACTCTTTAGTAAATACTCATCCTAATCATTTCTACATTTAATAAACATATGCAAACAACAAATATAACGCATAATAAGTAGGGGCGACTAAAATGTAAGCAAAATGAGTGGCATCGACTTTTTGAATGAGATCAAGTTGTCGTAATATTCTCATTTTCCCGGTTCCTAAGTTAGAATGTTTTAGTCTAAGTTATGCCATTTTCTACGAGCTACGTCCTAAACTACAAATAATGTTTAGAATTTTTACAGACCACTGTTTCATAAATTGTTCACAAATTATGGTCTAAGACCTTACCTTCCTTCCATTCATCCTCCTACTTCACCACCATCTTCATCTCCATCTCTATCGCCTTCACTCTTCACCCCTCCATCTCTACTTCTTATTCTTCATGAGGAAGTTAGCAAAACTTTTGAATATGCCCCTAGTTTATTGGAACTCTTGTGAAGGTCTTGGGACATCCGGTAGTTGGTTGATGTATGCTAAGGGGTCGAGATGGACATTGCCAAGGGGGTTGCTGCTTCCTTCTCCTTCTCTTTCTCTTTCATCCGATGAGTCCGTTGGTGGGTGAGGTCTTTTGCCATCTACCATGATCCTTGTAGTCTTTCCATCGGATAGAGGTACCATGACCTTGTTGCAAAAAGTGTGGTCATAGGAATATGGAGAAGGATTTAGAGCAAAGACGAAGGTTGCTAGACGAGTCAAGAGCATGGCATAAGGGAGTACCATCTTGTCCATATTTTTCACACTTGCCATTCTTTTTACCATGTAATAGGCGAGGTTGAAGTGAGTGCCGGTTACAAGGAAATAGATCATGAAGCTTAGGCAAGCATTGGGATGATCCTTATTTCCTCCCAAGCAAAGTACGTTCTCCCTTAGCAAGAGTTCCCATTTCTTGTATAATGGGAACATTTTCAAAAGCTCCATTTGAAACGGATCCCTATAGATCACCTTGGAGTTTCTCGTGACTCTTGATGGAGATGCTCTTTCCATGAAGACGGTATCCCTTACAGTAGTTGCTTCCGGGATGGCTATGAAGTATACCTCTTGATGATCCACCATGTCATGTAGTTTCGCCAACGAGCATTCGTTAGAGTACATACACACTCCTTGACATGGGATACGAAGTATCCTTGCAAACTCTACAAGAGTGAAGGTGAACTCGTGCTCATTGATGATGAAGGCTATCAAAATTGTTCCATGTTCATTCCGAATGATTCTCATGGTCTTGTAAAACTCTAGTACAAACACCGGACAAATTTGCTCATTAATGTTCAAGAGACAATTGAAGTTGATTGCCCCAAAGACTCAGGGAATGTCGGTGTTGTTAATGAATGATGGTTCAAGACCTTCACAACATCTTGAAGGCTTTTCTATCATCCGAGCTCAAGCCATCCTTACGATGATACATGGGAATGTAGTGAGTGGTGTCATTGTAATCTTGTTGACGATTGCTAGGCATGATTGGTCCTAAACATCAAAACCACAATGTGGTGTTAATTGTGTGAATAGTAACCTAATGGGATTCATCATAATTTTGCTAAAAACATCTTCATTGAATTCAAAAAATGAGTTTAAATTGTATTAACAATGTTGATTCTTTGATTTAGTTTATCTTAGAAAACAATGTGGTAACAAATTGTGACAAACCCATTTGAGCTCAATTTCTAAAGATGAAAATTGTAATCCTAGGAATCAAGGAATAGAAATAACAATGTAGTGAAGATTATACTTACACAAGAGATTGTTCCTTGGAGAAGATGATCAATTAACTCATGTGAACAGTAAATGGGTTTTATGTTCTTGAGTTTTGAGAGAGTAAAGTGAAGAGTGGAACTTCCACAGTGATCATTTCTTTCTTATTCTGTCTTCTGCTGCACGGATCCCATGGATCCCTTGTATGAGGGATCCGGCATATCAACAGTTTGACAACTTAAGTGATCTTTGATAATTTTGGTTTGTGAGCTCTAATTCTTGGCTAGGGTTGATGTTTATGCTCTATAACTTATGGTTTGGGGTTTTAACGTGTTTTACTAGTCCTATTTGACGAGGTTCCCTTTTTATGAATAAATCATAATTCTTTGGGAAGTTTTTAAAGGTTATGATAAAATCCCATTTTATCATAATATGAGAAGTCTCACATGGATACTTATTGACATAGATGAAATGTCAATAATCCTTATGTGAGGAGTGATGATCAAGGCTCTCGAATAGCCGAGATATCATTATCACTAGTTTGTAGTTTTGTCTATAGAGATAAACGAAGAATACCATTCTTGATGATGAGTTCAATATAGATAACTACTTTAGTGATTTTTAAGAGAGCGTAATGATACTACTAAACTTAATCATGTTTAAACAAAAATGACATTATTAATTAATCTAGAAAATATACGAAAATAATTTATTTGTAAGTAATTTATTAAAGATCATACCTTTGCTATATATTCTTTTTAAGAAAATAAGTATTAGAGAGAAATTCTTCATGATCTTCTTAGGATGCCCAAATCCTAGTATGGAGAATTCCAACAAGAAAAATATTAGAAAGATCTATCATTATCCAACATTATAAAATATGATGATTTTAAAATATGACCTTTTGTTTTTAAGGAATTTCCTTCCTTGTAGTTTTTAATCATACATGGATCATATCAAGTTTTTAAAAGTACAATATACTCTTAAGAAACTTGGTAAAGAAGCTCTTATGCCAATTGTGGAAAACTAGAAGGAGGTTGAATAGTTTTACCGATTAAAACTTCATTTTAAAATATTTAGATCGACTTATGTCAATCTATTTAAATGTGTATGTTGGATGTTGATAGATAGGTATGTAAATATGTAATGCAAAGGTAAAGAGTAAGAAACACAAAACCACGACACGAGTGTTTATAGTGGTTCGGCTACAAGGACACGTTCCTTGCCTTACTCCACTCCCCGAGTCACCTACTCGAGAGTTCGTAATGACTACATGACACAAAACTCCTTATGGCGGAGAAGCCTTCACAATGTCGCCTACTCTTTTTCTGGTACAAGGCTGGACACCGGGTTCTTCCACGAGGTAGGACCGAACCTGTTGGAATCACTCCTAAACTAAAATTCAAGTGTTAGTAATTAATATGTAATAGTTAGCTTAATTATGGCTTTTATGTTAGTAATCAAGGCTAGGCTCATGTAGAAAGCCCATGAGCCTATGCCAAAGCCCAATAAGAAAAGGATGGGAACTTGGAGTGTTGCCCTAGTTCCCTCCTATAAATAATCTTGTAACTCTCATTAGAGAGTTGGTTGTTCATTTTCTCTCAATACTCACGCATAACTTTTCTTTCATTCATACGCGTAAAGATTGATCTTGTTCAACCGATCACTTTCTTATCTCCTTTCTAATATTGATGTTTGTGTTACTAATATGGGAACCTAACAGTGGTATCAATCGCCAAATAGTTTGGTGAAACGATTTTGTTTTTGAAGTATTTGTGTTACGCGTAAAGCTCTCGGTTCCAAAACTTTCATACACATAAAAACTCATTTTTTTTCACTTTCAAATCCAAGATTCTTGTACTTTCAAGGTTATTTGGTGTTAAAGGTTAAGTTTTTAGCAAAAAGTTTCAAACTTTACGTGTATTTATTTGTTTTTAAGCTTGATTTCATTCGCGTAGCTGGTTCTACGCGTAAGGTGTTTAAAAGTTTTTGGATCATCAAGTTTCACACTTTTGTGTTATTTTGGTGATATTGAAGTTGTCTCATCACCAAAATCTGGTTTACAAACACTTTGGGCAGAACACTCAGTTTTGGAAAATCCTACGCGTAAGCAAACCCTAATCTAACGCGTAAGTTATCCATGGTTTGATCTTCAGTTTTCTTGGTTTACTCAGTGTTTTCTTGCTTGGATAAGCCTAAAAACACTTCGACTTTGGATATCTTTTACACTGAGATTAGTGTAAAGGACTTTTTGGGCAAAACCCTAGTTTTACGCCTAAGCATAAAAGCTTACGAGTAAAAAATCTTACGCTTAAGCAATTTTCAACGCATAAGCACGTCTTACGCCTAAGGAAAACTTACGCATAAGTTTCTTACTGGTAAGTATTTAGTTTACGCATAACCTAAGGTTTAACTAACCCTACGCGTAAGCTACTCCTACGCGTAAGTATTCTTCTTACGCGTAAGTTTGGTGTTTTTACGCCTAAGGTTTTCTTTGCCTAAGTTTGGTTTCTACGCCTAAGGACTCTTCATCAACAAAGTTTCATTCGACTACAAAGATCCATTTTACAACACAAGTTTTCAAGATGTCTCAACCACCATACTCTAACTACTTTCCTCATGTGTATCCTCAACAACAACAACAACAACAACTCAGTCAACAACAACAACAATTCAATCTACAACAACAGGTTTATCAACAACAATTTCAACAACAACATTTTCCACAACAAGGAGCAATTCCACCACAATTGGTTCAACCACCACCAAGTCTTCAAGTACAACCTTACATAAACATTTACAATCAACATCCATCTAGGAATACTTTGAAGGAACCGTCTTGGTTCGGAAAGATGTGTGAAGCTCTAAGTAGCCAACAATCCATACATGAAGCTGGATCACTTGATAGACCTCCAATGCTCACTCCCGGAAACTACGATCAATAGGTGATTAGGTTCTTTAGGTTTTGTGATCTAAAGAAGCCACATGGAAAGTTCTTGAAGAAGGTCATCATGGAAGGTCCGTTTCAGATGCCTACTGTCGTTACACCCGGAGATCCAAATGCTACTCCACCAAGAGGTGATGTCACCAACATTGCAACTCTTTCTGACCTCACTGCTGATGAACTTCTACATTTTGAAGCTGATGAGCTAGCAATGCAATACATCCTTTTGGGATTACCCAATCCGATCCTTCGAAGTGTTGATGCTCAAAAGTCTGCTAAAGAAATGTGGGAACATATTCATCTTCTCATGGAAGGCACTGAACTCAATCAAGAAGACATGGAATCCAAAATCTACTTGGCTTATGAACACTTCATGATTAAACACGGAGAGACATTAGAGTCATATCATCATCGATTCTCAGACATCATCAATGACTTGGACAAACACAACATCATCATGCCAAGAATTGCTGTCAACACTAAGTTCCTGAGTAGTCTTGGTCCTGATTGGGAAAAGTATGTCATTTTCATCCGTCAAGCTAAGAATCTTCATCATGCTACATACGAATTGTTGTACGACTATTTAAAGCCCCACCAAAAAGAAGATGACAAAGAAAGGGTTATCCGTGGACAACCTGTTTCACCTTCACTTCTGGACAATCAACAATTAGCATTGTGGGCTCAAGCTTGTTATCCTCAATTCCCGACCTTACAAATTGTATTCACGAATCCTCCACAACCCACTGCTCAACCAACTACAACAATCACACCATATGATCCATCAAAGCAACAATCTCAAGAAACTCAATTGGTTCCATACAACAACAACAATGATCAAGCACTTTACAGTGAATCCAATGAAGATGCAGAAGCTTTCGATGCATTGCAACATGGGTTTGTCATGATTGCTAGAGCCTTCGGCTGATACTCTAACAAATCCAACAATCGCATTCGTACCTCATCTAACACAAGGAATCAGGCTGTTGTTAACAATGGACGTGTTGAAGTTCATAATCGTGGTAATGTTCATCAGATGGGCGGTGGTCAAGGGTTTAATACAATGGGAAGGAATAACATGGGTGCTCCACAACAACAAAGGGCTCAAGTGGTTGAACAGGGTAATGCTCAGAATGGGGTTAATGGTCTTCGTTGTTATAACTGTAATGAGAAGGGTCATCTGGCTAATGCATGCCCAAAGCCGAGGACAAGAGGCAGTGCTTATCACAAAGAGGCTTTACTCTTGGCTCTCAAGGATGAAGCTGGTGGAACTCTTACCAACAAGGAACACAGCTTCATAGCAAATGCAGATTCTGATGATGACATGGAGGACTTGCAGGCTAATGCAGCAGTGATGTTGATGGCACACATGCAAGCTCTCCACATGAGTGACACAGGCCCAGTGTATGACACTGACAGCTTGTCTCAGGTACCAGATCAAACTTTACTCATTAATGATCTAATATCTCAGCCAACATCTACATCCGACAAGGATCAGAGTGTTTAACATGCGCCGTCTACATCTCATTCCAAAGATAATCAAATAGACCCCGTAGTTATATTTGTAGGATATTGGATTTCACATACACATCAAACCATAACAACAAGGTGGCGAATAAGTGGAATTCTAGAGAGAGAAAGTTAGAGATTTAGGGAACTTTAGTGAGAGAAAGAAAATTCTTATTATGAGCTCCAACTCTCTACCTTGGAAGGTAGAGAGTATTTATAGTCTTACAATAAAACGCCACACAATGGGCTGTGGATCAGGCATACAGTGGGTAAAGACCCGTCCGTCCTCCACGGTGTTACTTAACTAAATATTACTTAGCTTAAAAGAACTACGACTACGAGCTTTCTAACGATTACATATACTAGAGGTGACCGACTCTTTAATACCTGGAATTTCTAATTCCTAACAATCTCCCCCTAAGGGAGGCCACCTCAAACATATACTAAAATTACATTGAATACAAACAGATATTACATTAAAAATAGTTTTTGCATTCTTGATGTAGCACTTTGCTCTGAAGCTCGTAGTCATGATTCTTCTCATTGCATGTTTGGATAATCCAA
>BPTQ01000001.1:148571727-148582437 GCA_019973895.1 Chrysanthemum seticuspe
TCTTTTTACTACATTCACATATGAAGTAAATGGGCTTCACTGATTAAAGCTTTCAACATACTGGTAAAAATAATTCAAAAATTGTAGGTTTTAAATATAAACTTTTATTCATAAATGTTCAAATATAAAATCGTTTTTATTATATATATAAATAACCTCAGTTCTACATATAGATATAATATTTACACATCTTGAACAAAACTTTATACGAAAGCTCAAAGTAAAGGATAAATATGAAGTAATGAGGATTTTCCCTAGGTCCGTTTTGTTTTTAACCGCCCACCTAGGCGAGCAGTTTTGCGGCAACCCCACTAAAGTATGGTTGGTATACTGCCAATCCAAGATTTCATTTTAGCTCGCCTTCGTCTTGTTTGACTCACCTCAACATACCATTGGCACACGTCTCGTATTACAAATATATTGGAAACCACAATGAGTAATGAAGTATAAATAGGAAATGAAACTCGAAAGCATATTTCAAAACAAGTTCTACACATTTATAATATAGATATACATCTTGACTCCAATAAATATATATATTATTTTTGCTAAAATATAAACTTGTAAATACTTATTTTCAAATATAAATTTTGGATGTTAAAAACTTAATAAAAATGGTCATACAACTTTCGAAATTAGTCACTTCGGGTAAATGAAGTATACACTTACATCATTTTTCTGAGTACAAGCGTGATTATTTCTTTTGCGCAACCGTTCTTTTAAAATGTATACATTTACATTAATGACACATGAAATGTATTTTGAAACTTACAAATGTGTACAAGTTAAATCATACTTAAAACTTTTTTATATATATATATTTATTAGTAACGACATAAACATATATAAATATATATATATATATATAGAGAGAGAGTGAGGATCATGTGCGGATTTTTAATTTTAGTGCGGACGTACGGATAGATCTGGACCACCCATTTCAGATCTGATCTTGACTTTTTGTAAAAAAGTCAAGATCTACGCTAACTTCACGGTAGCAATTAACCATGTAAACGATTTTTTTATTTTTTTTTCCTTTTGAGGGAACCTTACTATTGTTATCTTCTTTCATTTTTTTATTTTTTCAGATTTTTCTGAGCACTTTTTGTTTTCTTGATTATGAGTTCTACCGTGATATTAACGATATTATGAGTACTAGTGTGATATTATGAAACTGTGATATTATAAAATGATGATATTATAAAACCAACTGTGATATTAAGTTTTTTTACATGTAAAAATAAACCTTGATATTAAGGAACATATGATAGTTACTATGATATTAACAATTTTATTGAAAAAACATATGATAGTTACGGTGATATTAACAATTATATTAAAAAAATAAAAAAAAGTTCCTGTGATAGTAAAAAAGAACCGTGATATTAACATTTTTTTATTAAAAAAAGAACGGTGATATTAATAATATTAGTAAAAAAACAAAAAAGTAATGTGATATCAAAAAAAAGTTAGTGTGATATTAACAATTTGTATTTAAAAAAAAAGTTTATGTGATATTAAGATCAGATGTTGACTTTTTTACAAAAGTCAAAATCGACCTTAATATCACAATACATTTAATAATGAAAACGATTTTTTTTTTGAATTTTTTTTCAACGATTCTTAATAATTTATCATCCTCTTTATTTTTTTAATTTTTTCCGATTTTTTTGAATTTTTTTTTTTGAAAAAGCTATTGTGATATTACCGCACCATCCCTACTTAAAAGCTTAATCCCCACCCGATCCCTTCGCTATATATATATATATATATATATATATATATATATATATATATATATATATATATATATATATATATATATATATACTTCCTTCATTCATGATATCCACTTAATCCGATAATGTCTTAATAAATATACATACTTTTCGTACATCATCATTCGGTCTAACCGAAGTCTTGTTCATTCCCGAACTCTTTCAGTTTCTGCTCTATACTTCCATAAGCCAATACACACAAGCCCTTGAAAACTGTTTTTAACTTAAGTGATACCACATAAGCAACAACAACAACACAAATATTGAAAATTTACAAACATAGTTAAACTTATTGAGTCTTAAACATAAACAAAGACTAAATTGCCGTACTAAATTAGGTTGCGTGTCGGAGCCGTGCACTACCACTAAATGATTTAGTTCACTTCAGACTGCTAATTGCTGAGGTGAGTTTTATAGCCCCTACTTTTAACTCTCTTATACTTGTTTTGGGGGAAGATACATACTCGTTTTACTTAAATGAATTTATTTACTGAAATTATGCATTTCCATGCATAATATGCTTTATGATTGATATGATGTGTTTACCTACTATACTATTATAAATTTAATTATTTAAAGTTACATCACACATAGATGTTTTATGGACCATACCAAAATACTTGACTTAGAATATTACGCTGCTTAGACTAAGTCCTTAGATCCCAAAATGCCCCTTTTCATGAACCGTCAATTCCTGCTTGGAAGCGTGAATGTTATAAATAGATCTATTGGGGGTGACTCCCCCGTTTGGTTGGCCCCGCATGGGTCAAGGCGAAACGTATAGCATGTCGGAATCGAGTGTATTCGGATAAACACTCGCTTTGGGCCCTATTAGTATGACAACATTTTGCATACAGAAACTGTTGTAGCTTCGGTTTCATGAACTTAGTGCTAGTGTAATAGATATAGTATATGACATTATATTCGTTGTAATGTACATATACCCTACTTATGGTCCACTAATAAAATTCTTTTATCTAAGGTAAACACAAATTTTTATGACATTATGCAAGACGTATGATCATCAAAACTGAATGTTAAATGGTATACTGAAATGCCATTTAAATAAACCTATGAACTCACCAACCTCGTGTTGACACTTTTTAGCATGTATTTTCAGGTTTTGAGGTGATAGCTTATCTTTGGAGGCGCAAGGCAAAGGCATGGCATGGTCATAGATTCTCTGATAAACATAAATGGGGACCACTTTATTATGGGCCTGTTTTCCGCACTAATCAATAATGTAAACATTGTTTTCAAGGATGAATAAAAGTTTCTTTATGAAAATCAGTTGTTTTATGCTTATGTTATGATATCAATTTAGTAGCACCCCAAGACTTGTGTGCTTCCGCTGAGCCATTTTAGGGGTGGTATAGATTGGCATCAGAGCCTAGGTTATAGAGAACTGGTATTTTAAAACTTAGACTATAACCACTTTTACAAAAACTTAACCATATGACCGACACGTGCCTGCCTGCCAAGTTGATGCCTCACTCATGATCCTGTTGAGATCATACTTGATAAGATATGTGTTTTATTACTACTCACCTAATTTCACTATATGTCATAATTATTTTTACTATACGTATATTTACGTAACACAACACTACATCTTTTCCCTCACATAAATGGAATAATTGTTCTAGTCTTTCAAGACAACTTTTAAAAGCATTAGGACATAGTACTTGCGTAACTAAGCTAAGTATTTCAAAATTCATTGAACCTCGGTTGAATATAGATTGATCACCTATATTCAACCAGGGACAGTGGGACATAGCCTGATCACTTATGTCCTACTCAGAGGTGAATTTTGCAATACTTAGGATAGTTATAATAGCGTTATGTACAGTGAGTTTTGATTAATCTCAGAAAATGGTAATGTTTTTGGTAAATGAGCATGTAATATTTTAAAAAGCCACACACTGACGTCACACTATTTCTTAATCATAAGCCACACATTGGCGTCACACTATTTCTTAATCATAAGCCACACACTGGCGTCACACTAATTCTTAATCATAAGCCACACACTGGCATCACACTATTTCTTAATCATAAACTTTATTTTCCTGTATAGAATATTTCCATATCACAATCGGGTTATGTTACAGTCACCCCTACCCCAAACCTTACATTCTGTGGACGAACCAAGCCATTCTAGGAGCAATCTTCCATAGCACCTATGAGAAAGATCCTCTAGTGGGAATATGCAACAAAAAGAACAATAAACCTTTGGCAAAATCTTGAAAGGCACGATAAATGACCTATAATCCCACAGAAACTTGAAAATTTTACGCCCTACCTTGAAAATTTTATACCTAGAAGCTCCACCCACCTCTTAAGAATAACAGTGCCTACCTTGCTACCCTCTTACAAACAAAATAAATGAGTCGCCATACAAACTATTTCCAATTATCCCATAGACCATTATGCGGTTATTCTAAGAAATGTTTTACTATTGTAAAAAACAACACTTCGACCATCGTATTATTTAATGAGTTGTTGTTTTACAAATCACTTTACGAATTGTTTTACAAACCAAGTTGCTACTACACCATAAAGTAAACCACAATTTTACTACTACTTTACAAAGATAAAGTGTCTTTTAATACTTTAAAAACTATTTTACAAATTATTATGAAATTACTCGGTTGATTATTTACTCCCTCGAAAAGTGTATTAAGTTAACACCTCATAAACAAAAATGACCAATGTCCTCCTTGGTAACTAAGCCTAACCTTAGGATGTATCCCACACCTCTGCCTAAAACCATAGATAAAAATGAGGTTCACCATCTATTAAACCTTTAACCCTACCCAACTTAGACTACTAAACTCTACTCGTAGATATAGGTAAATGTTTATATCCTGCTACACATCCTTTCTGCAATATAGTTTCTAAATTTTGAGGATCCCCCTTTAAAAATCCTATAATAATATTTTCTAAATCCCTTATTAAAATGAGACAAAATGCTGTTTCGCAAAATTTTTATTATACACACCATCATTAAGAACCGGTTTTACAATCTTCTGAAAACGTGTCTTTTTTACTCAACTATTGATTTCAAACAAATGGATGTCTGCTTTTTTTGAAATATTGTCTTATTCAAACTTGTGCAAACATTTACTCGAAAGAAAATTTCGAAAACAAATGTTTCTTCATTCCTTTAGAATAAAAATGCACAAACCCATAGCAAATCTTAAGGATCGACCACCATACTTTAGTATCACTAAACACAAAAAAATGGGCTTTGATCATACGTTGGATAAGAGCCTGAGAAATTAGAGGTGTCTGCACTAACATGATAGTAAAATATCATTAGAACCGCCATCCAATGAACTTAACCTAGAAAATCATTACATCTTAGATATAGGATGTGATACTGGCAGAACACTTAGGAACCCATAAAAGGGAAACCCCAGAACAACCTAGGGAAACTCAAAACCTGTCACAAACACCATCACCTTTTCCCGACACCCTATAGGTAACGTAAACTGAGATCCGGGATGGATCTCTTGTAAGGTGGGTAGACTATAACAACCCGTAAAATTTTGAATTATTATAATAATATTTATTACGTCAGAAAATTTAAATCGTTTATTTTCTGACAGCTATCGATATTTAAATTTAAAAGCGAGAGGTCATCTCGTTTTTTTAAAAACCCGACATCGCATACATGATACTTGCCCACTAAGTATCTTTATAATAAATGTGAAATTTATTATTATACGAGTTAAATTTAAGGATACATAAGCTTAAACCGTTGTTTTGGGAAGTTATCCCCCACACTGCAGCACGCAGTAACACACGAAACTAAAAATAAATACTGAGATAAGTGAAATATACACTTTTTATTATTCATTGATAATCTACGAAAGAAAATGAGAGGTTATCTCGTGAACTCAGAAAAACACGACACTGCACGCATACCGACACTAATTAAATAACGGCAAAACTGTAATAATCAAATCTCTACGTAATATTGATGCCATATTGTTACCATTGCAAAAATGTTTCTAAAAATATAACTTTTATATTTTTTGAGTACCGGGAAGGTACATTTACACATAGACTCGACAAAACACGGGGTACATATTAAACTGTATAATATAATGAAACAAAAGAGTAAAAATATTTCCCACCCTAGTAAATGTTTGTCTATATTTTATTTCTCCTTCTTTTGTCGACTTCCAGAGTCAACAAACAGACATTCCTATCTCCTTCTTCGGGAATACTGCTCTCCCACCTTTTACCCATCAAATCCAACGCCACCCTCCTCTTTGAATAACCCTACACCCTATCAACCGCCCCTTCCCTATATCTGACTTCACTTTTCTCCTTTTTCGTTTCTCTCACATACAAAAACATGAATATAGATGCTTTCTTCCTCTTTTTGAAGTCAACCTCCATCCCATCATTATCACCCCCTCTAAATGCTTAGGCTAGCATCATAGCCATCAACCTTGCTATGAGGCGTGGCTGGGAGAAAATGACAGCAGCCAATAAACGAGCGACATCTACAAGCGAGACCATGGAAGAATCAAAACTCCTTTCCCCCTTTCCTTCGCTATAAATAGCGTTGATTTTTGTCATAGTTTTCCTCACCTACTCACACACAAAACACAAAAACTAGGGTTTTTGTAACAAATGGATTTTAAAAATTGAATTGGGTATTAGTAAATTCGTGATGTGATAAGTTCTATTGGAGGGTTAAATTGTTTTCTTGTACTCGATTTGAAATAAAGGAAGTATTAGGATGTTTGGTTGTTGATGTGGTTTGATTCCCTCCTCATCCACTGTCAATTTGTAAGAACCTTTGAATAAATCTTTTAAAGTTGATAGTAGAAATTATTATTTTTATTTCTTTCGTTTATGCCAATCAAGTAGTAATGGTGATTCTTGATAGTTAAAATTGACTCTTGATTGTTGTTGTTGTTAAGATGTGATGATATTAAAAGGACTTAAACTATTAAAATTGGTATTGGCTTAGTGTGTTTTCAGCTCATTTCCGAGCTCATTTGAGATCATATTCGGCATTCATGCCTCGCCAAATTTCTGTTTTCTACTTATTCATAGGATTATTAGAGTTGACTGAGAATAAAACACCTCGAAGGGTGTGATTGTTGCTGGTCCCTTTCCGACTCATACAACTCATAAACCAACAAGGGAGAAGTGAGCATAGAGTCTTGATACATGTGGGTCGTACCCAATTTCCGCAAAGCAAGACTCGGTTAGAGTCTCCAGGTTTTCCCTGATATCGATTCTTAGTTGTAGTCACTACGACATTAGGAGTCGATTTGTGCTATTGTGGCTCGATGTTCAAGTGGACCCTCACGGGTGCCGTTTTAACTTCGAGCCAACTAGGGAAAACACCCCACAGGGTATTTGTTACTGCCACTAATCACGAGATGGTCATGAAGGAATCATGTTATGCTCGATTGTTCTTCTGTTACTAGTCCTAAACCCGTCTGAATATTTCAGCTACAAACTTATATAGTCAAAAAGGATAAAATACTGAATTGGTAATTTGGGCCGAAATCCAATCAGAAGGGTGTTTGGAGTCATTTTAAACATGCCTAGCCCAAAGTTGCCTTTACATATAATTCCTGGGCCGAAGCCCAGATTTTCCCTAGGTCCGTTTTGTTTTTAACCGCCCACCTAAGCGAACAATTTTGCGGCAACCCCACTAAAGTATGGTTGGTATACTCTCAATCCAAGATTTCATTTTAGCTCGCCTTTGTATTGTTTGACTCGCCTCAACATACCATTGGCACACGCCTCGTATTACAAATATATTGGAAACCACAATGAGTAATGAAGTATAAATAGGAAATGAAACTCGAAAGCATATTTCAAAACAAGTTCTACGCATTTATAATATAGATATACATCTTGACTCCAATAAATATATATATTATTTTTGCTAAAATATAAACTTGTAAACACTTATTTTCAAATATAACTTTGGATGTTAAAAACTTAATAAAAATTGTCATACAACTTTCGACATTAGTCACTTCGGGTAATTGAAGTATACACTTACATCATTTTTCTGAGTACAAGCGTGATTATTTCCTTTGCGTAACCGTTCTTTTAAAATGTATAGATTTACATTAATGACACATGAAATGTATTTTGAAACTTACAAATGTGTACAAGTTAAATCATACTTAATACTTTTTATATATATATATATATATATATATTTTCCTTCATTCATGATATCCACTTAATCCGATAATGTCTTAATAAATGTACATACTTTTCGTACATCATCATTCGGTCTAACCGAAGTCTTGTACATTCCCGAGCTCTTCCAGTTTCTGCTATACACTTCCATAAGCCAATACACACAAGCACTAGAAAACTGTTTTTAACTTAAGTGATGCCACTTAAGCAACAACAACAACACAAATATTGAAAATTTATAAAGATAGTTAAACTTATTGAGTCTTAAACATAAATAAAGACTAAATTGCCGTACTAAATTAGGTTGCGTGTCGGAGCCGTGCACTACCACTAAATGATTTAGTTCACTTCAGACTGCTAATTGCTGAGGTAAGTTTCATAGCCCCTACTTTTAACTGTTTTATACTTGTTTTGGGGGAAGATACATGCTCGTTTTACTTAAATGAATTTATTTACTGAAATTATGCATTTCCATGCATACTGTGGAAAACTAGAAGGGGGGGTTGAATAGTTTTACCGATTAAAAATTTGTTTTAAAATATTTAGATCGACTTATGTCAATCTATTTATATGTATATGTTGGATGTTGATAGATAGATATGTAAATATGTAATGCAAAGGTAAAGAGTAAGAAACATAAAACCACGACATGAGTGTTTATAGTGGTTCGGCTACAAGGACACCTTCCTTGCCCTACTCCACTCCCCGAGTCACCTACTCGAGAGTTCATTAGCACTACACGACACAACTCCTTATGGCGGAGAAGCCTTCACAACGTCTCCTACTCTTTTTCCGGTACAAGGCTAGACACAGGGTTCTTCCACAAGGTAGAACAACACCTATCACAACGTCGCCTATACTTTTATCCGGTAGAAGGCTAGATACCGAGTTCCATTACAAAGGAGGAACTATCACCTAACACTACACAACACCTATCCCAAAGGAGACCCACTCCATATTACAACATCATCAAGGATATCAATATCCTTGGATACAACCTATCACTAGTTGTACATCAATACACCATAATGCTTTTAATACGGACGTTCGACACCTTTCACTAATGCCTTAGTCTTGACTCTTTTGGCATCCTTTACTAATGCCTTTGACACGGACGTTAAGCACCTTTCACTAATGCCTTCGTCTTGACCCTTTTGGCATCCTTCACTAATGCCTTTGACACAACACTTCTAGAGAGGAAGAAAGAACTATCAACAAGAGAGCTTCAGTAGTCTTGATGATGACGAAGCATGGCAACTCATGGACTTGAGCTTGCTTGACTTCAAGAGGTGGTGATCTCGCCTTTAAGAGGAACCTAGAGAATCACACAAAAAACAAACACAAACTACAGAGAAAGATCCTTTGGATATGAGGTTAGAGAGTTTACAATACTAGGTGAAAGTATGTGTAGGAGTGGCAACCTACAATGAAGAAATGGCTCACTATTTATAGAAGAAAACATGCTACTATTCCACGGATCCAACGGATCCCTTGCTTGTGGGATCCGTCCAGTGTAAACTGGGTGAACCGTGGGACGCTCCCCTTTGCCCATGGGTTTTGGGTCATGGGTCATGGGTCCTAGACTTTGGACCATGGGTATCAAAGTGGATACAATGTATCTAGTCAATGGGTTATGGGTTAGCTCCATGGGTCATGGATAATCCCCATTATGACTTATGCATGATGTCATGCAATGGGTGATGGGTTATAGACTATGCTCCATGAGTATGGGTCATGGACTTTGGGTTTTACCCAACTACATTCAATGTATTTAGTCAATGATTCAAATACTTAAAACTTCTACCCATTCTATTACCTATTATAATACACACTAAGTATGTATATATTTACCCAATATGTAAACACTAGTTGTTGTACATATGCATTACTAAAACATGAAAGCACTATTATTTGTTTAGTGTTTTATATAAAATTGTAAGTGTGTTAGTAAACTATTGACTCAAACCATTTACGTATTTTATTTGTTTCGTTAAAATGATTGTACGTTTGTTATTGACAAAACATTAGAAGATCGTAAAATATAAATAAATATTTTTACGGCTTATTTGTATTAACACATACTATGCTTTATGATTGATATGATGTGTTTACCTACTATACTCTTGCAAATTTAATTATTTAAAGTTACATAACACATATATGTTTTATGGACTGATGAGTGTCCAAATACTCATCATTTTTGTATAAAATAAACTGCAAAATCATCTGAAAACAATCAGAAACACATCAAAATGATAAATATATCACAAATCAGTGTTTTATGTGTTTTAAATGCAAAAATATCAAAATCAGATGAAAAACGTATCAAATTTGCAAAATTGCAGTTTTAGTCCCCCAAGTTTATAAAATTGTCAAAAATAGTCCCTGAGCCATAATTTCAAAAGCAAAAGTCACCAAAGGTCCTTTTAAAATCAAAAGTTGTCAAAATAAGTCCTTTGGTGAAAAATATCAAAAAGTTTGAGAAATGGCAAAAATGGTCCTTCAAGTTTCAAATTTGGCAGAAATGGCCCCTGGAAAATTGGGAAATGACAGATTTGGTCCCTGTACTTTTGAAGCTTGTCATTAATGGTCCTTGGAAGAAACTTTTTGAATTGGCAGGAATGGTCCTTTGATTTTCAGCATTTACACTTTAGTCCCTTGTCAATTTAAACCCTCTATTACCCAATTGGCCTGGTCATAAGCATTTTGAACCCCTGTCACATATGCCTTTTGAACCCCCTGC
>BPTQ01000001.1:148582537-148880547 GCA_019973895.1 Chrysanthemum seticuspe
GATCAGCATAGGCTGTTAGTGACATACCGGTGTCCTTCGGGTACCAGAGACCCATATTGATGGTTCCTTGGAGATACCGAAAGACCCGTTTAACCGCTTCAAGGTGCCTTTTAGTAGGCTTAGCCTGGTATCTAGCACACATGCAAACAGCGAACAAGATGTCTGGTCTACTAGCAGTGAGGTACATCAGGGATCCAATCATACTACGATATTTCGTTTGGTCAATCATGATCCCTGAGTGGTCCTCATCTAGTTTGGTTCGATCAATCATGGGAGTGTCGACAGGGTCACTTGAATCAAATCCAAATTTCTTTAAGATCTCAGTTGCATATTTAGATTGATTTATGAAAATGCCTCCGGGACTTTGCGAAATTTGTAATCCCAAGAAAAATGACATTTGTCCCATCATTGACATTTGAAATTTTGAACTCATTTCATTTGAAAAACGATCACATTCCATTGGGTCAGTCGAGGCAAAAATAATATCATCAACATAAATTTGAACATGAATTAAATGTTTGCCTGACTTCCTGGTGAACAATGTTGGATCAACTGCTCCTTTGCTAAATCCGGTTGATAGAAGAAACTTTGACAGTGTATCATACCATGCCCTTGGAGCTTGCTTTAAACCGTAAAGGGCCTTCTTCAAACAATAAACGTGAGTAGGATGCTCTTGATTCACAAATCCTTCAGGTTGGCTGACGTAGACGACTTCTTTAAGATCTCCGTTCAGAAATGCTGTCTTTACATCCATCTGATAGACTATCATGTTCTTACTAGCAGCATTAGCCAAAAAGATTCTGATTGCCTCGATTCGAGCAACTGGAGCAAAAGATTCTTCAAAGTCAATACCCTCCTCTTGACGGTATCCTTTAGCAACTAATCGAGCCTTGTTCTTCAACACATCACCATGCTCATCAAGTTTCACTTTGAAGATCCATTTAAGAGCAATAATCATAGCACAGTCTAGAGCAGGTACTAACTCCCATACATCAAGTCGATCAAACTCATGAATTTCATCTTGCATGGCATTGAACCAGCTATCTTCATTCATGGCGGTTTTAACATCTTTTGGTTCGATCTTAGATAGTACGGAGTTGAAGAAGCACCATAAGGCATCGGTTGCAAGTTGTTTCCGTGTTGATACAGGACGAGAGGGATTTCCAATGATGTTGTCTAGTGGATGATCGTGAGTCCATTTTCTAAGGTGTTCATGTGGCAGTTGTTGAGGGACTGAAGTAGCAGAGTCGATGTCTCCCGAAGAAGATGGTTCTGATGATGATTCAGGAGCAAATATGTTTTCAAATGGAGCATCTTCAGGAGTACCAAAGGGATTAACTTCATCATTGATGCCAGAAACAGTTCCATGATGTACATTTGAGGAATGATGATTTGTTGATGAGACTGAAGGATCAGCAGTAGGCGCTTCTTGACTTAAAGATATTGAGACTGAGGGATTTACTTCATTTACAGGAATATGAGCAGCCTCTGTTGTAGGAATCGATACCTCATTAGTACTTGGATCATAAAGTTCATCAAACATTGGATCAAACAATTTCTTTAAATCATCTTCAGATGGAGGTACATATGGAGTTTCATGAGAGGAGTTTGGAACAAGAGATGAACCAATGGGACTGTTTTGAAGTGTGGGTCCTGAACTGGATTGTCTAGGAGCCATTTGACCGGTCAGCTCATCAAACGTAACGTGAATTGTTTCCATGATATTTCGGGTTCTTTTGTTGTAGATTCGGTATCCCTTTTTGTTTGGTGCATACCCTACAAATACTCCAATGTCTGCTTTAGCTCTCAGTTTGCCTAAGTCTTGACCCTCATTAGTTGGATAACATAAAGCACCAAACACACGAAGGAAAGAGAGATTAGGTTTTCTGTTGTGGACAAGTTCATATGGAGTTTTTCCATGAACAGTGTGAATCAGGGAACGATTTTGTATGTAGCATGCAGTGGCAATAGCTTCAGCCCAGAGAAACATTGGAACCTTTGAGTAAATCAGCATTGTTCTAGCGGCTTCAACAAGAGTTCGATTTCGTCTTTCAACTACACCGTTCTGTTGAGGAGTTCGTAGAACACTTCTTTGATGGCTGATTCCAACACTTTCATAAAATTCACTAAGTTGTTTGTTGACAAACTCAGTTCCATTGTCTGTTCTGATAATTCTGATGGTTTTGTTAAGTCGAACCTGCAGCTGTTTGATGAGTTTGATGATGATATCAGGAGTTTCATCCTTTGTACTTAAGAACTTGACCCAGGTGAATCTGGAGTAATCATCAACCACAACTAACACATATTTCTTTCCAAAGATATTCTGCACCCTCATTGGTCCACATAAATCCATATGAATCATATGAAGAACTTCTGTGACAGAGTTAGTAGGTTTGGGTTTATGGGCATACTTCTTGCTTTTTCCCAATTGACATGCTGAACAAAGATGATCCTTTTCGTACTTGAGTCTAGGTAAACCTACAACTAAGTCCTTTCTGGTGAGATCATTGATGGTGCCGAAGTTCAGGTGATTGAGACGACGATGCCATAACCATGACTTTGTTTTAGAAGCCTTTGACAGCAAGCAAATTGGAGAAGACTTCATCATATCTTCGATAGAGATGGTGTATAGATTTGAACCACGTGAACCTCTTAAAAGTTCCTTACCATCAAGTTCTCTAACGAAGCATGTATGTTTTTTGAAGGCTACTTCTAGATCTGAATCGCAGAATTGACCAACAGAGAACAAGTTGTGACCAAGACCTTCTACATAGTAAACCCTGGAGATAACACTTTTGCCAACAACATAGTCTCCATAACCCATGATAGCACCGAAATGATCATTCCCGAATCTAACTGTCCTGATGAATTTGCTCACGAAGTTCATGAGCCGTGACCGGTCGCCAGTCATATGCTTGGAACAGCCTGAGTCCAGGTACCACAGAACGATTTGAACGATCTGCAGTTGAACACAGACAAGAATGGATAACTGGATAATTGGGATCCCCATGCAAGAATGGGTTCCATTTGGTTAGTAACAATGGTTGGAACACCCACATCAGAAAAAGAAGCATTCATATCAGAAATTAAGGCACTGGAATCATTGTGAATAGATGCAGTACTAGTGTCTGTATTAGCCCTGTTCACAGTGTGCTCACTTCTTAAGGGAATAGTTCTACCAGTAGGCATCCATTTTCTAGTGGGCATTGTCTGATTATTCTTATGACCAACAGGTATCCAATAATAGCCTATCTTACTAAATGTTCTTCCTATGGGTTTCCACTGTTTTCTAACTTTCTTTCGTTTTTGCCTTTTTGCCTTTTTAGCATGAATTTTAGCATTAACCATATTAACTGGACAATTAACATCATTAGGCAAAACATTAACACCACATTCATGATTAGAAACATAATTCAAGCAGACATCAATACAAGGTTTGCGAATAGTATCAGAATTCGAATTAATTACAGTACGCCTATGGCTAATACTAGAATCAACACGATTCGTTTTATTCGATTCAAGCTTAAAGTTCCTAGATTGTTCTTCTACTCTTTTCCAGTGCACATTCTTAGCTTGCGAGGTCCTATCATTCCTTGTATTGTCTTGAGACTTTGACCTGCTCCCTTTAATGTCACTGATTACTCCTGTAGAGGGAATGGGAACATTAGTGGGTTTTACAACTCTTTGCATCACCTGTTTAGATGTGCTGGGATCTGAACTACATGCAGGCACACTAAGGTTCACTTTCTTAAAACTAGAAGTGCTGGGATTTGTACTCCTAGAAGGCACACTTGAGTTCTCTTTCATAGCATTGACAAATCTGGAATCTGAACTACTTAAAGGCACACTAAGGTTCACATTCAAGACATTGGGCATCGAATGAATATCATACTTGGCATTAGGCATCGAACATGGAATCAAAGGATTAACTCTCTCACCTAAGGACTTTGGGCATATTGTGATCAAGCATTATAGGATTTCTTGAGATCGTTTGGCATATAAGCATGCATGTCCAATTGCATTATCATGAGGTTTCTCTAACTTATCCTCTTCAACAATCTCACGCAGACATTCTAGGCAATCCTTAAGGGATGAGAAGTATGTTTGAACAGCAAGTTTGTTGTTCCTGAGATGAGGAGGGACATATTTCACAGACATAGCATATTTATTACAAGAGTGAACCTTTGATACACCATTCTCCCCATTGGTCATAGGCATTTTCCCTTTTACCTGACTCTTCAGATTCTCAATTTCCTTTTGCAATGAAGCTATTTGTTCGTTATTTTTGTTACGAGTGACCTTTATTGATTCAAATAACTCATTGAAATGACTTTTAACCTTTTCATTTTCTTCTAGAAAACTTTCGTTTTCCTTTTGTAATGCATTAACTAGGTTTTGAAGATGAAACGTTTGAGAATTCTGAGAATCTAAAGGAGGAGGTATTTGGGAGCCTGTCATATTGTTCGTTTGACCCTTTAATTGAGAGATTTGGGCTTTCAATTTTCTGATCGTGTTGCAATGAGCTTGAATCTATTCATCACGTTTGTTAATTTGAAAAACTGCATCAAACTCTGGAGCATCTGAGGATGTCTTGATATTTGAAGTTTTGACATTTTCTTTAAGATGTTGATATTTTAGTTGTAAATTAAAATGCTCAACTTCTAGTTTAGAAAAATGTTTAACCAAATTGTCGTGATCATCCAGTTCAATTTTCTCTTTTAGTTCAGAATTAGTTTTTTCAAGCTCAATGACACGATCATGGGAGACTTTCAGGGCAACAGATAATTCATGAAATTGAGAAGCATTAATAGAAAAATTTGTAGCAGTGAAAAACACATCTTGAGCAATACATTCAGAAATCAGATTCTCATTTAGTGTATGCAAGTTCTTCCTCTCAATCTCATTATATTTTAGTGCTTGCTCATAGTTACTAACTTCAACTATCATTGCATCAAATTCCTTTTCCATTCCCTTAATATCAGTTTCTATCCCCTTTTTAAGACTCTCAAAGTGATTTTTTAGAAGTTTAAAGAAAGGCATGACCTCAGTTAAATAACATTCTTTCATTTGCTCAAAGCCCCTTTCTCCTTCAGTTATACCAGTGGGTGTGATCCTTTTCTTGCAAGTTTTCTCAAAATCAACAAATAGTTGAAATATAACATATTGGCTAATTAAGGTCTTGCTTTTAGTGGCAATTGTTCTAGGAACAAGATGCATTGGTGTATTAGGAGGATACACAGTCGCTCTAGGCATTTTCCAAAGGGGAGGGTTTGTTTCAACAATTTTTTCAGCTTTCTGCTTATCTAGATCTATTTTCCAAAAAACTTGTTCGGGAGTCAACAATGTCTGAGGCTTAAACTTGTTCAAGGAAATCCAGTTTTCCTTCTTGTAATCATGGGGTGTGATCTTTATTTTCTTCTCTTTACATTTAGGATCATCTAATTTCTTGTTCATCTTTTCCCTAGTGACTTCATCTGATTTCTTATCTTCGTCAGTGCACTCAACACAACTAGGTTTCTGTCTAGGTTTAAGGATTTCATTGCCATCATAAAGAACCTTATGAGCATTTCTAGCCTTTTTAATAACTTCTGGATTTGGTTCCTCAATAAGGGGAATGCTATGCTTATCGCTTAAGACTCTATGCTTAGTGATCATGTGAGCAGTCTGAATGGTGTTCCCTTGTATGTACAACTTGTTTTCAAGTTTGTTTTTCAAAGTTTTCATGTTAGAAAAATCTTTCAAGAGTTTTGATTCCTTTGCATTAAATTCTTGCTTAAGCATTTTCACATTTTCTTGAAGTTCTTGTTTTTGCTTAGCAGTTTTAGAAAGCTTTTCTTGCAAGGAATTTAACTCTTGTTTTAATACTTCTTCTCGAAAATTACTTTTTCTAATGATTGTACGCACTTGGTCATCCATTTCCTGCTCACGAGAGGTCAACTCAAATTTTGCACGTTGTTCATAGATAGCAACACGTTCTTTATAGGCATTTAGTTCAGAAATTACAGAATCATCAGGGGCACATGCAGTGTATTCATCAAAAACATAGTTATTGTTGACTGCAGAGGATGCATCACTTGGTACAGCTTCACTTTCACTTTGTTTCACATATTGATCATATGGGACAACATTGACATTATCCATATTTTCAATATTTGATTCAATAGTTTCAGTTAATTGTACTTTGTCATGCATCTTTTGCACATCAGCATCATCGTATAGTTTTAATACCTCTAAGATGAGTTTGTCTTTGGATGGGCCAGCTTGTGGTGAAGATGAGACCTTGGGAGAAACCATTGGAGAAATGCTAGCCATAAAAATTGTGTGTGCAGTAGGTCCATCATCCACATCAGAGTCGTATGCATCACAATCAGTGACTTGAAAGGCATTATGATGATTGTGACCTATTTCCTGAATAGGCTGCTCATCCACATCAGCATCATAGGTCTTGGCATTGCCCTCAGCAAGAAACAACAACTCCTCTTCATCCAAAGCAGCACCATTATCCTGAGCTTGTACAAGCAGCATCTTATCTTTGAAGTAATCAGCATTCTGTGGACGCTTTGGAGATGTGCAGTTCCTTGCAATGTGTCCCTCACCACCACAGTTATAACATTTGATCGGCTTAGATTGACCTTGATTACCATTCCTTCCTCGATTCTTATTACCAACATAACCTCTACCAGCTCCACCTCTTCCCTGATCATACTGTCTTTCCTGAACTGGTTGCACCACGATCCTCCCATCTTTAACAGTAGCTTGATTGTGTGGGTTAGATGATGTTCTGAGGTTGTTATTGGTTTGTGGGAGAGAATTCATGTTTTGACTAATCAGAAGAGCTAGTTGATTAACGAAGTTACCCACGTGTGCATCAACATCAGCTTGTTTGAACATAGGATCAGGAATTAGTTTGTGATTACCATTTCCCATGGGTATGACTTGTGAGGCTTTGGTTGTGATTCCGATGTTTGAGTAGAAGGCAGTTGAGTCATTAGACGAGCTTGTCTCTCCTTGGTTGGTTTTGAACTGATTAAGAACCATTTTTTCAAACATAGCATGTCTCTCATTCTGAAGGAGGAAGGCATAGAGTTGCTCATAGTTTGTATTCTTCAATCCTTTAGTGAGCTTCACAGAGGTGACAAACTTGTGCCATTCGGGATTCATGTTGTTCAAAAATTTTGAGTTCAGCTAAATGTTAGGCATAGTCATTCTGATGTTCCTCATGTCATTCACCAACTTATGAAATCTCACATAGTACTCATAGACACTCTCATCTGGTTTCATCTTGAAGTGTTCAAATTCGTCATAGAGTTGTGATTCTCTGTCTTCCATAGTTAATTCTGAACCTGAGAGAAGCATCTTGACATTATTCCATACTGCCTTTGCTTCGGTGTTGTGATTGATCAGCTTGTAGATGTCTTTAGGAAGACCTTGAAGAACAATGTTAGAAGCCCTGATATCAGCATCGAATCTCTTTTTCTCCTTATCATCAAGCTCATCATACATCTTTGGTCTGTCCATTCCGTAAATCAGAGTTCCATCTTCAGCAGTATCAAGTACATCTCTAGTCGTCTCAACTCGATACGGTCCTTCATCAATGGATTTGAGAATGTTGACACCATTTTCCTTTCCAAGACAGTACAATCTGATTCGTTGAGCCCAAGAGTCATAGTCAGTTCTGTCAAGCATGGGTGGACGAGTGTCTGATCCAGCAGCTTGAACATCCTCTGCAACAGTGGATATGATAGTAGGAACGTTGGTAGACATGTTAACAGTTTATACGGGATTTTATAACTCTATGATTAAACCGGGAAATAGATTCTTTCACGGGATTTTACTAAATCAAGAGAAAACCGTAAAAAAATCACCCAAGTCGCTAGAAGATAATGCACCAAGTCGCTAACACCTAATTCGCTATACCATCAAGTCGCTAAAGTCCCAAGTCGCTAAACAAATGCAAGTCGCTAAGTAGTAACTCGCTAAGCCTCAAGTCGCTAGCAAAATTTTGGCAGCAATTCGCTAGACAAGTCGCTAAAGATTCAAGTCGCTAAAGAGCAACTCGCTACAGACCAAGTCGCTAACACCAAGTTGCTACCCGTAGTGGAGAGTCCACTACTTGTACTGTTAGTCGCTAGGCCTAAGTCGCTAGCTCCAAAACTGTAACTCGCTACAAAATTGCAAAGCAAGTCGCTACTAAGAAACAACTCCGTAGGTCAAGTCGCTAGCATGAAAAACAATATAAACATCACTTTTCAATCCAAAAACAACCCAACCAAGATGATTCAAGCTTACCAAATGAAAACCTAAACACTTGTGATGATTCTAAACATAAAAGTACTAACAAAATCCAAGCTTTAACACAAGAAATCAACCAAATGATGCACAAACCACTAAACTTTTTCAAACTCAAAAACCACCTAAAAACCACTAGAAATCCAAAGATGTGCAAGATATGATCTAACCATGGCTCTGATACCAATTGTAGGATATTGGATTTCACATACACATCAAACCATAACAACAAGGTGGCGAATAAGTGGAATTCTAGAGAGAGAAAGTTAGAGATTTAGGGAACTTTAGTGAGAGAAAGAAAATTCTTATTATTAGCTCCAACTCTCTACCTTGGAAGGTAGAGAGTATTTGTAACACCCCAACCCGACAAGGGTAGAAGTATCACATTCTGGTGTCATATCAGAACATACAAATAAAATTTACAAGCGGAAGCCTTAAAGAATAAAATACCAAGTCATATAAATGGATGACTTACAACGAAAAATACAAAATCCAAAATGTCAAAAAAAAAAATGAAATGAAATATTGAAACAATTGCTCTTCAAAATAAGGCCGAAAGATAATAAGGTAACTAGGGTCGGTCCACTCAGATAATCCAACTCTTAGCCCATCAAAGCCCATCTTCAAACCTAAAACCTGCCGCAGGAAAAGAAATGCGACTGAGCTTAAAAAGCCCAGTGAACAGATATACAAAACGAAAGCTAAACGAAATCAGAGATGCAAATGAAATAAGGAAAGTGATAACAATGTCGCAACGAAATGAGAACAATGAGTCAGTGAGGATCCTGCAGAAACACAATTATACAGATGTCCAGAAAGAACAACAATCAAAGGAGAACACAGCAAAGCAATGCATCCATGACATATATAATCACATATAAGCAAACAGACATACAAGCACCAAAACAAAATCAAGCATAGGGACGTCGCATCCACTCAACATAAGAATAGCATGCAATCAGATTAGGAAATCAGAATATAAATAAGCCAAATGGAAAAACTAAAAGCAAGCGGAAGAAATTAATTAGGAAGTGAGCATGGCAATCACACAAGTCAAATAACCCATAGTTAAAGACATAACAGTATTATAACAGATATATAAGCATGGCAGGTCAACAATTAGTAATAAGAACACCAACGGATAATCATAGCCCATGAACATATTTAAATGAAGATATCCATGATAAACAGACAAATCAACTGATTACATTCAAACATGATCACCAGACCAAACAAAGGGTCACATAACAGTAAGATAACCTATAGTCAGATAACAACAGTTAAATCATATAATCGCATTATAATCATATCATAGCAGGATGAACAGTAATCAAATAGGACATGTAACCGCATAATCAAATTCAATTATCATATAATAACCCGGTACGTGAATGGAATGATAGTCTGAAGTAACGGAATAAGAGTATGACAGATCAATGAAATGGAATATATATCATGGTAGTAGAGTAAGTCACATAAGGGTACTGGGTAAAGAACCATCAATACAGAATATGGTGCGTTGGGGAATACAGAAGGTACAATATAGGTATATCAATAGTGTAAGGTTTGTCAGAAATCCATCCCGAGCCAACAATACAATACAATACAATCAATAGTGGCATTAGCAGTCCAATATCCAATAGTAGCCATTGTATTCGGAGGGGTGTCCTCGGAATACCAATACAATAGGAGGGGAGACCTCAGTAACCAATGGAGTAGCTAGCTCCCAGACTGTGAGGGGGTGTATTGCACACACGCACCACATCACCAATACAATATCAATATTAATCCAATACAATACAAATCTAGGATGCATCCATATGCCCCTGCAGAACAATAGTGGCCATAACAATAACAATGAAGCGCGCATAATCAATACAATATAGGGACGGTGTGGAACATCACTCAACCACACTAGAGTCATGCCATTGGTGCATCAATGACACGGACATGGAACCCCCATGCCTAGTTAATGGCTCGGGTATCAAACTGACAGGTCAATACAAAAGGTCCAAAGTGTAGCAATATATAAGTCTTCATAATCAAGGTTCAATATCAATAGATCACAATTCAGAGGTTCATAGCAATAGCTCAATATCAAGGTCCAATATCAATGTTTCAATATCAAAGGTTCAATAGCATAGATTTCAACAGCACAGGTCAATAGCAAAAGTTCAATAGCAAAGGTTCAGTAATAGAGGTTCAATAACAGAGGGGTCAATAGCAATGGGTCAATATCAAAGGGTCAATAGCAATGGAATCATAGCAATGAAATATCATGAGTGAAACAAAGTCGAAGGACGAGAAAGTCATGAGAAACCCCTACTGATAAGGGATAGAATATCTGTACCTTAGCAATGAAAGCGAATTTAAAAGTAAGCACGAAGAAATATCGTCACGCCTTCTTCAACGAATCTACACGAATTACGGTTCGTATAATACTTATTAGTTCATTTAAGTCATAACAGATTTATTCCTTATATAAATTGTATTAATATTTGTAGAGTTATTAAGTGTATTCTCATTTTTAGCAATTGACCGAATTAAAATACTTTAGGGTAATAATCATTAATTAACCAAACTTAAGGGTTACAAATGAAATTATACGAAAAGTCTTATGTTACCTTAGCTTTTAATTTTCATGCACGTATAAAAGAAAGAAAAGTATGTTTCACTTATATGATCGGTCCATACTCAAGCCTGCTCGCGGCTCAAAATACTTACTTTTACGAAAAAAAATATCATGCCAACATACTCACCCCCGACACACCTTCCCGACACACTTTCAAACATATAAAACGGCTTACCCATTTTCCCCGCGATCGCCCTTAAACTTACTCCCAAGAACACTTCATTTGTCTTACTTTAATCATCATGCTTATAAAAGAAACTTGACATATTCCTTCGAATCTATCATGCCATGCATATTATAGTTTTTAAAACAACATGCCTAGACTCTGGTTAAAAGGAAAATTCAAAGTTCTTATTGTACAGGTTATTAGATCATGCTTAGAGAACTCATGTATACGACTGACTCTAAATACAACGAGACCCATTTCCATTTGTTTTAGCGATGGCTCCGAACAGTCAAGTTTTATCACTCAAGCCGACCACTTGTGAATGGCCGACCTTAACAAACTTAAAACAGTCTGGAAACGAATGCAATGAAGATCTGGAGAGTATAGTGTTTCCCCGGGTCGTTATGTCCCAGCGAGCTATGCGAAGAATCACCAAACGAATAGTGATCGAGAGAATTTGAACGGGAAAGGATTGTGATTGATTATAACTAAAGTAAACAAATTACAGGGGCTTAAATGCAAATTAAAGAGAATAAAAAAGATAAAAAATATTAAATAAACGCTATCACTATTTGCAAAAATGATGTTTTTCTATGATTTATAAAACAAAATAACTTAAATAAACTATTTGAATTAAAACGTAAACCTAAATTACCTAAAAACGTGACCTAGAATGAAAACGCACGTTATATGTAAAAATTACGCGAGTGCGCAAGTAAAAACGTAGAATTTGTGAAATAAAAGTCCTACAAATATAAAAACAATTTTCTTACCTACTATATGACAAAAGAAAATTTTAGGAAAAAGCCGGGTATTTTTTCGACTTTTAAATTATTTATTATGATTTAAAAACTAATTTAATCTAATTTAATTATAAAAAATACTAAACTATTTTAGAAAAATCTGAAAATTTTACTAAAAATACTTTGAGCTATACTGATTTCAAGAAAAATATAAAAAGTTGGTACTGCTTGAGGAAATAAGCTACTAAAAAGCTAAATAAGCTACTAACTTAAAAACTGAGTTTGTATTTAAATATCTAAGTGTGCAAGAATATAAACGAAAAGACCCTAGGGCAGTTGGTGATGAGCGTGTGTGGTGAACTGGGTGGCCAGAGATCAAATCCCAGCAATGGCGTTTTTTTTTCAAACATTTTTTTTTTCGAATTTTTTCTTTTACAACTTATAAATAAGATGAAAGTGAGACTTTTTTTTTGTAAAAACTTTTTGAACCAAACTTTTGAAATAAGCAGTTGTGACTGCTTATTGCCTACAGTTATGGACAGCTACAAACAAACACCCTTTTATGTGATTTTCAACTACGGACACTATCAATAAGCATTTGCAAATGAGAAATAAGCTAATACACATAAAGGGACACTAAATAAGCTAAGGTAAAAATAAGCAGGATAAGCAGATAAGCACAAAAAAAAGGAGCATAAGCAGTTTTGATAATAAGCTAAACTAAAAGCAACTTAAGCTAAAAGGGATAATAAGCTAGTCTAAAAAGCTCAAATAAGCTGGATAAAAGCTAATCTCACCTAAGGTACCTAATAAGCTCTAAAATAAACCTAAATAAGCTAAAGGGATTAACTAATAAGCTTAAAATAAGCTGAACCAAGGCTGCTACAGGCTGCTGATGTGGAACAGCAACAGTCCTAAGGGGGCCTGTTTAAGCTTATAAATAAGCTATTAGATCTAATCCTAATCCTACAAGGGACCTAAACATGCAAACTAGGGATAGTGGGGTACCTAAAAATCTATTTGGGAGATAAGAATAAGCTGTAAACAACTTACAAATAAGCTGTGAACAAGCAGTTAAGGGACTGCTGTAACAGTAACATAATATAGCAAATGGCAGTTTTTGAATGCAAATTAAATTAAGCTAATGCTAAATTAAGTCCAAAATAAGCTATGCTATATCTAGGTGGGCAAGTAAAGATACAAGAAAAATGATTTGGAAGAGTTTTTGATTAAAAATAAGCTTGGAAAAAGCTCATGAAACAGCAGCTATAGCTGCTGTTCCGTGTGCAAGACAGTGGACATAAATGATTTTCTTTTTTAGTCAAAACTTGTATTACTTGGTAAAACGGATTTACTCATGTGAAAACCAACTAAGAACCTTAAAGTGAGTTTGACTTGATAAGTCAAATGGGTAATGATGAGTGTCCAAATACTCATCATTTTTGTACAATATAAACTGCAAATTCATCTGAAAACACTCAAAAACGCATCAAAATGATAAAAATATCACAAATCAGTGTTTTATGTGTTTTAAATGCAAAAATATCAAAATCAGATGAAAAACGTATCAAATTTGCAAAATTGGCAGTTTTAGTCCCCCAAGTTTATAAAATTGTCAAAAATAGTCCCTGAGTCAAAATTTCAAAAAGAAAAGTCACCAAAGGTCCTTTTTAAATCATAAGTTGTCAAATTTAGTCCTTTGGTGAAATATATCAAAAGTTTGAGAAAATTACACAAATGGCCCTTCAAGTTTCAAAATTTGGCAGAAATGGCCCTTGGAAAATTGGGAAATGGCAGATTTGGTCCCTGTACTTTTGAAGCTTGTCATTATTAGTCCTTGGAAGAAACTTTGAAGTGTTGGCAGTTTAGGTCCTTGAAGTTTCAGAATTACACAATTAGTCCCTATATTTATTAAGCCTAATACCCATTTTGGACCTTACCACCCAAGTGACCCCCCTGTCAATATACCTTTTGGACCCTTTGCTTTTTAACCCCTGATATTAATAATATCCAGTCAACAAGCCAGTCAAACTCCCACTTGGCGCCATTTTAGTCATCCCTCTCAACTGCTTCACTGCTCAAGCCACCATCCATCCCCCCAGCTCACCCTTATCACTTCCTTGTCCCCCCACCTCATCACAACTCCAAAATCCATTTATTACCTTCACCCCATTTCACTCAACCTTAACTGCCAAATCTCCTCTTTCCCGCCAAAAATGCAAAATGGTCAAGATCAACTCAAAATGATCCTAGGGTCCAAAATAATGGTGGGAACTGCTCATATTAGAGAGAGAAAGCAAGTGGGAGTATAAAAGGGAAGATAGAAGCAGTTTCAAGTAGTTAGTTAGTTTTTAGTTTTATCTTAAATGTCGTTTTTAATTTAAAGTCTTTAAATTAGTATAAAACTTGTTGTATTCTGTTTCTTTGTATTCAACTAAGTGTTTTGTAATCAGTATAAACTATTTCCAGTTATCAATTCAAGTTATGTTAAGATTTTATGTTTAAGGCTACTGTTGCAATTTTCCTTTTCAAAATCTCATTCAAAAGCTTATTAATGCTCATCTCTCAGTTTCAATAAGCTTAAATGAGCTTATGATAGCTTTGTACAAGCTCAAATTCAAGTTTCAATCATTTTTGAGTTTTGGTCAACCAAAGTCAAACTTAGCTCAAATTGGTCATGGAAGCTGTTTTGGGGTGATCCAGTGGTGATATGGGTTGGAATAGCTTAGGTTAGAGTAGATTGGGTTTGGTTTTTAGCCTGCATACCAGTTGAACTCATGTAGGTGAATTTCTCATTTCCAAATTTCAAGTTAATTTGCAGTTTATACTTATCTGTTTATTTGTGGTCATTATTAGTATAACTGTGCTTATTTAGTTGTATTTAGACCATTCAAACTCATTTTGATCATTGGAATTGGCTAGTTCAGTTGTAATCTCTTTTTAAGTTTAAAACAGTCATACAAAAGGGATGTTTGGATGTGCTGATATATTTATCTTTTAGGCTTGGTCAGTGTTTGATTTCTGTTGGTTCATGTCTATTGAGCTTAAGTAAGTTCATTTGAGTCAATAGTTTGGGTCTGCAACCACAAAAGTCAACATTTCATTAAAACTTGTCCTACAGCTTACTGTTTTGATTTTAGGATTAGCAGATCATTATTTTGTGTTTAGAAGTGTTAAACCTTGCCTGCTTTGTACTCATTACATCATTTAACATCAATAGCAGTCAATAAATCTAGATCAAACTTCATGAAAGTCAACTTTTAGTTTTGTCAAAAAAAAAAAGTCAAATTGCAAATTCAGTCTTGGGGTCAAATGGAAAGATTTTTAATGGACTCATATCTTGGTCAAATCAAGTGATACTTGTTGTTTTTAAAAGCCCTACTGGTCTATTTCTTTATATCTATTTTAGTATAATTTTGTGATTTTTGTATAAGCTAAAAAAATGCTTCTCAATAAGCTCCTAAGTGCCCTGTGCAGGGGTCTGTTGCCTGCACAGGTTTGTGTAGGTTTTGCAGACCTTGCACAGGGCTCACTTGAGCTACCCTAGGTTTGTATTTTGGTCTAACAACTCTCAACCAGGTCTTCTACAAGTTCCAGTTGGTGTTTTGCAGTTGTAGCTTATTTTGAGTGCTTATTTCTTTGTCCAAAGTTGGCCCCCAGATACTGTTTTCTGCCAAAATCTAAGTTCATCAAATCATTGAAACTAGCTTATCAGTGGTATTAGCTTGTTGTTTGTTATTGTATTTTGGTTATCTTAGCTTATTGTAGCTTCATTTTCAGTTTGGTAGCTTTTGAATCTCTTTTGCTTATCAAAGTGCTTATTCCATTAAGCACTTGCACATCAGTTGCAATTCCTCCCACACAAGCCCATGTTTTTCCATTTTTCTTAGCTTCCTAATATTGTTTTAGACTTTCCCTGAAATTTTTAGATTTTTCTAAAGTGTTTTGCTATTTTTCTTAATTTAAAATAGTTTTTAAGCATTTTTAATTAGTATTTAATACAAAAAATTAAGAAAAAGTTCCAAAAAATAATTTTTCAATTTTAACAGTTTAAGATAAATGTAAAAAGCTTAAAAAGTATTTTTCCCTATTTTTCTCCTTTTATTTGGTATTTTTAATAATTTAAATTAGTTTTAAATAGTTTTAAATTAATAATAAATACATAAAAAGTAAAAAAAATATATTTTCAGTTTTAAAATTAGTTTTATCATATTTTAGATTTTCCTAAGTCTTTATTTTATTTTTCTAACCTTATTTTGCATTTTCTTTTATTTTAGAGTATTATTAAATAGTTTAAAATAGTTTTTAATTAATAATAATTAATTTAATAGTTATAAAAATAATTTTCCTTTTCTATAAATTTTCTCATATCATTAGGTTTGTAAAAATGTATTTTTCATATTTTTAGGATCTATCTTGTGTAATTTTCACGTTTTATTTTGTACGTTTACGTATTTTAATTTAAACGTAAGTTTTTCGTTTTAGGTTTTTTAAACGTTCATCACTTTAAATATAGTGATAGCGTTTATTTAATATCTTTTATCTTTTTAATTTTCTTAATTTGCATTTAAGTCGCTTTTTTTTATAAACCTTTTTCAGTAGTGTAATTATCATATCCAAATCCTTTCTGATCGCTATCATTAGTGATCATTCTACCGTCTGAATCAGTGTTTAACACACCATTGAGTCTCCGTGGGACTTAACGACCCGGGAATCCACTATATTCCCTGATCTTCATTGTATTTGTGTGTGAGCTGTTTTAAGTCTGTTTAGACTTGACTGTTTTGCGCGAATCAAATTTTGGCGCCGCTGCCGGGGAGGCTTTAGCGTGTGTTTAGCCATTTTCAGACCCATTCTTGCACATATCCCATCTTTTGTAAAAAGTTTTTTTGTAAAGTTATCAGAAAATCCAAAAATATTTTCCTTCTTTGTTTTTATACAATGTTTTTCAAAAATCCAAAAATATCCATCTTTACCCTCTCACATCTTTTGATTCTACATTTCTTTTACCCTCTATCCATTTGATTCTTTCTATGTCTCATCCCCACCAATTTGGTTGTGAATGGTGTGGGGGACCTCAAAATGGTGGAAATTGCCCCGGTTGTGGCATTGTGAATCCGGGAAACGGGTTTGTCTATGACCAAAATCCCTACAATGAAACAACTAATTTCCTCAACCAACCCCCGCACTATGAGATGGAGACGTATTCTTGTGAATTTTGTGGGGGTCCTCATTATGATTACCAATGTCAATCATGGAATCAAAATTTCTATGAATCTGATCCTTGTTATAACACTCCTTGTTTTGACAATTTCCAACCCCCACAATTTTCCGTCATTGAACAATTTCCCGTCATTGATCAACATCCTCGTGAGAAAAGTATGCTAGAAGAACTTGCCGAAGACCAAACGTCTCGCAACGAAAAATCTATGCTAGAATTACTTGAAGAAGAGGAACGAGCCGCTAAGATTCAAAAATGTCTTGAAGAAATACGAATCGAGGAACGAGCACTTGCAAGACGTGCCCGATGGCTCGCGACTTACATCGACGATGATGATGATAGTGACGATGATGATGAAAGTTTGTCAGCTGAAACCACACACGAAGAGCCCGTTAACTCTCTAAGTATGGGGGACGAGCATCTCAGCACTATTCCAGAAATGGAATCGTCTAGTGTTGAGGACCTTATCCCGATCCCAAGTGAGTCTGAGGGAATTCTTGACAAAGAGTGTGATGTGTTTTCTCCTCTTACAAATGATCTTGTTGAGACTTTCTCAGATTTTGACAGTGATTATAGTGATGCCGATTCTTTATATTCTAAAGACATAGAATTTATTGATGCATTACTTCCACATTCCGAGATTGTCAACTTAGAAGAGGATGTTGACCATGTTGTTTCCACAACAATTAATACGACTATCACTAATCCCTTATTCGAATTCGATTATGAATTTACTCTAAATTCAGTTAATCCAATCTTTGATAGTGATGAGTCTGACATGGAGACTATAATGGACGAGGTGCATATTTATAGCCCACGAAGTACCGCACATGTCCCACCTCCGTATATTCTTCATGAGGAGTTCGCCGGTGAACTCACTCATATCATATCTCCGCTGGAGTATGATTGCTTGGATGGCAAAGATCATGATCGGGGGGAGAGAATCTCAATTTGCATAGTTATGACAAATGCTCCCACCCTCCCCACCGAGATGCCTTCCAACCCTAAGAGCTCTACCAATAAAATCCAAATAAGTGCAACTGCACTTAATCCCGAGGAAGAAGATCTATTCATGATTGTTATCATGATTCTCCTTCTTTTCTTCACCTACCCGGTGACTTCCTCTCTTCTTCACTCCTTCGGGAGTGAGGACACTATCTTTGACCCCGGCATTTTCGTTTATCATTTGTGAGCCGGGTCTGTCTCTCTTTATCTCATCGGTGTGGAACTTTCACGTACTTCAATGTTTATCCAAACATCTTGAATGAAAGTCCGATGGTGATTGTCTCTTCCACTTTGCTTCCCCATGAACCAATGAATTCGGGGTCGAGTCAAGCTAGCGACTCGGAAATCAAAAACAGTAGCACACACTATATGGGTTTTCACCCATATTTCTGTCTTCTTACCCCCTTTCTACCACCTAAGTGTGGGGGTGATGCCCCACATATTATACAAATATATATATAAAAAAAAAAAAAAAAAAAAAAAAAAAATTTCTTTCTAAATAATGGCCGTAGTATTTCCCTTTCACGTTCTTTGTTTCGGCATAACCGCCGGTACTTTGAATATCGAGGGCGATATTCATTTCTAAGTGTGGGGGGGAATTCTCACGAATTTCATATGTATTATCCGCTCAATTCCCCCGTTTTTGGCCAAATTTTTTTTTGGAGTAAGTGTTTTACACTTACTCAATTGGTTATCAGTCCGCCTTGTCTGTAAGACAAAAGGATTGGCTAATCCAGGAGCAAACGGCTCTTGGTAAAGATATATCAAATCCGTTTATATGGCTTGCAATTTGCCCAAAATTGTATGGTTTTCAGCTCACCATATCCTAAAAAGTGAAGAGTTGGCTAGCCCGCAAGGTTATGGCTTGTGGTAAAGGCAGTGGAAAATCCATAATTGGTAATCAGCTCACCAAAGATAATATTGATAATTTATCTAAGAGTTGGCTAGTCCAGAAGGGTACGGCTTCTGGTAAAGACAAAATCAAATCCGTTGAAAGCTGGTGGTTTGCTCAAAATCACATGGTTATCAGTGTACCATGGTTCTTACTTGAACTGAAACATTTGGCTACTCCAGAAGTAATGGCTTTTGGTAAAGAGATTAAAATCCATTATGTTTTCTCAAATCATTGCTAGGGACTAGCAATATCTCAGTGTGGGGGATTGATGAGTGTCCAAATACTCATCATTTTTGTACAATATAAACTGCAAATTCATCTGAAAACACTCAAAAACGCATCAAAATGATAAAAATATCACAAATCAGTGTTTTATGTGTTTTAAATGCAAAAATATCAAAATCAGATGAAAAACGTATCAAATTTGCAAAATTGGCAGTTTTAGTCCCCCAAGTTTATAAAATTGTCAAAAATAGTCCCTGAGTCAAAATTTCAAAAAGAAAAGTCACCAAAGGTCCTTTTTAAATCATAAGTTGTCAAATTTAGTCCTTTGGTGAAATATATCAAAAGTTTGAGAAAATTACACAAATGGCCCTTCAAGTTTCAAAATTTGGCAGAAATGGCCCTTGGAAAATTGGGAAATGGCAGATTTGGTCCCTGTACTTTTGAAGCTTGTCAGTATTAGTCCTTGGAAGAAACTTTGAAGTGTTGGCAGTTTAGGTCCTTGAAGTTTCAGAATTACACAATTAGTCCCTATATTTATTAAGCCTAATACCCATTTTGGACCTTACCACCCAAGTGACCCCCCTGTCAATATACCTTTTGGACCCTTTGCTTTTTAACCCCTGATATTAATAATATCCAGTCAACAAGCCAGTCAAACTCCCACTTGGCGCCATTTTAGTCATCCCTCTCAACTGCTTCACTGCTCAAGCCACCATCCATCCCCCCAGCTCACCCTTATCACTTCCTTGTCCCCCCACCTCATCACAACTCCAAAATCCATTTATTACCTTCACCCCATTTCACTCAACCTTAACTGCCAAATCTCCTCTTTCCCGCCAAAAATGCAAAATGGTCAAGATCAACTCAAAATGATCCTAGGGTCCAAAATAATGGTGGGAACTGCTCATATTAGAGAGAGAAAGCAAGTGGGAGTATAAAAGGGAAGATAGAAGCAGTTTCAAGTAGTTAGTTAGTTTTTAGTTTTATCTTAAATGTCGTTTTTAATTTAAAGTCTTTAAATTAGTATAAAACTTGTTGTATTCTGTTTCTTTGTATTCAACTAAGTGTTTTGTAATCAGTATAAACTATTTCCAGTTATCAATTCAAGTTATGTTAAGATTTTATGTTTAAGGCTACTGTTGCAATTTTCCTTTTCAAAATCTCATTCAAAAGCTTATTAATGCTCATCTCTCAGTTTCAATAAGCTTAAATGAGCTTATGATAGCTTTGTACAAGCTCAAATTCAAGTTTCAATCATTTTTGAGTTTTGGTCAACCAAAGTCAAACTTAGCTCAAATTGGTCATGGAAGCTGTTTTGGGGTGATCCAGTGGTGATATGGGTTGGAATAGCTTAGGTTAGAGTAGATTGGGTTTGGTTTTTAGCCTGCATACCAGTTGAACTCATGTAGGTGAATTTCTCATTTCCAAATTTCAAGTTAATTTGCAGTTTATACTTATCTGTTTATTTGTGGTCATTATTAGTATAACTGTGCTTATTTAGTTGTATTTAGACCATTCAAACTCATTTTGATCATTGGAATTGGCTAGTTCAGTTGTAATCTCTTTTTAAGTTTAAAACAGTCATACAAAAGGGATGTTTGGATGTGCTGATATATCTATCTTTTAGGCTTGGTCAGTGTTTGATTTCTGTTGGTTCATGTCTATTGAGCTTAAGTAAGTTCATTTGAGTCAATAGTTTGGGTCTGCAACCACAAAAGTCAACATTTCATTAAAACCTGTCCTACAGCTTACTGTTTTGATTTTAGGATTAGCAGATCATTATTTTGTGTTTAGAAGTGTTAAACCTTGCCTGCTTTGTACTCATTACATCATTTAACATCAATAGCAGTCAATAAATCTAGATCAAACTTCATGAAAGTCAACTTTTAGTTTTGTCAAAAAAAAAAGTCAAATTGCAAATTCAGTCTTGGGGTCAAATGGAAAGATTTTTAATGGACTCATATCTTGGTCAAATCAAGTGATACTTGTTGTTTTTAAAAGCCCTACTGGTCTATTTCTTTATATCTATTTTAGTATAATTTTGTGATTTTTGTATAAGCTAAAAAAATGCTTCTCAATAAGCTCCTAAGTGCCCTGTGCAGGGGTCTGTTGCCTGCACAGGTTTGTGCAGGTTTTGCAGACCTTGCACAGGGCTCACTTGAGCTACCCTAGGTTTGTATTTTGGTCTAACAACTCTCAACCAGGTCTTCTACAAGTTCCAGTTGGTGTTTTGCAGTTGTAGCTTATTTTGAGTGCTTATTTCTTTGTCCAAAGTTGGCCCCCAGATACTGTTTTCTGCCAAAATCTAAGTTCATCAAATCATTGCAACTAGCTTATCAGTGGTATTAGCTTGTTGTTTGTTATTGTATTTTGGTTATCTTAGCTTATTGTAGCTTCATTTTCAGTTTGGTAGCTTTTGGATCTCTTTTGCTTATCAAAGTGCTTATTCCATTAAGCACTTGCACATCAGTTGCAATTCCTCCCACACAAGCCCATGTTTTTCCATTTTTCTTAGCTTCCTAATATTGTTTTAGACTTTCCCTGAAATTTTTAGATTTTTCTAAAGTGTTTTGCTATTTTTCTTAATTTAAAATAGTTTTTAAGCATTTTTAATTAGTATTTAATACAAAAAATTAAGAAAAAGTTCCAAAAAATAATTTTTCAATTTTAACAGTTTAAGATAAATGTAAAAAGCTTAAAAAGTATTTTTCCCTATTTTTCTCCTTTTATTTGGTATTTTTAATAATTTAAATTAGTTTTAAATAGTTTTAAATTAATAATAAATACATAAAAAGTAAAAAAAATATATTTTCAGTTTTAAAATTAGTTTTATCATATTTTAGGTTTTACTAAGTCTTTATTTTATTTTTCTAACCTTATTTTGCATTTTCTTTTATTTTAGAGTATTATTAAATAGTTTAAAATAGTTTTTAATTAATAATAATTAATTTAATAGTTATAAAAATAATTTTCCTTTTCTATAAATTTTCTCATATCATTAGGTTTGTAAAAATGTATTTTTCATATTTTTAGGATCTATCTTGTGTAATTTTCACGTTTTATTTTGTACGTTTACGTATTTTAATTTAAACGTAAGTTTTTCGTTTTAGGTTTTTTAAACGTTCATCACTTTAAATATAGTGATAGCGTTTATTTAATATCTTTTATCTTTTTAATTTTCTTAATTTGCATTTAAGTCGCTTTTTTTTATAAACCTTTTTCAGTAGTGTAATTATCATATCCAAATCCTTTCTGATCGCTATCATTAGTGATCATTCTACCGTCTGAATCAGTGTTTAACACACCATTGAGTCTCCGTGGGACTTAACGACCCGGGAATCCACTATATTCCCTGATCTTCATTGTATTTGTGTCTGAGCTGTTTTAAGTCTGTTTAGACTTGACTGTTTTGCGCGAATCAGGTAAACTGCTTTTTTAGACCTTAAACACACTTGAGCCAAACACCCCTTCTAAACTCTAAATTGTACTTAAACTTAAATCCTTGATGAATAATGACATAATCTGGATGAATCACTTACCCAACCATTAAAATCAACCTTTTAACAGATTCAAGACCTTCAAACCAGGTTGACTTTCAAAACTGACCCACTTTGACTTTCGTTGACTTTATATGAAAATTGCTTAAAACTGATTTGTAAGCTTAACAAAAGCTAAAATTAGCTTAACTAAGCTTATTTGAGATTAAAGACAAACTACTATAAGCCTTAATTTAAGAACTTGAAACTGAATTCTTCAACAGTAGACACAAAAAAGATGAAACTTAGTTAAACCTTAAATTGATACTTGAAATGAGTTACAATGATTAAGTAGCTTATGTTTAATACATAAAAGCTTAAGATTACATTTTAAAAGCTAATTAAAACAGTTTAAGGAAAAAACGACATACAATGAAAATTAAAAACTAACTACCCTCTTCTTCTTGCATTTCTTCTCTCTTTTATACACCAACTCTCTTTTCCTCCTCTTTCTGAGCAAATCCCACATGTATCCAGGACCATTGGATGGCTTGAAGTAATATTGGCCATAGGATCATATTTTGGCGGGAAAGTGTATTTTGACAGTGGGGAGAGATGTGCAAAAGGAGGAGGGGCATTAAATGCTATTGTATTGGTGTGGAGGTTGGAGGGGACAAAGCATGGAGTAGGGGAGGCTAGAGGTGTTGGTGGCTGGTTTTGCAGAAAAGGGAGGGAAAAAGGAAGAAGAAAGGGGCATTTGCAGTGGGTTGTTTTATTTTAAACCGGGTCGGGTAACGGGTAAAAGGGTGGACTGGGTTTGGGCTTGGTTTGGATTTGTATAATAACAAGGGTCCGTTTGGTTGTTTATTATCATAAGGACCATTCATGTAAATTATGCAAACTTGAGGACTGAAATTGCCAATCTTCCAAAGTTATTTCAAGGGTCACTTCTGCCAGGTTTCAATAGTACAAGGATCATAAAATATATTTTCAAAATTCCAAGGACTATTTTTGCCAAATTTGAAACTTGAAGGACCAAACTTGTAATTTCTCAAAACTTTTGATATTTTTCACCAAAGGACTAATTATGACAAGTTATGATTTTAAAAGGACCTTTGGTGATTTTTCTTTTGAAATAAGTGCTCAGGGACTATTTCTGACAACTTTTGAAACTTGGGGGACTGAAACTGCCAATTATGCAAACTTAGCTCATTTTCATCTCATTTTAAACATTTTGCATCTGAAACATATAAAATGCAATTTTGAGATATTTTCAGTATTTTGATGCATTTCTGAGCATTTTTAAACGTTTTGCAGTTCAGATTTAACCAAAAATGATGAGTATTTACACACTCATCAGCGACATGAATAAACATGATATCCTTGCCTGTTGTTGTCCCTTTTAGCTCGAACAATATATGAGATGCGTATGTGGTCGAATATAAGAGGTCGAAACAGATTCAGTTGTGGGGTATAGGTGTGTGTCGAATTATATAGCTTCTCATTCAACAATTTTTGGGTTCAAGTTATGCTATCATGTGACAAACCTTATGATTTTATGTTGAGTTTTAGTCGGTTACTATGCATGCATACTTATGGAGACAAACATCACACGAGTAACAAATAAAATGAGAGAGGATAGAAAAGAGGTTCGTGATACCATTATCTTAGCAGCGTGAATGTGTGGAGAAACGAGAGACATGGATGAACTCGGAACCAATCAACTCGACATCTTTTGACCTCGAAAAAAAACCCACGACCCAAGTTCCTTCGAATCAAAGACCATGATGAAAACACCATGATCAGCAACCTCTTAAAACACCTTAACAATCTCCTATGCTCCTTGTGATCTAATGGAATAAAGAATGAAGATGTAGCCGTCACTTTTGTGCTAGGGATTTGTAGGTTTCTTTTAAAATGGTAAAATTGGTGACTAATATGGGAAAATAATGGAATGAGATTTCTTGGGGATGGCGTTTTACATTGGCCGAACAAAGGGGCGTCAAAAGATTAATGACCATTCAATACTTCCCTAATATACAAAGTATATAGTTTTTATTTTGAATTTGTAATGCAAGTTACAATTTGGAGAAAATCATGGGGAGTTATGGTCGTGATTTATGGCCGAATTAGGGGGATTGGGAAGACCAAATTAATTCTTGATTAGTTACCACATTTAACTTGTTACATTTAATTTAAATGTTGTAGCTATTTCATAACGTCATATAGTTCATTTAACTAAATATTGTGATATGAAATATATCTAGTAGACATAAGTATAATTCATTTATCATATTCTTGCGTAATTTATTTATGGAATAAGCGTTAAACGTAATTAACGAGGTGGACGTGTTTTTAAATTATTAAGCTAAGGGGCAAAATAGTCTTCTAACACGTTTACGATTTTCAGGGTTTTACAGTATTTATAGTCTTACAATAAAACGCCACACAATGGGCTGTGGATCAGGCATACAGTGGGTAAAGACCCGTCCGTCCTCCACGGTGTTACTTAACTAAATATTACTTAGCTTAAAAGAACTACGACTACGAGCTTTCTAACGATTACATATACTAGAGGTGACCGACTCTTTAATACCTGGAATTTCTAATTCCTAACAATATTTGACGATCAAGATGACCTTATGGTTACCATTGATAATAAAGTTGACTCCGTGGTTATACTTGAGGATCTGACTAATGATCATGTTGAGACTCACGTTGAACAAAATGAACCTTCGTCTCATCTAGAAGTTGAGCTCATGACCTTAATTAAAGACCAAGAATCTCGACTGGAAATTTGCAAGCAATTAAAGGACAAAAATGCACTGTTAACTAGGGATAATGAATGCTTAAAAAGGCAACTCAACGTTTTCAAAACTCAAGAAAAATGTGAACAAGGTTTTGAAGTCGCTTTTGCTAAATCTCATCAAAACGAAAAATCATTAGAACGACAGATACGTGATCTAGTCACATCCAAGAATGCATTGTTGTCTCAAATAGAACAACTGAAACATGACCATAAACAACAACTTAACGCTCTTACCTTGGAAACTCAAAAATCCAAGTCTGAGTTGTTAACTTGTCAAAAACAGTTCTCTGAGTACAAAAAGCATTCCACGAAACGAATTGATGACTATCTTGAGGAAATTGTCGACTTACAAAACAAAATCAAAGAGTTTTGAACTATTGTTTGTAAACATGGTGAATCAATCACAACGATTCAAAAGTTTACTTTTAAACCAAATCCAAATGGATATGGACCGAATCTTGCTGATTACAAACCTAAGTTTTCAAACAGAGCATTCAAACCAAATCCTGAAGTTTATAGTGCAGAACATAGAGTTGATGATTCCATTATGAGTGTTGTTGAATATAATCTTCAAGAGGAGTTAGATGCAGAAGACGAGAGTCGATCAAAATTAGAAAATGTTATTTATAACAAACCATTTAACTATTCAAAAGCCGTCACTTTCGTTGCACAAAAGGATTTTTCTAACACACCTTGGGTTATCACACCTACTTCTGAGGGTCCCCTTTCCAATACTGCACAAATTAATGGTCCTTTACCTTCACTCAGTGAAATAAAACCATTAGCCGAAAAATGTAAAGTTATAAAATATTTTGAAACATTCATTTCGAACATCAAACTTTTGGAACGTGAAATTGAATTTCATTCTGAAATAAAAGTTGAACATTTTCAATCGCCTCTTGCGCGTGCACAAAGAGATATTCTTCATAAAAGAATTATACCTCATGTCCGAAATTTGAAAATTTGTGCTATATATTGGGAAAAGGATTTTAAAAAGGAGCTTGGACTTATGAAAAGAGTTTTCGAACAAACATAAACATCAATTTCAAATACAAAACATAAAAAGAAAATGTTACGAAAAGATGTTGATCGACTCTTGGAAGATGTTATCTCAGCTGATATCCATAATGTTGTGTTATTACATTCTTTTGCATATGCATTTGATTTTATCACTGCTGATTCTGTTGATTCTGTTGAAAATGTTGAGAATACTGATACTGTATCACAAATCAAGTCTTTAAAAGTGGAAAATGAACGTTTGTTAAACGACCTTTCAAATGCAAAACGTCGTCTTCAATGGTGTCAAAAAGATTATCATAATCGTAAACTCGCTTTGCAAAATAAAATCAACCAGTTGCATACCAAAACTCTTTGTCCTAAACTTGAGCAACTGGATGACCAAAATGTGTCTTTGAAGTGTCAAATCTCAAAATATGAACAAGAAATTTCTAAAGTGAAAAAGGAATATAGTGTCATATTTGATTTACTCAAAAAGACTCGTGCTAAAGCGTCAAAAGATGTTGATAATCATCTGCCATATACCAAAGATGTTTTACGACGAGACAGACTCACTCGTTCTGAAAATCTAGATTTGTTACACAAAATCCATGATCTAAAGGCAGAGTTGGTGATACTTAAGCAAGATAGGGATAGTAACACAAAAGTAACTGCAACCAAACAAAGTCAAAATGACTCTAGAACATCTAATGATAAACCACAAGAAACTAATGTGATTCCCTCTACTGAAACATGAATAGTTGCCTCTTTTCCCAATGCCTTCACTTCACAGCCTAAGAGCAATACAAGGAAGAATAGGAAGTTGCAACGTAAGAAAAGAACAATAAAGAATGCTGAAGTAGAAGAACATCCTAGGACTTTGAATAAAACTCAAGTTGCACCCACTTTAGATATTGCGTCTGACAAATGTAATAAAAAAAGTGATGTAACAGATGATGAACCTTTAAGTACTTTTGATGTTATGTTTAAAGCTTCTTGTGTTATATGTCGTAAAAGTATGCTTTCTGATTGTCATGATAAATGTGTTGCAAAAACTATCTTGTCTCATTTACGGAATCCTAAGAAACGGAATACCTCTAGGCCCACTAAAGCTTCTAAGTCTGTGCTTGGTAAACCGCCCTCTTTAGATTCTAAGAAAAGCATTGATGTCCCTATAGCTCCATTATCACCTCCAAGGATCGTAGTACCACCTAGTGCATTCACTAAGACTAAAGCAAAGACTAGTTGGAGATGGCAGAAATGGTTACATAATACACTTGGCTTTACATGGATACCTAAAATCATAAACATGTGTGTTTCATCTATATCTGCATCGGAACCCTCTAACTCTTCGGGTTCCACATCTACTTCTATTCCATCTGTGTCGTCTGTGTTGAATGCAGGTGATACAGATCATCCTTTGGGTTGTTGATAGCGGATGTTCCCGACACATGACAGGCAATCTCAAATTGTTATCCAACTTTGTATCAAAGTTCATTGGCACTGTCAGATTCGGGAATGATCACTTCGCGGCTATCATGGGCTTCGGAGATTACATCAATGGGAACATCGAAATTAGCAGAGTTTATTATGTGGAAGGTCTCGGTCACAATCTCTTCTCAGTCGGTCAATTTTGTGATGGAGATTTGGAAGTTGCTTTTAGGGAGAAAACTTGTTTCATTCGTGATCTACAAGGAAACGATCTTATGTCTGGTCAATGCACATCAAGTCTTTACACAATCTCAATGCAAGACACGAGTGCTTCATCTCCCATCTGTCTACTTTCTAAGGCTACATCTACAAAATCCTGGCTATGGCACCGTCGTCTCTCACATCTAAACTTTCAAACCATAACCAACCTTGCTCGATACAAACTAGTTGAAGGTCTCCCAAGATTTTGATATTCTAAAGATCACCTATGCTCAGCCTGTGAACAAGAGAAAATCACTCGTGCTCATTTTCCTTCAAAGGTGGAACACAGCTCACAGCATGTGCTTCATCTTCTTCACATGGATTTGTGTGGCCCGATGCGCGTGCAGAGGATTAATGGCAAACGCTACATCTTGGTAATTGTAGATGACTACTCAAGATGGACTTGGGTTTATTTTCTTCGAAGTAAAGATCAAGCTCCACAGATGATCATCACCTTTCTCACGAAAATTCAAGTTCAGCTCCGAAACACAGTCAGACAAATCAGAACAGACAAAGGAACTAAATTTGTGAATCAAACTCTTCGTGCATTTTATGAGAAAGTAGGAATTGAGCATCAAACATCTATTGCACGTACACCAGAACAAAACGGAGTTGTTGAAAGACGAAACCGCACGTTAGTGGAAGCTGTAAGAACGATGTTAATCAATGCTAAACTTCCGGATTACTTATGGGCTGAAGCCGAGTCAACTGCATGCTACACTCAAAATCGCTCAATGATAACCAAGCGCCACAACAAAACACCTTATGAGCTTATCCATAACCATAAACCGAATCTCAAACACTTTCACGTATTTGGATCCCTTTGTTATCCGAATAATGATCGTGATGACTTTGGTAAGCTCAAAGCCAAAGCTGACATTGGAGTCTTTATAGGATATTGTGAAAATTCTAAGGGTTTCTGGATCTGGAATCGTCGTACAAAGCAGGTTATGGAAACGATTCATGCCAATTTCGATGAGTTTACTGAAATGGCTTCTGAGCATAACAGCTTGGAACCCGGTCATAACCGTTTAAACTTCCCTCAAACCCCATCATCAGCTGAACCTTGTTTACAACTAACTCGACGTTAAATGGAACAACTATTTGCTCCTTTGTTTAGTGATGATATTGATGAACGTGCTTCAGGTGTATCCAATGCTTCCGCTGCTCAACCTGATCATAATCCAATACCTGATACACCTGCTACAACAACTACTATTGAGGAAGCACCACCAGTTGATTCTACAACAACAGTTGAACAAACCGCATCCAACGACGCTGAACCAGCTGATGATCTTCTGAACAATGACGTACCACCACCTGCAGATTTTGATCCAAATGCGTTCTTCAACCCTTTTGCAAATGCTTCTCCTACTTCTGATATTGCGGAATCATCTACAAGTCATTTGAATCCTCTTAATCTGTAGAATGTATATCAACTTCAACCCTCCACACATCGTTGGACAAAAGACCATCCTCTTGTGAACATAATTGGCAACCCTAATCAACCAGTCGTAACTAGACAACGCCTTCAGACTGACGGTGAACACTGCATTTATGCACTTACCGTTGGTCAATCTGAACCCAAAAACATTAAAGAAGCAATGACTTTTGACAACTGGATAGAATCCATGCAAGAAGAACTTAATCAGTTTAAATGACTTTTGACTTTTGACAACTTGAAGTATGGGAATTTGTTCAAAAACCAACAGGGGTCTATGTTATTGATCTGAAATGGATTTGGAAAAACAAGTTAGATGCTGACGGTATGGTTATCAGAAATAAGTCACGTCTGGTGGCTAAGGGTTATAGACAGGAAGAGGGTATTGACTTTGAAGAATCATTCGCTCCGGTTGCTCGTCTTGAGGCTGTTCGGATATTTCTGGCATTCGCGGCTCACATGAACATCACGGTCTTTCAGATGGATGTCAAAACTACTTTTCTGAATGGGAAACTGAAAGAAACGGTCTATGTCAGCCAACCAGAAGGATTCGTTGATCCATAGTTCCTGAACCATGTTTACAAACTGAACAAGGCTCTCTACGGTCTCAAACAAGCCCCTCGGGCATGGTATGATAAGTTATCATCCTTTCTTATCGCCAATAATTTTTCTAAAGGATCGGTCGACCCAAAACTTTTCATACAATATCATGGGGCACATATTTTAATCGTTCAAATATATGTGGATGACATCATTTTTGGGTCAACACATCTAAAGTACTCAAACGATTTTTCAAAACTAATGAAAAAACATTTTGAAATGTCCATGATGGGTGAACTTACATTCTTTCTTGGATTACAAGTTCATCAATCACCCAGTGGTATTTTCTTGAGTCAGTCCAAATATGCTCTTGAAATATTAAACAAACATGGAATGCAAACCTGTGACACCTATGCCACTCCAATGGCACACACTAAGAAACTGGATGCTGATTTACATGGGAAATTGGTTGACCCTACCAAATACCGAAGTATTATTGGGTCTCTCATGTATCTAACAGCCAGTATACCTGACATTGTATTTGCTGTATATCTGTACTTCCGTTATCAGTCAAAACCAACTGAAACTCACCTCTCTGAGGCTAAAAGAATCCTCCGATACATCAAGGGAACCATAAACTTGGGGATCTAGTATCCGAAGGATTCTGGTTTTGAACTAATAGCTTTTTCAGAAACTGATCACGCAGGATGCTTAGATTCATGAAAAAGTAGTTCAAGAGCTCTACAATTTCTTGGTGACAAACTGGTGTCATGGCAATCGAAGAAGCAGGATTGTATATCGCTGTCCTCAACAAAAGCAGAATATGTAGCCATGTCGGCGTGTTGTGCTCAAGTCATTTGGATGAGAACACAACTCAAAGACTATGGTTACGTATTTGACAGAATCCCGATGTACTGCTACAATCGGAGTGCTATTGCGATCTCGTGCAACAATGTTCAACATTTAAAATCAGAGCACATCGATCTTCGATATCATTTCATCAAGGAGCACGTGGAAAAGGGTACCGTTGAATTATACTTTGTGGGTACTGAATACCAACTAGCAGATCTTCTCACCAAAGCCTTAGCTCCTGCTAGGTTTAATGAGTTGGTGTACCGGATTGGTATGCGGTGTTTGACTCCAGAGGAACTGGATGAACTTTTAAAACATTCTTAAAAACCAGTCAAACACCAAACCTCTTTTGTAAATATTTTCAAAAACAAAATACAAAATTATAAAATCTGATAAAACAACAAAAATATTCTTCTATCTATATTTCTTTTAACATGGCAAGCACAAATCTTTCATCAACACTTTACTCTTTCAAATTTTAGTATTTTCTCGGTCAAGTGTTGAGGGGGAGAAAGAAAATATTTTTCGGTTTCAAAAAACCTTGTACTTACGTGTTACCTTATCTCGGTTGTTTCTCTTATAATGGTGGTCACATTTCTGGTTATTGACACTCCCCGGACCCAGATTTATAAAATTTCATTATTTCTTAAGTCGAGGGGGAGTGTCGTCAAGTTTCTTTACATATATCATACTTTTGGTAACCAAAATGGAAGTTATGGGCGTTGGATGAAAATGGTTAAGGTGGAGGGACCAATGTTGTCAAAAGGTTAAACTCATTTTAATAAAATCACCACACCTAACACACTTAACACATTTATTACTCTCATCCATAAACATCCTACGCCTAAGAATCAAACTTCAAATTCGTGCATTAAACTCCTGATTTGTAAGCGGTTTTATGATGTTAACATGTTTACAAACATAGGTTTTTAATTTCATACACATCCAACGGTTGAAATTAGTGTTTGGATGATCTTTGTGTTCTACGCATAAGCGTATGAACACAAAGTCATCATTTGTGTGTTTGTGCTATTTAAAATGATGTTAATATGTTCAAAATCATATACCATAAACATTTACAACATTTATTTCTACCCAGAAAACTTTTTGTTTGTGATTTATGAATTAGGGTTTATGCGTAATTTTGGGTGTTTTCAAATATGAGTGTTTCTGGTTAAATTGATGGTTAAAAGATGTTGTTTACATGTTGAATTGATCAAATCCACGTTTAGAACTTACCCAGAATCATCAATTGTGTGAGAATCAAAATTTAGGGTTTAAGTTCATAAGATTTGGGTATTCTTGATTCATATGGTGTTTGATGTTAAAACTTGTTTAGGACATCTCACTAGACCTCTAAGATATCCCAGAAATGATTTGGTGTTAATCCTATGGTTAGAATTCTTACTCGTAAGATTTGAAACCTAGGGTTTAAGTTCTACGCATAAGATATATCCTACGCGTAAACCATTTTGATTGAATCTTAGTGTTAAACTGAAAGGGCTTGAATTAATATGTTAATGATTGGGTTATGATGCATTTGTTTCAGGTTATTACGAGTGAAAATTCAGAATCAAGGTTATTAGAACTTCTACGCATAAGGATCACCTTACGCGTAGCATGTTATGCGTAAGAGAAATCTTACGCATAACCTTTACGCGTAAGGTTCTACAATGGGGACTACGCGTATCCTATGAAGGATATGCGTAAACAGTAACCTTTACGCATAAGGTTCACTCTTACGAGTAAGCCTTACGCGTAAGGTTCCATATACGCTTACGCGTAAGCTCTATGCTAAAGGTATTCTTGGTCTACGCGTAATATTTCTTACGCATAAGATGAGATCCTACGCATAAGCTTATGTTTACGCGTATATCCACTCCTGTTTACGCATAAGCTTGGTACACCTACGCCTTAGCCTAGTTTTAACCAAAATTGTGAATTGTTACGCGTGCAAACTTGTGAATAAATAAATCATAACGTCACGAAACCAAAATGTCACTAATAAGCTTAAATGTTTAATAAGTTGTGAAAAATAAGTGAAAACTTGGACTTTAAAACTCAAAGTTAATCTACTCACGAAACTTATCACGACGTCTTTGGATTATTAGACTAACAAGTGAAATTGGACTCGTAACAATCATTGACATAACACATTCAATAAATAGACAATAAAATCAACTGTTGACTAACGCAATGTCTTTCGATATGTTGGTTCTTTTTGCTAAATATCTTTCAGATCACGATATGGACGTTCAAATGCAAAATGTGGAAGCACCAAATATTCTCACTGTTGAAGATATCTTCCCTAATGGTTACCCAATGAAGATCGGAAAGAACAACCTCAGAGTTGACTTTGAAAACTTCTCTTGTTCTGAGTCTTCGTGTCAGATTGCAGTGGATATTCTGAAGACTCACCCTTATCAGAACATGCTCACAAACTCTGCTACTGTACCTGAGATCTACATTCACCAATTCTGGCACACTATACGAAAGGTCAACGGTCAAAGTGTCGTGACTGTGACTCTTAACAACAAACAAGTCACCATCACGCCAGCTGAGTTGAGGGCTGTTCTTCTTATTCCTGTCATCGAGCCTACTGGATACAATGCCACTGCAACTGAAGAGGTCGTTCTCCAGTTCTTGGTTAACATCGGCTATGATGAAGCTACCGGGGTAATCACAAAGCACTCATCTGTTGATCTCAAGAACATTCCCCAGCCATGGAGAACCCTCAACATAATGATTGCTAAATCCGTTTACGGACGTAATAGTGGTCATGAGCATCCCAAGCTCATGGAACTACAAATATTTTGGGCTTTGGTCAACATGAAAGACATAGAAGTTGAAGCTCTGATATGAGATGACATGATGTATTACCTTAAAAGGCCTGGCACCAAGATCCCGTATATCAGATACAACAAACTGTTGATCCCAAGAGCTCTAGGGTATAATCCTGATATTCTCTTGAGACTTGATGACCCCAAACAACACTCCATGTTGTATGAGCCCACACTCACTGTCAGATTTAAGGACTCAACAACAAAGAAACAAGGTGCAATGCTGCCAGATCATCTCCTTACTGATGATATCAAAGGACTTTATTCGTACAAACAATATCTGGTAGCAGTTGAAGCAAGCAAAGTAGGTTTCCTTGATGATAAGTCCTCTGGTACGCCTACTAGGAAAACCAGGAGAGGCAGTGCTGGAAGTATTACAAGCACTGAGAGTACGAGAAAGTATCCTAAGAGGACTCATGTTCTCAAAAGGAAAATTCCATCAAAGGATGCAATCCCTATTCTCAAACCTGAACCACAACTGAAGGATGAGGACTCAGAGGATACTGACACCAATGAAGAGGTTACCTACTCAGAAACTCCCATCGATGACCCACTAAATGTTGCAAAACCTCTAAGTCCTAAAGCTGATAAAGGTAAAACCCCAGTTGCTGAACCAGAGGAAGAGGAGAGCTCGGGTGAAGAACAATTGGACAGAGACTACAGGAAAAAAGGTGAAGAATTTAAGACTCCAACACGTTGCTGAATAGTTTAAACTACAACAAACTTGTGGCCCCGGAGGGTCAAGTGGTGGTGCTCTATCTACACCAGTTCCTGATGCGGTTAATCATCCCGATAAGGGAACTGGTACCACCACCTACGATCAACAAAATCCACTGGAGGATCACTTAGGACTTTGAGGAACCAGAAAAGGAGAAGTCTGAAAATTTTTTTGATGAAGATGCTGAGCTTGCAGCTAAAGAGAAGTCAGAAAAAGAAGCTCAAGCTCAAGCAGATGAAGAAGCCATGATTAAGGCTGAAGAAATGGCTAAATCTTGACAAATGACGAAGTTGATTATGATGATTTTCTTCTAGATAGCCCAGTACGTTCCAAAGAACTAACTTCTGAGCCGCCAAAAGACCCTGAGTCTCCTCATGTCTCATCATCATCAGACTCGTCTTCTCACTCTTCACCTCCAGCATCCAAAGGCACAACCAGATACACATCCAAGTCTGTAAAGAAACCTACCGACTCTTGTATATCCCGAGCTAAAACAAAGATTGTCAAAGCTGTCAAGCAAGTCAGGAAGAAAGACGTGACCAACAAAAAGCTGAATCAACTCGCTGACAGAATCAACTTTCTTCAAAACGGGATAAACGAGATGTTGAAAGAAAGGGAGCATATCCAGAAGTTTCTCAAAGGAGATTTCCAAAGGGAAATGGAGAAGACGGCAAGAGAATATACTCACAAGTTTCTTCTCGACACTGTCCCTGGAGTGACAAGGGAGGTATTTTCCAGACAACTTACTCCAAATATCGTCGCATTGGTTAAACATACAATGGCCAAAGAACCTGATCTCTCTGAAGCTGAGTTAATTTCGAAATTGGTGATGCAAATGTCTAAACGATCTGCAACCTTTACTTCGGATGATGCTAAATTTTTTGAGGCTCTACTTGATTATCAACTCAAATCATCATGCAAAGAGTCAGCATGTCAACCTAAACGACCAAGAGATGACGATGATAAGGACAAGGACACTGCACCTAAACGTCCAAAGAAGTCTGGAGAATCTTCCTCTGTGCCACCACCAACCTAAAGGACTCCCACAGAAAGATGATCTCCTCCACGTTCTACTGCTGATAAACCTCAGGACTCTGAGTTACCACCATCCACAGAGAAAACCGGTGATCATTTCGAATACACTGGTGGTGACGATGAAGAGTTCCATGAGCCCCAACAACAACCCACCTCTCCCGACACAACAAAGAAACCAGAATCTTCATCAAAGCCAAAGAAGAAGAAGAAGACGACTAAGTCTGATGTTGTCTCTTGGCTAGATGACGATACAACCGCTGAATACGACTGGTTTTCTCAACTTTGTGATGCTACTCCCTCACTACCTGAAGGTCAAGAAATGGTAGATGGCCGTACCATGGAGCATGTTAAGCTATTACAAGAACGATTTAAAGTGAAGAAGATGACAAAGTCTGAGCTCAAATGAATCAAGAATGATGCCTTCCAACTGCTCAAAGATAGCTCCGAAAGTGCAATTGAAGTGGAATACCACCTCGACAACATTGCACGAGCCATGTCGAACAACATCGATTGGCTCAATCCTGAAGCTAACATCAACTTTACTCGACAAGACAAAGCTCCATACTACACAGATTGGACCAGACCTCTACCCACAATTGGCCGACCGGATCAACCAAAGATTCCATTCAGCTACTTCTTCAACAAAGACCTAGAATTTCTTCTACACAGTAGCGATGTCTCCAAAAAATACGCTACATCACTTACACTTCCGTTCCCGGCAGCAATATACTCAAACAACATAGCAATCGAGGAAGATGTCATCCACATGTTCTCTGACAAAGTGGAAAACTATGATCTTGATGCAATGTATGGGATTCATCATTGGCCAAAACGCCAAAGAATCTACTACAAGAGCTGCCAGGTACTTACATCAAAGAAAGAGGTGTTTAGTGATAAAGGGATCATTGCTATTAAGCATATTACTCTTTCGTCAAAATGGGACTACACATTTCTCAAGAAAATTATGGTCAAACGACAAGACGAAGAGGACTATGACTTCTGTGAAGCAGACTTTCAGAGATTGTCTCTAAACGACATTGAAGATATGTATCTTACCAAGGTACAGGGACGAATGCGACATTTCTCTACAGAATTCCAACGTGAGTACATCAAGTCCTTGTTAATCTTCATCAGAAGCATAGTGATCCAGGAACGTGTAGAAGAGATTCAACTTGCCATGGAATCATATCAGACGCGTGTTAACCTCACTAAACCACAGCTAGACCTTTCCGACATCAACCAACTTCCTCAATACACCCTCATCAGCAAACCATTTGGAGTAGTCTACCGTAGTGAACTACACCGAAATTGCTTGATGGCATGCAAAGAGCTTCATAAGTTTAGAGATCACACACTAAAGAAAGTCAGGGACGAGTTAGCTTATCGGTTAAAGGTTATACAAGAAGGAATTGGGTCACCTAAGCGATGGAATTCGAGGGAGAGATGGAATGTGAAGAAGATCATTACTCGCATCGATGAAAGGTTGTTTAGAAGGGATCACTTCAGAACTTTGGAGAGTTTCGTAAGTGGTCGTCCCAGCATATCTCTCACAGGCTATCAACGTCCAGAACGCATTCCTGGAGTTATTGCTGAATTACCTGAGACTCCTGGTAACCCTTAATCTATTTCTCTTATCATATTTTGGATGTGTGATTTTTAATTTGACTATGGCTTGTGCACACATAACAGTTTACAACCCGTACTTGTAATGAAAGGACCCTGTGGTACGCATCAGTGCTACAATCCTATAAAAGGAGCGAAAGCTTCTTACTTTTGAGTAAAACTTATCAAAACTTTCACTTTTCAAAGTTTTGCTCAAAAGGACAAGTACTTCCCCTTATGATTTTCAAAACCTCAAAAGTTTATATCACTTGTTGAGGGGGAGTATTTGCTTAAAACTTTGTTCACAAATTGTTCTTCGTGGTAATCTTCCCGCAAAACTCAAAATGGTCATATTTGATATAAAATTTCATCAAAAATAACATAATATGCCATTTTTGAGGGGGAGAAAAATTATGTGATAAGAAATATGTTGTGAATTACTAATGAATCGTTGTGCTGTAGACTTAACTCTTGAATTGACGAAATCTAAATTGTCATACATAAAAAAGATCTGTCTTCCAAGACTTATCCGAGTAGATTGTACCTATTCGAGAAGCTCTTGATAGACATGAACTTTGACGGGTTTGAAAACCTTTCGAGGTTTGTTCACACCTTTAAGGTAGTTATTAGAGCAATTTGTCACCTAAAAGCTGACAATGTAACTCTTTAACTAGGCAACGTACCCGTGTCTCGCGGGGGATTGTCTATCTAGAGTTGATCAATTCAAAAGTGCGCGCTCTTCTCTCACCGTGCAGATTTCTGTCAAAATACTCAAGCACGTGTGGAGGGGGAGTATTTTTTCAAAATCCTATACTCTCAACAGTGGTATTAAATGCTTTTAATTATAACCACTTTGAGAGATTTTCATGAAAAATGGTTTTATGGCAACATAGTTTAGTCATGGAGTTATAAGGTGACTAAGGTTAGGAATAACTGTCCTATGATCCGCCAGAGCCGGAGGAATCTACCCAAGGACTCCACCAACAGTTAGAATCTAGAAGTCCTTAGGTATGATCATAAAAAGGAGAAAATGAGAATCGGAGAAAGAAGGAGTTGAAGAATTAAAAAGAAAAGTAAAGAAAAGGGTGAAAAGAAATAGCCCTCCAGATTATTCAACTTAGGGCAGACATCGGGTTCAATTCATATGCTACTGGTTGTCACTTGATGACACCGGTACTGAAGAACAAAGTCGTATGGACCCAGTGACGCATGCACTAAACCTTCTCAGCCACTCAAGTTTGTCTCAACAGAAGCTTGTTTCATTCTCACAGGGAACCCTATGAAAACTATCAGCCTTCTCTTAGAGATAGCTGGTATTGAAGAAGGAGACCCTCTCCCTAGTCTCCGCTTAGGAAACCAAAGTGCACTATGGAGTCTAGAGCCACGAGATTCATCAAAAGATCTCTTAGGTACACTTGACAATTTATCGCTTGTCATTCAACAATAAGAACACAAGTGATATATTATCGTGTCCTTCACAGATCTTAGCAATCTGTCGAGAACATTTATGAGGGGTTCACAAATATGATCCTCAGTGATTGAATGGAAACTCCTGCCAGGGTCAACATCAAACAGCCCTGACACCAGGTCACTTCGGTAACTCCTCGTGGATTACGCTTAGTGTGTCTCAAACGGTCTACAGTCGTGAGGTGATGCTTCGGTGTACCTCAGCGGCTCAGCTGAACTGTAGATGTATTTCGGTACATTGCGTTATCTCACTTGTGGGACTCCAGTTCAGGAATAGCCTTTGTAAGAATTAGAGTTGTGTTTTCACAATATGCTGTTAAAACTCTCGAAGTTCAAACTTGTAAGCGCTGGATTATTTCTAACCCATGTTTTATGTTTTCTTCTTATGGATGCTTTCGGGTGGAAAAGATCGTGCATATTCTCCACATGCTCATACCTACAACATCACTAATTGAAGTTCTCTCAAAAGGCAACACAAAGTCAGAATGATTCTTCGTCAAGTCAAAGAATCTACAAAGTTTAAAGACTAAGAGAACTACATCAGTACTGAAATCCAACGTTAAAGAGCGTGTGAGCATGTTGGAGAAAGACGTGGAGACACTGGAGCAACGAAGCGGACCTGATACAGACAACCACAACATACTATCACTTCCATCACAAAGAACAAAGATCAAAGAACAAAGAATATGATGACATCAAAGCAAAATACTTCAAAGGAAACAATTTCCCTACACTGGGGAGATTGTTCGAATCAAGGCACTTCTTCTCACGAGAAAGAAGAATACCAGAAGACGTCAAAGCTACTATTACATCAGCACCTTCAACGTTTAAAGATCAAAATCATCAATCACTAACACTTAGGGGGAGATTGTTGGAATCACTCCTAAACTAGAATTCAAGTGTTAGTAATTAATATGTAATAGTTAGCTTAATTATGGATTTTATGTTAGTAATCAAGGCTAGGCTCATGTAGAAAGCCCATGATCCTATGCCAAAGCCCAATAAGGAAAGGATGGGAACTTGGTGTGTTGCCCTAGTTCCCTCATATAAATAATCTTGTAACTCTCATTAGAGAGTTGGTTGTTCATTTTCTCTCAATACCCACGCATAACTTTTCTTTCATTCATACGCGTAAAGATTGATCTTGTTCAACCGATCACTTTCTTATCTCCTTTCTAATATTGATGTTTGTGTTACTAATATGGGAACCTAACAGAACCTATCACAACGTCGCCTACACTTTATCCGGTACAAGGCTAGATACCGAGTTCCATTATAAAGGAGGAACTACTACCCAACACTACACAACACCTATCCCAAAGGAAACCCACTCCTTATTACAACATCATCAAGGATATCAATATCCTTGGACATAACCTATCTCTATTTATACATCGATGCACCATATCGATTGTACACCCTTGGCATATTTCACTAATGCCTTTGACATGATCTTTTGGCACCTTTCACTAATACCTTTGACTTGACCCTTTTGGCATCCTTCACTAATGCCTTTGACACGGACGTTCGGCGCCTTTCACTAATGCCATCGTCTTGACCCTTTTGGCATCCTTCACTAATGCCTTAGACACAACACTTCTAGAGAGGAAGAAAGAACTATCAACAAGAGAACTTCAGTAGTCTTGATGATGACGAAGTGTTAGGATTTATAAAATCCATGCAGAAGTGTCGGTCACCCCAATATAGGTTTAGCATATTACAGCAAAACTTTATAGGAGCAGTTTAGTAGAAACATTGCTATTGCTCTCATATGCTTATCAACTGGTAGAACTTACAATTTTTCAAAATAAAGTTTTGATAGTATGGTGAAAAATGTGGATAATCAGTTCAAGTTTTTAATGTATCCACGGTTTGTGAAAATAGTTTTGGAACACTCTCAAGTTAAACTCAAGTTCCATGCAAACATTTATAAAACTCTTTGCCTAAGACAAAAACTTTTCAGTAATATGAAGATGGCATCTAAGGGGTTCAATGGACTTGTAGTACCTTTGTTTGAAAACATGTTACACAATCAGGGTGAAGGATCAACAATCCCGGTTGACTCCCAACACACACCTACAGCTCATGGTTCTTTATTACCATCCCAATCATCTTCATCACCACTTAGGAATAATACCAGATAGGACACTGATGTTCCTCAGCACCGAGTTCCTACTATAATTCTTGATGCAGATGAGGCTTAGAAGCTGGTCAAGACAGGGGTAAGGACATGGGTAACATAAATAAGACCCCTACTATGGCAACATCTAATATATGTGGTTCTAAGGGATCAACTACAGGTGATGGAAACCCTAGCCACATGGAAAACATGAGGTATATGCCCAGTGATCTACCTCTCCCAGAAGTTAACACATCTGGAAGTGGTGAGGGTAGTTTGCAACTTATACAGGACTTGATGGCTACATGTACCAGGCTTATAGAAAAGGTAACAAACTTGGAGCAGGAACTTAAGCACACTAAGACTTCACACACCAGGGTCAATACCAATTTTATTGGCAAAGTGAAGAAATTGCAACTCAAGGTTAAGTCTCTTCAACAACCAAAAAGAGTCAAACTGGTTGTATCAAGCTCAGACAGTTCTGATGAAGACATGGAGCAAAGGGATTCTTCCAAACAGGGGAGGAAGTCTCAAGAAGTTAAAGATGCAGACATTCAGGGAAAGATGGATATGGATTCTGATTTAAGACATAATGATAAGCAACAAGAGCAAGTTCATCAAGATACAGAGCATCCAATTAATGTTGAAAACCTTGTGAAGAATGTGAAAAAGGTAGCAAGATAGATGGGAGTTACAGTTGATACTATTGCAACTAGAAGAATCATTACACAAGCAGTGCAAAATAAAGATGGTACTGCTAATATAATAGTTGATATTGTTAATGATCCAGATGCTGCTACTTCAACAAGATTTGATTCTGAAAAAAGCTGTCTTAAAAGGAAAGCTACATCATTTGATTCTAGTTCAGAAAAAAAGAAAAAAGTTGAAGAAGATACTTCTGAAGAGGTTGAAACACAAGAAGACATACAAATTCAACAAGAGATGGTAGTTATTCCAGATGCAGTGTTTATTGAACCACTGCAGTCAAAATATCCCATTGTTGATTGGGAAATTCACACAGATAAATTTGGTATATTTTGGAAGATCATAAGATTGGGAAACAAGGTGGAAATGTTCAAGACTTTTTCTGATATGGTCAAGGCATTTGATAGGGATGATCTTGTAAAGCTGTGGAATTTGGTAAAAGAAAAGTTCAGTCATGCAGACTTTGAAAATAACAAGGAACTCGAGCTATGGACTGAGCTAGATATATTATTTGAACCTAATCCTTTTGATAGTCTATGGAAATTTCATGTTCCTGACAGAGCTACTACATGGAGATTATATGACATATCTGGTGTGCATCATGTATCTACAACTAATGGTATAGATGTGTTTATGCTGGTAGAAAAAGAGTACCCTCTCAGAGTTGGAATTTTGGTGTTTATGTTATGTGCAAAACTTACTATGGATGAAGACTCAGAGATGGAAAGAGGACTAATAAGGAAGTCTTAAAGTTTAATTGAAGAAACTAAGTGATTTACAAAGAAATCATAAGTTTAGGGGAGGATTGTTGGGAATTAAACAATAGCAGTACTAAATGTGCTTGATACTGCTAAGCATGCATACTATACTAGTGAAGAATACACTAGCAGTACTAATTGACTTAGTACTGCTAGTACATACGGTTTGTACTGCTAATAGGATATACACACGTTTTGTATTTTAAGAATAGCTATTGTATATCTTATACGATTTTATAATGATAGTTTTCTTGTAAAGGACTATTTGTCCTATAAAAGGAGGTCCTAGGTTATATTGTTATATACACCAATATACAATCAATTAGAACAATCGTGTTAAGAACTTCAAGGTTGTATACCCTGATATTATACAAAGTATCCGTATTATTCTTTAATAATATTGAAGTGTTTTGATCATTACTTTTTCCATTGCATATTCACTGTTCTATTGGTTATTCTTCTAAGTGTTATCAAATAGATTTCGCATACTTGATTAACATTAAACTTTGTTTCATTCACAATTGTTTTGGATTCATCCAAGGCAATATACTTATACAAGCTAAGTAGATCAAAGGTTTTTGACTCACACAACTTCATAACATCATTCATGGTCTTGTGTTTATATTTTTGGTAATAACAACTAGCATAACATACTTGATTTTCACAGTTTACTAAACTAAACTTTCACATGAAATCATAAGCAAGTTTACATATGTTTACTTATTTTTAAGGCTTTAGTACAACATGATCCATATAACTAACATATATAACATAGAATAACATAAATAACAAGCATGAAATCATAGAAATGAGGGTGATGATCATGAGTCTAGTTTACAACTTTTGTCCATACTTAAAAGGGAAATCAAGAACCAAAGGACTAGAAACTAGAATAACTTCCACTCTAGGAATCTTTTAACACCCTCTTGTGAACTTAAGATCTTGTACTAGGACTTGTGAAAGACTTGATTCACTTTTGTAGCTTGCAATCTAGCCAAAGGATGAAGAAACTTATAGCTTGAATCATGTAAAGCTTGACAAGAGCTTTAGAAATGATATAGAACTTGAATCTTGAAAATCAAAAAATGAATTGCTCTTGATATTAAAGGTGGCTGGTTTTATGAGTGAAGAAGAAGAAGAAAATGAGTTGATCTTATAAGGAAATGAGGAGGTTACAAACTTTAGATATTTTCCTAAGCTTCCTAAGTAAGTTAGTGTTAGCCTCGCTTTTTTATAAAGATAACGTCACATACGTGAATTGGACTAGATGCGTAGTATACTTTACCCGTATGGACTAGTATCGTTTAAGTGGCAAAGTTATGGTTTGTTGAGCCTATAAATACCCCTCATGACTCTCCATGAGGGGTGAGGTGAATCATTAGGTGTGTGTGTTTTGTTCTTATCAATAATATTATCCTTGTGTTTTCTCCTCCCTCTCTAGTTTCTGTCTCTAAACAAGATGAATACTTTCATCTTCAATCACCAACCCCGACCTCCCGAACCACATAAATCATATGTTTTTCGGTCCTAACAAGTGGTATAGAGCCATGGTTATTGTGTTATCGATTTATGTTGGTTTGAACCGTGTTTTAAACTGTTTTTTTTTTGCTTTATTTTGTTGGTCGGAAAATTTTTTTTCCGTCTATTATTTTGGTCAAACAGTTTTTAACAGTTTTTGTGTATCCTTGTTTTGGTCAAAAAAGTCTTATGGTCCATTCTTGTCATATATGTTTTTGTGTCTTAAGTCCAAAACAGTACCAAAGTGACTATTTTTTTTGTACCAATATTTATCCGTGACGTTATGTGGTCAACTGGTCATCTTCACGTGGTCATACATGGCAAAAATGAAGAGTTTTTATGCTTTTCTAGGTTTCTTATGAAGATGGTCGGAAAATATGGTCGGAAAACTCGCCGGAAAAAAGTGAAAGGGTCAAAACCCTAAACTTACGCATAAGGATTTTTTACGTACGGATAAGCTTTTACGCTTAAACTCTTCTTAAGAAATATTACGCATAACTGAGAAGTTATGTGTAGGAATTTTTACGCGTAAGGTTTTACGCATAAGCATATGCTTACGCATAACCTAGACCATGTTATGCATAAGAAAACAGTTTTACGCTTAAGGTTACAAAAAGTTACGCGTAAGAATTTCTTTACGCATAAGAACTAAAAAAGGAGGTTATGCGTAAACTGAAATGACTCGACCACGAACAAATACCAAATACCATAACTACTCATCATGACCTAAGTTTCAATATTAACAATCATCAGTCCTATTCAGCACCCAAATCAGATTCGACCCACAATCTTGTAGCACTCCCAAGACCCTTACATCTCTCCCTGTAACATATTAGATTTCACAAACACACAAACAATCACAAATTATGGGCGTACAATATGAGTTTAGAGAGAGAAAGTAAACAAAAGAAAGAAGGTTAGATTGAGTGAAAGGTCCAACCCTCTAACTTGGGAGGTAGAGGGTATTTATAGTTACATACTACACGTCCTCCTTCAGACTGTAGATCAGGCATACAATGGGTAAAGACCCGTCCTTCCTCCACGGTGATACTTAAACTAATAACTAAGCTAATAACTAACTAATAACTACTAAATAACGTAAAGTCTACGAGCTAAGATACGCTTAACAATATTTGGGGTGACCGATACTTCCTTAAGGAATTTTCAATTCCTAACAATCTCCCCCTAAGGGAGGTCACCCCATGATTTACATTTTGAATCCAAGCAATCTATCTTTGTCTTTATGCTCGAGCTCGTAGACTTCAATTCTACAATGTCCGCAGTCTTTGTGCTTTAGCAGTGATTCTTCAAAGTCCAACTGCTTTGTACTTTTAGTGGAGGTCTTTGTGCTGATCCACGTTTGGTGATTTATTAAGCCAGGTTAGAGATCATCAGCCACAACAAATCTTTGGCTCATCCATTGTAGTATCGCCAATATGTGAAGTTGTGACTTTCGGACCGACATGCTCACATTTTGGATCATGATATCTTCTCATCAGAGTTGCGGAAGCTTTTGTTGATTCATAATATTTCCAGCAGCGTAGCAGCAGCATGGATTGAAAGTATCAGAGCCAGTTGATGAAGATATGCACCTATCATGATTTCTTTAGAAGTGAATGTAATGTGTGAGCATGCGGCTATGGATTGAATCCTCAATTCTGATCAGCTGCAACCGTCGGGTGTTCATGCATACAACAGTTAGCAATAAAACACAGGAAAGTGTCTTTGATCACTTTCGTTGAATTAAGGTACACGACCCACGGTTCCCCTTTGATCAGTACAAGTACTGCCTGTGATCAGGTAAAATTCTGAAGAATCTCCTTGACAGGGTTTTGCAGCTAATCAAGCCGTTCTCAAACCGGAACGTCTCAAAGAAGACAGCACGGAGTGAGTGAACCAGCGAATTGAGATTCACTGATTGATAATAAATTGATTTGAAAAACAATCGCAAATTGCTTAAGAGAAAGTGTTTTGCAATACGACGAAGGTTTTATGAGAAAGATCAATTTTAAAACATTAATCCATAGTCGAAGTGCTAGAGAAAAGAATTGTTAAGCACCACGACCGGTTTTTCAAAGGTATCCGTTAATCCATTTCCTGGACCAAGGTTGATTCAAGATTGAATCGCCCCATCGTTTCTATCCAGTTGTCACAAGATTGATCTTATAAAAGATCTCACATGTCACCCACCAAGAGCTTGTTTGATGTTGGCTCTAGAAGGATTTCCATCTTCATCGTGAATATTTATCAAATCACTCGGATGTTCTGGCAATACCACAAGGATAATGCGTAGGACTCTCAATATATACTTACTTTCCACATTGTGTGAAACAGCAAGTCTTCATTATTTTTGTGTCCTAATGAGATATTGTGGATGATCTCTTGGCTCTAGACTCAATAGTTCACATTTGGTTTCCTATGCCGGAGACTAGGGAGAGGGTCTCCTTCTTCACTATCAACAATCTTTAAGAGAAAGTTGATAGATTATGTAGGTTCCCCGTGAGAATGAAACAAGTCCTTTTAAGAGGAACTTGAGTAGCTTGGGAAGTTTAGTGCAGTGCGTCACTGGGTCCATAACGTCTTGTCTTCAATACCAGTGTTACCTTAGTAAACACTAGTAGCATATGTATTGAACCCGGTTTCTGCCCTAAGGTTGAATTATTGGAGGGCTATTTCTTTTCACCCTTTTCACATTTAATTCTTTTTCATTCTTCAACCCCTTCAGTGCTTACCGAGACTTCATAACTAGAACCTTGTTGGGTTTCCAGTACTAGCTCTGTCTCAGTCGGCACTCTTCCCATATTCTCATTTTTCTCCTTTTTTTCATCATACCTAAGGACTCTACACTATCTAGTGGATTGTCCCTGGGTAGATCCCTCCGGCTCTGGCGGGATCGTGGGAACGAATACCTAACCTAACCATCCTTATAACACCATGCATAAATTAAATTGGTCGGTCTTTTGGTATTGTTCTTTCCTTCTTGACACCAATTGAAAAATCATTTGGAAAATCAATCAAGGTACTTGTGATATAAAATCAAAGCATTTTGTACCTTAATTGTTTTGATCATTTAGAAATGCTCCCCCTCAACATGTGCATATGATTTTGAAATTGTTTAGCACATGGAGGCAAGAGTTCTTTGAAATAATTTCTTGATCACAATTTCCATAGAAAAAGCCATTTGATTTTCTTGGTAAATTATCCCCCTCAATATGTGCGTTGGATATTTGAAAATCATTTTGCACATAGATGCAAGAGATTTTTGAAGTACTTTTCACGATTGCCAATAGAAACCATTCACTCCCCCTCAATATGTGCATCGAAATATGAAAGAGTTTAGCACACATTAGAGAGAACTTGCACATTGAATCAAAACGATCATCTTTTAACAAATTTCAAATTAAATCACAAATTCTCCCCCGATCAAAAATATCAGACCCTTTGAGATTTTGGATCCCAAGTGATTTAATAAGGTTTAGAAAACATGTGAGAATATGTGGCCTTGTTTAAATACTCTTCTGGTTTTTGGTTAAATGCTCCTCCACAATCATGTGCATTATTTATTTGAAATCGTTTGGCACATGAAGGAAGGAGTGCTTTTGAAACAATCACCCTTTAAAACCGATTTGAGATTTAAATCACGATCTCTCCCCCGATCAAAAATTTCAAACCTTTTGAGATTTGTGATCCCAATTGATTTAAATCATTTTAGAAATGTTTTGGGAAAGACGTGTCCTGATTTAATATAGAAAAATGACTGAAATGGATCAATTTAAGACATTTAAAGATTGTTAGTGTCAGGTATGAAAGTTTTAAGAGATCTTTAAGTAAAATAAAACAATTTCACAATCAAACAAGAACAGAAAAAAATTTCATTTTGAAAGATCTTTGAGTTTTAAAGAAAATCATCCCATGACATAACATTAAATCTTTAGATCACCACATTATACTATACAAAATGAATTTTTTGATAAAATATCGTTTGAAAATATTTAATTTGAAATCACTTAAGATTTGACAAAATAAAGTCCGGTTAATTTCAAAACTTTGAATCAAATTTGTTTTCAAAACAATATTTTTCCATTTTTCAAAACAATATTTCAAAATTGTTTATAAAAATGGTATAATTCACTACTTTTCCTGTACAAGATACGTTAGGTGGAGAGAATCATAAGCTGATTTTGTTGTTGCTGAGATGATGAAAGAAAACCGTCTGCTGATGCAGTGAGACCTCTGAAGTTGCATCTATCGTGCCAACTAAACATGAAGCGATCTGATTAAGCTCCGTTTCTTCTTTTGTCGACCCAAGATATAGTTGCCCTTTCCTTTCGGCATCCAATCATCTTCATTTGTGGGATCCGGACCGGGAACATTCTTTTATACCATGATATCTGCATATGTTAGTGGACACAAACAGATATATGGTGGTCGACATCACCCAAACAGCAATCGACTAATAAAAGTCAATCCAACAAATCAATCAGTTCATATATGGCATGGGAATAATGTTTTCATCAATCTCTAATCATCTAAACCTAATAATCATATCCTAGAATCCTAGTCCTTCAACATAGGCAATATCTTTTTCTGATAAGCATGTAGGATGATTATATAAGCCCTGTTAGACGATATACATTTGAAAACATTCTCCCCCTCAATCAATGACTCATTTCATAAAAAGTTTTAACAATGCTGAAGTCATTGATTGGGTTTTGCAAATTTATGAAAATTCTGATTCTGATTGATTTTTAAGCAACTCATTTTCCACCATTTTTAAATACAACAAATATTTTTCTGAAGAATTTTAGACGGAAAAACATTTGTGTAGGAACAGCAGTCCTTCGACATACTTTCCTCAATTAGATTTTAGGATAAGTGCACAAAATTTATGAAAATTTGTGTAGCGCAGCACTTTCCTTTCTTTAAAAGAGCGGGTTGCTATCTGAAATAATAGCAAACCATAGTTTAAGCGCGGGTCACAGTCTGAAGTAACTGCAAGCCATATTTTGAGACATGTTTAGAAAGAAATATTTACACCTCCTGCTCGAACTTTATCTAAAGTCCCGTGCCATTATTGAATGACATTTCTAAGACCGTAGATGTTATCGATACCAGAAGACATGTCTTGAGAAAACATATTTGGTATTTTTCAATTTTCTGATTTTTATGTGCTTTTGTTGATTTTATATTTTTCTATTTTGTTTTTGTTGGTTTTATATTTTTGTATTTTGCTTTTTGAAAAATATTTACAACGATAGAGAAATAGTTTAAGAAGATGATGATACGAGTACCGAGATAAGGAAATCGTTCAGCACTTAGTAGAGGATAGAAGTCATCATCTCTTAAACTTTCACCACCAAAGCATTCGAGGCTCTTAAATCGTTGCAAGAACTTGAGCCTTCAAAAATTGAATCTTTGGTAGCTTCCCCCCAAACCGACAATACACGTAAAAAGACCATTTCCCCCAAGAAGAAGAAATGAAGCAAACAGTCTAATTGTATGAAGCTCAAAAACCCGAAGAAGACGATAACACCGAAGTAACAAGTTAACACGGATCATTTCTGTGGTTATTAAACCCAAAATAAATGATTAAGCCCGATCACATGAACTTGTTGTGCGTCCCTGATGTACACATAACTCTTCGAGTTTGAGCAGTTGTCAATTCAGGAGAATAGTATATCAACACCTTCATTTCACCAAATGCATTCCAGTTATCTAACATATAACCAATCAGCTCATAACATACACATGTACCCAAAAAGAGAAGAGACAACGACATCACAATAACTGGTTGAATCACTGATCTTCTCTGCGGATGTCAACTCCGGAATAACTAATTAAGCTCGATCATGTGAATATGTTGTGCGACCCAGATGTACACATATCTCTCCCTTGATGGTTGCGATCTCATCGGAATCATATTTACATTGTGTACATGAAGCACTAACCGGAAGCACTTTATCATAAATCATATAGAAGATGTCAATAAGCAATATCATCTCACGCTCCACATATTCTTCTCATATTTCTTCCTACTGAAAGATGAGATAACACATACCAAAAGTATCCAGAGACCACTTCCCCCAAATGGTTGGAATAATATATCCTTCCCCCAAATAGTTGGAATAATACACCAGAAGCTATGAGTAAACATTGAGTTTCTCTACAGTTATGACATTTGTCTTTCCCGGGATTACTTCAATAGAGAAGAAGTATTAGGTTCATCATGTGTACTCGTTGTGTATTTAGATGTATGTCTCCTTCCCCCTTGCTGGTTTTGATACCTCAGAATCAGCAACACATTATACATACCGAATATTCTTCACTCAGGAAAGTATTAATAAAATCGTTAAAGTTTAAGTTATTCTTCTTAGCTTTATTGAAGTAGTTTCCGCATACTTAGTAGAGTAATATCAGTGTTTCATTGTTAGTAACTTAGGATTTATCCGAGGTTGCTAAGCCCTTACAAGCTACATAGTTAGTTTGGTCAGAGTATATCGATCCAACAAGTGGTATCAGAGCTTGTGTGGAAACTCTGATTAAGAAGAAACCCTTAAAAACCGATTTTATAACAAACCCTTAAAGATGTCGACTGAAGCTGCATCACTCCCATCCATCACCTCACTCAGAATTCCTATCATCAAGAAGGGAGAATATGATCTCTGGAGCATGAAGATGAGGCAGTACATTGCTATTATAGACCATGTATTGTGGGATGTGATTTTCAATGGTAATGAAGTTCTTGAAGAACCTGTAGAAGTTCCTGGACAACCTAAACCACCTAAGCCTACCTTGCCAGCAGATACAAAAAGAAATCAAGAAAAGGCTCTCATCATACTGTTGTCTGCTATCCCTGATGGTCACCTGCTAAAATTTCATGATGCTAAGGATGCAAAACAACTATGGGCCGCTCTCAAGACAAGATTTGGAGGTAATGATGCTTCCAAGAAGATGCATAGAAATCTGTTGAAGCAACAGTTTGAAACATTCACTGTTGGTGAAAGAGAAGGTCTTGATGCTGCTTATGATAGATTCTAAAATCTTCTTAGTATGCTAGAGTTATACAAAGCAGAGGTATCTGTTGAAGATGCAAACCTGAAGTTCTTAAAAAGTTTGCCATCCACGTGGCATGTGATTACTACTATGATCAGAGGACAACCTGGTTTGGACACTATAGACTTTGATGATGTCTACAACCATTTGAAGGTATATGAGCTTGAGATGAATGGCCAAACAAGTTCAAAATCTCACAGTATTGCTTTTGTGTCTTCTGAAAAGAAAGGCAGTACTTTCACTAAAAGTACTGCTTATCTTACTCAAAGTACTGTTGCTTATCCTACTCCTATATCATCACCTACAAACACCATCCACTCTGATGAAGTTGTATGTTCCTTCTTTGCTCATCAAGCCACTTTACCTGTCACTTATGAAGAAGATTTGTCACAAATTGAAGAGGATGCTCTAGTAGAAATTGACATCAGATGGCAAGTCGCCATGATCACAGCAAGGATCAAGAAGTTCATGAAGAAAACAGGAAGAGGCATTGACTTCAAACCCAAACAGGGTATCACGTTTGACAAGTCCAAGATTGAATGCTTTAATTGTCAAAGAACTGGACACTTTGCAAGAGAATGCAAGTTTGCTAAATATCAGGCAAATAGAATGATTGAAAAAACCAAGCTTGAACTAAAGGAAATTCCTATTTCTGAAACAAACCCAAAAGCTTTGGTTGCTTAAGAAAATCTATCAGAGGTTGACTAGAGTGCTGAATTTGATGATGAACCAGTAACCTACTATATGGTCGCAGTGGAAGAGTTTGATTGGAGCACAGCTTTTGATGAGGAACAAGGATTTGCTGCTTTAGAATCAAGAGATGGCCTTAGAAGCTTTGACTGGAGCATGGAAAGTAAAGAAGAACCAGTTCTGCTTGCAATGGTAGCTACTTCACCAAGTTCTCCCACTATCTCTGAGGTATGTTCTAAGTGTAATGATTTTTATCAAAAAGTGTTTAAAGATTATGTAACTGAAAGAGATAATTGTAGAAGGGCTAGGTCTGAGGTAGCTGGTTATCAAATAACTTTAGAGTCCATGGAAGCCAAAATAATAACTCATGAAATGGCTTGGGCAGAAAAATATGAACAACAGGATTATCAATTAAAATTAAGTGAATGGAAGTTAGGATGTAAGATTTATGAAATTGAAAAGCTGACTAAAGAAAGGGATGAATTGTTAGAAAAACTAGTTGCTTGGGAAGAATCTGGCTATTCACATGTTAGTTTTGTTGAAAAACAGAAAAGAGCACACATTAAAACTGGCCTAGGTTTTGGTATGGACTTTAGTAGTACAGAAGAGAACCCACCTAGTGATAAGGAGCAAATTGATTAAGAGGAGATAACCACTAGTGATGATGAACTCATTAGCTCAGAAGAAAACACATCTAGTAATGAGGAATCAATTAGTCAAACACCTCCTGAATTTAAGAAAGATAAGGGTTATCATGCAGTTCCTCCACCCACTGGTAGTTTTCAACCACTTAGGACAAATGTTTCTTGTTTTGGAGTAGACAACTTAGAGTTTAGGAAAAAGCTTACTGGTGAATCTAATACAGTTCCATCTAATTCTGAATCCCCAAAAGAAACAGTTGAGAAACCTAAGGATGTTAATGTTAAGAGTTCAGCAGTACCTTCATCTCAAAGTACTGCTAGACATTCAACAGTACCTTCAAGAAAAACTTTTCAAAATACTGCTAACTCATTTTGGGATAGTTTTGGTCATTCACCAAAAAGACAGGATATGTTTGGTCACAGAACTAAAGGAAGCAATTTTGGGATTACAGGTCAACAATTATGTTTTGTTTGTTATAGTCCTGATCATTTGAATGGAAGCCCTAAGAGATCCAATTACTATCAATCTAGAAGGCGTTACACCTCAAAAAGATTATCTAGATCAAAGAAATCTACACAAAAAGTTAAAACCAACTGGGTTAAGAAAGAAAGTACTGATGGGGAACAAACAGTACTTTCAGAAAGTAAGGGTGAAAAAGGGATTTTTGTTGAAAAAGAAGAGGAGAATTTTGATGAAAAAGAGAGTTTTGTTGAAAAACCAACACCTGTTTTGGAACAAACAAAACTAATTGATCATGTGCTTAAAAACAGTGGAGATTACATACTTAAAGAATTTAAGTATGTCACTCCACAAGGGGAACACAAGTCAGTAATGGCTTGGGTTCCTAAAATTAACTAACTCTTTCATCTTTGTGCAGGGCAACCCAGAAGAGGAGCTTAAAGATCATTTAATTGTTGATAGTGGTTATTCTGGAAGCATGACAGGAGACAAAGAGATTCTGTCAGATTTTAGATCTTATTTTGGAGGAAGAGTTGCATTTGGGAATGATCCTAGTGGAGGTAGAATTACTGGAAAAGGAACCATCAAGGCAGGAAGTATAGATTTTGAGAATGTTTGTTATGTGAAGGAGCTCAAGTTCAATCTTTTGTCAGTCTCTCAGATCTGTGACAAGAAACACCCTGTGTTATTCACTGACACAAAATGTCTTATTCTTTCCCCTGAGTTCAAGCTTGTTGATGATAACTTGGTAACACTGATAGTACCAAGAACCAATGATGTGTACAGTTTGGATATGAAGAGTCTTAACTCTTCTGAAAGAGCAACATGTTTAGTAGCAAAGGCAACACTTGAAGAAGCACATATGTGGCATAGAAGATTAGGACATGTGAATTTCAAGAATATCAACAAGTTGGTTAAAGGAAATTTAGTTAGAGGTTTACCCTCCAAAACATACAAGAATGATCATTCATGTTTGGCCTACAAGAAGGGTAAACAACACAAAGCATCATGCAAGAATATTGAGGAAAGAACTATTAGAGAACCTTTAGAATTGATACACATGGATCTGTTTGATCATGTTTCTGTTGCAAGCTTAAACAAGAAAAAGTACTGCTTAGTTGTAACAGATGATTGTAGTAGATTTAGTTGGGTCTTTTTCTTGGGATTTAAATATGAAACCTTTGATGCTATTCATGATCTTATAATAGCCCTTGAAAACCAATTGAGACTCAAAGTAAGAGGTATTAGATGTGATAATGGGACTGAATTCAAGAACAAGTTTATGGATGAATTTTATGTCAAGAAAGGGATCAAGGGGGAGTTTAGCATTGCTAGAACTCCACAGCAGAATGGTGTTGCAGAAAGAAAGAACAAAACATTGATAGAAGCAGCCAGAACAATGCTTGCAGATTCCCTATTACCTATTCAATTTTGGGTTGAAGCTGTAAGTACTGCTTGTTATGTGTTGAATAGAGTATCAGTCACTAAACCTCAGATGAAGACACCTTATGAGTTGCTTATGGGAAATAAACCTAACATACGTTTTATGAAACCTTTAGGATGTCCTCTGACTATTCTCAATACCATTGATACTTTGGGAAAATTTGATGGCAAGTCAGAAGAAGGATACTTATTGGGTTACTGTACTAACAGCAAAGGATTTAGAGTATACAACAAGGTTAGCAAAAAGGTTCAAGATTGTATTCATGTTGAATTTTTAGAAGATCAAGAAAATCAAAAGGGTAAAGGTCCTGATTGGATGTTTGATCTTGATGTTTTGACTCCTTCTTTGAACTATGTTCCTGTTGGAGAAGAAAATCAAGTTGTTCACAAAGAAGAAGATTTACAGTACATTGTTCATGGAGTCAATATTATACCTGATGCTGTTGGAATCACTCCTAAACTAGATTTCAAGTGTTAGTAATTAATATGTAATAGTTAGCTTAATATGGCTTTTATGTTAGTAATCATGCCAAGGCTTATGTAGAAAGCCCATGAGCCTTGGCCCAAGCCCATAAGGGAAAGGAAGGGAACTTGCATGTTGCCCTAGTTCCTTCCTATAAATAATGCTTGTAAACCCTCACTTGAGGGTTGGTTGTTCAATTTACACTTTACACTTTACGCATAACTCTTCATATATTCATACGTGTGTGTGTGTGTTTGTTCATCCGATCACTTCTTTTCTATTTCTTATATTGATGCTTGTGTTACAAATAAGGTGACCTAACAGTGGTATCATTCGCCAAATAGTTGGGTGAAAAGGTTTTTGTTTTTGAAGTTGTATTTAGTTTTACGCGTAACACGGGTTACAAACTTTTCACGCTTAAAAAATTCGATTTTTACACTTTACAATCCAAGATTCTTGTACTTTCAAAGTTTTTAGGTGTTAAAATTTCAGTTTTAAGCAAAAAGTTTCAAACTTTACGTGTAATTCTTCGTTTTTAAGCTTGGTTTCATACGTGGGTTTATTTCTACGCATAAGGTGTTTAGAAGTTTTGGATCATCAAGTTTCACACTTTTGTGTTATTTTGGTGATATTGAAGCTATTTCATCACAAAAATCTGGTTTAGAAACATCTTTGGGCAGAAATCAGTTTTGTTTTGGTTAATTTCTACGCGTAAGAAAACCCTAATCTTACGCGTAAGTCATCCATGGTTTGATCTTCAGTTTTCGTGGTTTACTCAGTGTTTTCTTGCTTGGATAAGCCTGAAAACACTTCGACTTTGGATATCATTTACACTGTGATAGTGTAAAGGATTTTATTGGGCAAAACCCTAATTTTACGCATAAGCTTCAACTTACGTGTAGAAATCTTTACGCCTAAGTATTTTCTTACGCCTAAGCCTTGTCTTACGCATAAGCTTATCTTACTCATAAGTTTTCTACGTCTAACTTTCAGTTTACGCATAATCTTAGTGTTTCTCAATTCTTACGAGTAAGATAATCCTACGCGTAAATATCACTTTTACGCGTAAGTTTGGTGTTTTTACGCCTAAGTGTTACTTTGCCTAAACTTGGTTTCTACGCCTAAGGATACTTCATCAACAACGTTTCATTCGACTACAAAGATCCATTTAACAACAAAAGTTTTCAACATGTCTCAACCACCATACTCTAACTACTTTCCTTACACGTATACTCAACAACAACAACAACTAAGTCTACAACATCAACAATTTAATCAACAACAACAAATTTATCAACAACAATTTAATCAACAACATTATCCACAACAAGGAGCAATTCAACCACAAATGGTTCAACCACCATCTAGTCTTCAAGTACAACCTTACACAAACGTTTACAATCAACATCCATCCAGGAACACTATGAAGGAACCGTCTTGGTTTGCTAAGATGTGTGAAGCTTTAAGTAGCCAACAATCCATTCATGAGGCAGGATCACTTGATAGACCTCCAATGCTCACTCCCGGAAACTATGATCAATGGGTGATTAGGTTCTATAGGTTTTGTAATCTAAAGAAGCCACATGGAAAGTTCTTAAAGAAGGTCATCTTGGAAGGTCCATTTCAGATGCCTATTCTCGTTACACCCGGAGATCCAAATGCTATTCCACCAAGAGATGATCTCACAAACATTGCAACAGTCGCTGACCTTTCTGGTGATGAACTTTTACATTTCGAAGCTGATGAACTAGCAATGCAATACATCCTTTATAGGATTACCCAACCCGATTCTTCGAAGTGTTGATGCTCAAAAGACTGCTAAGAAAATGTGGGAACATATTCATCTTCTTATGGAAGGCACTGAACTTAATCAAGAAGACATGGAATCCAAAATTTACTTGGCTTATGAACACTTCATGATTGAACCCGGAGAGACATTACAGTCATATCATCATCGATTCTCAGACATCATCAATGACTTGGACAAACACAACATCATCATGCCAAGAATTGCTGTTAACACTAAGTTCCTAAGTAGTCTTGGTCCTGAGTGGGAAAAATATGTCATTTTCATCCGTCAAGCGAAGAATCTTCATCATGCTACTTACGGATTGTTGTACGACTATTTGAAGCCACATCAAAAAGAAGTTCACAAAGAAAGGGTTATCCGTGGACAAACTGTTTCACCATCACTTCTGGACAATCAAAAACTTGCTTTGTGGGCTCAAACTAGTTATCCTCCTCAACCCGCTCCTCAACCCGGTCTTCAACCAACTGCAAAAATTACACCATATGATCCGTCACAGCAACAATCTCAACAAACACAATTGGTTCCATACAACAACAACAATGATCAAGCACTTTACAGTGAAGCTAATGAGGACTCCGAAGCTTTTGATGCATTGCAACAAGGATTTGTTATGATTGCTAAAGCCTTCGGCCGGTATACAAACAAATCCAACAATCGCATTCGCTCCTCATCAAACACAAGGAATCAGGCTGTTGTGAACAATGGATGTGTTGAAGTTCAGAATCGTGGATATGGTTGTCAGATGGGAGGTGGTCATGGGTTTAATGCTATGGGAAGGAATAACATGGGTGCTCCACAACAACAGAGAGCTCAAGTGGTTGAACAGGGGAATGCTCAGAATGGGATGAATGGTCTTCGTTGCTACAACTGTAATGAGAAGGGTCACCTGGCTAATGCATGCCCAAAGCCGAGAACTAGAGGCAGTGCTTATCATAAGGAAGCTTTACTTTTGGCTCTTAAGGATGAAGCTGGTGGAACCCTCACAACTAAAGAACAGAGCTTTATGGCAGATGCAGACTCAGATGATGATATGGAGGACTTGCAGGCTAATGCAGCAGTGATGTTGATGGCTCAAATTCAAGCTCTCCACATGAGTGACACAGGCCCAGTGTATGAAACTGATGGCTTTTCTCAGGTACCCGAACAAACCATATTCATCACTGATCTTATATCTAAGCCTACATCTGAATCCAACGAGGCTCAAAATGTTCAACATGAGTCGTCCACATCTCATTCTGACGATTCTCAACTAGACCCCGTAGTTACATTTGACGATCAAGATGACCTTATGGTTACCTTTGATACTCAAATTGACTCCGTAGTCATACTTGAGGATCTGAATAGTGATCATGTTGTGACTCACATTGAATACGCTGAACCTTTGCCTAATCCAGATGTTGATCTCTTACTTAAAGACCAACAATCCCGAATGGAAGAATGTTGTGCACTAAATCAGAAATTACACAGTAAAAATGCACTGTTAACCAGGGATATTGAATGCTTAAAACGGCAACTCAATTATTTTTTAAACTCAAGAAAAACGTGAAAAAGGTTTTGAAGTCGCTTTTGCTAAATCACACCAAAACGAAAAATCTTTAGAACGACAGATTCGTGATCTAGCCGCATCGAAGAATGCTTGGTTGTCTCAAATAGAACAACTGAAACATGAACATCAAAAACAACTTAACGCTCTTACTTTGGAAACTCAAATAGCCAAGGCTGAGTTGTTAACTTGTCAAAAACAGTTCTCTGCATACAAAAAGCATTCAACGAAATGAATAGATGACCATATTGAAGAAATTTTTGGCTTACAAAACAAACTCAAAGAGTTTCAAAATGCTGTTTACAAACATGGTGAGTCAATCACAACTATTCAAAAGTTTACTTTAAAACCCAATCCAAATGGATATGGACCGAATCTTGCTGATTACAAACCAAAGCTTTCAACCAAAGCTTTCAAACCAAATCCTGAAGCTTCTAGTGCAGAATAAAAATTGATGACTCTGTTATGAGTGTTGTTGAATATCATCGTCAAGAGGAATTAGATGCAGAAGACGAGAGTCGATCAAAATTAGAAAATGTTGTTTATAACAAACCATTTAACTATTCAAAAGCTGTCACTTTCGTCACACAAAAGGATTCTTCTAACACACCTAAGATTATAACAAATACGTCTGAGTCTTCTAATGTTGCTCCCCAACCTTCACTCAGTGAAGTTAATTCAAAACCCGAAAATCATCAAATTCTTAGATATTTTGACATTTTTACTTCTGACCTCAAACTTTTAGAACGTGAGATTGAATTTCATTCTGAAATAAAAGTTGAACATTTTCAATCGCCTCAGGCGCGAGAACAAAGAGATATTTTTCAGAAAATAATTTTACCCCATGTTAAAAAAATTAAAAATTGTGCATTGTATTGGGAAAGGGAATTTCATAAAGAACTTGGATTGATGAAAATCGTTTTCGAGAAAATAGAAACATCTATTTCTAATACAAAACGTAAAAAGAAAATGTTACGAAAAGATGTTGATCGACTCTTGGAAGATGTTATCTGTGCTGATATCCATAATGTTGTGTTATTGCATTCTTTGCCATATGCATCTGATTATATCTCTGCTGCTTCTGTTGATTCTGTTGAAATTGTTGAGAATACTGATAATGTGCTTCAGATCGAGTCTTTAAAATTTGAAAATGAACGACTGTTAAACGAACTTTCAAATGCAAAACGTCGTCTTCAATGGTGTCAAAAAGATTGTCAAAATCATGAACTTTCTCTACAAAACAAAATCACCCAGTTGCGCTCAAAATCTTTTGATCCTAAAATTGAGCAACTGGATGATCAAAACGTGTCTTTGAAATGTCAAATCTCAAAATATGAACAAGAACTGGCAAAAGTTAAAAAGGAATATGGTGTCATATTTGATTTACTCAAACAAACTCGTGTTGAAGCATCAAACGAGCTTGATCATTATCTTACACACACTAAAGAAGTCACAAATGTTTATGGAAACCTTCGTTCTGAAAATCAAGATTTGTTGCACACTATCATTGAGTTAAAAGAGAAGTTAGGAAAGTATGAACAAGTTCAGCTTAGCAACATTAAGAAACTTGCACCTGTAACACTTCGAAAAAGTGACACTAGAATGCCTACTGACAAACCACAAGATACTAATGTGCTTCCTTCTACTGAAACAGGAATAGTTGCCTCTTTTCCCAACGTCCGCACTTCACAGCCTAGGAGCAATACAAGGAAGAATAGGAAGTTGCGACCAAAGAAAAGAACAATAAAGAATGCTGAAGTAGAAGAACACCCTAGGATTTTGAATAAGACCCATGTTGCACCCACTTTAGATATTGCGTCTGACAAATGTAATGGAAAAAGTGTTGTAACGAATTCTGAACCTTTAAGTACTTTTGATATTCAGTCTGAAGCTTCTTGTGTTATTTGTCGTAAAAGTATGCTTTCTGATTGTCATGATAAATATGTTGCTAAAGCTATCTTGTCTCGTTTACGGAATCCTAAGAAACGGAATACCTCTAGGCCCACAAATGCTTCTAAGTCTATGCTTGGTAAACCACCCTCTTTAGATTCTAAGAAACGCATTGATGTCCCTGTAGTTCCAGTATCACCTCCAAGGAATGTAGTACCACCTAGTGCATTCACTAAGACTAAAGCAAAGACTAGTTGGAGATGGCAGAAATGGATACATAATACACTAGGATTTAAATGGATGCCTAAAATCATTGATGTGTGTATTTCGACTATAACTGCTTCGGAACCTTCTAAATCTTCGGGTTCCACAATTACTTCTATTCCATCTGTGTCGTCTGTGTGTAATGCAGGTGATACAGATCATCCTTTGGATTGTTGATAGCGAATGTTCCCGACACATGACAGGCAATCTCAAACTGTTATCAAACTTTATTGCAAAGTTCATTGGCACTGTCAGATTCGGGAATGATCACTTCGCAGCTATCATGGGCTACGGAGATTACATCAATGGCAACATCAAAATTAGCAGGGTTTATTACGTGGAAGGCCTCGGTCACAATCTCTTCTCAGTCGGTCAATTCTGTGATGGAGAATTGGAAGTTGCTTTTCGGGAGAAAACTTGTTTCATTCATGATCTACAAGGAAACGATCTTATGTCTGGCACTCGCAATTCTAGTCTCTACACTATCTCCATGCAAGACATGATTGCTTCATCTCCCATCTGTCTACTTTCAAAGGCAACATCAACAAAATCTTGGCTATGGCACCGTCGTCTCTCATATTTAAACTTTCAAACCATAACCAACCTTGCTCGATACAAACTTGTTGAAGGTCTCCCGAGATTCTGATATTCTAAAGATCACCTATGCTCAGCGTGTGAACAAGGGAAAAGCACTCGTGCTCACTTTCCTTCAAAGATAGAACATAGCTCTCAGCATGTGCTTCATCTTCTTCACATGGATTTGTGTGGCCCGATGCGCGTGCAAACGATTAATGGCAAACGCTACATCTTGGTAATCGTCGATGACTACTCAAGATGGTCTTGGGTCTACTTTCTTCGAAGTAAAGATCAAGCTCCACAGATGATCATCACCTTTCTCACGAAAATTCAAGTTCAGCTCCGAAACACAGTCAGACAAATCAGAACAGACAAAGGAACTGAATTTGTGAATCAAACTCTTCGTGCATTTTATGAGAAAGTGGGAATTGAGCATCAAACATCTATTGCACGTACACCAGAACAAAACGGAGTTGTTGAAAGACAAAACCGCACGTTAGTGGAAGCTGCAAGAACGATGTTAATTAATGCTAAACTTCTAGATTACTTATGGGCTGAAGCCGTGTCAACTGCATGCTACACTCAGAATCGCTCAATGATTACCAAGCGCCACAACAAAACACCTTATGAGCTTATCCACCATAAACCGAACCTCAAACACTTTCATGTATTTGGATCCCTTTGTTATCCGAACAATGATCGTGATGACTTTGGTAAGCTCAAAGCCAAAGCTGACATTGGAGTCTTTATAGGATATTGTGAAAATTCTAAGGGGTTTCGGATCTGGATTCATCGTACAAAGCAGGTTATGGAAACGATTCACGTAAATTTCGATGAGCTTACAGAAATGGCTTCTGAGCATAACAGCTTGGAACCCGGTCACAACCATTTAAACTTCCCTCTAACCCCATCATCTGCTGAACCAAGCCCCCAGCTTACTCGTCAACAAATGGAAAAGCTATTTGCTCCTCTGTTTAATGATGATATTGATGAACGTGCTCTAGGTGTATCCAATGTTTCCGCTGCTTAACCTGATCATATTCCAATACTTGATACACCTGCTGCAACTACTACGGTTGAAGAAGCACCACCAGTTGACTCTACAACAATAGTTGAACAAACTGCATCCAATGACGCAGAACCAGTTGATGATGTTCTAAACAATGAAGTACCCCCACCTGCAGATTTTGATCCAAATGCGGTTTTCAACCCGTTTTCTAATGACTCTGCTGCACCAGATGTTGCGGAATCATCTACAAACCATTTGAATCCTCCAAATCTGCACAATGTATATCAACATCAACCTTCCACACATCGTTGGACGAAAGACCATCCTCTTGAGAACATTATTGGTAACCCGAATCAACCAGTCGTAACAAGACAACATCTTCACACAGACGGTGAACATTGCATTTATGCACTCACTGTCTGCCAATCTGAACCTAAAAACATTAAAGACGCAATGACCAAAGACAACTGGATTGAATCCATGCAAGAAGAACTCAATCAGTTTAAACGTCTTGAAGTATGGGAATTGGTTGAAAGACCAACAGGGGTCTTCGTCATTGGTCTAAAATGGATTTGGAAAAACAAATTGGATGCTGAAGGAACAGTAATCAGAAACAAGTCACGTCTGGTGGCTAAGGGTTATAGACAGGAAGAGGATATTGACTTTGAAGAATCATTCGCTCCGGTTGCTCGTCTTGAGGCTGTTCGGATATTTCTAGCATTCGCGGCACACATGAACATCACGGTCTTTCAGATGGACGTCAAAACTGCTTTTCTGAATGGTAAACTAAAAGAAATGGTCTATGTCAGCCAACCAGAAGGATTCATTGATCCAGAGTTCCCGAACCATGTTTACAAACTAAACAAGGCTCTATACGGTCTCAAACAAGCTCCTCGGGCGTGGTACGATAAGTTATCATCTTTCCTCATTGCCAATAATTTCACCAAAGGTTCGGTCGACCCAACTCTTTTCATACAATATCAGGGGGCACACATTTTAATCGTTCAAATTTACGTGGATGACATCATTTTTGGGTCAACACATAAAACGTACTCAACCGCTTTTGCAAAACTAATGAAAAAACATTTTGAAATGTCCATGATGGGTGAACTTACGTTCTTTCTAGGACTGCAAGTTCATCAATCACCCCGTGGTATTTTCTTGAGTCAGTCCAACTATGCCCTTGAACTTTTAAACAAATTTGGAATGCAAAACTGTGACACCTATGCCACACCAATGGCACATACCAAGAAACTTGACGCAGATTTACATGAGAAATTTGTGGACCCTACCAAATACCGAAGTATCATTGGGTCTCTCATGTATCTAACAGCTAGCAGGCCTGATATTGTTTTTGCCGTATATCTTTGCTCCCATTATCAGTCGAGACCAACTAAAACCCACCTCTCCGAGGCTAAAAGACTCCTCCGATATATCAAGGGAACCATTAACTTGGGGATCTGGTATCTGAAGGATTCTGGTTTTGAACTAATAGCTTTTTCAGACGCTGATCACGCGGGATGCTTAGATTCACGGAAAAGTACTTCAGGAGCATTACAATTTCTTGGTGATAAACTGGTGTCATGGCAATCGAAGAAGTAGGACTGTACATCGCTGTCCTCAACTGAAGCAGAATATGTAGCCATGTCGGCGTGTTGTGCTCAAGTCATTTGGATGAGAACACAACTCAAAGACTATGGTTACATATTTGACAGAATCCCGATGTACTGCAACAATCGAAGTGCTATTGCGATCTCATGAAACTCTGTTCAACATTCAAAATCAAAGTACATCGATCTTCGATATCATTTCATCAAGGAGCCCGTGGAAAAGGGTACCGTTGAATTATACTTTGTGGGTACTGAATACCAACTGGCAGATCTTCTCACCAAAGCCTTAGCTCCTGCTAGGTTTAATGAGTTGGTCCAACGGATTGGTATGCGGTGTTTGACTCCAGAGGAACTGGACGAACTTTTAAAACATTCTTAAAACCAGTCAAACACCAAAACCTCTTTTGTAAATATTTTCAAAAACAAAATACAAAAATATAAAGTCTATAAAATACAAAAATATTCTTCTATCTAAATTTCAATCAAAACCAAACATCGCAAGCACAAATCTTCAGTCAACACTGTGTTCCATCAAACTTTTCTCAATTTTCCCGAACAAATGTTGAGGGGGAGAAAGTAAATATTTTTCGGTTTCATAAAACCTTGTACTTGCATGTTTACAAAAATATGTTATTTCTTCTAAAATGGTGGATACGTTTCTTGTCAAATACTCTCCTCGGACTCAAATGTTTTTCAAAATTCATTATTTCAAAAGTAGAGGGGGAGTATCGTTAAGTTTCTGGTCTTACAAGTGTTTTGTGTAATCAAAATGGGAGTTAAAGGATCTTGGTTGGAACCTATTTGAGGTTAAGAGGTCAAATGTGTCAAGTTTGAAAAATTAATTTTAACAAAAACATTCTCCTAACACATTCAATGCACCACTTCATGTGCATTTTCTCCTAAACAACCACCAAGATCAAACGGCCCGAATCAAATTTTCAAACCCGTTCAAGCTTTTCATAATCTATAAGTTCTAAACTGTTTTGATCAAGATGATAAACAAGGGTCTCTAAAATTCTTTCAAATCCAACGGTTAAAACTCTTTAAACTAATTTTGGAAAATTGTTCGCTCGAACGAATTGGGTGTTTATGCATAAAAGTGTTTGGATTCAAATGAGTTATGTTAAAACCTTTCTTAGTGTCTATTAAACTTGTTTCAATCGTCCAAAACCATCCTGAATCTTTAAATTTCATTGAATTGAATTCTAGGGTTCTTGCGCTCATTTAGGGTTTTTCTATTATGTGATATGTTATTAGGTGGTCAAGAAAGTGTTAGAATAAGTATATATGCATGTTTTGAACCTTTAAATTAGCCCAAAAACATCTAAACTGTAAGAATTTAAGTTTTAGGTTTTTAGGGTTCATATCCCATGAATCTTCTTATTCTGTGGTGGATATGTGTTATATCTTGTTCCATTGCACCCATATGACATCTAGGACACTCCAAAAACATTCTTGTTTGATTTGTGTAGCTATATCTCGTACGCGTAGATTAAGGGTTTAGGGTTTAAGTAATTTTACGCCTAAGTCTTTCTGTGTGTATCTGATATGTTCCTATGCTTGTTTTGTGATCTAAAAGATGTTTGGAATTAACTGCAATCAAGTTTTCATGTTTATATTTACCAGGTTAATTATTTGTAATGTCAGAATCTTCAGGTGTTGAAACCGTTACGCTTAAGGATTACTTTATGCATAAAGGTTACACCTAAGAGAAATCTTACGCGTAACTCTTACGCATAAGAGGTCTACAGTAGATTACGCATATCTTGGAAAGATATTCGTAAACAAGGCTTGTTACGCATAAGCTTTACTCTTTCGAGTAAACTTTACGCGTAGCATCTAGCTTATTCCTACGCGTAAGTCTAAAGCCTTTGAACTTGTCTTATGCGTAAGAAACTCCTACGCATAAGCTTGGCCTTACGCTTTAGCTTACTCCTACGCATAAGCTCCTTTCTTACGCATTAGGATCCTTCTTACTCATAACCCACTGTTCACTACTTTCTGGCCTGTTACGCATATGTTACTTGTTAAATGTTACGCATAAGTCACAAATACCTGATGTTTCATATAAGCTTAAAAATGTTAATATGTTGTGTGTTAAGTGAATAATTGGACTTTGAAATTTCAAATTAACATGTTCACATAACGTTTCACATCAACTTCATACAATTGGACTAATGTGACTTAGGACTTGTAACTATCATAAACATGTTACCATCAAACAAGGAATTAGATAATAAATCAGACTAAAACAAACACATTGTGTTTCCATATGTCTGTTTTTTTGTCTAATGTCTTTCAGATCACAAAATGGCTGCAAATCAAGCAAAGATCAATGCCCCAGCTAAGCTCTCGATGACAAACACATTCCCAGCTGCATACGACAAAACAATTGGCAAGAACAATCTCTGCATCGTCTTCAACAACTTCATATGCTTTAAATCATCTTGCAGAATTGCTGTGGTCATCCTTCTGCAACATCCATTCAAATACATGCTCACAAAGTCATCCTAAATCTCTGACTTCTTTCTGATGATGAGTATGATTCAATGGATGAAGAAAGAAAATTTCGTAAGACATTAAAGCAGAAAAGGATGGAATTTCATGCTTCAACCTTTCCGGTTAATCAACCTGGTGGGGCAGGAGGGTCAAGCAGTAGTCCTCCACTTAAGGAAGATCCATTGCAAACAACTCTTACCCCATCCGATCTGGTTAATCAACCCAGTAAGGATCAGGGTGTCACTGTCACTACAACTGTTGAAATGAAGCAACCACAACAACAACTAAAACAACCGCAAAAAGAAAAGCATGGTAAAGATGTGGAAATATATGACGAAGGAGATTACGATCATGATAAGGATGAAAGAGTCACTGATGATGATAATTTGGTGACTAAAGAGAAAATGATGCGAAAAGAGACTGGAGAAGCTGCTTGAGCTGAAGAGGAAAAGTTAAAGATGGAATCAGACAACTACATAGTTGACAAATCCAATACATAAACCTCAACAGTCTTCTGAATCACCTTTTGACACTTCCACCAAACCCAAATCATCATCTCAATCATTACCTCCATTAACAAAAGAAACAACTAAGTCAACAACAAAATCTGTTAAGAAGGCAACTCCATCCAATGATTCAACAAATGGTTAAGCAGGTTTTCACCACTACACAACAAGCTACACAGCCACCACCATCTGATCAACCAAGGGTTTCAGAAACCACACCACCAATGGAAAGAACCGGTAATCACTCTACATACACTGGTGGTGAGGATCATGACATACCTGAGCCCCAACCTGAACCTCAACCGATATTCAGATCAAGTACATTATTGCACTCCTTGTTTTCATACGCATCAAATCAAAGAGCGTGTGGAAGATATCCACCTCGGGGTCGAATCTTACCAAAATTCTACACTTCAACATAATCAATCAAGAACCTCAGTACATAATTGTTCATAATCTAAAGTTTGGGTTCGTCTACCGAAGTGAAAATCATCATACTTGCTTCTTGGCTTTCGATGAAATTCACAAAGTTCCATGACGTCACCCTGGAGATGGTGCAAAATGGATTGGCATATCGTTTGAAGGACATTGAGTTGGGTATAATTCAGACGAAGAGATGGAATTCAAAGGATCGCAAGGATGTTCGTTGATTTATAACTAGGATTGATAAAAGTTTGATTCATCGGGATCAGATGCAACGGTTGGAGAGCTATGTGAGAGGATGACTAAACTTTCCGATTCTGACTTTCCAACGTCCTCAGAAAGTTGTTGGTCGTTTGCAATCATTGGGTACTCTCTTAACATTCTTGATTGTGATTTTGTTTGTTTGATAATTGACGATGGCTTGTGCACACATAACAGTGTACAACCCGTACTTGTAATGAAAGGACCCTGTGGTACGCTTCAGTGCCACAATCCTATAAAAGGAGCGAAAGCTTCTTACTTTTGAGTAAAACTAATCAAAACTTTCACTTTTTCAAAGTTTTGCTCAAAAGAACAAGTACTTCCCCTTATGATTTTCAAAACCTCAAAAGTTTATATCACTTGTTGAGGGGGAGTATTTGCTTACAAACTTTGTTCACAAAATTGTTCTTCGTGATAATCTTCCCACAAAACTCGAAATGGTCATATTCGATATCAAATTTTCGTCAAAAATAACATTTATATGCCATTTTTTAGGGGGAGAAAAATTATGTGATAAGAAATATGTTGTGAATTGCTATTTGAATCCTCGTGTGAAAAGACTTCAACCCATGAATTAACGGGATACGAACAGTCATACATTGAAAATATTTGTCTTCCAAGACTTATCCAAGTAAATTGTACCTATTCTAGAAGCTCTTGATAGACATGAACTTTGACGGGTTTGACAACCTTTCGAGGTTTGTCCACACCTTCAAGGTAGTTATTAGAGCTAGTTGTCACCTAAAAGCTGACAATGTAACTCTTTAACTATGCAACGTAACCGTGTCTCGTGGGAGATTGTCTATCTTGAGTCGATCAATTCAAAAAGTGCGCGCTCTTTTCTCACCGTGCAGGTTTTTGTAAAAATACTTAAGCACGTGTGGAGGGGGAGTATTTATGCAAAGTACTCTCAATAGTGGTATTAAATGTTTTTACTCATAACCACGTTGAGAGATTTTTCATAAAAATGGTTTTATGGCAACATAGGTTAGTCTTGGAGTTATAAGGTGACTAAGGTTAGGAATAACCGTCCTATGATCCGCCAGAGCCGGGGGGATCTATCCAAGGACACCACCAATAGTTAGAACTAGAAGTCCTTATGTATGATTATAAAAAGGAGAAAATGAGAATCGGAGAAAGAAGGAGTTGAAGAATTAAAAAAAAAGGTAAAGAAAAGGGTGAAAAGAAATAGCCCTCCAAATTATTCAACTTAGGGCAGACACCGGGTTCAATTCATATGCTAGTGGTTGTCACGTGATGACGCCGGTATTGAAGATTAAAGTCGTCATGGACCCAGTGACGCATGCACTAAACCTTCTTAGCCACTCAAGTTTCTCTCAACAGAAGCTTGTTTCATTCTAACAGGGAAGCCTACGTAAACTATCGGCTTTCTCTTAGAGAGTGCTGGTATTGAAGAAGGAGACCCTCTCCCTAGTCTCCGCTCAGGAAAACCAAAGTGCACTATTGAGTCTAGAACCACGAGATTCATCAAAAGATCTCTTAGGTACACTTGACAATTCATCGCTTGTAGTTCAACAATAAGAACACAAGTGATATATTATCGTGTCCTTCACAGATCTTAGCAATCTATCGAGAACATTTACGAGAGGTTCACACATGTAATCCTCAGTGATTGAATGAAAACTCCTGCCAGGGTCAACATCAAACAGCCCTGACAACAGGTCACTTCGGTAACTCCCCGTGGATTACGCTTAGTGTGTCTCAAACGGTCTACAGTCGTGGGGTGATGCTTCGGTATACCTCAGCGACTCATCTGAACTGTAGATGTACTTCGGTACATCGCGTTATTTCACTTGTGGGACTCCAGTTCAGGAACAGCCTTTGTGAGAATTAGAGTTGTGTTTTCACACTATGCTGTTAACACTCTATAAGTTCAAACTTGTAAGCGCTGGATTATTTCTAACCCATGTTTTATGTTTTTTTCTTATGGATGCTTGCGGGTGGAAAAGATCGTGCAGATTCTCCACATGTTCATACCTACAACATCACTAATTGAAGTTCTCTCAAAAGGCAACACAAAGTCATAATGATTCTTCATCAACAAAGAATCTACAAAGTTTAAAGACTAAAAGAACTTCATCAAAGCTGAAATCCAACGTTAAAGAGCGTGTGAGCATGTTGGAGAAAGAGGTGGAGACACTGGAGCAACGAAGCAGACCTGATGCGGATAACCTCAACATACAATCACTTTCACCACAAAGAACAAAGAACTTAAGAACAAAGAAATCAAAAGACGTCAAAACAGAATACTTCAAAAGATACAAGATCCCTACACTTGGGGAGATTGTTCGAATCAAGGCACTTCTTCTCACAAGAAAGAAGAATGTCAGAAGATGTCAAAGCTACTATTACATCAGCACCTACAACGTTTATATCATCAATCACTAACACTTAGGGGGAGATTGTTGGAATCACTCCTAAACTAGATTTCAAGTGTTAGTAATTAATATGTAATAGTTAGCTTAATATGGCTTTTATGTTAGTAATCATGCCAAGGCTTATGTAGAAAGCCCATGAGCCTTGGACCAAGCCCATAAGGGAAAGGAAGGGAACTTGCATGTTGCCCTAGTTCCTTCTTATACATAATGCTTGTAAACCCTCACTTGAGGGTTGGTTGTTCAATTTACACTTTCCACTTTACGCATAACTCTTCATATATTCATACGTGTGTGTGTGTGTTTGTTCATCTGATCACTTCTTTTCTATTTCTTATATTGAAGCTTGTGTTACAAATATGGTGACCTAACAGATGCTGTTCCTGATGAAGAACCTGTATCTATTGAGAAAGAGAAAAGTACTGATGAACCAAAATCCCCATTGTCTGATGAAGATCAAGCGCTTCAAGATGAGCTTAATAGGATGCTTTTTCAAGAAACATTAGAACACTCTTATGAGGATGATCAAAGAAGAGCTTTTGAAGCAGCAAAGAAAAAGGGTAAGTCTATAGATTAATCTCACAGTACTTTAGATCACAGTACTTTAGATCACAGTACTTTGGATCAAAGTACTGCTGCACCAATTGACAGTACTTCTGATGATTTGAATGATCCTAATATGCCTGGATTAAAAGACACTGATGATGAATTAGATGATGAATGTATTTTCTCAAATTCCAATGAAGGAGCTAATTTCACAAATTTGGATGATGATCTTGAAGTTCCACAGACTCCTACATTAAGAGTACATAAAGATCATCCTGCTGGTCAAATCATTAGACCTTCTACTTCTGGAGTGCTCACAAGAACCAACGCTAAAGGCTTCTCTAAGCCACATAATGCATTACTTAGCTTTGTGTATAAACAAAACAGGATGAATCATAAGGATCAACAAACGTGTTTATTCACTTGTTTTATCTCTCAAGAAGAACCCAAGACTGTAACTCAAGCATTAACTAAAGAGAGTTGGGTTTAAGCCATGCAAGAAGAACTTCTTCAATTCAAACTTCAAGAAGTTTGGGTACTATGTGATTTCCTAGATGGAAAGAAAGTCATTGGTACAAGATGGGTTTTCAGAGTCAAGAGAGATGAAAGAGGGAATGTCATCAAGAACAAAGCAAGATTAGTTGCACAAGGATACAGACAAGAAGAAGGAGTAGACTATGATGAAGTGTTTGCTCCTGTAGCAAGGATTGAAGCCATTAGAATATTCCTTGCTTTGGCATCTTATATGGGCTTTCCTGTTTATCAAATGGAAGTCAAGAGTGCCTTTCTTTATGGCAAGATTACAGAGGAGGTCTATGTAAAACAACCTCCTAGTTTTGAGGATCCTGTACATCCAAACAAAGTTTACAAAGTTGTTAAGGCTCTGTATGGCCTTCATCAAGCACCTAGAGCTTGGTATGAAAGACTCTCCACTTTTTTATTGCAACATGGCTACAGGAGAGGAGCAATTGATAAGACATTGTTTATCAAGAGAGACAAGAAGGATATCATGCTGGTTCAAGTCTATGTAGATGATATTATCTTTGGAGCTACAAAACAGTCTATGGTGAAAGAATTTGAGCAGCTCATGCAACAAGAATTTCAAATGAGTTCCATGGGTGAATTAACTTTCTTTTTGGGGCTTCAGGTTAAACAATCAAAGAATGGAATCTTCCTTAGTCAAGATAAGTATGTCACTGACATTCTTAAGAAGTTTAACTTTGATGCTATGAAGCCTGTCATCACACCCATAAAAGCTATCAACTCATTAGGAAAGGATGAAGATGGACAAGCTGTGGAAGTCAAGCTTTACAGATCAATGATTGACTGTCTTATGTACTTAACTGCATCTAGACCTGATATCATGTTTGCTGTATGTTTGTGTGCAAGATATCAAGTCTCACCTAAGGTCTCTCATATGAATTCAGTCAAGAGAATTTGTAGTTATTTGAAACAACAACCTAAGTTAGGGTTGTGGTATCCAAAGGATTCACCTTTTCACTTGGAAGCTTTTTCATATAGTGATTATGCAGGTGATAATTATGATAGAAGATCAACCACTGGAGGATGCCAGTATCTTGGAAGAAGATTATTTTCATGGCAATGTAAGAAACAAACTATTGCAGCAACATCATCCACTGAAGCAGAATATCTTGCTGCTGCAAGCTGTTATGGACAAGTATTGTGGATGCAGAATCAACTCTTGGATTATGGATTCAATTTTAAGAATACTCCTATCAACATTGACAATGAGAGTACAATTTGCATTGTGAATAATCTTGTTTACCAATCCAAGACCAAGCACATTCAGATTAGGCATCAATTTATTCGAGATTGTTATGAGCATAGGCTTATTAATGTTTTCAAGGTCCACACAGATGATAATGTAGCTGATCTACTCACAAAGGATTTGATGTTTCAAGATTTAATCATTTGGTGGTGAGTATTGGTATGATTAACTATTAAGCTACAATTAAGGGGAGGACTTATTAGTTAGTTAGATAGTCCTATGTATTGTTTGAGGGGAGGCAATATAATGCTTTTTGATGTTTTTGCCATTGTGAAGAAGAGGATGGAAACGTACTGCTTATTGTTTATCTGAAAGTATTGCTCCGAAAGTACTGCTTTGAAAGTACTGCTTACGTGGAAAGCACTGCAGTCTTGTCAACGTACTGTTCCAACGGTCAAAAGATGGGGTAAAATTCAAACAACGGTAACTTTATTAATTGGGCTGTGATTTTTTCAAATCTTACCTATAAATAACTACCCTCCGATTTTCCCTCTCACTTTATACTTATCCATCCATATCTCTCTCCTCTCATTAACATTCACTATTCATCACACCATTTTCTCTTATAACTACATTCAATGGCGAATTGTAACACAGTTAGTAAGCATAACATGGTGGCTAACTTAGATAAGACACCATCCAATGTTGCTTTTCATGACATAATTGATTTCCTCACTGGATCATCAATCAATTATGCTTTTTGGTTGAACCTGACATCATTGAGCCCTGAATTCAACAATTTTGGGAAACTGCTAGATCTCATATGGAAGATGATAAATCCTACATTCAGGCTAAGGTTGCTAAGATTGTTAGAGTTAGTGAAGCTTCTATTAGGGAAGATTTATTGTTCGATGATGAAGAAGGGGCCATTCGTTTTGACAAACAAGTGCTTTGGGATACATTAAGGGATATTGGCTATGAAGGGTCTCTCACTGAAACAACTTTTAAGAAACTGTTAGGATTTAGTAAATCCAGTTATTAAAGTGTCAGTCACCTCAAGTACATGTAATCATTAGAAAGCTCGTAATCGTAGTTATTTAATGTTAACTAGTATTTAGTTAAGTAACACCGTGGAGGACGGACGGGTCTTTACCCACTGTATGCCTGATCCACAGCCCGTAGGTGGCATTTTATGTAAGACTATAAATACCCTCTACCTCCCAAGGTAGAGGGTTGGAGGTCATAATAATATTTTCACTTTCTCTCACTATGTTCCCAAACCTCTAGCTATTTCTCTCTCTAAAACCTAATATTATACGCCTATGTATGATCATGGTTTGATGTATTTGTGAAATCCAATATGTTACAATTGGTATCAAGAGCCATGGTTTGATCATCTCTTTTACATATCCTTGGATTTCTAGTGGTTTTACATGGTTTTTGGGTTTGAAATAGTTTAGTGGTTTTTGCATCATTTTGATCATTTCTTGTGTTAAAGTTTGAATTTTGTGTGTACTTTTGTGTTTAGAATCATTGTAAGTGCTTGGGTTTTGATTTGGAAAGCTTAAATCACTGTGGTTGGGCTTGTTTCGGATTGAAAAGTATTGTTCTTAAAGTTTTCTACCTAGCGACTTGGCTCTCGGAGTTATTTTCTTGGTAGCGATTTACTTTGTTAATTTCCAGCGACTTGTAGTTAGAGGAATAGCGACTTGAGCCTAGCGACTTGTCTATTGAGACAAGCTGACAAACAGTACAACGTAGTGCAGGTTCCACTTCGGCTAGCGACTTGGTTGGCATAGTGACTTGTCTCTACTATTCCTAGCGACTTGTCCTTATTGTTCTAAGCGAGTTGCTCTTTAGCGACTTGTCTGCTTAGCGATTTGGTGCTTTAGCGACTTGTGTTCAGGGAATTGGGCCTTAGCGACTTGTGGTTAGCGACTTGATTCACAGCGACTTGAGGTTTAGCGAGTTGCAACTTAGCGAGTTGCTACTTAGCGACTTGGTAACTTAGCGACTTGGTTCAAGGGTTATAGCGACTTGGTTGATATTTGTTTCTAATACGGTTTTCTCTTGATTTAGTAAAATCCCGTGAAAGAATCTATTTCCCAGTTTAATCATAGAGTTATAAAATCCCGTGAAATCTGTAAAAATGTCTACCAACGTGCCTACAATAATCTCTACTGTAGCTGAGGACGTTCAAGCAGCTGGTTCAGACACTCGTCCACCCATGCTTGACATAACTGACTATGACTCATGGGCTCAACGAATTAGGTTGTATTGTCTAGGAAAGGAAAATGGAGTCAACATTCTCAAGTCAATTGATGAAGGACCTTATCAAGTTAAGACAACTAGAGACATACTCAATACTGCTGCAGATGGAACAATGATCTTTGGATTGGACAGACCAAAGACGTATGATGAGCTCAGTGATAAGGAGAAAAAGAGATTCGATGCTGATATCAGGGCTTCAAACATTATAATTCAAGTTCTTCCAAAAGATATCTACAAGCTTATCAATCACAACACTGAAGCCAAGGCGGTTTGGGATAATGTCAAGATGCTTCTCTCGGGTTCTGAATTAACTAAGGAAGACAGAGAATCACAACTGTATGATGAATTTGAGCACTTTAAGATGAAACCGGAAGAAAGTGTCTATGAATATTACGTGAGATTCCACAAGCTTGTGAACGATATGAGGAATATCAAAATGACCATGCCAAATATTCAGCTGAACTCAAAGTTTGTGAACAACATGAATCCCGAATGGCACAAATTTTTCACCTCTATGAAGCTAACCAAAGGATTAAAGAACACCAACTATGAGCAACTGTATGCCTTCCTTCTTCAGAATGAGAGACATGCTATGTTTGAACGAAGGATTCTTGAACAGTTCAAATCTAAACAGGGAGAATCAAGTTTGTCAAATGATTCAACAGCCTTCTACACCAATATTGGAATTACCACCAAAGCTTCTCAAGTCATACCAACGGGAAATGGTAACTACAAACTCATTCCAGATCCATCATACAAGCCTCTTGATTCAAACACATTCATGGAAAACTTCATCAATCAACTATCTCTCATGGTCAGTCAAAATCTGAATTCCCTCCCACACACCAACAATAACCTCAGAACAGCATCCAACCCACAGAATCAAGCTACAGTCAGAGATGGGAAGGTTATGGTGCAACCAGTTCAAGGAAGGCAGTATGAACAAGGAAGAATTGGAGTTGGTGGAGGGTATGTGGCTAATCAGAATCGTGGAAGAAATGTAAATCAAGGACAAGCAAATCAAATCAAATGTTACAACTGTGGTGGTGAGGGACATATTGCGAGGAACTGCACATCTCCAAAACGTCCACAGAATGCAGAATACTTCAGAGACAAGATGTTGCTTGTGCAAGCTCGGGATAATGGAGCAGCATTGGATGAAGAGGAGTTGTTGTTTCTTGCAGAAGGGAATGCTAAGACATATGATGCTGATGTGGATGAGCAGCCAATTCAGGAAATAGGTCACAATCATCAAAATGCTTTTCAAGTAGCACACTGTGATGCATTTGACTCTGATGTCGATGATGAACCTACTGCCCAGACAATCTTCATGGCTAGCATCTCACCTATGGTCTCTCCAAAGGTCTTATCACCACAACAGGCTAGTCCATCCAAAGATTCAATCATTTCAGAGGTATTAAAACTATACGATGAAGTTGATGGGCAAAAGATGCATAATGAAGTACAATCTCTTGAAACTTATGAATCAGATATTGATAATGTGGGTAATAGCAATATTGTCCCATATGATCAAAATGTGAAGCAAACTGAAATTGAGATTGTACCAAGTGATGCATCTTCTGCAGTCAATGATGACTATGTTTTTGATGAATACATTGCTTGTGCCCCTGATGATTCTGTTATCTCTGAACTGAATGCCTATAAGGAACAAGTTGCTATTTATGAACAACGTGCTAAGTTTGAGTTAACTAGCCGTGAGCAGGAAATGGATGACCAAATGCGTACAATCATTAGAAAAAGTAATTTTAGAGAAGAAGTGTTAAAACAAGAGTTAAATTCCTTACAAGAAAAGCTTTCTAAAACTGTTAAGCAAAAGCAAGAACTTCAAGATAATGTTAAAGTGCTTAAACAAGAATTTAATGCTAAGGAATCAAAACTTTTGAATGATTTTTCCAATCTAAAAACTTTGAAAAGCAAGCTTGAAAATAAGTTGTACGTGCAAGGGAATACCATTCAGACTGCTCACATGATCACTAAGCATAGAGTCTTAAGTGATAAGCATAGTATTCCCCTCGTTGAGAAACCCAATCCTAAGTATGGTAAAATAGCTAGAGAGGCTCAGAAGGTAATATATGATGGTAATGAAATCCTTAAGCCTAGGCAGAAACCTAGGTGCGCTAGTGCACTGAGGAAGATATGAAATTTGAATAAGTCAATAGGGAGAAAATGGATAAGAAGCTTAAAGATCCTGAGTGTAAATAGCAAAACATAATGTTCAAACCCCATGATTACACTAAAGAAAATTAGATCTCCCTGAACATGTTTAAGCCTCAAACTCAATTAACCCAGAACAAATTTTTTGGAAGAAAGATATGGATAAGCAAAAAGCTAAAGAACTTGTTGAAACAAACACTCCCATTAGGAAAATGCCTTCAGCTACTGTGTATCCTCCAAATACACCAATGCATTTAGTTCCTAAAACTATTTCCACTAATAGCAAGACCTTAATCAGCATGTATGTTGTTTATCAACTATTTGTTGATTTTGAGAAAACGTGTAAGAAAAGGATCACACCCACTGGGATTACTGAAAGGGAAAGGGGTTTTGAGCAAACTAAAGAATGTTATTTAACTGTGGTCATGCCTTTCTTCAAACAATTAAAAGGTCAATTTGAGAGTCTTCAAAAAGGAAAAAAATCAGATATTAAAGAAATGGAAAAGAAATTTGATGCAATGATAGTTGAGGTCAATGATTATGAACACGAACTCAAATATAATGAAGTTGAAAGGAAGAACTTGCATATCTTAAATGAAAACTTGATTTCGAGTTGTGTTGCTCAAGATGTGTTTTATACTGTGACTAAGTATTCTATTACTGCATCTCAATTTCATGAATTATCTGTTGCTTTGAAAGTTTCCCATGATCGTGTCATTGAGCTTGAAAACAAAAACTCATTACTAAATGAGAAAATTGAGCAGGATGATCACGATAATTTGGTAAAACATCTTTCTAAGCTAGAAGTTGAACATTTTGATCTGCAACTAAAATATCAACATCTCAAAGAAAATGTCAAAACCTCAAACATCAAAACATCCTCAAATGTTCCAGAGTTTGATGCAGTTTTAGAAATAAACAAATGTGACGAACAGATTCAAGCTCATTGTAACATGATCAGAAAGTTGAAAGCCCAAATTTCCCAATTAAAGGGTGAAAAGAACTATGTGACTGGCTCCCAAATGCCTCCTCCGTTAGATTCTCAGTGTTCTCAAACTTTTCATCTTCAAAACTTGGTTAATGTTTTACAAAAGGAAAATGAGAGTTTTCTAGAAGAAAATGAAAAAGTTAAATGACACTTTAAAGAGTTATATGATTCAATGAAAGTCACTCGTGAAAAGAATAATGAAAAAATAACTTCTTTACAAAAGGAAATTGATAATCTGAGGAGTCAGGAAAAGGGAAAATGCCACTTGTCTTCAATGAGAATGTTGCATCAAAGTCATCTGCAGACTCTATATATACTGTGACTGTTAAATACATTCCTCCTCATCTTAGGAATAACGAACTTGTATTTCATAATTATCTTGCTCGCCTTAAGGATAGTCTTGAATGTCTCCATGAGATTGTAGAAGAGGACTTCATAAATAAGCCACTTGATAGTGAAATTAGATTTGCTTGCATTCAGGCCAAACGATCTCAGGAGATGTTAGAATGTTTAATTGCAACATGTCCTAAATCCTTAGGTGCGAAAGATAAAGTTGTGATGCCTGGTTCCATGCCTAGTGCTAAGTATACAAACCATTCTATGTCCAGCATTAAGAAAGTGAATTTTAATGTGCCTTCAAGTAATTCAGATCCCTGTACTTCTAGTTCAGGAATGCAAAAGGTAGCCCAATCAACTAATGTTCCCATAATTCCCTCTACAGGAGTAATCGGTGACATTAAAGCAAGCGGGTCAAAGCCTCCAGGCAATACAAAGCAAGATAGGACCTCGCAAGCTAAGAATGTGCATTGGAAGAGAGTAGAAGACCACCCTAGGAACACTAAGTTTGAGTTGAATAAAACGAATCGTGTTGATTCTAGTATTAGCTTTAAGCGTATTGTAATTAATTCGAATTCTGCTACTTTTGACAAAACATGTAATGATGATTGCTTGGTTTCTGTTACTAATCATGAATGTGGTCTGAATGATTTAATTAATGCTGTTAAATGCCCTGTTAAGATTGTTAATGCCATAAAACATGTTAAGAAGGCTAGAAAGCAGTGGAGAAAGAAGGTTAGAAAACATTGGAAACCCACAGGAAGGAAATTTAGTAACATAGGTTATCAGTGGATACCTACTGGCTACAAGTTTAATCTTAATGAGTTGTTCCCTAAATTTTCCAAGTCAATTCCCATTAGAAAATGGATGCCTACTGGTAGAACTATTCCTTTAAGAAGTGAACATACTTTGAATAGGTCAAATACGGACACTAGCACTGCATCTATCCCTGATGATTCCATTTCTGATGTGGGTGTTCCAATCACTGTTACTAACCAAATGGAACCCATTCTTGCATGGGGATCCCAATTATCCAGTTATCCATTCTTGTCTATGTTCAACTGCAGATCGTTCAAATCTTTCTGTGGTACCTGGACTCAGGCTGTTCCAAGCATATGACTGGAGATCGCTCGCGGCTCATGAACTTCGTGAGTAAATTCATCAGGACAGTTAGATTCGGGAACGACCATTTTGGAGCAATTATGGGTTATGGAGACTATGTTGTTGGCAAAAGTGTAATCTCCAGGGTATATTATGTTGAAGGTCTTGGTCAGAACTTGTTCTTTGTTGGTCAATTATGTGATTCCAATCTAGAAGTGGCTTTTAGAAAACATACTTGTTTCGTTAGAGAACTTGATGGTGTGGAACTATTAAGAGGAACTCGTGGATCAAATCTTTACACCATCTCTATCGAAGACATGATGAAGTCTTCTCCAATCTGCTTGTTGTCAAAGGCATCAAAAACAAAATCATGGTTATGGCATCGTCGTCTCAATCACTTGAACTTCGGAACCATTAATAATCTTTCCAGAAAGGATCTTGTAAGAGGGTTACCCAGATTAAAGTATGAAAAAGATCATCTTTGTTCAGCATGCCAATTGGGAAAAAGCAAGAAATATGCCCACAAACCCAAACCCACAAACTCAGTAATGGAAGTTCTTCATACCCTTCATATGGATTTATGCGGACCAATGAGAGTGTAAACGATAAATGGGAAGAAATATATTTTAGTCGTTGTGGATGACTACTCTCGATTTACTTGGGTAAAGTTTTTGAGGACAAAGGATGAAACTCCAGATGTCATCATTAAACTTATCAAGCAGCTTCAGGTTCGACTCAACAGTACTGTTAGAATTGTTCAAACAGATAATGGCACAGAGTTTGTTAACAAAGACCTAAGTCAATTTTATGAAAGTGCTGGAATCAGTCATCAAAGAAGTGTTCCTCAAACTCCTTAACAGAACGGTATAGTTGAAAGACGAAATCGAACTCTTGTGGAAGCCGCAAGAACAATGCTAATCTATTTAAAGGTTCCAATGTTTCTTTGGGCTGAAGCCATTGCCACTGCTTGCTACACCCAAAATCGTTCCCTTATACACACCTCTCATGAAAAAACTCCATACGAACTTGTCCATAAATGAAAACCTGATCTCTCCTACCTTCGTATGTTCGGTGCTTTGTGCTATCCAACGAATGACGGTCAAGATTTAGGTTAATTAAGAGCTAAGGCGGACATTGGAGTTTTTGTAGGTTATGCATCAAACAAGAAGGGTTACCGAATCTACAACAAAAGAACTCGAGATATCATGGAAACTATTCACGTCACGTTCGATGAGCTGTCCGGGAAAATGGCTCCAAGACAATCAAGTTCTGGACCCGCATCTTAATCTTCATTAAGTAGTCCTATTGGTTCGTCTCTTGTACATAATCTCCCACCAGCAACTTCTTATGTACCTCCTTCAGAAGATGATTTGAAGAAATTGTTTGATCCAATGTTTGATGAACACTATGAGCCAATTGCTAATGATCTGTCAATTCCATCAACAGAGGCTGCTCTTATCCCTGTCAATGAAGTCAACCCTTCAGTTTCTATGTCATTAAGTCAAGAAGCGCCAGATGCTGATCACCCTGTCTCATCAACAAATCATCAATCATCAAGTGTACACCATGGAATTGTGTCTGGCACCCATGATGGAGATAATCCCTTTGCTACTCCTGAAGATGCCCCTTTGAGAACATATTTGCTCCTGAATCATCATCAGATCCATCTTCATCAGGAGAAAACGACTCTGCTACTTTAGTTCCTCAACAACAACCACATGAACACCTTAGAAAATGGACACATGATCATCCATTGGACAACATCATTGGAAACATCTCTCGTCCAGTATCCACTCGTAAACAACTTGCAACGGATGCCTTATGGTGCTTCTTCAATTCCGTACTATCTAAGGTCGAACCTAAAGACGTAAAAACTGCCATGAATGAAGACAGCTGGTTCAATGCCATGCAAGAAGAAATTCATGAGTTTGATCGACTAGATGTATGGGAATTACTACCTGCTCCTGATTGTGCTATGATCATTGCTATAAAGTGGATCTTCAAAGTAAAACTTGATGAGCATGGTGATGTATTAATGAACAAGGCTCGATTGGTTGCAAAAGGATACCATCAAGAGGAGGGTATTGACTTTGAAGAATCATTTGCTCCAGTTGCACGTATCGAGGCAATCAGAATCTTCCTGGCTAATGCTGCAAGTAAGAACATGGTTGTCTATCACATGGATGTTAAGACGGCTTTTCTTAATGGAAATCTTAAAGAAGTCGTATACGTCAGTCAACCGGAAGGCTTTGTGAATCTAGAGCATCCTACTCATGTCTATCGCTTGAAGAAGGCCCTTTACGGTTTGAAGCAAGCTCCAAGGGAATGGTATGATACGCTATCAAAGTTTCTTCTATCTACCGGATTCAGCAAATGAGCAGTTGATCCAACATTGTTCACCAGAATGTCAGACAAACATTTAATTCATGTTCAAATTTATGTTGATGATATTATTTTTACCTCGATTGACCCCAATGAATGTGACCGATTTTCTAATGAGATGGGTTCCAAATTTCAAATGTCTATGATGGGACAAATGTCATTTTTCTTGGGATTACAAATTTCACAAAGTCTCGGAGGCATTTTTATAAATCAATCTAAATATGCAAATGAGATTTTAAAGAAATTTGGATTTGATTCTTGTGACCCTGTTGACACTCCCATGATAGAGCGTACTAAACTAGATGAGGACCACTCAGGGATCATGATAGACCAAACGAAATATCGTAGTATGATTGGATCCCTGCTTATTGTTTATCTGAAAGTATTGCTCCGAAAGTACTGCTTTGAAAGTACTGCTTACGTGGAAAGCACTGCAGTCTTGTCAACGTACTGTTCCAACGGTCAAAAGATGGGGTAAAATTCAAACAACGGTAACTTTATTAATTGGGCTGTGATTTTTTCAAATCTTACCTATAAATAACTACCCTCCGATTTTCCCTCTCACTTTATACTTATCCATCCATATCTCTCTCCTCTCATTAACATTCACTATTCATCACACCATTTTCTCTTATAACTACATTCAATGGCGAATTGTAACACAGTTAGTAAGCATAACATGGTGGCTAACTTAGATAAGACACCATCCAATGTTGCTTTTCATGACATAATTTATTTCCTCACTGGATCATCAATCAATTATGCTTTTTGGTTGAACCTGACATCATTGAGCCCTGAATTCAACAATTTTGGGAAACTGCTAGATCTCATATGGAAGATGATAAATCCTACATTCAGGCTAAGGTTGCTAAGATTGTTAGAGTTAGTGAAGCTTCTATTAGGGAAGATTTATTGTTCGATGATGAAGAAGGGGCCATTCGTTTTGACAAACAAGTGCTTTGGGATACATTAAGGGATATTGGCTATGAAGGGTCTCTCACTGAAACAACTTTTAAGAAACTGTTAGGATTTAGTAAATCCAGTTATTAAAGTGTCAGTCACCTCAAGTACATGTAATCATTAGAAAGCTCGTAATCGTAGTTATTTAATGTTAACTAGTATTTAGTTAAGTAACACCGTGGAGGACGGACGGGTCTTTACCCACTGTATGCCTGATCCACAGCCCGTAGGTGGCATTTTATGTAAGACTATAAATACCCTCTACCTCCCAAGGTAGAGGGTTGGAGGTCATAATAATATTTTCACTTTCTCTCACTATGTTCCCAAACCTCTAGCTATTTCTCTCTCTAAAACCTAATATTATACGCCTATGTGTGATCATGGTTTGATGTATTTGTGAAATCCAATATGTTACAATTGGTATCAAGAGCCATGGTTTGATCATCTCTTTTACATATCCTTGGATTTCTAGTGGTTTTACATGGTTTTTGGGTTTGAAATAGTTTAGTGGTTTTTGCATCATTTTGATCATTTCTTGTGTTAAAGTTTGAATTTTGTGTGTACTTTTGTGTTTAGAATCATTGTAAGTGTTTGGGTTTTGATTTGGAAAGCTTAAATCACTGTGGTTGGGCTTGTTTCGGATTGAAAAGTATTGTTCTTAAAGTTTTCTACCTAGCGACTTGGCTCTCGGAGTTATTTTCTTGGTAGCGATTTACTTTGTTAATTTCCAGCGACTTGTAGTTAGAGGAGTAGCGACTTGAGCCTAGCGACTTGTCTATTGAGACAAGCTGACAAACAGTACAACGTAGTGCAGGTTCCACTTCGGCTAGCGACTTGGTTGGCATAGTGACTTGTCTCTACTATTCCTAGCGACTTGTCCTTATTGTTCTAAGCGAGTTGCTCTTTAGCGACTTGTCTGCTTAGCGATTTGGTGCTTTAGCGACTTGTGTTCAGGGAATTGGGCCTTAGCGACTTGTGGTTAGCGACTTGATTCACAGCGACTTGAGGTTTAGCGAGTTGCTACTTAGCGAGTTGCTACTTAGCGACTTGGTAACTTAGTGACTTGGTTCAAGGGTTATAGCGACTTGGTTGATATTTGTTTCTAATACGGTTTTCTCTTGATTTAGTAAAATCCTGTGAAAGAATCTATTTCCTGGTTTAATCATAGAGTTATAAAATCCCGTGAAATCTGTAAAAATGTCTACCAACGTGCCTACAATAATCTCTACTGTAGCTGAGGACGTTCAAGCAGCTGGTTCAGACACTCGTCCACCCATGCTTGACATAACTGACTATGACTCATGGGTAGGGGTGTTATCGGGTCGGGTTATCGGGGTTATCGGGTTTGTCGGGTCGGGTTGAGTCGGGTTATGATTTTTTTAAAAGTCACCCGCAACCCGACCCGATAAGTAATCGGGTTATCGGGTTCGGGTGTTATCGGGTCGGGTTAAGTCGGGTCGGGTTGAGTCGGGTCGTCGGGTTAAAACATCAATGACAGCAGCAGACTTGTAAAGTGAAGGCTTGAAGGAAAGAAAAGGAAAGAAAGAAAGCATTAATCTACAAGAACTCGAGAAAAGGAAAGAAAACTCTAAAGTGAAGGCTTGAAGGGGGATGAAGAATGAATTGAAACTGAGTTATATTTACACACGTTATGATCTTGCTTCTCACGGCATAAATAAGACTTATGACAAGGCTGATATAGTCAACATATGAGTATGTCCACATATGGTTGTATAATATTAATATGCTACTCATTATCTTTAAATCACATCAAATCAATTGTTATCTCACTCTCATATACGAAGTACATATACAAACAGCTCAAGGAACCTCAGTACTGATGAACAAACTAACATTTTAAAATCGTTAGTTATAAATCAGGAAATCTATTTCATTTAAACAATCGTAATATTGTTATATATTTAAGAAAACCTCAGCTTTGACGTGATTTCTTTTTGACTTAAAATACATGTTCACCTATAAAAACCATTAAATAAAAAAACGAAAATTGATTATCGGGTCTAATCGGGTTGACCCGATAACCCGATAACATTATTTTTTTAACCCTAACCCGACCCGATAACACTATCGGGTTATCGGGTTCGGGTCAAAACAACCCGACAAGATTTTTGACCCGATTTGACCCGACCCGATAAGGCCTTATCGGGTTCGGGTTCGGGTTCGGGTCGGGTCAACCCGACCCTACTGACACCCCTACTCATGGGCTCAACGAATTAGGTTGTATTGTCTAGGAAAGGAAAATGGAGTCAACATTCTCAAGTCAATTGATGAAGGACCTTATCAAGTTAAGACAACTAGAGACATACTCAATACTGCTGCAGATGGAACAATGATCTTTGGATTGGACAGACCAAAGACGTATGATGAGCTCAGTGATAAGGAGAAAAAGAGATTCGATGCTGATATCAGGGCTTCAAACATTATACTTCAAGTTCTTCCAAAAGATATCTACAAGCTTATCAATCACAACACTGAAGCCAAGGCGGTTTGGGATAATGTCAAGATGCTTCTCTCAGGTTCTGAATTAACTAAGGAAGACAGAGAATCACAACTGTATGATGAATTTGAGCACTTTAAGATGAAACCGGAAGAAAGTTTCTATGAATATTACGTGAGATTCCACAAGCTTGTGAATGATATGAGGAATATCAAAATGACCATGCCAAATATTCAGCTGAACTCAAAGTTTGTGAACAACATGAATCCCGAATGGCACAAATTTTTCACCTCTATGAAGCTAACCAAAGGATTAAAGAACACCAACTATGAGCAACTGTATGCCTTCCTTCTTCAGAATGAGAGACATGCTATGTTTGAACGAAGGATTCTTGAACAGTTCAAATCTAAACAGGGAGAATCAAGTTTGTCAAATGATTCAACAGCCTTCTACACCAATATTGGAATTACCACCAAAGCTTCTCAAGTCATACCAACGGGAAATGGTAACTACAAACTCATTCCAGATCCATCATACAAGCCTCTTGATTCAAACACATTCATGGAAAACTTCATCAATCAACTATCTCTCATGGTCAGTCAAAATCTGAATTCCCTCCCACACACCAACAATAACCTCAGAACAGCATCCAACCCACAGAATCAAGCTACAGTCAGAGATGGGAAGGTTATGGTGCAACCAGTTCAAGGAAGGCAGTATGAACAAGGAAGAATTGGAGTTGGTGGAGGGTATGTGGCTAATCAGAATCGTGGAAGAAATGTAAATCAAGGACAAGCAAAGCCAATCAAATGTTACAACTGTGGTGGTGAGGGACATATTGCGAGGAACTGCACATCTCCAAAACGTCCACAGAATGCAGAATACTTCAGAGACAAGATGTTGCTTGTGCAAGCTCGGGATAATGGAGCAGCATTGGATGAAGAGGAGTTGTTGTTTCTTGCAGAAGGGAATGCTAAGACATATGATGCTGATGTGGATGAGCAGCCAATTCAGGAAATAGGTCACAATCATCAAAATGCTTTTCAAGTAGCACACTGTGATGCATTTGACTCTGATGTCGATGATGAACCTACTGCCCAGACAATCTTCATGGCTAGCATCTCACCTATGGTCTCTCCAAAGGTCTTATCACCACAACAGGCTAGTCCATCCAAAGATTCAATCATTTCAGAGGTATTAAAACTATACGATGAAGTTGATGGGCAAAAGATGCATAATGAAGTACAATCTCTTGAAACTTATGAATCAGATATTGATAATGTGGGTAATAGCAATATTGTCCCATATGATCAAAATGTGAAGAAAACTGAAATTGAGATTGTACCAAGTGATGCATCTTCTGCAGTCAATGATGACTATGTTTTTGATGAATACATTGCTTGTGCCCCTGATGATTCTGTTATCTCTGAACTGAATGCCTATAAGGAACAAGTTGCTATTTATGAACAACGTGCTAAGTTTGAGTTAACTAGCCGTGAGCAGGAAATGGATGACCAAATGCGTACAATCATTAGAAAAAGTAATTTTAGAGAAGAAGTGTTAAAACAAGAGTTAAATTCCTTACAAGAAAAGCTTTCTAAAACTGTTAAGCAAAAGCAAGAACTTCAAGATAATGTTAAAGTGCTTAAACAAGAATTTAATGCTAAGGAATCAAAACTTTTGAATGATTTTTCCAATCTAAAAACTTTGAAAAGCAAGCTTGAAAATAAGTTGTACGTGCAAGGGAATACCATTCAGACTGCTCACATGATCACTAAGCATAGAGTCTTAAGTGATAAGCATAGTATTCCCCTCGTTGAGAAACCCAATCCTAAGTATGGTAAAATAGCTAGAGAGGCTCAGAAGGTAATATATGATGGTAATGAAATCCTTAAGCCTAGGCAGAAACCTAGGTGCGCTAGTGCACTGAGGAAGATATGAAATTTGAAGAAGTCAATAGGGAGAAAATGGATAAGAAGCTTAAAGATCCTGAGTGTAAATAGCAAAACATAATGTTCAAACCCCATGATTACACTAAAGAAAATTGGATCTCCCTGAACATGTTTAAGCCTCAAACTCAATTAACCCAGAACAAATTTTTTGGAAGAAAGATATGGATAAGCGAAAAGCTAAAGAACTTGTTGAAACAAACACTCCCATTAGGAAAATGCCTTCAGCTACTGTGTATCCTCCAAATACACCAATGCATTTAGTTCCTAGAACTATTTCCACTAATAGCAAGACCTTAATCAGCATGTATGTTGTTTATCAACTATTTGTTGATTTTGAGAAAACGTGTAAGAAAAGGATCACACCCACTGGGATTACTGAAAGGGAAAGGGGTTTTTAGCAAACTAAAGAATGTTATTTAACTGTGGTCATGCCTTTCTTCAAACAATTAAAAGGTCAATTTGAGAGTCTTCAAAAAGGAAAAAAATCAGATATTAAAGAAATGGAAAAGAAATTTGATGCAATGATAGTTGAGGTCAATGATTATGAACACGAACTCAAATATAATGAAGTTGAAAGGAAGAACTTGCATATCTTAAATGAAAACTTGATTTCGAGTTGTGTTGCTCAAGATGTGTTTTATACTGTGACTAAGTATTCTATTACTGCATCTCAATTTCATGAATTATCTGTTGCTTTGAAAGTTTCCCATGATCGTGTCATTGAGCTTGAAAACAAAAACTCATTACTAAATGAGAAAATTGATCAGGATGATCACGATAATTTGGTAAAACATCTTTCTAAGCTAGAAGTTGAACATTTTGATCTGCAACTAAAATATCAACATCTCAAAGAAAATGTCAAAACCTCAAACATCAAAACATCCTCAAATGTTCCAGAGTTTGATGCAGTTTTTGAAATAAACAAATGTGACGAACAGATTCAAGCTCATTGTAACACGATCAGAAAGTTGAAAGCCCAAATTTCCCAATTAAAGGGTGAAAAGAACTATGTGACTGGCTCCCAAATGCCTCCTCCGTTAGATTCTCAGTGTTCTCAAACTTTTCATCTTCAAAACTTGGTTAATGTTTTACAAAAGGAAAATGAGAGTTTTCTAGAAGAAAATGAAAAAGTTAAATGACACTTTAAAGACTTATATGATTCAATGAAAGTCACTCGTGAAAAGAATAATGAAAAAATAACTTCTTTACAAAAGGAAATTGATAATCTGAGGAGTCAGGAAAAGGGAAAATGCCACTTGTCTTCAATGAGAATGTTGCATCAAAGTCATCTGCAGACTCTATATATACTGTGACTGTTAAATACATTCCTCCTCATCTTAGGAATAACGAACTTGTATTTCATAATTATCTTGCTCGCCTTAAGGATAGTCTTGAATGTCTCCATGAGATTGTAGAAGAGGACTTCATAAATAAGCCACTTGATAGTGAAATTAGATTTGCTTGCATTCAGGCCAAACGATCTCAGGAGATGTTAGAATGTTTAATTGCAACATGTCCTAAATCCTTAGGTGCGAAAGATAAAGTTGTGATGCCTGGTTCCATGGCTAGTGCTAAGTATACAAACCATTCTATGTCCAGCATTAAGAAAGTGAATTTTAATGTGCCTTCAAGTAATTCAGATCCCTGTACTTCTAGTTCAGGAATGCAAAAGGTAGCCCAATCAACTAATGTTCCCATAATTCCCTCTACAGGATTAATCGGTGACATTAAAGCAAGCGGGTCAAAGCCTCCAGGCAATACAAAGCAAGATAGGACCTCGCAAGCTAAGAATGTGCATTGGAAGAGAGTAGAAGACCACCCTAGGAACACTAAGTTTGAGTTGAATAAAACAAATCGTGTTGATTCTAGTATTAGCTTTAAGCGTATTGTAATTAATTCGAATTCTGCTACTTTTGACAAAACATGTAATGATGATTGCTTGGTTTCTGTTACTAATCATGAATGTGGTGTGAATGATTTGATTAATGCTGTTAAATGCCCTGTTAAGATTGTTAATGCCATAAAACATGTTAAGAAGGCTAGAAAGCAGTGGAGAAAGAAGGTTAGAAAACATTGGAAACCCACAGGAAGGAAATTTAGTAACATAGGTTATCAGTGGATACCTACTGGCTACAAGTTTAATCTTAATGAGTTGTTCCCTAAATTTTCCAAGTCAATTCCCATTAGAAAATGGATGCCTACTGGTAGAACTATTCCTTTAAGAAGTGAACATACTTTGAATAGGTCAAATACGGACACTAGCACTGCATCTATCCCTGATGATTCCATTTCTGATGTGGGTGTTCCAATCACTGTTACTAACCAAATGGAACCCATTCTTGCATGGGGATCCCAATTATCCAGTTATCCATTCTTGTCTATGTTCAACTGCAGATCGTTCAAATCTTTCTGTGGTACCTGGACTCAGGCTGTTCCAAGCATATGACTGGAGATCGCTCGCGGCTCATGAACTTCGTGAGTAAATTCATCAGGACAGTTAGATTCGGGAACGACCATTTTGGAGCAATTATGGGTTATGGAGACTATGTTGTTGGCAAAAGTGTAATCTCCAGGGTATATTATGTTGAAGGTCTTGGTCAGAACTTGTTCTCTGTTGGTCAATTATGTGATTCCAATCTAGAAGTGGCTTTTAGAAAACATACTTGTTTCGTTAGAGAACTTGATGGTGTGGAACTATTAAGAGGAACTCGTGGATCAAATCTTTACACCATCTCTATCGAAGACATGATGAATTCTTCTCCAATCTGCTTGTTGTCAAAGGCATCAAAAACAAAATCATGGTTATGGCATCGTCGTCTCAATCACTTGAACTTCGGAACCATTAATAATCTTTCCAGAAAGGATCTTGTAAGAGGGTTACCCAGATTAAAGTATGAAAAAGATCATCTTTGTTCAGCATGCCAATTGGGAAAAAGCAAGAAATATGCCCACAAACCCAAACCCACAAACTCAGTAATGGAAGTTCTTCATACCCTTCATATGGATTTATGCGGACCAATGAGAGTGTAAACGATAAATGGGAAGAAATATATTTTAGTCGTTGTGGATGACTACTCTCGATTTACTTGGGTAAAGTTTTTGAGGACAAAGGATGAAACTCCAGATGTCATCATTAAACTTATCAAGCAGCTTCAGGTTCGACTCAACAGTACTGTTAGAATTGTTCAAACAGATAATGGCACAGAGTTTGTTAACAAAGACCTAAGTCAATTTTATGAAAGTGCTGGAATCAGTCATCAAAGAAGTGTTCCTCAAACTCCTTAACAGAACGGTATAGTTGAAAGACGAAATCGAACTCTTGTGGAAGCCGCAAGAACAATGCTAATCTATTCAAAGGTTCCAATGTTTCTTTGGGCTGAAGCCATTGCCACTGCTTGCTACACCCAAAATCGTTCCCTTATACACACCTCTCATGAAAAAACTCCATACGAACTTGTCCATAAATGAAAACCTGATCTCTCCTACCTTCGTATGTTCGGTGCTTTGTGCTATCCAACGAATGACGGTCAAGATTTAGGTTAATTAAGAGCTAAGGCGGACATTGGAGTTTTTGTAGGTTATGCATCAAACAAGAAGGGTTACCGAATCTACAACAAAAGAACTCGAGATATCATGGAAACTATTCACGTCACGTTCGATGAGCTGTCCGGGAAAATGGCTCCAAGACAATCAAGTTCTGGACCCGCATCTTAATCTTCATTAAGTAGTCCTATTGGTTCGTCTCTTGTACATAATCTCCCACCAGCAACTTCTTATGTACCTCCTTCAGAAGATGATTTGAAGAAATTGTTTGATCCAATGTTTGATGAACACTATGAGCCAATTGCTAATGATCTGTCAATTCCATCAACAGAGGCTGCTCCTATCCCTGTCAATGAAGTCAACCCTTCAGTTTCTATGTCATTAAGTCAAGAAGCGCCAGATGCTGATCACCCTGTCTCATCAACAAATCATCAATCATCAAGTGTACACCATGGAATTGTGTCTGGCACCCATGATGGAGATAATCCCTTTGCTACTCCTGAAGATGCCCCTTTGAGAACATATTTGCTCCTGAATCATCATCAGATCCATCTTCATCAGGAGAAAACGACTCTGCTACTTTAGTTCCTCAACAACAACCACATGAACACCTTAGAAAATGGACACATGATCATCCATTGGACAACATCATTGGAAACATCTCTCGTCCAGTATCCACTCGTAAACAACTTGCAACGGATGCCTTATGGTGCTTCTTCAATTCCGTACTATCTAAGGTCGAACCTAAAGACGTAAAAACTGCCATGAATGAAGACAGCTGGTTCAATGCCATGCAAGAAGAAATTCATGAGTTTGATCGACTAGATGTATGGGAATTAGTACCTGCTCCTGATTGTGCTATGATCATTGCTATAAAGTGGATCTTCAAAGTAAAACTTGATGAGCATGGTGATGTATTAATGAACAAGGCTCGATTGGTTGCAAAAGGATACCATCAAGAGGAGGGTATTGACTTTGAAGAATCATTTGCTCCAGTTGCACGTATCGAGGCAATCAGAATCTTCCTGGCTAATGCTGCAAGTAAGAACATGGTTGTCAATCACATGGATGTTAAGACGGCTTTTCTTAATGGAAATCTTAAAGAAGTCGTATACGTCAGTCAACCGGAAGGCTTTGTGAATCTAGAGCATCCTACTCATGTCTATCGCTTGAAGAAGGCCCTTTACGGTTTGAAGCAAGCTCCAAGGGAATGGTATGATACGCTATCAAAGTTTCTTCTATCTACCGGATTCAGCAAATGAGCAGTTGATCCAACATTGTTCACCAGAATGTCAGGCAAACATTTAATTCATGTTCAAATTTATGTTGATGATATTATTTTTACCTCGATTGACCCCAATGAATGTGACCGATTTTCTAATGAGATGGGTTCCAAATTTCAAATGTCTATGATGGGACAAATGTCATTTTTCTTGGGATTACAAATTTCACAAAGTCTCGGAGGCATTTTTATAAATCAATCTAAATATGCAAATGAGATTTTAAAGAAATTTGGATTTGATTCTTGTGACCCTGTTGACACTCCCATGATAGAGCGTACTAAACTAGATGAGGACCACTCAGGGATCATGATAGACCAAACGAAATATCGTAGTATGATTGGATCCCTGATGTACCTCACAGCCAGTAGACCAGATATTCTGTTCGTTGTATTCATGTGTGCTAGATACCAGGCTAAGCCTACCAAAAAGCACTTTGAAGCGGTTAAACGGGTCTTTCGGTATCTCCAAGGAACCATCAATATGGGTCATTGGTACCCGAAGGACACTGGTATGTCACTAACAGCCTATGCAGATGTTGATCATGCAGGATGTCAAGATACACGTCGAAGCACGTCAGGAGGTGCTCAGTTTTTAGGTGATAAGCTAGTGAGCTGGTCTTCTAAGAAACAAATGATTACTTCTATATCCTCTACAGAGGCTGAATACATATCCATGTCATCTTGTTGTGCTCAAATCCTATGGATGAGATCCCAATTATCTGGCTATGGCTTTGAATTCAACAAAATCCCTCTGTATTGTGATAACAAAAGTGTCATTGCTCTCTCATGCAACAACGTACAACACTCAAGAGCAAAGCACATCGAAATTCGACATCATTTCATCAGGGAGCAAGTGGAAAACGGTGTGGTGGAACTTTATTTTGTGAGAACTGAATACCAGTTAGCAGACATCTTCACCAAATCTCTTCCTAGAGAACGTTTTGAGTTTATCCTCCCACGACTTGGTATAAAGAGTCTACAACCGGAAACACTTAAACGTCTTCAAGAGGAAGAAGAGGAGTAAAAAGTTTTTCTTCATCCATCTCTTGTAAATAGTTATACAAAAAGCAAATAGAAAAATATAAAATTTTCAGAAAAAAAAAAAAAAAAAATCTTGAAAAATCCCAAAAATATTGTTATTTTGTCATGTTTTCCTTATTCAATATCATCTACGGACTTTGTGTTTACATTCAAAGAATGTCACGGGTTTTTAGATGTTCCTCGAATGTACATAATTTGTGTAAAAAAAATTAAAAAAAATAAAAAAAAAATATATATTTTTTTGAGAGAAAATGTGAAACAAAGGTTTATAGTCATTTCAGTCTATAACCCGTTTTTAAAGAAAGAACAGAGCCATGCTTTTTCTTATTTTTCAAATCTCATGCTCTGATTCTAATAACAATTATTTGTTATCTTTTTGAAAACTAATAAAATTAACTCGATCTCAATTTTTGAAAATCATCTGAACTTGACATTTGTCAAAATATCTATCTCTCAATCAACAACTTATGTCATTGATTGAGGGGGAGAATGATTTCATCAAAATCAAAAGGTTAGTTGCCATACAATTGGTTCAGACCAAGGTTTATGTCATGTTTTCAAAAGATACTCAAGCATGTTTTTGGAGTTTAAAGTCTCAGCTTTGATCCTTGTCGGCTAAATGTTTTCATATGCAAGTCACAATTCTCCTCAAAAGCTTTCAAAATCAATTTAAATCTCCAGAGATCACAAATCTCAAATGATTTGAAAATTGTGATCGGGGGAGAATTGGTGATTTAAATTGGATTTAAACTAATGATTCGATAAATGGTTTATAGTGATCTACAAGCTCTCCTCCCCACATGTGCCAAACGATTTCAAATTTTCCATACACATGTTGAGGGGGAGCATCTCTTTCAAACCAAAAAGGATTGAAACGTGATTGATTTATTTCAATGCGCAGGTTTTCCCTAATATGTGCAAAACACTTTCAAATTTCTATGCACATATTGAGAGGGAGCAACCTTTTGAAAACCACGTCCTTCCCAAAATTATCCTTAACAAATTATGAAAAATACTAATTTTGATCAGGAATGTGATGTTGATATCCTTTAGAAAATGGTAATCAAAGAAGTGAATCCTTCCTCTTGCCTCCGTGTGCCAAAACGATTTCAAATACATGATGCACATGTTGAGGAGGAGCTCTTTTTCTAAAAATATCAAAAACAATTCAGGTACAAAATGCTTTGATAATATATCACAAGTATCTGGATTGATTTTCAAATGGTTTTCAATTGGTTCCAATGGAAGATGAACAATACCAAATAGACCGACCAAATTTACTTTATGTATGGTGATATAAGGATGGTTAGGTTAGGTATTCGTTCCCATGATCCCGCCAGAGTCGGAGGGATCTACCCAGGGACAATCCACTAGATAGTGTAGAGTCCTTAGGTATGATGAAAAAAGGAGAAAAGTGAGATATGGGAAGAGTGCGGACTGAGATAGAGCTAGAACTGGAATAAACCCAACAAGGTTCTAGTTATGAAATCTCGGTAAGCACTGAAGGGGTTGAAGAATGAAAAAGAATTGAATGAGAAAAGGGTGAAAATAAATAGCCCTTCAATAATTCAACCTTAGGGCAGAAACCGGGTTCAATTCATATGCTACTGGTGGTTACTAAGGTAACACTGGTATTGACAACAAGACATCATGGACCCAGTGATGCACTGAACTACAACTTCCCAAGACACTCAAGTTCCTCTTAAAAGGACTTGTTTCATTCTCACGGGGAACTAACATAATCTATCGACTTTCTCTTAGAGATTGTTGATATTGAAGAAGGAGACCCTCTCCCTAGTCTCTGGCATAGGAACCAAATGTGCACAATTGAGTCTAGAGCCACGAGATCATCAAATAAATCTCTTTAGGACACTGTCAATGAAGACTCTCTGTTTCACACAATGTGGAAAGAGAGATTATATCTTATGAGTCCTACGCATTATCCTTGTGGTATTGCCAGAACATCTGAGTGATATGCAAACATATTCACAATGAAGATGGAAAGCCTTCTAGAGCCAACATCAAACAATCTCTTGGTGGGTGGCATGTGAGATCTATCCAATAGATCAACCATGTGACAACTGAACAGAAACAACGGGGCGATTCAAACTTATGAATCAATCCTGGTTCAGGTTATGGATTGACGGAGACCTTTGAAAAACCGGTCGTTGACCTTAAAAATTCTTTTCCTTAGCACATCGACTGTGTATTAATATTTCAAATATAAAAGATGTTTATGATTGATAATTGATTTTTCTTAAAAACCCTCGTTGTATTGCAAAAACACTTTATTGAGCAGTACTCGATTGTTTTTCAAATCTCTTTTCATCAATCAGTGAATCTCAAATTCGTTGGTTCACTCACTCCGTGTTGTCTTCTTTGAGACGTTCCGGTGTAAGAACAGCTAGAGCAGCTGCAAAACCCTGTCAAGGAGATTCTTCGGAATTATACCTGATCACAGGCAGTACTTGTACTGATCAACGGGGAACCGTGGGCCGTGTACCTCAATTCAAAGAAAGTAATCAAAGACCCTTTCATGCGCTTTATTGCTAACTGTTTTATGTAGGTACGCCCGACGTTTGCAGCTGATCAGAATGGAGAGGTCAATCCATAGCCGCATGCTCACACAACACATTCACTTCTAAGTTAATCATGATAAATGCATCAACGACTCTGATATTATCACTCCATGCTTCTACTACGCTGCTGCAAATATCATGAATCAACTAAAGCTTCTGCTACTCTGATGAAAAGATTTCATGATCTAGAATGTGAGCATGTCGGTCCAAAAGTCACAACTTCACATAATGTCAAGACCACAAAGGAAGAGTCAGAGATTTATGGTAACTGATGATCTCAAAGCTGGCTCAAAACTCATCATCGCGTGGATCAGTTAAAGACCTCCACTTGGATTAACCAAACATGCAATAATGAAGAATCAAAGACTACGGGCTTCAGAGCAAAGAACATTAACAAGAATCCAAGAACAATCTTAATGTAATATCAGTTTGTATTCAATGTAATTTGAGGTGACCTCCCATAGGGGGAGATTGTTAGGATTTAGTAAATCCAGTTATTAAAGTGTCAGTCACCTCAAGTACATGTAATCATTAGAAAGCTCGTAATCGTAGTTATTTAATGTTAAGTAGTATTTAGTTAAGTAACATCGTGGAGGACGGACGGGTCTTTACCCACTGTATGCCTGATCCACAGCCCATAGGTGGCATTTTATGTAAGACTATAAATACCCTCTACCTCCTAAGGTAGAGGGTTGGAGGTCATAATAACATTTTCACTTTCTCTCACTATGTTCCCAAACCTCTAGCTATTTCTCTCTCTAAAACCTAATATTATACGCCTATGTGTGATCATGGTTTGATGTATTTGTGAAATCGAATATGTTACAGAAACCCTTATTCAGTCCACACTGGAGGCACCTTGTTCATGTATTGCTGCATTGCTTAAGTCCCAAGAGTACTTCATGGGAACAATTTGGTTCCAATATAGCATATGCTTTAGTGGGATTAGCTACCAATCACATATTTAACTTTTCCAGAATGATTTTAGATGGTATGCTATCTCACATCTCCAATGGTTCACCATTCCTCATGTACCCTCACTTTGTTCAAGTCTTCTTGAATAAACAGCTTAAGGATGAGCCTAAACCCTCTAGCTTGCTACAAGTTTTAGTCCTTCCACCCAAGGTATTTACTTTCATGGCTAGAAAAAGTGACAATTTTTCTAGGAGGAATACACCATTAACAGCTCACATGATGGAGGTAGTGCAAGTTGTTAGAGATGAAGCTGCTGAAAATGAAGAGCATGAACCTTCTGTTTCAAGAGAAGGTACTGCTTCTCAACGTACTACTTCACCACAAGGTACTGCATCTCAACAAGATATTGCTCATGGTGATTCAGAACCAGAGGTAAACCCACCATCCTCTCCCAATGATTATACTTCCACAGATGGGTCTCAAACATCTGGAGGAGATGAGGGAGATATGATTCTGGATAACTATGCTTTGACAAGAGAGCTTTTGAGACTAAAGAAATATTATGAAGCTCAAGCTGCACAATTGATGAAATTGAACACCAAGTTTAGAAGATTGAAGAGCTTTGTATGGCCCTTAGTTCAACATCACCGATTATGGGTCAAGTCTCAAAAGAAGAGAGGAAAGAAGTTTAAGAAGGCTTCAAAGGGCAACAAGGTTCACAAGCAGTCTTTATTCAAATTGGGGAGGATATTGGAGCAAGAGAATTTGAATAAAGAAGCTGAACATTATGAAGAACCAGAAGTTGAATCTCAAAGTACTGAGCCTCAAGGTACAGATGCTCAAGTTAATCCTCAAAGTACTGGCGTACAAAGTACTGATGATCAAGGTGCTGGTGATCAAGGTACTGCTCTTCAAGGAACTTATAGGCAAGATCTCATTACACCAAGGACCCTAAATTTTGAAGAAGAAGCTGGTCCTTCAACAGTTTTACATGAAGAATAAGCTGGTCCTTCTAGTCCAATTAAGCAAAAGGAGCATACTGCTAGTGATGATGAAACTGGTGCTCAGATATTGCAAAACATGTCAAGACCAAGAGGAATTAGTATTCCAGGTGCTGAACAACCACAACCTCAAGTCTTGCAATCTTCTCAACCTGCTTTAGATCCTAAAGACAAAGGAAAAGGTAAACTGGTAGAAACAAAGAAGAAGAAGAAGAAGCTTACTTTGGCAGAATTAAGAGTTATTGAAGTAGCTAAGAATGAGGAAGCTGCTAGAAAGCTACAGGCGGAGTTAGATGCTGAAATACCAAAGAAACAGCCTGTTCTACCAAGAAGACCAAGTATTACTAAAGAAAGGAATGCAATGATGGCTTATCTGAAGGGTAGAGGTTATACTGGATTACAAAGGTTGAAATATTTAGAGATGAAAGACTTATATGATGCTGTAAGAGAAGCTTATCAAAAGGAAGTGGCTGGTATTATTTCCTTTGATGATGAAAAGAAGAATGAGGATGCAAGAAAAAGGAGCTTAAAGAGAAAGAGAATAGCTGGTGATGAACAACCATCAAAGATGATAGAATTGAGAACAGATACAGTTGATGAGCTGATGAATTACTTAAGAGCTGTAAATTTTGAGCATCCTAAGTCCAAAGATGTTGTAGTAAAGAAGTCTAAGATGTCTACATATGAAGTTGTAGAATCAAAGGATGAAGACTATCTTATGTTCCATAGAGAATATGAAAGTTTTAGAGTATTTAATTTTCTATGGGATATATTACACATGATAGATAGAGAGGATCTGTTTCACCTATATCAACTAGTGCAAGAATATTTTGAGCATATTCCATCAACTGGAGTTGGCTTAGTCTTGCTGAGAGATCTGATAACTATCTGGGAGACAGAAGAAACAAGCACTGATGCGATCTGGAACAACCAAGAAGATTGGGAAATTACCAGCTGGAGATTCTTTGAAGAATCAGGAGTGCATGTTTTGGAGTTAGAAGATGAGACCATGATTCACATGCTAGCAGAAAGAAGATATCCACTTACAACAGATCTTATGAGAAGAATGCTAGATCATGGTATGGAAGTTGAAGAAGAGAATGAAACAGCCCTTATGGTCATCGAATTGTTTATCAAATGGACAACTATGGCTGATGATGATGCATAAATACTGGTATGGTTCTTAAATATATAAATTTTGAAAAATCAGTACTTTATTCAAAGTACTGTTGGACAAACAGTACTTTATCCAAAGTACTGCTTGCAGCTTAAAATCAGTTAAAAATCTTTTAATAGAAAATAAGCAATCTTTGTTAAAGTGCAAAATATTTTGAAACAAAAGTTAACAGAAACAAATGGATTTTGAGATGATTTCACTTGGTAAATGTGCTTTGCACTAAAAGGTTATCAGTCCACCATGTCTAACAAAAGGACTGGCTAATCCATGAGCAAACGGCTCTGGTAAAGATATCTCAAATCCGTTGATGGTTGACAACTTGCCAATAAGTTGTATGGTAATCAACTCACCATATCGGCAAAAGTGAAGAGTTGGCTAGCCCACAAGAAAATGGCTTGTGGTAAAGGCTGTGGAAAAACCATTTATATGGTAATTAGTTCACCATGGTTGCAAGAACTAACTAGTCCAAAAGGGTACGGCTTTTGGTAAAGACTTAACAAATCCGTTGATAGTTGATGATTTGCTAAAAATCATATGGTTATCAATGTACCATGGTTTTACACATCTAAACATTGGCTACTCCAGAGTTAATGGCTTTGGTAAAGAGACATCAATATCCATTAAATTTTCAATGATTCACCTCTCACCGGAGTTAACACACCTGCAAGTGATGAGAATAGACTGAAACTTTATGATCTGATGTACAATTTGCCAAATGTTGCTGAGTAGCTGAAAAGATGAAGATTGCTGATAATGATTGCTGAAAAAGGATTGCTTATAAAGACTACTTTGATGATGACAATACAAGTAGAGAGAGTACAAGACAAATCTGAAGATAAAGACACAATCTTTCCTTGAAGACAAAGATGTTAAAGATAAAGATACAAAGGAACTTGAAATCAAGCAAGTAGAATTCAAGTTAGGGGAGGATTGTTGGGATATAAAAGTCAAAATGCTGAAGAAAGTCAAAGTACTGCTTATGAAGAAAGTCAAAGTACTGCTAGCATCAAAGTACTGCAAAGCTAAAGAACTGCTATATAGTTTATGGAAAGCTTTGTAATTCTAGAATATTCTTAGTTTAGAATTAGTATTACTTGTCGTACAAGAATTGTAATTGTAAACCGACTAGGGTACTTCTTATGCCTATAAAAGGACCCCTAGATTGGCATTAGAGATAGGCGATTTAGAATTTACAAACTACGATATTAGAGTTATTAGGGTTATTAGTGAATCTGTGTATCAAGCATGTTCAAAGTATTAATAAAATCGTTGAAGTTTAAGTTATTCTTCTTAGCTTTATTGAAGTAGTTTCCGCATACTTAGTAGAGTAATATCAGTGTTTCATTGTTAGTAACTTAGGATTTATCCGAGGTTGCTAAGCCCTTACAAGCTACATAGTTAATTTGGTCAGAGTATATCGATCCAACACATTTCTAGGTTAAGACTAACCAGGCATATAACTATTATGTTAAATTCTGAATGCCTATTTAAATAACGTTTGAGTCGTGTAAGTATAAGGCAACATTTAATGTTTACGTGAGAAATGCAAAGAATCTTTTTGAAATGTTTTGAATTAAGTATAACAGCCGTTTAGGCTACGTGCGAGCCCGTCCTTTCGACTGTACATGACATCAATGTAGTATCAGTGTGAAGAATACGCACGTGACATGGGCCTGTTGAGCCAACAAGTTGTTGCATAGTGTAATCCACTAGCTCTATTTTTCTCTTGCTTATAAATAGGGGTGGGAAGTTATGGCTTTACTTCTCCCTTTTCAAAACAAAAAAAATTCTTCATTTTCTTTTGTTTTTCTAACATCGTTTTCCCATCTAAGTACGATCAAGGTTAGCTATTTTCTACTTTCTTGTTTAGGCGAAAAAAGAAAAATCCTTTTCAAAGTGTTGTGCCATGTCTCGTGGTGAGAACGCCATGGTTTATGATAACCCTAGTTGGGTTAAAGCTATGAAATACAATAATTTTGTAAAACAACACCCTTAGATAATGCAATTCCTTCCTCATATGCCCGAGGGTAATGAGAGGGTTGACAGACCACCATCGCGTAACATGATGGCCTTTTATCTTGAGTATGTACGCGTATGTGTGTCTCCCATTGTCATATGTTAGATAGTACATCTTCACCGTTAGTGACAGTTGGGAGATAGTTGTCTCGCGTGTGTATTCGACACGACCTGAGAGGCCTTCCCAGTACGGCCTAGGAATGTGGCTCGTCTAATCAAGTCTTGATAATGGACTTTGTTTAGATGTTTATGATTAGTTTGATCTAGGCGTCTAACTAATGGGCTTGGGGCATTAATATTGATACGCTATCATAATTACTAATATTATATTTAAATTCATCTATCAACGTTGTTTAATCTTCCACATTGATCGATTTTGCATCTCTTTTCCTCCATTTCTTCAAGCTTGTTGGATCCGTATTGTTTTAAATCTTTAGCAACGAAAGCACGCTTGAATCAACTAAAAGAGCTTGAAGTAAATAACAAAAACTATGGAGAGTTGTATGGTTTCTTTGAAGTCATCCGATGAAACAGACATTGAATAAAAACCAAGAAAATCTCCTTATGTTTTCAAGGAAGTATGATGCCTTTTGAGTCACATGTAGTGACCAAGGCTTCCCTTGTAATCTGATGTAGTGAACAAGGCTTTTCTTGTACTAATTGATTGACTTTGTCACAGAGAGTGAAACTTTGCACTTTACTTTAATTTTTTTGAAGAACATCTTCAAAAGTACGTTAGTTGGGTAAAGAATAATGACAGTAAATTGAGAGAGAACGTGGAATAAAACATAAGTCTGTGTTATTTACGGTAAAAATTTAGATTGGATTATATAGTGTAAAAAAATTTCTTATGCGTTGCACACGCTCTTCGCAATCATCGGTTGAGTTGATATGAATAATATCTATTTTGATATTCACACACAAGTGTACAAGCCCACAAAGAAGGATTTAAGTGCGATACAACTATGTGATGCGTAAAAGTGGTGTGTCGCAATACAAAGAAATGAGTGTGTTGGGTTTTAGGTTCCTTGAATTAATAATTACTTCAAGTGCTGGAACCACGGACAGGTTTGATGTAACCACGGACAGAAGGATGTAACCACGGATGAAGACAAACCGCGGCTAGTAGAAGAGTATAACTACTGATAATGATAAGTAACCACTGCTAGTCTTGTAATAGTCGGTTTTGTTTATTGTATTAGATAAATATGGAAAAGATATTTATCTTGTAGGTTACGTATTGTATAATGTATAGGACTCCTTAGCCTATAAAAGGAGATCCTAGGTTAGGTTAGATATACGTATGTTTTATATCTAAGGTCGATACACTTCAAGGTTGCAAAACCCTAATACTGTAAGAGTATTCGTATTATCAATAATATTGAGGTGTTGAATGTTTACTGTTCTTCTTCTTAAGATTAAGTGTTAAATTCCGCGTAATACTTAATAAGCTTTTGTTTTAAGTCAGTTTCTATATTAGATCGTTTGATCAACTGGGATCAACAAGTGGTATCAGAGCTTGTGATCTAGAAACTGTAACCAAGAAGAAGTCTGTTAATCTTTATTCAAGTAAGTTAAGATGTCTGACGAAACTCACATGGTGACTGCTTCAAAGGTACCCATGCTCAAGCATGGTGAGTATCAAATCTGGAGAATGCGAATGAGGCCATACATTCGTATGATTGATTATGCTCTCTGGGATGTCGTTGAAAAAGGAGACACTCTTCTTAAGAAGGGTGAGGATGGACTAGAGATAGCTATTGTTAGTGAACCTGATAAAGCTAAAAGGAAAATGGAGATCAAAGCTCACAGTATTCTCTCTATGGGAATACCTAATGAGTTTGCCTTGGACTTTGATCAATATGAGTCTGCTAAAGATTTATTGGATGCTCTTGAATTAAGGTTTGCTGGTAATGAAGCTACTAAGAAGTCAAGGATGAATATGCTCAAGCATCAATTTGAAACCTTCACTGCTCTTAGTGGAGAAAAGATTGATGGCACATACAATAGACTTCAAAAACTTATCAGCCAACTGAAGTCAGTGAATTACAAGTTTCTTCAAGAAGATATTAATTTGAAGTTCATTAGGAGTTTATCATCTGAATGGGCTATTCATACAATTGTGTGGAGAAATAAGGAGGATTTTCCAACGATGACTCTAGACAATCTCTTCAACAACTTGAAGGTTTATGAGTCTGAGAATAACTTTACTCACTCATCTTCTGCCAATCAAAACATTGCTTTTGTATCCACTAATCACAAAAGCCCACAAGATGTATCCACTGCTGCCTATGGTGTAACCACGGCTATTGCAAACAATACCACTGTTAGTGATAATGTCAGCGATGGTGCAATCTGTGCTTTTCTGTCTGATTTAACTACCAGTGTTACTGTGCTGAATCAAGATCTGGATCAAATTGATCCTGATGATCTTGATGAGATCAATCTTCAATGGCAAATGGCAATGTTTACTCTCCAAGCAAGAAAGTTTCTGAGGAGGACTGGAAGACAGGTTAAGTATGATGGTCAAAGGAGAGCTGGATTCGACAAAAGCAAGATGGAGTGCTTTAACTGCAAGAAGAAAGGTAACTTTGCTAGGGAATGTCGAGCTCCTAAAAGAATTGAAGGCATTAAGAAGACAACAGAAGAGCATGCTGCTTCTTCAGCTTTGGTTGCTCAGGATGGGATTGGTGATTATGATTGGAGTGATCAGATTGAAGAAGGTCCAAATGCTGCTTTTCTTGCTAGTGAAGCTTTAAAAGAGCATAACTTTGCTCTAATGGCCTATGCTTCATCTTCTGGTTCAGATTCTGAGGTATCTAATGATTCTAAAACATCTACTTGTTCTTTTAAATCATGTTATGATAACTTAGAATCTCAAAAAGCTATCACTGAGAGTATGAGGAAAGAAGTAGAAAGATTGACTCTAGATAACTTAGGTTATAGAGTTGATCTAGAGGGTGTGGAAGAGAAGCTAAAATACTGTATTAAATGTGAGTTTGAGTATGTAGAAAAGATCAATATACTAGGTGGTGAAATTGATCTTAAAGATAGAGAGATTAAAATGCTTAAAGATAAACTAGCAGAGGCAGAGAGTGTAAAACAAAAAGCCCTAGATGAAAAAGAAAAACATGTTGTTAGGGTTGCCAAAACACAATATGCTTCTGATCTAGTAAATAAGCCAATAGGTCAAAAATTGTTCAAAGATGGTACTGGTCTAGGATACAATAATATGCCACCACCCTCTTTGATGAAACATGCACCACCTGCTAAAGAACTGTCATTTAGTAGTGAATTCAGTTTTAACAAACCTGTAGAAGAGATAAATAAGACTGAAACACCTAAGATAAGTTCTGATAAGTCATCTGATGCTCCCATAATAGAATATTGGGAATCAGACTCTGAGGAAGATAGTACTGAATCAACTAAGTCTAAAGAGATAGAGAAAGTTAAGAAAGTTGATTCACAGCAAGTCAACCTTGTACCTAGATTTGGAGCTAAAGTTACCAAGAAAGTAGTAGAGTACAGGGAAATACCTAGGGAACAGATGAAACAATATAAACCTAGGGGTAATCAAAGAAGCTTAAATGGTCTAATTTCTAACAGATTAGGTGATGAGTTTCAATGTGTCAAGAAAGCTTGTTATAACTGTGGTAGTTTTGAGCACTTACAGAGAAATTGTCATAAAAACAGACCACCAGTTTGGAATCATTGGAGGAGGGTAAATCATCAAAACTTTTCAAGGAAAACAAACCCTCATCCTAACAGTAACTTGATTCCTAGGGCAGTGTTAATAAGGAATGGGAAAACAAAATCAATTGTTACTGCTGCACCTAAATGGGTTCCAACCACTGCTAAGCAAAATGTAAACACGGCTAAGCAGAATCAAACCATTGTCAACCAAAATATCACCACTGATTCACAAGAAGTTTTAAAAATTCCAAAGGTGATAACTGACACAGTGGTTGGAAATCATTTTTATGCTATTAAGGCCTCAGCTAGTTGGCAGTGGAAGCCTAAGACCAAGGTTTTACCACATGTCAACTGTGCATCAATGGACCTAAAGAAATTTGAATATTTTGATGCACAGGGCAGACCCAAGTCAGTATTGGCTTGGGTCCACAAAAGGAACTAATTTGTGTAATTTAATGTGCATGGCAATCTTCAAACTGAGCTAAAAGATAAAGGAGTTTTTGATAGTGGTTGCTCTGGGCACATGACTTGGGATGGAAGCAATCTGGAAGATTTTGAAGCTTTTGATGGAGGATATGTGGCATTTGGCAATGATCCAAAAGGAGGAAAGATACTTGGCAGAGGCACAATCAGAACAGGGAATTTAGACTTTGAAAAAGTCTATTTGGTACAGGGACTTAAGTATAATTTATTCGGTGTTTCTCAAATGTGTGATAAGAAAAACTGGGTACTTTTTGGGGAAACTGAGTGTTTGTTTCAACCGCTCATGCTCCTAGTCCATAAAATCGTTTGCAATATCTCTTGGTCCATTGGAAGATGTGATTCCATGTATCCACTGATGGTTTGTTTCAACCGCGGATAGCAGTTCTGAAACCGCGCATAGCATGGTGCTTAGTTTTGGATATTACAGGGGTTGTTTGGTAACATTGGCAAACCTATATCACTCTCCCCAAATCACGGACGGATCATTTATTTGATTCTCAACCCTCTTCCAATTGGCGCTCAACCTTAACCCTAATCACTTTCTTTGCATAATTCACAAACCCACTTCATACTCTTTATTAATCACAATGGCTGAAAAGTATTCCACTTCACATAACCTAGTTGCAATCCTCACCAAGAATGCTCGATTTGAAGGGTTTTATCAGATGATCGATTTCCTAGTTCACAGTCCCATTCACTATGCTTTAACCGTTAAACCCATCATTCTTAAAGCCTACATACATCAATTCTTGAGGAATGCTACACTTGAAGAGGTTGATGGCGTGGAGGTGTTTAGTTTTGCTGTAGATGAGCATGCTATTTCTGTTACTGAGGAAATCATTAGGGAAGTTTTAAAGTTTGATGATGCTGATGGTGTTGATAATCTTTCAGATGTTGAGATTGTTGCTGGTTTAGAGAGATTAGGATATACACATAGGGGTGAAAAGGTACAATTCTTTAAGAGTTTGTTTTCACAACAATGGAAGTTTTTAATTCACACCTTGTTGATGTGTATGAGTAACAAGACTACAGGTTTTAATGACTTTCCTTCAAAAATTGCTACTGCTATTATTTGTTTATCTGATGGAAGGAAGTTTAATTGGTCTAGGATGATTTATGAGGGGTTAGTGCAAAACATTAGGAAGAAGGGTAAATACTATTTGTATCCTAGGTTTGTTCAACTCATTGTGGAACATCAAATAGAGGAACATGTTGAACATACTAGGGAGTATGAAGTACATCATATGCTTCCTAAGGTTTTTGCTCATATGAGGAATCAGCCACAGAATGTACAAATTAGAGATGTTCCTTTATTTCCTCACATGCTTACTTTGCCTGTTGATCCTGAGTTTGATGAAGGTCTTGTGTCTCAACCTATTGTCAATGTATCTACTGCTGGTACACCTCAATCCACTAATAGTCATACCCAAACCACTGTTACACCTATTGTATGGACTAGGAGAAAGAAGGGCACTAAGCTACCTCAAGCTAGTGTTAGTGGTGTTGTTAATGAGGCTGTCACATGGAGTGGAGGTGACATGATTGGAAGGGCTTCCACTACTGATTCATGCTTTGCTGCTGGTCAGGATAGTGGAAACATTAATAAGACCCAACCATTGGCAACTCCTAATGTGGAGAGTTCCTTGGAACTTAACACAGGTGGAGGAATCCCTAGCCAACTGGCTGCTACAGGGTGCATAGATGATCAGGCTAGGTCTGGTGCTATGTCTACTATATCCAAGGATTCACCTCTCGGAGCAGTTAACACAGCTCGAAGTGATGAGGATAGATTGGAACATGACATTGAATTGACGGATAATGAGTTTGTACATGTTGACTTTTCCAATGAACCACCTCTCGGACCAGTTCACACAGGTCGAAGTGGGGAGGATATTCTTGAACGTTTAAATGAATTGACGGCTAAGTATGCTAAAATGGAGAATACAATTTCAGGTCTACAGAAGTTGACTGTGTTTCAGGGAAAGGATATTAGGAGATTGAAGCATAGAGTGTTGGTTTTGGAAAAAGTAAGGAGACCTAGGGTTGCTGTTTTGAAAGCTATGAGAAGAAAGAAAAACATGGTGGACTCCTCTTCGGCTCTGAATGTGGAAGATGTATCCAAACAGGGGAGGAGTGAAGGCATGAATTCAGGGGAGGCTGGTGATATATCTGTTGATGTACCTATGGATGAAGATGTTGATAGTGGAGATAATGAATTTTTGGTATCTGATAAAGATGGGAATGAAGCAGTTCTTGAAATTTTGAAGAATGTTGCAGAAGATGTAGTGAAGGACAGAAACACTGATGGTATGTCTGAAACCATGGTTAGTACTCTTGTAACCACTGATGCAGTTTCAGACATCACAACTGTACCCACTACTATCATACCCACTGCTATCATAACCACTTCCACTATTGTCACAACTCTCTCTGAATCACAACCTAAGTCTAAAGAAGTTGAGAAAGAAGCTGCAAGTACCTTGATAAATCTAAGTAAAACCTCATCTATTTCTACACCCATCATTGCACCTGTTTTATCTGTTCAGTCCACTGCAACCAAACCCAGAGTTAAAAGTCTAGTTATTGGTGAACCTTTGAAGAAGAAAGTGGTTCAATCTGATGTTGGGAAAGGTAAAGAGGTTGTGCTGAAGTTTAAAAATAAAGCAGAACAAGAAGCTTATGATGAAGAGTATGCTAAAAGTATTGTAGCTGAGGATCAAGCAGCTTTAGTGAAAAGAAAGCAAGATGAAGAGGAAGCTAGTCAGAGATGGTTAGCTACATGGTATGAATCACAAAACTACCTTGAAGCTTCTGAATTAATAAGAGATGAGTATACTGCACAAGAATGGGCTTTGTTAGATGATGAGGAAAAAGCTAGACTTGCAAGTTGTAAGAAAGAAACCTCCTTCTATTGCTCAGAAGAGGAATGTATTGATGAAGATAATTAAGAATTCAGGCATACATGTTTCTGATAATCTTAGTAGGTGTTCATTTGAAAGAATTTTTGAGATTTATGAGAGATGTATGAGAATTAATCATGATGATTTCTGTCCAATGAATTCTAAAAAGGAGGAAGAGTGGATTAAAAAGGATGATGAATGGATTCAAAGTAAAAGAAGGAGAAAATCTGAGATTCAAGAGACATCTGGTTCTAAAAGATTGAAATTAGTTGCAGATGGTAATCAAATTATTTCTTATGAGTTTGAGCTTAATGGAAGTGAAGGAGTTTGGAAAATTCAAAGACTCAACAATGAAGTTTATGAGTATAATAAATTTTCACATATGCTTCAGTATTTTGATATAGATGATTTGATGAATCTTTGGATACTTTACAAGAATAAGTTTGGTGAAGTACATCCAAATGATTATCATGAGAGACTGGTTTATCATCATTTGAAGATTTTATTTGAACCTACTCATGATGAACCTGAATGGAAAGGACTCTACAATGGTCAAGTTACTAGATGGTTTTTATATCAAACTTGTGGAGTTCATGTTTTAACTGTTTCTGGAGAAATTATTCATATGCTTGTAGAAGGTGATTATCCTCAACTGAATAAGTATCCAGCATTTATTGCTCAGATGTTGAAGCCTGGTTGTATCAAGATGTTAGTACCCTATTATGGTCAAGCTTACAATTTGTTGCTGAAGTATGAGAACATTCTCAAGGCTAGTAAGTGTTTGGCTACATCTTCCAATTCAGATGTTTTGAGCTTAAAAGAAACTTGAGAATTCTGTTGGAATGTATCAAGTTTAGGGGAGGATTGTTGGGTTTTAGGTTCCTTGAATCAATAATTACTTCAAGTGCTGGAACCACGGACAGGTTTGATGTAACCACGGACAGAAGGATGTAACCACGGATGAAGACAAACCGCGGCTAGTAGAAGAGTATAACTACTGATAATGATAAGTAACCACTGCTAGTCTTGTAATAGTCGGTTTTGTTTATTGTATTAGATAAATATGGAAAAGATATTTATCTTGTAGGTTACGTATTGTATAATGTATAGGACTCCTTAGCCTATAAAAGGAGATCCTAGGTTAGGTTAGATATACGTATGTTTTATATCTAAGGTCGATACACTTCAAGGTTGCAAAACCCTAATACTGTAAGAGTATTCTTATTATCAATAATATTGAGGTGTTGAATGTTTACTGTTCTTCTTCTTAAGATTAAGTGTTAAATTCCGCGTAATACTTAATAAGCTTTTGTTCTAAGTCAGTTTCTATATTAGATCGTTTGCTCAACTGGGATCAACAGAGTGCAAATTAATTCCCCATAAAATGATAGCATCGTTTCAATGTCCTACGCATGCGTTTCGCAATTATTATCGTCTTTTAGATACCCACTAAAGGTTTTGGCAGCAAAAAAAAGGACAACTATGATTACCAGTCACGCCGTTTGGGTTAACTTCATGCTATTATGTTATCTAAACTAACGAACAGCCATTTCTCACTTTTAAAAATCATCATCGTCATCCTCCTCCTCTTCTTGTTCCAACAAATTTTAAGCAAACTTTAAACAATGGTATCCTCCTCTACCTCTTATTTGAACAAAAACACCATCACAAACGACAACAAAAGAAACGGAACTCCATCACCAACGCCATCAACATCAATGGTGCCCTCATCATCCACACAAGCAACAAATGTAAGACGATACACAGGCGTCTCCCAAGAAACTTGTGAGAAGTGAAACAAAGGAAAACCACAAAATTGCTTTTGATTGAGCAGTGTAGCAAATTAAAGCAAGACATAGTCGGGAAGATGCTATAGAAGAGTTGATCGAAGTAATAGAGCGAAGGAACAAGAAAATAGCAACGTGGAAGGATCAAATAACCACATAAACAAAGAGGATTTATGATCCTTACTCTTAGATCACTAATCGTCTTTTGTAATCTTTATAATTCATTTATATAATATTAATAGATCTATATTTTTTGAGTTAAGTATTTGCATGATTATGTGTCTTGAATACTTACATGAAACTTTTCAAGTATTTGGATGTTTATATGTTTCGTAATATGGACTAGAGGTAGTAAATACAGAGGGATTCACTTTGTAATTCTTCCGTAATACTTCGTAATGATGTAGCTCTATAAAATATAGGCTAATATGGTAATTGTATGAATTATCGGTCTTTTATCATATATTAAGATTATATTAAAGTACACAATGCTATGGTTAATTTCGGAAAAAAAATTATAAAATCCATTTCTATATACGGGTACTCGTCTAGTTTTAGCAATATACCATAAAGTTAAGTGAAGATCATCTTAAATGTTAGTTTTGCAAATTTTCTAATTTATAGTCTAAAGGAAAATGTGAATCGAAAGGGTTGACTTTGAATCCACGGCGTGAACGCAGAAAAAAAAAGGGGGAAAAAACAATATTGAATTCAAACCAATTTTATTTTTAAAAGAAAACTGACGTCTTAAGCAGCCATATATTTCAATCTTCACTATATTAAAAAAGTGTTGTAATATTATACATATATATAAAAAGGTGTTAGAATGTGACTACTCTTCCAAGTTGGGGGTACACTTGAATATAACATATTATTACAACTATATATACCTAGAAAAAAATAAAGCAAGTGATTCTATAGACCAAGTATATCACACGTCAAGATAGTGCACCTTCCTATTACTAGTAACTTCCCTTCATTTTTGAAAATATGATTTACACAACGAGCCAACTTGTTTTGTTTTTCGAAAGACAAATTAACAATTTCACGCTAAATACACCGTAAATCTATCCCGAGTATTCAGATGAGACTTGAATTCACACTAAATACACCGTAAATCTATCCCGAGTATTCAGATGAGACTTGAATTCACAATCTTGAATAGTATTTTCACATCACATGAGATAATGTCACGCTACAAGCATTTTGGTAAGAGAATTGGACATTAGATGTCTATATTTATGTAAGAGAATATTTAATAATATAATAGAATGATTTGTAAGTCTAAGTAATTGACATAAAAATAAATCTATAAAGTGATTGGTATATTTTAAAAATTAATTGACGAATATGTGGAGAGAAAATGAGTGTTTAACATTTGTCAAATATAAATGAAGTAGCTTTATTTATAGCTCTATTTTGTAGTCGTATTTATCATAACGGTTAATTAAAAACAATTTCCTAAAAAAAAATAAAAATAAAAATAAAAATTAATTATCTTGTTTAAGTAATTAATTAATGTAGAGTTACTTCACAAATTTTTTTTCCTCTCACTTTCTCTTTAAATAAATACGCATACACAAATAAACCCACTATATATCGTGACTCATACTAAACGTCTAGTGTGTTTTAACATATAAAGATAAATACGAGAAAGGCTAAATTTAACCTACTCATACTAAACTTCTCATTTGACTTGAGGAACCCAGTAAGAATTAGGCAATCACTTCGCAGACACGTTCTTGTGTTCCTTAAATGATGTTGCTACCAAGTTTATAAATAGCACGAGACATGGCGTGGTGGCATAACCAGTCTCACGCCTTAGCGGTTAAGGCGAAGCTTTTATGTTTATAAGGCGTGACATTAGGCGGCACAAAATATGAAAACATTTATATATTTATATCATATTTCATATATATCGAGTTTACAAAAAGACGTTGCATAAGGCGATATAAGGCGTTACGTGGCGGCATGACCAAGCTTCACGCTTTTGCAGAACCTTTATGCGCCTTGTAGAACCATGGTTGCTACACGATTTAACTCCTCTATATTAACCATGAGGCAAGTCGCTGGAGGCGGTAGATGATTTATTATTTGATTATCCTTTTTCACAAGGGGTTGATACATACACTACTCCTTTTTATGCACACATCATATTTTGTGCCTTACAGCATTGTACAGTGTGCAATATAAGTTGTACATGATGATGTATTTATCAAATAAGATGATGTGCATATCACCCTTTTTCCCAAACACAATCTCAAACATGATTTCAGTAAAATTAAAGATGAAAAGCTGAAAACAAGTAATAGTACAAGGTGCTAAATTGAAACATAGTTTAGAAAAACAAGTACAAAGAAGACCAACCCGATGACTAAGACTGTTCTCCCGCTAAAAGTCTACCAAGTCCACGGCTGCTTTAACAACCACGAAATTTCTCAAAATATTGAGGCTTCTCTAGCTCTATTTTCTTAACAAAAATCCAATCATCTTGATCAAACTTCATTCTCTATTATCTTCACTTTCATCTTCATTTGCACATACTGTAAGTTTTCTTCTTTCATTTAATATCATCTTTTTCTTGTTGCATGTTTCCGTATTCAATGTTTAAGCTATGAAATGAAGCAAAATTAAATGGTGGATTATTAGTCTTGCTTTTTTTAAAGTTGGTTTTCTTCGAGTCATGAGGTTTTAGGTATGATCACATATCAAGAAGATATGGTGAAAATTAAGGTTGTCCATAACTTTTTACCATCAGTGTATCGTAACCCAAAAATTAAGAATCAGATTCATTATAGAAAAATCGTTATATTTGACATAATTTTACACTAAACAAGAAAATCTTTGGAGTTCTCGTGCACCCCGAGAACCCCCTCGGTCCGCCCCTCTTACCTTGTTGAGATATTATTCCTCAGTTTATATACATAAAAGTAGTACCTAAATAAAGACACTAGGTAGGCAAATAAATTCTGTAAATAGATCATCTTTATAACTGGAATTAGCCTTAACATGATTAAGGTTTTAATAAAATAGATATGCTCAAATTAATAAATGAGGTATATATGTTCAAGATTTATTTAATATACGCTATAACTCCTTACCTTTTTTATTGGATTGTTAGTTTGATATATAATTTAATTATATAATATATTGCATGCATCTTATAGCATAGACATGAGTCTGTAATTTAAGTAAGTAATATTGTTTGTCATTAGAATGATTTTAAATAGTTTTATAGTTTTCATATATTTGGTCAATTTCACCTATAAATATTAGCTCATTTTGCAGTTTTCATCTCCATCATCTCATGTTCCATTGTTTTGCACTACCTGTTTGTTGATCAAGTTATAAATACTGTGGAAATGAAGTTCAAACAAGAAAGATATGTAAGGTTAGTATAGTATCTCAGTTTCTTATGGATGACTTCATGTATTCATATTTATGGATTAACGTATGTTCAAGGACTAATTAGTAATATATCACTGATCACTGATATGCTGGATGTCTCTTGCAGGTTTAAGGATGTCATGAGTCCGGAACAATCTTATCGTTATGAGCAGCAAAATCCGACAAAATATGGACTTTATCATACAAAATTTAAGCCATCTTTAAGCTCAATGATGGATACCGTCCGAACAGGATTCATGCATGCTTCTGAAAGAGTTGGGGGCTTAAAAAGCTCATCAATTTTCCGTAGGTCGAACGATAAACCAACAAAACGAGTAGTTGCCAAGCATAAAATATTAGACCCGCAAGGGGCTTTTCTACAAAAGTGGAATAAGATATTTGTTCTCATTAGCATTATCGCTGTATCTTTAGATCCATTGTTCTTCTATATTCCTGTCATTGACAGTAACCAAAAGTGCCTTGATATGGACAATAATATGAAGATCATTGCTTGTGTTTTTCGTACTTTGATCGACCTTCTTTATATCCTTCATATAGTCTTTGAGTTTCGTACCGGGTTTATTGCTCCTTCTTCTAGAGTGTTTGGAAGAGGTGAACTGAATGAGGATCCTCATGCGATTGCTAAACGATACTTAAAATCTTTCTTCTTTGTTGACATATTGTCAATTCTTCCACTTCCACAGGTATTATTATAAAATTAGCTTGTTTTGCTAAAGCAAAACAGATGAATTTTGTTTGATATAAGAATGTTGTTAGTTTGTATAAGTTTAACATTTAAATGCATTATACAGGTGACACTTGTATTCATCATACCAATGAGTAATGGACCAATTTCTTTAGTTACAAAGGATTTGCTTAAGTTCGTTATATTTACCCAATATATCCCTCGGTTTATTCGGATGATTCCACTCTATAAAGGAGTGACAAGGACTTCTGGCATATTTACCGAAACCCCATGGGCTGGAGCTGCTTTGAATCTCTTTATCTATATGCTAGGAAGTCATGTAAGTTTAATAATTGTCTTCCAATATTATCTTTTTTTAGCTTGTGGATTACTTTCTTATCCATGTCTATAAGATGTTTTGCTGGTTTCAGCTTGCTCTTTGTCTGCACATAAACAGTTTTTGCGCTAATCAAATAAATAAAAGAGCCGTAGTCCAATGTCTACTTACATAATTGTGTGTTAACTAATTTTGTTTTGGTGTCTGTCAACATGCTTTTCCTTTAATGAATAAAGGGATATTGTTTTTGTAATGTCCCTTACAATTTGCGACAAAGTATTGGCTCTGAACAAGTTTATTCATTTTTCAGGTATTCGGATCCTTCTGGTACTTATTCTCAATAGATAGGGCAGATGACTGCTGGCGTGAAGCATGCAAGGATAATGGTTGTGAAGAAAGGTATCTGTATTGTGGAGAAGGTGTGGGGAACTTTTCATTTCTGAATACATCTTGTGCCCTTCTTCCAGCTGAAGAAATAAAAAATTCAACGAATTTTGACTTTGGCATATTCAGTGATGCTTTCGAGTCTCACATTGTAGAGACCAAAGATTTTCCAAAGAAATTCATGTATTGCTTTTGGTGGGGTTTGAGAAATTTAAGGTTTGTATATCATCCATGATAAAATTCTGTTCTAGACCTTAAAACAACATTGTTGAACTAAATATCTTTGTTTACAATCTTTTCTTCAGCTCACTTGGTCAAAACCTCAAGACAAGTACTTATGAATGGGAGATCCTATTTGCTGTTTTCATAGGCATTGTTGGATTGGTCTTATTTACATTTCTTATTGGAAACATGCAGGTATAGTCTTTTTAAATGTTCACGAAAACAGGACAATGTATCCACTAAGCTTATTTAACTCAATGGTCAAACTTGTTAATTTCATAAGAAGATATATTTGTTATGCATAGATTGCTCAGTTCCAGATAAATGTATACACATAAATCATGAATTGAACTACATGCATCAAGTATTTGTATGTCAAGTTCATTCTATTATGGTTATTGAATACTTTACTTTTTGGTAAAACAGAAATATCTACAGTCAATGGGTATAAGAGTAGAAGAAATGAGGGTTAAAAGGAGGGATTCGGAACTGTGGATGTCGCACCGCATGCTCCCTGATGATCTTAAGCAGCGTGTCAGACGTTATGAGCAGTACAAATGGCAAGAAAACAGGGGGGTAGATGAAGAATCTATCATTCATAACCTCCCAAAGGACTTGCGAAGGGACATAAAGCGTCACCTCTGCCTACAACTACTTCTAAAAGTCAGTAACGCTTCTTTGCTTCTTCTAATTTTGTGTTTAATAATCTATTTCTCAGTAAATAGATAAATTAGAAATTTTTAAAAAATATATCATAAATTATGTTTGGTTATACAAATTGACAGTTAATTTCGCAAACTTACCTTACTAACGTTAACTTCGTATCTTGAAAAACCCTTATTTTGCAAAAACAAGGGTAGTTTGCACAATAATTTTGCGAAATGCTAGGTGTATATTTTGTATAACACGGTTTTTTATTAAATTGAAAGGATAGTGACATCTCTAATCTAGCTAGCTTGATTGATTTTTTCTTTATGAATTACGTTTATCTTAAACTCAGCATAATAAGAAATAAACTTGCGGATTCAGGTGCCGATGTTTGGAATAATGGATGATCGATTGTTGGATGCTATGAGCGACTGTCTGAAGCCAGTTCTTTACACAGAGAATAGCTACATAGTTCGAGAGGGTGATCCAGTAGATGAGATGTTGTTTATTATGCGTGGTGAGTTGGTAACAACAACTACAAATGGTGGAAGAACTGGTTTTTTTAACTCTAGTAACCTCACGGCGGGGGACTTTTGTGGAGATGAACTTTTGACTTGGGCTTTGGATCCTAATCAATCTTCAAGTCTTCCACTTTCAACGAGAACAGTCAGGCCGGTTACTGATGTTGAAGCTTTTGCTTTAAAAGCTGATGACTTTAAGGTCGTAGCGTCACAATTCAAGCGTCTACACAGCAAGCGCCTACAAAGCACTTTCAGGTAATAATAACTCACAATCTCACCATTGTAGTAGTTTGTGGTATTAAAAAAATCTCAAGTTTTTAATGACTGATATAGGGTCGACCTTTGGATTGTTTATTATTATGCCAATAGATCCAGTTTTTGGTCATGAGGTCGGATCGCATCTAGATCAAGACTCCCACCCCATTGATAGGCCTAAATAGGATTTAAGATTCTTCAACTGCTAGATTTTAAAACAATTATAAAATTTGCAACTAATATGACATGACATATGCAGGTACCACTCACAGCAGTGGAGGACATGGGGGGCATGTTTTATACAGGTTGCATGGCGTAGACACCAGAAAAGGAAGCACGAGGCAGCGTTGTGGGAGGAAGAAAAGAGACTTCAGGATGCATTAGCAAAGGGTGGTGAAACCTCCTCCTCAAGCCTTCGTGCCACTATCTATGCCTCCAAGTTCGCCACCAATATGTTACACAAATTAAAGAGAAATCGTTCACAGGCTCCTAAATTGACGCCACCGTCCCTCCTGCCACAGAAGCCGGTGGATCTTGATTTTAGTGCTGAAGATGGTGCATAAGGTACAGATTATAGATATACCTTCTCAGAGTATTTTGTGAAATGTCTGAAGAGTTAATTTTTTTTTTCCTTTTTTTCTTTTTCCATAGATTTAGTTGATATTATGTACAGTTATGCTTAATTTCAGCAAAGTGCTTTTGGATATAAAAAATAATTATAAGCAGTAACTTTTATTCCTATTTCCATTATACTCGACCTTGTTAAGATTTTGGTATATCATTTCGTAGTATCATCTTAAAGGTGTTAACATTCTTGTCCCATTTTTTTCAATGGACATAAACGAAACTCAGCTTAGTTAACCCAAGCTTTTGACGACATTAATTTGATGGAGTTAGTGAAACAGAACTGATGTACATTTTCAAAAGTACGAAGGAGGCCGTTACAAGGTTTGTTCAACTTTGACACACATGTGGTACAGATGAAATTTAGACCAAGTACATGAAATGGGTCAATTTGGGTCAGATATTTTATCTTCAAGTGGTCAAGTTACATTAAAGATTTATGATTTTTCCGATAATGGTCAAAATATTCAACCCATCACCTGGAATGGGTCAATTTGAGTTGTATATCATCTTCAAATGTCAAAGTTAGATTAATCATTTATAATCTTTTTTATAAAATGGTCAAAATTTTCGACCTATTACCTGAAATGGGTCATTTATAACTTCTTAAGTTCTTATCTTTAGAATGGTCAAAGAGTTTTACCCAACTCGACCAGACCACATACATTGTATTCCATGTTAAAAATCATAAGACTGATCCGACCAAACACGTCAACCTAGCTATTTTTCCACCTCAATCGTATGTCTTTCCTTCCCTACAGAGAGACCATTTTCGTAACTAAACCCCCTATAGTAAATTCCATTGCTCCAATACTTGCCATGACTCTTAATGCCTTGAAATAGCTAGGGAACGTTCATGACAACAAACTTGCTCACTATACGAAGTAGAAACTATTTTACATATCTTAGATTTAAAACCCTTTCAAGGTTAAAGTTGAGATAAAATAGACAGCATAAGATTGCTGATACCATCAAACATAAAATCATAAATAATCATCTACATTTTCATGGATTAAAGTCAAATAATATTAATGGAGCATTTGACAATGGTGCTTACAATCACTTTATTAAAATTATCTTGATCATCTCTTGCTTTTGTACATACCATCTACCACATTCTGCAAAATAGAAAAACATAATTTTTAAACGTTATGAATGTTAGACATGTAGCACCCTGACCAGTACTAAAGCCTGTAAATGTGTTTTTTTTTTTTTTTTTTTTTTTTTTGGTAACCATGGTTTCCGACCTTTTAGCCGACTAATCCACGGGGTTTGAACCCACCGTCACACAGACTCAAACCGGGTAAAGCCCTCCCTTTTCAGGAGGTTGGCGTGACCACTTCATGGTTGTTTACTTTGCACATAGTAGGAATTGAACCAGAGACCTCAAACATTTTAAGAGTGATAGTCACAGTCGTTTTGCCACTAGGCATCCCTGAGTGGTTAAAGCCTGTAAATGTTATCTGAGTTTCCAACACTTATATAATTTCATCCATTTACATTGGTACCGTCACACGGTAACCATAATATCTAGGTAGGCACATGATTTTACGAATATTTAACTATTCAAACTATCTGAAATATAATGAATCTAGTATACTAATTTAATGTCATTTATGGGCAAATAATGAATCTAGTGTGCTATTTTCTTCATTCCTTGTTTTCTCTTATGCCCTTTTATGGATCTAAACTTCATTTACACTTATGTTTATCACATAATCACTTTTTTCTTGAACCATATAAAAAAAAAACTTATAAAATGAGGAATGCAAGCATTGACTAAGATTTTGGACCTTTAAGGATTCATATAGTCTTTATACGTAGTATATCTTATTCAAATTTGTGAATCCAAAGGACTTTGTCAAAGAGGCCATTCCTTTATTCAAATGTATATTGCAATTGTATCCAGTTTGAAAAATATATTTATATCTCGTTTCTCCAATGCTTATTGACTAGAAATTTGAATCTTCAAACAATACAATCAACATTCACCGGAATGACTTATGAGGCAAGATTGAAATTTTTTTCTTGTCAGATTTGTCAACCATCATTTTCTTTGTCATATTAAAGAATGCTTTTTGTTAATTAACACATTTTGGAGACAAAAGAGCTAACCTGGTAGTATTTAAGGAACTGAGGTCTCTTCTTCTTGAATGTTGGAGTGAGCAGATCACGGTCCATGTCAAACGGTGTAGGGTCAAGGTGAACCGCTTTAACAAACTCAAAACCTTTTAACTGGCAAAACAACTCAGATTGAATATACATATTTTTAACATTTCATAATTCATAGAGACAACAAACAGGAAATAAAAATAAAACCTTCTTCTCTTTAGCGATACTCGTTAGCTCTCCAAGAATATATGCATTTGCCTTCGGATTTTTACAGATAGTACAATAATCACCAGCCACTTTATTTTCTGATGCCCAATTTTCGAGCAATTCTTTGTTTGGGTTGACAACAGCAACAACAAAGGACTCGAAGCTGTTGCCATATATCCATATCTGAAACAAATAGGGATACGTCATTTGTAAATGCATCCCTTAAGAATAAGTAAATGACATAGATGCTATTAAAAATGACAGAAAAGAATTACCGAATCAACACTAGGAACAAGCGAGAATATGCTTTCCAAATTCTCAACTGAGACATACTCTCCTTGTGACAGCTTAAAAATATTCTTCTTTCGGTCAATAATTTTCATGCTTCCATCCGGTTGCCACTCACCAATATCCCCTGACATATAGTTTTAGCCTAAGCTGTCAAGAAGATGGTTTACTTAAAAAAATTACCAGCAGGCTGTTTAACAAACCTGTGTAGAGCCATCCATCTACAAGCACCTCTTTGGTGAGGTCTTCACGTTTGTAGTATCCTGAGAACACGGAACTTCCACGTAACAGTATTTCTCCTCTCGGAGTTCTCGCCAGGGCATCATATCCCATATCCGGGACCGACATTAAGCATACATCCACATTTGGCAATGGAGGCCCCACCGTACCACACATTGATAATTCATTTGGTTGTGCAACAAATGCACCCGCACAGGTTTCTGTTAAACCTATGAAAAGACATACAAAGACAATATTTATACCACTAATGTGAAATTTCTATGCAATAAATGTTATCATATCTATAGTCAGGCTACATGTGAAATATCGCGTATTTCTTCTATACCATATCCTTGAAGAACATGAGCACATGTCACCACCCTTAAAAAGGTTTCGACAGAAGCAGAAAGAGGTGCTGCTCCAGATAGAATGAGACGTATATTTCCTCCTAGACCTTCTTTCACCTATTTCAATAGATAGATAAATGCATGTTAAAAAGAAAGTAAGCATAACAAAACAGAGATCTAAATACATGATTTGGCCATATCCATCCATCCATCCATCACCTTACTAAAGATAATCTTGTCAAACATTGGTGCTGCCTCTTCATGCTTGTATCCTCTACTCATGTTATGCAGTTTGCTGCAAATCAATGTGGTTGGATACATATGTAAAGCAAAAGATTCTAACCATTTATATTCAAAGTAATGGTATGAATAAGTTAAAAAGTTTATAGGGGTGCTTTCTAATTACCGACATTTAGGCATTGTAATGATTGTATTTGATTTATAAACCACCTCTAAACAAATGCATAAGCTCTCAGACAGCCACATGTATGAATGGTCTAATTAATGTGAAATACTAGTAATCTGTATGTGCAAGCACGAAAGGAATACTCACTATGCATAGGCAATGTTAAACAAAGAATACTTGAGGAAACCGCCTGAAGAGATCCTCTTTATTAAACCTGAATAAAGTGGGCCAAAAAGAGGTCTCATTTATACAAAATCATGAGGATATATCTATTCACATGTGTTAGCAACTAGAAAGAGAGAAAGGCTCGGTCCTGCTGTATAGTTTACGACATCGATCATGAAATACAGGAACACTCTTTCAATTAGTTTATTTGATGGGCTTTATGACCTTATTGGAACTTTAAAAACCACGCAATTATGCAGGCTTATGAGTTACGAGCTTATTAACTCGAGCTTATGAACTTCAATAAGCTATAAGCTCAAGTTGATAAACTCATAATTAAGCCATTAGAAATAAGGTAATGGTAATGCATAACAAAACAATGGTTTTTGTACTTCGGTGTGCACACTGCTATACTGATCATATATTCATATATACCTGAATAGATTCTGTCTAGTACACGGGGAACAGCACAAAAGACGGTTGGCTTGAGCTCTTTGAGATCATCCATTAACAATTTGATGTCCTGATAACGAGTATTAAAATAAATACACATGTGTGTGTGCATTTCATATGAACACCTATATACCAATCTATATATGCATGTACAATACATATTAGAAACTTTTTACATGTTATTATGACTTACCCCACGCCAAAATCCTATTGAGGCACCAGTAGAAATGAGTAATTCCTCAGTGAGCCGATCAAATATATGAGCTAGAGGCAGGTAAGAAAAAAATACATCGCTCACTTGGAACTGAAAAGAAAATGAGGAAACAATCAATAAGAAATGTATAAAACAACATGGGGCAAGTTATGATGAGAAAGAAAAAAAAAAAAAAAAAAAAAAAAAAAAAACTAAAAAAACAAAGGCTGTATACGATTACATCAAGAAAGGAAAATAACGTTAACCCAATTGAATGCACAAAAGAAACTTCAGTTGTGTGCTAACCTCTTCATTCATGCTCTCTAGGTGATGATGTACTGCAGACAAAATGGAAAGCATGCTTTCATTGGTTAGTATTACCCCTTTCGGTTCGCCAGTGGTTCCACTAGTGTACATGATTGTACAGATATCACTTCTCATCTTTGATGGCAGATCAAAAGATTCCTTGGATCCCTTTCAATATTAAGAAAGTTACCTCATGAGCTTTATATTAGTAAAACCATACTCTAATGGAAGCATTCATACACGTACGTGAGGAACTACAGAGCATTATAAATAAACACAAAACATGTCCTACAGCAGTCCTAATCTGTGAAATAGTACCAATTGCAAGTGAACAAGCAAGCCGACTTTATGTCCAATCCTCTCTTTAGCATTGGGTTTGCTAAAAAGACTTCCACAGCATATGCCTTTGGCACTTTGACTTTTACGTGTATTGTTTAGTCCGAAAGATAATAAAAGACATAAGGTTCAGTTTAACATTATTGTTATTTGGTGGGAAAATGGTACTGTTACATATAGAATTACGAGTATCAAAGCTTGCACTAAGAAAGAAACATAAGTTAAGGAGTAAGTTAACTAATCAGTTTATGTGAGTCGAACATGTTACTACTGCTTAAAACCAGAGCTTACCAGATTCAAAAACTCTTTCCAAGGATAAATTTCCAAACCATATGTTCCAGCCAGTAGTTTCTGCTCGCTTGTGATCGTGTCAAAGCTCACGAGAGCTATACAATAGCAGATAGTATTAGCCCATGAGCAGACCATAAAGTAACTTCAGATAAGAAAACCAAGGAAACTCACTTTTTAAGTATTTTCCATTATCCGGAAATGTCTTCAATACCTGTAAACAATGAGAAACTATTTAATCAGACACTTAAAAACAGAGCAAGACAGCATTTATAGAAATTGATAAGTATACAGTGTTGACCAGAAAGAATATAAAACAAAGACGAACATCACAATTTATCCTAATTGCCACATATATGTAACTGGACGCATGCTCACAGCCTACCTCAGATATTTTAGTTTCTTCCGCAAATATAATAGAGACTTCCGCATGACATATGATGTATTTCACTGCACCAGCACCTGAAAAAACGTTGCTGAATGTCATGCTACTTGGTTCTGATGGTAGCATTGAGAATGCTAATAAACGCTTGATTTTTCAGATCAACTACAGATTCAGTTATCAAAAATTGCTAACGCAGCCTCATATACTTTGTCCAACGTATTGGAGGTACTATTTCTCAACACTATAACTCGATGCTGGACTTTGCTACCTTTTTTTTTGGTGCAACCGTAAAAAAAAATATTAATCCTGAGAGGTTAACCTTTGCCTTACTAACAGAGGTAAAACTGATAATTATGATCATTACCTGTCTCTGGACTTTGCTACTTTAAACAGGTAAAGAAATGCACAATACATGTCCGTTGCTACATAAAACTAATCCTACAAGGTTAACCTTTTGCCTTACTAACAGAGACAGGTAATGTTTTTTCAGAAGTACAAAATATTCACTAGCAGGGACGGACCTATGTAGGAAGTATGGGGGGCCGTTGCCCCCCTTGGCTAGCCGAAAAAGTTGAGATTACAGTGTAAATTTTTTTTAATTTTGACCTTTTTTCGAAAGTGACCCCCACCAAAAACCCAAATTCCCCCCCCACCCACATACTAAAATCCAACATTCAACACTCTAAAGCCTTATAAATCCTTCATCTCTGAGTAAAAATACACGATTTATCATTACGATCTTAGTTTTTTCTTTCGCATGTTATTGCAATTGTAGAAAAAAAAATTTTTTGCCCCCCACATTTTATATTTCTGGGTCCGTCACTGTTCACTAGTCACTAATGATCGTAATTATCAGTTTTACCAGGGGTAACCCTTTTACCCAAAAATGATCATAATTATCAGTAAATTGTAAATGGTTTTAACAAGTCAGATGATACAAATAAAACATACCTAAAGTGTCGTATAAAGGGACACAATGAAGGCCATAAGCGTTACAGGCCTGCAAATGATTTAATGCAAACAATTAGATATCCTTGCAGAAACAAAAAAAGCTTCAAAATATCGAATGTAAGATGGACAACACATCGCTGGTGCAGAAATATGAAGATCACTGACAAGAACGTGTAAAATGTATGATGTCATTAGAATTACCTGCATGCTTACGACCCATTTTGTGCAGTTTACACCATATATTCCACATCGTGACCCCTGATCATAAAGAACAATAAAGGTAAGCTGACGTGCCTAATTCTGTTAAATGTTAACTGATATTGAGCCAAACAGTAATGCCGTGAGTAAAAGCTGACACCAACAGATTTCCTAACATTAAGTACTTACTTTGTTAATTCCACGACTGCAGATAGAATCTCCAACCTTCAATACGGTATCATATACTTCCTTATAAGTTAACCACACATATTTTCCAGCCTGAATAAATCACAAGCCAACCGGTACGATTAAAATCTGAGAAATCAATAATCACAGAAATTATGTAAATTAACAAGACTAATACCTTGCCATCAATGATCTCCCGCGTGCCAAGCATTCGATTGTTAGGATATTTCTCCACTGATGAACTGTGAAAAAATAGCATACATCAGCGTGCTTAAATACACCATACACCATGAACATTGCATACAACTCTTTTCAGAAAAACTCAATTTTCAGATCCAAAAGAATGGGATAACGGAAACTTTGCACAAAATAGAGTTGAAATGCTATAACTCGTACTAAACCTAGCTGCATCGTTAGCAAAACTGACTATTCATACCAACAATCAAATAATATCAAAAAAATCGGTTTATAAAAACTGGTAGAAATTTAATCCAAGACACACATAATATAAGGTACAACTATGTAGTGTGCAAAGTAATTCTACTGATCTATAAATAACCACACAATATTTGTAGCGTTCGTACTAAACTAATTATGGTTTAAGATGATAAGTTCTAGAAAAGTTCAAGTAACGACATGTGAAACCCATCGGAGAAAGCCTACATTAAAACATGTATATCAAAATGAACCCGTTTAGCACAAGATCAGTACACAAAGAGAAACAGAATAAAAGAACTAGGAATACCAGAAAAGATCCCAGCAACTGTGAACACCATTAGCGAGTGGTCGGAATCCATCTTTTACTAGCACATTGCGGTAAACTGGGCCAACAGATGGCTTACTCCCCTTTGCTTCTTTTGCTTTTTCGATCTCTACTATATATCTCTTCGTACCCATGTTTGTATGGTTTTTCAAAGAAAGAGAGTGTTGTTAGCCTATAACAAGTAGCTCATGCAAAACTGGAAATCTATAGTTCCAGAAAATAAATGTTAGAAATAATTATTTCACGATATTTTTGGTTTTATTTAAGCAAGATGGTGTTTAGCTTTATATGATTTGAAGCATTAGTACTAGTTATGATTGGTTTAATTGAGTGGTCCTATATGTACATTTCTATACAATATTATTTTGTGAGTTGTTATGGTAAAAAATTGAATTTTTACATGATGTGTCTCTCTTTATTCGGCTATTATTGAATTTGATCTTACATGACAGCTTGATTTTCTTTATTATATAGACCTAAATCTCAATACAAGGTATAAAAATTTGTGTTGAAGATAACAATTCCTTGTGAGTTGAAATTTGGAACTTTTTTTTTTTTTTTTTTTTTTTTTTTTATAAAGGTAAATTTGGAACTTGTTATAGGTGTCATATTACACTAAAAAAAAAATCACTGTTATTTTTACACTTCTTATGAAGACACGTACTTTTATTTATACATTTACACACTATAAAATATGCTAAAAATGAACACAATTACAAACATAGGCGTGTGAAAAACTTACGCACTTATTAGTGTATAGTAACAAATAATCACACTATCTAAAAAGGGTCACGCTTCCAAGCGTGTAAAAATTGTTTATAAAAAAAGGTAAAAGACAAATTGATAGTGAACAATATGATTTATACACGTTTGTAGCTATGGAAAGTATTTTTGGTGTTTTGTTTCACAATATAATTTCTACGCATTTGTGGATGCGGATATACTTATATTATTATTCCACACCTATAAATGTGTACTTTACAATTTTTTTTTTTTTTTTTGTCTACACCCTTTCATGTGATATTTAACTATTTTGTCCACATTTGCAAATCTTGAAATATTATTCACACAATATTTGTTCACATACTACAAAAGCGTAGACTTTGGTATTTTAAACATTTTAAAACATGTATCTTTTAGCTGAAAAAAGTGTTTAGAATTGACTATTTTGTTGTAGTGTCAAAAGAATGTTTGAACTTTGAATAATTGTTATATATATAGCAGTGTTTTGGAGACCGGACCGAACCATCCGGTTCAACCGATTAAAGTATTAAACTGAGAAAAAACGCAAAAACCGGGTTCAACCAGCAAAAACAGGAGCCAAATGAAAAAAAAATGGTGTGATGTCTTTCTCAGTTTAAAAAACCTTGAATATACACCATGGCTACTAGCTAGGCTATTTAAATTGTTTAAATGAACATCATTATGCCATTAAGGACATTTGACATGAAGTCTTGAACTAACTTGTGTTGCTCTTCATTAACGTCTTTATGTACTCCTGTATCATTTATGGTCCTCTTTTCGGTTATATATCATCTTCTGTACTACTAGCATTTATGGTCCGTTTTTTCGGTTGTGTTTTAGTGTTATGTTGTCGTCGTGTCTATTTCTTATTGGTAGTTTTTAAGAATATTTATACATGATAAAAAACGACATACATTATTACTATACCATTCTCATTTTATTTTTTTCTTTTCATTTATTATATTGAGGGTCGAAGGGTTACGAGCTGAAAGACCTAAAGCAAGCCCCCTTTTTTTTCTTTTTTCTTTTTTTTTTTCTGAAAATTATTTTCTTTTCTTGCGAAATAAAAATCATTTTTCTAGCTTTTCTTGGTGCACCTTCTTTATAAAATTTGCTTAATCAATTTCATCGTACTGATTTGTCTTCAGTAGAGTTGAATTGCCGCGATTACTTAAGTTTTATTACCAGTTTGTTGATAGTATTTCCTACATGTTTTATCTTTTACAGCTTCATTAACCAGTGACGGAGCCAGGATTGTCCACTCAGGTAGGCCAAAACAAAAACTGTAAGAAATTCCAGAAAAACAAATTGAGAATTCAACTTATGTCTTCTGTAAACCATATTTTCAGTTTTCAGTTATTAAATTGGATGTCAAAAATTTCTAATAGATATTTTACTTTTCTTATTTTTTGGTGGGCTGATAGAATGTTGTGTACAAAACATATAGACTAGTAGTATATTTATAAAAAATGGGGTTGGCCATGGCCCATCCTAAGCCCAATGTGGCTCCGTCACTCTCACTAACATCAACATTCAGATGTATTATTTATTAACCGAACTATTATTAGCCCAATTACATTATGTTTATTGTCTTTGGATTAGGCCCATTAAGGGTTTTGGCATGTAATCGGTATGTTACAATTATATATACTGAATGTTAAGTTTAATGAAATGAAGGGGATTAAACCTATTCTAATATGGTAACCAGGGCCAACCATAAAACCTTCATCCTAAAAATACGATAAACCTAAATTTGTCGCTTTTTTTTTTTTTTTTTTTTTTTTTTTTTTTTTTTTTAATTATTATTCTCTCTCTCTCTCTCTCTCTCTCTCTCTCTCTCTCTCTCTCTCTCTCTCTCACTCTCTTTGCTTCGTTGCTGCTGCCATGCTCATGCATTGTTTACCATCCTTTTGACTTAAGGTTTTTACTTTAATTCTTTGTTGTTGTTGCCTATGCAAATTGGTTTTTGCTTTAATTTTTTTGTTGTTGTTGCCTTTATCCTGTCATAGCATCATGAACGAAAACCCACCATCGCCCAAACAACCGCTTGTCCGTGCGCCTCAGCCCGCTTCACAACCTGCTCGTGGCTCTTCTCAACAAGCCACGTCTGATCAAAGTTTGTAGCCTGGCTTCGCAACCTTTAATTCATTTGGTATGACAAGTATGCCATATGTTAACCCATTTTCCATACTCAACTTGTTCTGTCAGCTCACAATGCATCTCCAGCTCAGGCGCACTTAACCCAGGAACCACATGCACAATTCGTCCCTACAGCACTTGCGGCCCAACAGCTAGCCCAACCTTCTTTCCAGCAGTCCGGTTTTAGTGGCCATTTTACACAACCAGGAAGTTATAATTTTATAACGGGTAATGTTGCATATTCAGTTCCCAATGCTATTCACTCGCAGGCTACCTCAATTTCTCAAGCTTTTCAGACGACGACGCTTTAGGATCCTGCTTGGAACATGGATATGGGTGCATCCTCTTACTTATCTGAAAACGCAGGTATTCTCACTTTTGTTAGTTATTCATGTATTTATCCATCTGTGTATGTTGAAAATGGTTCATATATAATCGTTACACATACTGGACATAGCTTATTGTACACTTCCGATAAACCACTGCACCTTAATCATATTCTCGTTACACCACACATTATTAAAAATATGATTTTTGTTCACAAATTTACCCGTGATAATGACGTATCTGTTGAATTTGACGCATATGGTTTTTCTATAAAGGATTACCAGACGGGCAGACTATTCCTCCGTGTGATAGCACGGGCGATCTTTACCCGGTTACGCAACAATCATCCACGAGTCCTTCATTGGCTTTACTTTCATTCAGTTATACTATGTGGCACAGACCCCTCAGGCATCCCGGTGAAGATGTGGTTCGTCGTTTGGAGTCTAGTAATTTATTTTATTGTAATAAGTCTAAGTCATCTGCTTTGTGTCATGCGTGTCAATTAGGCAAACAAATTAAACTATCGTTTGTTAGTTCGGGCTCTAATGTTGCTTCTATTTTTGACATTATTCACTCGGATATTTGGACTTCCCCTATTCCGAGTGAGAGTGGTATTAAGAATTATGCTACTTTCTTTGATCATTTCTCGCATTTTGTTTAGGTCTATCCGTTGAATAAAAAATCGGATTTATATGACAAATTTGTTATTTTTTGCACTAATGTAAATAAACAATTTGGTGTAGATATTAAGGCTTTACAATGTGACCATAGGGGCAAATGCGACAATGCCCGCTTTCATAACCTTTTTCGCACATCTCAACAGAATGGCAAACTTAAACGCATGTTGCGTACTATTAACAACCTCATCTGAACCTTTCTTTTGTAGGCTCACATTCCCCCTCCGATTGGGTGGAAGCTCTTAGCATGACTGCTTACATTCTGGACATCCTTCCCTCTACTACCATTAACAACGAGGTACCCTTTACTAAGCTTCATAACAAACCATCAAATTACGAAAACTTACGTATCTTCGGGTGTCTATTTTATCCATATATCCATGTTGACCATAAACTTCAACCCCGCTTTACACCTTGTCTATTCCTTGGATAACCTGCAAATCATAGGGCTATTAGTGCCTCGATTTATCTCAAACAAAATTATACTCTTAAGGCATGTAAGATTTGACAAGGACATTTTTCCCTTTGCCTATATATACGAATGCACATCACCAACTTATGATTTTTTGTCCAACATTCCACTACCCATTTTACCAACCCTCACCGTAACTTCCACACTGCCCGACCATTACCTTTTAGCCCATCACAACTTGTTCCACCAGGCCCATTATTCGCCCCAACACCTGAGCCCAATAACCATGTTAACGAGCCCCATCTTCAGCAGCAAGCACACCAAGTTCAGGCCACTCCTATCCAGTGTTGTAAATATCTCTTGGCGGTCCCTCGGCGGTCGACCACCGCCAAGCGCCATATCGGTCTTGGCGGCGATATATCAGTGATATAACGGAGACCCTAAATTATAAAGAAATTAATTTTTTTATAGGTATTTATATATTTTATATACATATTTATAAATATTTATTAGTTTTATTGTTATATTTAATATTTTTAATTATATATTTTATATAAATATTACAAATTTTACATTGTATATGCATTTAGTTATGTATTTCCCACTCTTAACCGATATTCCGATATTTGACCGATATTTGACCGATATTTGACCGATATTTAACCGATATTTAACCGATATTTGACCGATATGACCGATATAACCGATATTGACCGATATTTGACCGATATTTGATCGATATTGACCAACCGATAAATTTGACCGATAAGTGAAATATCGTATCGGTGGACCGCCGATAAGCGATATATCACTGATATATCGGCCGCCAAGACCGATATTTACAACACTGCTCCTATCTGTAGAAAACTAGAAGGGGGGGGGGGTTTGAATAGTTTTACCGATTAAAACTTCTTTTTAAAATATTTAGATCGACTTATGTCAATCTATTTAGATGTGTATGTTGGACGTTGAAAGATAGATATGTAAATATGTAATGGAAATGTAAAGAGTAAGAAACATAAAATCACGACACGAGTGTTTATAGTGGTTCGGTGTTGGGATTCTTGATTTGATGAGACAAAGTAAATAGAAGAATGAAACAAAGGGACTTAAAGTGTCAAAGATAAAACTTACAAAAAGATGGGAGGACTTGCTTGCAAATGAAGATTTATTATTTAGTCATTCGTAGAGATTTCTAAACCTTAATCCTCTAGTATATAAAGAGGACATGGGGTGTAGGTTTTACATACAAGTCTTCCATAATGTAGTCAAAGGTGTGTGTGTGTAACCTAGGGCTTGTAGGTTATTGTAAACGCCTATGTTATTAGTTAACCTCCAAGATATGAGGTGCCTTAGATCCCTGTTACAGTTAGGTAACACGTTGTTATTCTGATCAAATAATAATTGGGGAGATGTGAAAAAACCTTGTGTCAATAACAATTAATGTTTTGTTCTATGTTCCGCTGCGTATAACCATTGTTATTGTTAAACCCTAAGGCTCAAAACGATCTCAAGGAGTCCTATCGAACTCCACAATTGGTATCAGAGCTTGGGGAGCTCGTTACCTAGGGATTCACAAGGTTTCTTGGCGAAAAATAAAAAAGAAAATCGAGTGTATACAAAATTCGCAACTTTCTGCAGCACTGTTTTCTAACGTTGATAACTTTTTCGTGAACCGTTGGACCGGGCTAAAATATTTGGTGGACGTTCTCTATATATCCATCTAACTTTTCACCGGAGGGATTGTCAATTAGAGCTCTCAATAAAAAAATATAAGCTATCAAAGTCTGCTGCTGAAGAAGGTATAAATAGTCGAATTTTAGAGTTTAAATTCATGCAAAATTGATGTTTTGTTCTATGTTCCGCTGCGTATAACCATTGTTATTGTTAAACCCTAAGGCTCAAAATGATCTCAAGGAGTCCTATCAAACTCCACATTCGGCTACAAGGACACCTTCCTTGCCCTACTCTACTCCCCGAGTCACCTAATCGAGAGTTCATTAGCACTACACAACACAACTCTTTATGGCGGAGAAGCCTTCACAACGTCGCCTACTCTTTTTCTGGTACAAGGCTAGACACCGGGTTCTTCCACAAGGTAGAACCACACCTATCACAACATTGCCTACACTTTATCCGGTACAAGGCTAGATACCGAGTTCCATTACAAAGGAGGAACTACTACCCAACACTACACAATACATATCCCAAAGGAGACCCACTCCTTGTTACAACATCATTAAGGATATCAATATCCTTGGATACAACCTATCTCTATTTGTACACCGATATACCATATCGATTGTACACCATTGGCATCTTTCACTAATGCCTTTGACTTGACCCTTTTGGCATCCTTCACTAATGCCTTTAACATGGACGTTCGGCACCTTTCACTAATGCCTTCGTCTTGACTCTTTTGGCATCCTTCACTAATGCCTTTGACATGGACGTTAAGCACCTTTCACTAATGCCTTTGTCTTGACTCTTTTGGCATCCTTCACAAATGCCTTTGATATAGACGTTAAGTACATTTCACTAATGCCTTCGTCTTGACCCTTTTGGCATCCTTCACTAATGCCTTTGACACAACACTTCTAGAGAGGAAGCAAGAACTATCAACATGATAACTTCAGCAGTTTTGATGATGACGAAGTATGGCAACTCATGGACTTGAGCTTGCTCGACTTCAATAGGTGGCGATCTCGCCTTTAAGAAGAACCTAGAGAATCACACAAAAACAAATACAAACTACATAGAAGGATCCTTTGGATATGAGGTTAGTGAGTTTACAATACTAGGTGAAAGTATGTGTGAGAGTGGCAACCTACAATGAATAAATGGCTCACTATTTATAGAAGAAAACATGCTACTGTTCTACGGATCCCACAGATCTCTTACTTGAGGGATCCGTCCAGTGTAAACTGGGGGAACCATGGGACGCTCCTCTTTGCCCATGGGTTATGGGTCATGGGTCATGGGTCCTAGACTTTGGACCATGGGTATCCAAGTAGATACAATGTATCTAGAAGATGCAATGCATCTAGTCCATGGGTCATGGGTTAGCTCCATGGGTCATGGATAATACCCATTATGACTTATGCATGATGTCATGTAATGGGTCATGGGTTATGGACTATGCTACATGGGTATGGGTCATGGACTTTGGGTTTTACCCAACTACATTCAATGTATTTAGTCAATGGGTTAAATACTTAATCTTCTACCCATTCTATTACATACTAAGTATGTATATATCTACCCAATATGTAAACACTAGTTGTTGTACATATGCATTACTAAATCACGAAAGCACTATGATAACGCTCAAATTGTGCATGTTTTTAGTAGCGTTATCCGTGATTTTATGTGTGTTATTTGGTTATAATCATATGCTTTTGATGCTTAATCGTACAAAAGTGCGTTTGCTAGTTCATTTGTAGCCAAGTACAGGAAAGTGGAGAAAAAGACGGAAAAAGAAGTAAAATACGAAGATTTCTCCATGTGTGAAGAATTCCCGACCAAAGAAAGACTTGCGGAGTATATTCGAGAAGATAAAGTCATCAAGTTAGTGGTCCAAAGACTCAAGAATAAAGTTCAAGAAGGAAAACGAGAAAGAAATGAAGAAAAGAAGCTTAAACGAAGAAATATTGGAAGCCTCGTTGTTCCCGACACACCTTCACCATTTTGGCCATAACTTTTGCATACGGACTCCGTTTGACCTCCCGTTCGCGGCCACAGAAAGCTAAGATAAAGATCTACAAATTTGGTTTTTGACCTTTTCTGTCAGAAAGTCGTAACCGGATCGGTTGGGGGCAAAACCGAATCGGTTACGGGTAGCTGATCTCTCCAAGTAATTTTTAATGCATCCTTAAGTGCCATTAAGCCTCAAGTCCGATCATATGGTCCTAATAACTCCTAAACCTGCTAATTTATGACACTTTGTGCCCAAGAAACTTACTTGGTGGCTAAGGGTGGCTTCTACCTATAAATAAGACCATTTTTGGTTAGTTTAGTGTGTGTAATTCTTGCCTCCACCCTTAAGGACGAATTTCCACCAATTTATCTCTCCCAAAAGACCACAAACCTCTGCCATTTTCAGAAGTGTGCTTGGTTAGAAGTTGTAGTTGATTGGAGGCTTGAAGGAGTGCTATAATCCTTCACCATTGCCTAATGTAATCTTACTTTGGGTAAATCCTTGTTACTTTTATGATGTTGAATGCTATGATTCATGTTTGGTTCTTTGGTTGTGTTGATTATGTGATACTTGTTTATTTCATATGAGAACTTGTGATAAAAGGATGTTTGGATAATTGTAGTGTTTGTTTGGAATATGTTGATAACATCATATTTGGTTGAATTGGAACTTGTTCTTGTTTATTGTTTTGGTTGATCATTGTTGAGTTCAATGGACGAAAGTATTCTTAACAATGGTTAGTTTCAATTCATTAGTGACAATTGATTTTGGTCTTGTACTTTGTGACGATGGTGCAAGAGAATTAATAAACATAACAAGTAAAGGTTTAATTTGGATTATGGCCGAAAGGAATCTTTTGAATATGTGTTCTCATTATCTTTCAAGTAAATGGAACTTTACAAATTAATAACATCAAAGTCTATGGCCGAAAGGGATTCTTTGTTGTTGTTGGTATAAGGCTCATGACATGACCACTTGATTGAGGCTTATGCACATTTGATTTATAAAACACTAAACTATTATTATAGGTTCTATCTTTGATAATATGTTTTCCAAACTAAACATCCTAATATCCTTGTGATCATTTGTCTAAACATGTATGTTCTTTGTGTGCTTGTTCTTAGTGGTTTGATCCGTGACAATCATAACCACGACCTTGATACGTGCTTGTTCTTATATTGCTTTTCTTGTTGGTTTGATATGTGACAATCATAACCATCAACTTGTTACTTGCTTAAACAAACAAACAACACTTGTAGTGCAACCAAGTCTCTTGGGACGACCTTGATTTACCATATACTATACTACAACTTGACTAGGGTATACTTGCCCGAATGTGTTCCTAGTTAACTGGTAATTCATGTTTACAAATTTAAAACCTCGTGGAAACGCATCAAGTTTTTGGCGCCGTTGCCGGGGATTTGTTTTGCACTTTTTTGTTCGTTTGATTGTTTCCTTGATTGATATATTGTTTGTTTGCTTACATGATAATTCCGGCATCGTCACCATCAAGTTTTTGGCGCCGCTGCCGGGGACTTGCGTTTGTATTCTTGTGTTTGTTTGCTTGTTGAATTGACTGCTCTTGATGTTTGCTCATGAAGATTGCTTGAATGCTTTTCTTTTTCCAAAATCTCTAATTTCTCATAATTGCTCAAATGATCTTTGCATCAAAATCATGTATTTGATGTTGGGATTTCGTTTCATGTGTTCTAAAATGCTCATTTCAATGATTGCTTTCTAAGTTGCTCGAAAAACGTTTGCGAAAAAAATCACCAAAACCACCCAGATCACTCTAACCGAATCGGTTGGCACTCCAACCGGATCGGTTGGAAGCCTCGTACTTAATAAAACCACTACAACCGATCGGTCACTACCCGTAACCGGATCCGGTTGTGTGTTCTGTTAAAAAAAAAAAAAAAAAAAAAATCCATTTTGTGTGTTTCTTGTTTCGTAAGTTTTATGTTTTATATGTTATATGATCTCTTGCATGTCTCTATGTTATTTGTTTTTGTTATTATTGTCTATGTTAGTTTCGTATTAATTTTGAATAAGATTATCTTGTTTTAGATTATCTTGTTTGATTTGTGTTACGTGACTAATTGTGTGTGCTTGCATCTATGTGATTGTCATTTTTCTGTGATCGTGCGTTAATTTGTTTTAAGTGTCGTGTTATGTTTTTGGTCATCTTCTAGTTTATGTGTTTGTTTAGTTGTGTTTATTTTTGTGTTCGTAACCTTTCTGTGTTCTTATTTTATTTTGTCAATAAAAAGTTTTGAAATAAAACTGGTTAAAAAAAAAAAAAAAAAAAAAAAAAAAAAAAATTAGAAAAACTCCTCTAACCGATCGGTCGCAACCCGTAACCGGTTCGGTTGGAAGGATTGGTCACAGTTTGGTTCATTCCAACCGATCGGTCACACCCCGTAACCGATTCGGCTGGACTAATCTGTTAAAAAAAAATCCGTTTTGTTTTTTTGTTTTTGTGTGTTTTGATAAAATAAGTTTAAATGTCTTTTTGTTTTTGCAAGAGTTTCATTTCTTTTATTTGTCATTTTTCCATTTTAATTTTGTTATTTTTAGTACATTGTGAATAAATAAGTACATGTGTTTTAAAATAAAAGTGTTTTGAACTTTGTGGGTATGTTCACTGGAAACCCTCACGAGACTATAACTCGTCCACTCGGGCCACCGAGAGGTTTAAAGGCTTGTTGCATGCGCTAAATGCAACCGTGATGCCTACGAAAGTGAGTTTTAGAATTTTACGCGTTTTTGTAGTTTATTTTGTTTTTGCAGATTTAATAAGCTCTTGGAGGAAGGATTGATTGGATTGTTGGAGACGTTATACTTGGTATTGGACATGTTTGGATGAGAAATCGATTGATCTCACACGCTTATGCTAGCGTGTGCTTAGCACCTTATCATATGGAGTTCGATCGTGATGTTTAGCCCGGGAAGTTTCGTTTCACTTAGACTTATTATTTAAAATTTTCCCTATCTTTACATGCTTTGAAGTTTTTGCAATTGTTTTATTTTGTTTCTTTGTTATTTTTCCTTTGTTGGTTTGTTTGGTAAATTATTTTAATAAATTGACTTCTTTTAATACCTCGAAAGTAAGGCTCACCCATTGTAAACAAACTGTGTGAGAGGTATAAGGCGGGTCTCCCTGATTCCCTAAAGAAGTTGGGTTTTTAATATGCTTCGCGCTGACCTGCTTCTCCGCTTCTTTGTGCGTTTCAATGGAGCTACCGAGAACTCGTGGGACAAGAATAAGTCATGTTTGGTTTTTTTTTTTTTTTAAAAAAAAAAAAAAAAAAAAAAAAAAAAATTATAAAATTAAAAAAAAAAAAAAAAAAAAAAAAAAAAAAAAAAAAAAGAGTCGTAACTAGATTTAAGTTATTTTTCTTTTGTGTGCTTAACTTAAGTGTGGGGGGAAAATATTATTGTGAAAAGCGAAACTAGTTTTTAGATTCCAAATGTTTGGGCTAATTTTAAAATTTTGTGAACTTGTTTGCCCTTGTGATCTAGTTGTTTTCACGCTTATAGGATAATATATTAGAATAACTGGATCAACCCACTGGTGAAATCGGTAATTTTGTAAAATTTGAGATGTGTCCCGATTAATATTGCAATCCATTCTGGGATCGATGACATTTGCTAGCACATACTTTAACCCCTTTTACTAAATTGTGAGGACTTGAGCCTATTCCATATATAGCATACATCTTTTATGCTTGAATCTTTTGTTATGAGTGAGCCGGTGATTTTATTTATTCTAGAACTTGTACTTGCAAATCATTACGAGACCGCAGTAAGATCGCATTCGTGTGATATAAGTGTATTCGTGTGATAAAGAGGCAACCTTAGGAATAAAACCAAATGGCCTTCCGTTTACATCTAATGATATTTAGCTAGCCACATCGGTTAGTTAACCACCATATGGACCCATTTGTTAGCGCTCATCTTTAGCGCTAGATACCCTTAGTTACACCCTCCGAGCCATCCCTTTCTTTTTGTTACATCCAGAAAAATACAAAAATATTTTACACTTTAAACCTTAGCCTATCCCTTGTCATAGTCTAAATTGTTGGTTGCTAGTTGCTTGCTATGATGGATTGTTTTTTATGATTATGAGTTAGCCACACTTTGCCATTCGTGTGTGCCATTCCGACGAAGATGAAGGTGCGCAACTTCATATTTGTATTTTTGTGGTGATGCTTATACGAAGTGTGGGGGAGATGTGATGTATGAAGAAGAAGTGTTGAAAAAAAAAAAAAAAAAAAAAAAAAAAGTATGAAAAAAAAATGTGAAAAAAAAGAAAGAAAATAAGTCATCGAAAAAAAAAAGAAAAAAAAAATATGTGATGACAAGGATGAAGTATGTTTGAGTTATCGATTAGCCAATGTGCTAAGACGTGATATATATTATATATTTGGTGATCGATATGTGACGAAGAGAAGCTTGTAACTATAATCATTTTCGGGTTTGCGGTTTGTTCAGTGACTAGCAACATGGGTATTAGACTTGACTTTTATTTTTCTTTAACACCAATTTCATCAATTATCCCATGCCTTATCCATACCCTTTATTCACCCTAAGCCTATCGTTATAACCCGAATAAAAGCCCTCTTTAGATGTTTATACTTGGTGCTTACGCCACGTCGGTGGAGTTTTGTTTCTTGTACAAGCTTATGGTAATAATCTAATCATGACTGAGCAATATGAGAGTACTATTCCTTAATACTATCCATCGCCTAATAAATTGAGTGTTGAGTGAATTATACATCCATTCCTTTTTCGTGAGGTGCTTAGCCATGTTATCAAGCGAGAAAATCCATGGGGTATTGTCAAACATCTCGATTTTTCACCTCTAAAAGCTTAAAACGATGAATCTTATCTTGTACTTGTACTTGGTAGATTTGCATCGCATTTTTCTAATCATCTTTCATTCACCATGTGGGTTTTATTTTTCTTAATTTCTAGATTTGCTTGAGGGCAAGCAAAACCTTAAGTGTGGGGGAGTTTGCGCTCATTTTTCGCTTATTTTTTATGTTGGTTCAAAAAAAAAAAAAAAAAAAAAAAGTAAAAAAAATAAAAAAAGCCAAAAAAGATTTTAATTTTTATTTTTCTTTTTGTTTTGTCATTTCGGTATTTAGTTTATTTTTTCTTTTCTTAGATTTGCTTGAGGGCAAGCAAAGTTTAAGTGTGGGGGAATTTGATAACGCTCAAATTGTGCATGTTTTTAGTAGCGTTATCCGTACTTTTATGTGTGTTATTTGGTTATAATCATATGCTTTTGATGCTTAATCGTACAAAAGTGCGTTTGCTAGTTCATTTGTAGCCAAGTACAGGAAAGTGGAGAAAAAGACGGAAAAAGAAGTAAAATACGAAGATTTCTCCATTTACGAAGAATTCCCGACCAAAGAAAGACTTGCGGAGTATATTCGAGAAGATAAAGTCATCAAGTTAATGGTCCAAAGACTCAAGAATAAAGTTCAAGAAGGAAAACGAGAAAGAAATGAAGAAAAGAAGCTTAAACGAAGAAATATTGGAAGCCTCGTTGTTCCCGACACACCTTCACCATTTTGACCATAACTTTTGCATACGGACTCCGTTTGACCTCCCGTTCGCGGCCACGGAAAGCTAAGAGAAAGATCTACAAATTTGGCTTTTTACCTTTTCTGTCAGAAAGTCGTAACCGGATCGGTTGGGGGCAAAACCGAATCGGTTACGGGTAGCTGATCTCTCCAAGTAATTTTTAATGCATCCTTAAGTGCCATTAAGCCTCAAGTCCGATCATATGGTCCTAATAACTCCTAAACCTGCTACTTTATGACACTTTGTGCCCAAGAAACTTACTTGGTGGCTAAGGGTGGCTTCTACCTATAAATAAGACCATTTTTGGTTAGTTTAGTGTGTGTAATTCTTGCCTCCACCCTTAAGGACGAATTTCCACCAATTTATCTCTCCCAAAAGACCACAAACCTCTGCCATTTCCAGAAGTATGCTTGGTTAGAAGTTGTAGTTGATTGGAGGCTTGAAGGAGTGCTATAATCCTTCACCCTTGCCTAATGTAATCTTACTTTGGGTAAACTCTTGTTACTTTTATGATGTTGAATGTTATGATTCATGTTTGGTTCTTTGGTTGTGTTGATTATGTGATACTTGTTTATTTCATATGAGAACTTGTGATAAAAGGATGTTTGGATAATTGTAGTGTTTGTTTGGAATATGTTGATAACATCATATTTGGTTGAATTGGAACTTGTTCTTGTTTATTGTTTTGGTTGATCATTGTTGAGTTCAATGGACGAAAGTATTCTTAACAATGGTTAGTTTCAATTCATTAGTGACAATTGATTTTGGTCTTGTACTTTGTGACGATGGTGCAAGAGAATTAATAAACATAACAAGTAAAGGTTTAATTTGGATTATGGCCGAAAGGAATCTTTTGAATATGTGTTCTCATTATCTTTCAAGTAAATGGAACTTTACAAATTAATAACATCAAAGTCTATGGCCGAAAGGGATTCTTTGTTGTTGTTGGTATAAGGCTCATGACATGACCACTTGATTGAGGCTTATGCACATTTGATTTATAAAACACTAAACTATTATTATAGGTTCTATCTTTGATAATATGTTTTCCAAACTAAACATCCTAATATCCTTGTGATCATTTGTCTAAACATGTATGTTCTTTGTGTGCTTGTTCTTAGTGGTTTGATCCGTGACAATCATAACCACGACCTTGATACGTGCTTGTTCTTATATTGCTTTTCTTGTTGGTTTGATATGTGACAATCATAACCATCAACTTGTTACTTGCTTAAACAAACAAACGACACTTGTAGTGCAACCAAGTCTCTTGGGACGACCTTGATTTACCATATACTATACTACAACTTGACTAGGGTATACTTGCCCGAATGTGTTCCTAGTTAACTGGTAATTCATGTTTACAAATTTAAAACCTCGTGGAAACGCATCACACTATTACTTGTTTAGTGTTTTATGTGAAAACTTAAGTGTGTTAGTAAACTATTGGCTCAAACTATTTACTTATTTGTTTCGTTAAAATGACTTTATGTTTGTTATCGACAAAACATTAGAATATCGTAAAATATAAATAAACGTTTCTACACGGCTTATTTGTATTAACAATCTCCCCCTTTTTGTTGATGACAAAACATAAGATTATTTTAAGGAAAAACTAAAATTCGTAAAAGTTTGAATTGAAGTTTTTACTCTCTTCTCCCCCTTTTTGTCGAAACAAAAAGAGCGTCGAAAAGAAACTAACACATTGTTTGAAGAAAAAACATGTGAAAAGAAAGAGTGAAAATGGAGAGTAAGTGAGGAGAAGTATTCTCGACTTAGCTCCCCATTCACGAGTCAATCCCTTTGTGAGGGCGTCAAGAAAGAAGAAATACTAAACTAGTGCATTGCAACTATGTTTGCAAATGGTTTCGTCTTTGTGATGAATATGCTCCCCCTTGATGATTGCAACTTTGCAAGGAGGACGTCATGTAATGTAATCCTATGATATTGCAAATGATTTTGCAATGTATTGCTTTGACACGAAACTCCCTCTAGCTAAGGGTGTCAAAGTCTTCATGTGTGTATTGAAAATCTATAAAACAGAGGTTAGAAACAAGTATATAGATCATAATTTCCTGCAAATAAGAATCAAGTTAGTAGTAAACAAGTCTTCTTTTGCACGGATCCCACTGTTCCCTCTTTGGGGGGATCCGTCTAAGCTAAACTGAGGGATCCATCTGTCTGTCATCTTAAGACAGCAATGGTGATGTAACAATTGATGTTTAGCATCAAAATGAGATATGTATTAATGCACCAAACATATTCTCAAGACAATATGGCATATAGCAAGTAATATGTTGGAATCACTCCTAAACTAGAATTCAAGTGTTAGTAATTAATATGTAATAGTTAGCTTAATATGGCTTTTATGTTAGTAATCATGCCAATGCTTATGTAGAAAGCCCATGAGCCTTGGCCCAAGTCCAATAAGGAAAGGAAGGGACTAGGAGTGTTGCCCTAGCTCCCTCTCCTATAAATACCTTGTTGGAATCACTCCTAAACTATAATTCAAGTGTTAGTTATTCTTATGTAATAGGTAGCTTATTATGGCCTTTATGTTTGTTATTAGCCTTAAGCTTATGTAGAAGGCCCATGAGCTTAGGCCCATGTCCATTAAAGAAAGGATGGAAACTAGGAGTGTTGCCCTAGCTTTCCTCCTATAAATACCTTATGTAAACCCTCACTTGAGGGTTGGTTGTTCAATATTTCTCTTTCACTCACATCTTACGCATAACCGGTCTAAGCTTTACGTGTGTGTGTGTTTGGTTATTGTTCAATCGCCTCTATCTCTTTCTTATAAGCTTGTGTTGTAAATCTAGTGACCTAACAGTGGTATCAATCGCCTAATAGTTGGGTGAACGTATTGTTTGAAGTGAGTTTTGGTCTCACGTTTAACATACGGTACCATACCTTTGGTTTGCTTAAAAATGCATTTTTTACACTTTTTAATCCAAGATTCTTGTACTTTCAACGTTATAAGGTGTTAAACTAACGTTTTTTGGCAAAAAGTTTCAAACTTTATGCGTGGATCATTGTTTTTGAGCTAGTTTTTATTCGTGGGTGTAGTTCTACGCGTAACTGTTTTAGAAGGTTTGGTTCATCAAATTTCACATTCTTGTGTTATTTGGTGATCTTGAAGCTATTTCATCACACAAAAACTGGTTTAGTAACATCTTTGAGCAATATCAAATTTACGAGTAAACCTACGCGTAGTGAAACCCTAAAACTACGCGTAAGTCTTTCCTTGGTTTGATCTTCGTTTTCGTGGTTTACTCCGTGTTTTCTTGCTTGGATAAGCCTGAAAATACGTCGACTTTGGATATCTTTTGCACTGTGATAGTGTAAAAGATCATTTGGGCAAAACCCTAAAATTATGCATAAGCATAAGCTTACGCGTAGAAATCCTACGCATAAGATTTATCTTACGCCTAAGCCTAGTCTTACGCATAAGATAATCCTACGCCTAACTTTTGTTTACGCATAACTTTAGCGTCTTTTCCCTACTTACGCGTAAGCTAAATTCTACGCGTAACTTTGGTGTTTTTACGCATAAGTGCTACTTGGATAATTGTGATTTCTACGCCTAAGGACACTTCTTCAACAAAGGTTCATTCGACTACAAAGATCCATTTTTACCAACACAAGTTTTTCAACATGTCACAACCACCATACTCTAACTATTTCCCTTACACTTATCCTCAACGACAACAACAACTAAGTCCACAACATCAACAATGGAATCAACAACAAGCAATTTATCAACAACAATTTAATCAACAACATACTCCACAACTTGGAGCAATTCCTCCACCACAAATGGTTCAAACACCGCCAAGTCTTCAAGTTCAACCCTACACAAATGACTTCAATCAACATCCATCAAGGAACACTATGAAGGAACCCACTTGGTTTGCAAAGATGTGTGAAGCTTTAAGCAGCCAACAATCAATTCATGAGGCTGGATCACTTGATAGACCTCCAATGCTCACTCCAGGAAACTACGATAAATGGGTGATAAGGTTCTTTAGGTTTTGTGATCTGAAGAAGCCACATGGAAAGTTCTTAAAGAAGGTTATCTTGGAAGGTCCATTTGAGATGCCTACTGTCATTGTACCCGGAGATCCTAATGCCATTCCACCAAGAGATGAACAAACAAACATTGCTACTGTTGCAGATTTAAATCAAACAGAACTTCTACACTATGAAGCTGATGAGCTTGCAATGCAATATATCCTTTTAGGATTACCTAACCCAATTCTTCGAAGTGTTGATGCTCAAAAGACTGCAAAGGAAATGTGGGACCATATTCATCTTCTTATGGAAGGATCTGTACTTAATCAGGAGGATTTGGAATCCAAAATTTACTTGGCTTATGAACACTTCATGATTGAACCTGGAGAGGCACTAGAGTCTTATCATCATCGATTTTCAGACATCATCAATGATTTGGATAAACACAACATCATCATGCCAAGAATTGTAGTGAATACTAAGTTCCTGAGTAGTCTTGGTCCTGAATGGGAGAAGTATGTCATTTTTCTCCGTCAAGCGAAGAATATGCATCATTCTACATATGGATTGTTGTACGATTACTTGAAGCCTCATGAAAAGGAAGTTGATAGGGAAAGGATTCTCCGTGCTCAAATTGCTCCACCAACACATCCGGAAAATCAACAACTTGCCTTATATGCTCAACAAAGTTATCCTCCTCAACAAGCAACTCAACCAACTGCCTCAGTCACACCAAACGATCAATCACAGCAACCTCAACAAAATCAATTGGTTCCTTACAACAACAACAATGATCAAGCCCTTCATAGTCAAACTAATGAGGAATCCGATCCGTTCGAAGCATTGCAACAGAGATTTGTTATGATTGCTAATGCTTTTGGCCGTTATACCAACAAATCCAACAATCGTATTCGTTCCTCATCCAATACACGAAATCAGGTTGTTGTGAACAATGGACGAGTTGAAGTTCAGAATCGTGGTTATGGTCGTCAAATGGGAGGTGGTCAAGGGTTTAATGCTATGGGTAGGAATAACAACAGAGATCAAGTGGTGGAACAGGGAAATGCTCAGAACGGGTTGAATGGTCTTCGATGCTACAACTGCAATGAGAAGGGACACCTGGCTAATGCATGCCCAAAGCCAAGGACTAGGGGCAGTGCTTATTTCAAAGAGGCTATTCTTTTGGCTCTTAAGGATGAAGCTGGTGGATCTCTCACAAACAAAGAACAGAGCTTTATGGCAGATGCAGACTCAGATGATGATATGGAGGACTTACAGGCCAATGCAGCTGTTATGTTGATGGCTAATATGCATGAATTACACATGAGTGAAACAGGCCCAGTGTATGACACTGATGGCTTGTCTCAGGTACCCGAACAAACCATCATCATATCTGAACTAATATCTCCGCCAATATCTGAATCCGGCACGGCTCAGACTGTTCAAAATGAGTCATCTACATCTCATTCTGACGATTTTCAAATAAACCCTGCGGTTACATTTGACGATCAAGATGACCTTATGGTTTCCTTTGATAATCAAATTGACTCCGTGGTTGTACTTGAGGATCTAAATAATGATCATGTTGTGACTCACATTGAACAAGCCGAACTGTTGCCTCATCCAGATTTTGCTCGTTTAATACATGACCATCAAATCAAAATGGAGGAATGTTATGCATTAAATAAGGAATTAAAAAGCAAAAATGCACTGTTAACCAAGGATTTTGAATGCTTACAAATGCAACTCAACTTTTTCAAAACTCAAGAAAACCGTGAAAAAGGTTTTGAAGCCGCTTTTGCTAAATCTCATCAAAACGAAAAATATTTAGAGAGACAGATGCGTGTTCTAGCCGCTTCGAAGAATGCTTTGTTGTCTGAAATAGAACAACTGAAACATGAACATAAAAAGCAAATTAACGCTCTCACCTTGGAAAATCAAAAAGCTAAGGCCGAGTTGTTAAGTTGTCAAAAACAGTTCTCCGCATACAAAAAGCATTCAACGAATCGGGTAGATGACCTTCTTGAAGAAATTATCGGCCTGCAAAACAAAATAAAAGAGTTTAAAACTGTTGTTTACAAACATGGTGAATCAGTAACAGCTATTGAAAAGTTTACTTTAAAACCCAATCCAAAAGGATATGGACCAAATCTAGCTGATTACAAACCAAAGCTTTCACTAAAAACATTCAAACCAAATCCTGAAGTTTCCAGTGCAAAATATAAAATTAATGATACTATTATGAGTGTTGTTGAATATCATCGTCAAGAGGAATTAGATGCAGAAGACGAGAGTCGATCAAAATTAAAAACTGTTGTTTACAACAAACCTTTTAATTATTCAAAACCGGTCACTTTTGTCACACCAACGGATTCTTCTAACACACCAAGGGTTATCATCAAAACACCTGAGTCTTCTAATGTTAATCCCCAACCAGATTATGCACAAATTTATGGTCCTTTACCTTCCATCAGTGAAGTAAACTCAAAACCTGAAAATCGCAAAATTCTTAGATATTTTGATATTTTCATGGCTGACCTCAAAAATTTAGAGCATGAGATAGAATATCATTCTGAAATCAAAGTTCAACACTTTTAATCGCCTCTGGCGCGAGAACAAAGAAACATTTTTCAGAAAAATCTTTTACCAAATGTTAAAAATTTAAAAAGTTGTGCATTGTCTTGGGAACGGGACTTTCATAAGGAACTTGGAGTCATGAAGGTCGTTTTCGAGAAAACTGAAACATCTATTTCTAATACTAAACGTAAAAAGAAACTGTTGAGAAAAGATGTTGATCGACTCTTGAAAGATGTTATCTGTGCTGATATCCATAATGTCGTGTTATTCTATTCTTTGCCACATGCATCTGATTATATCTCTGCTGATAATGTTGACTCTGTGGTAACTGTTGAGAATACTGATAAGGTGCTTTAAATCGAGTCTTTAAAAGCTGAAAATAAACGATTACTTAACGAAATTTACAATGCAAAACGTCGTCTTAATTGGTGTGAAAAAGATATTCACAATCAACAACTTGGTTTTCAAAAGAAAATCGCTCAGTTGCAAACAAAATCTTTTGATCCTAAAATTGAGCAACTGGATGATCAAAACGTGTCTTTGAAAAGTCAAATCTCAAAATATGAATAAGAACTTGTAACAGTTAAACAGGAATATGGTGTCATATTTGATTTACTCAATAAGACTCGTCATGAAGCATCAAACGAACTTGATCACTATCTTGCTCACACTAGAGAAGTCATGAATTTTGCTGGTAATATTCGTTCTGAAAATCAAGATTTGATTCACACTATCTCTAAGTTAAGAGAAATGTTAGGAAAGTATGAACAACTTCCGCCAACCATCATTCAGAGATTAGCACCAGTAACACTTAGTAATCGTGAAACTAGAATCCCTACTGCCAAATCACAAGTTGCTAACGTGCTTCCTTCTACTGAAACAGGAATAGTTGCGTCTTTTCCAAACGTCCGCACTTCACAGCCTAGGAGCACTCAATCGAAGAATAGGAAGTTGCGATCTAAGAAAAGATCAATAAGGAATGCTAAAGTAGAAGAACACCCTAGGACTATGAATAAGACTCATGTTGCTTCCACTATAGATATTGCGTCTGGCAAATGTAATAGAAATAGTGATGTAACGAATGCTAAACCGTTAAGTACTTTTGATATTCAGTCTGATGCACCTTGTGTTATTTGTCGTAAAAGTATGAATTCTGATTGTCATGACAAATGTGTTGCTAAAGCTATAATCTCTCGTTTACGGAATCCTAAGAATCGGAATACCTCTAGGCCCACTAATCATTCTAAGTCTGTGCTTGGTAGACCGCCTTCTTTAGATTCTACGTCATGCATTGTTGTCCCTGTAGCTCCAGTTTCACCTCCTAAGAATGTAGTTATAGATGGCAGAAATGGATATATAACACATTAGGATTTAAATGGATGCCTAAAGTTATTAATGTTTGTATGTCTACTATCACTACTTCGGAACCCTCTAACATTTTGGGTTCCACATCTACTTCTATTCCATCTGTGTCGTCTGTGTGTAATGCAGGTGATACAGATCATTCTCTAGATTGTTGATAGCGGATGTTCCCGACACATGACATGCAACCTTAAACTGTTATCAAACTTTATTGCAAAGTTCATAGGCACTGTCAGGTTCGGGAATGATCACTTCGCAGCTATCATGGGCTACGGAGATTATGTCAATGGGAACATTGAAATCAGCAGGGTTTACTATGTGGAAGGCCTCAGTCACAATCTGTTTTCAGTAGGTCAGTTTTGTGATGGAGATTTGGAGGTTGCTTTCCGGGAGAAAACTTGTTTCATTCGTGATCTACAAGGAAATAACCTTATGTCTGGCTCGCGTAATTCTAGTCTCTACACTATCTCTATGCAAGACATGGTTGCTTCATCTCCCATCTGCTTACTTTCAAAGGCAACATCAACAACATCCTGGCTATGGCACCGTCGTCTCTCACATCTAAACTTTCAAACCATCACCAACCTTGCTCGACACAAACTAGTTGAAGGTCTCCCACGATTCCGGTATTCAAAAGATCACCTTTGCTCAGCTTGTGAACAAGAAAAAAGCACTCGTGCTCATTTTCCATCAAAGGTGGAACATAGCTCTCAGCATGTGCTTCATCTTCTTCACATGGATTTGTGTGGCCCGATGCGCGTGCAAACGATCAATGGCAAACGCTACATCTTAGTAATTGTTGATGACTACTCCCGATGGACTTGGGTCTACTTTCTTCGAAGTAAAGACCAAGATCCACAAATGATCATCACCTTTCTTATGAAAATACAGGTTCAGCTCCGCAACACCGTCAGGCTAATCAGAACAGACAAAGGAACTGAATTTGTTAACCAAACCCTTCGTGAATTCTATGAGAAAGTGGGAATTCAACATCAAACATCTATTGCACGTACACCCGAACAAAACGGAGTTGTTGAAAGACGAAACCGAACGTTAGTGGAAGCTGCAAGAACAATGTTAATCAATGCTAAACTTCCAGATTACTTGTGGGCAGAAGCTGTATCTACTGCATGCTATACTCAAAACCGTTATATGATCACAAAACGCCACAACAAAACACCTTTCGAGCTTGTCCACAACCATAAACCGAATCTCAAACACTTTCATGTATTTGGATCCCTTTGCTATCCGAATAATGATCGTGATGATTTTGGAAAGCTCAAAGCCAAAGCCGACATTGGAGTCTTTATTGGATATTGTGAGAATTCTAAAGGTTACCAGATCTGGAATCGTCGTACAAAACAGGTGATGGAAACGATTCATGCTCATTTTGATGAACTCACGGAAATGGCTTCTGAGTATAACAGCTTAGAACCCGAACACAACCGTTTAAACTTCCCTCAATCCCCATCATCAGCTGAACAAAGCCCCAGCTAACTCGTCAACAAATGGAAAGGTTATTTGCTCCTCTGTTCAGTGACGATATTGATGAACGTGCTCCAGGTGTATCCGCTGTTTCCGCTGCTCAACCTGATAATACTCTTATACCTGATACACCTGCTACAACAACTACTGTTGAAGATGCACCTACACCAGTTGACTCCAACACAACAGTTGAACAAACCGCTTCCAACAATGATGAACCGGCTGATGATATTCTGAATGAAGTACCCCCACCTGCAGATTTTGATCCAAATGCGTTCTTTAACCCCTTTGCTAATGACACTGTTGCACCTGATGTCGCGGAATCATCAACAAACCATTTGAATCCTCAGAATCTGCATAATGTATACCAACATCAACCCTCTACACATCGATGGACAAAAGACCATCCTCTGGCTAATATTATTGGCAACCCGAATCAACCAGTCGTTACAAGACAATGTCTTTACACAGATGGTGAACATTGCATTTATGCACTCACTGTCTGCCAATCTGAGCCTAAAAACATTAAAGACGCAATGACAAAAGATAACTGGATTGAATCCATGCAAGAAGAACTCAACCAATTCAAACGTCTTGAAGTATGGGAACTGGTTGAAAGACCAACAGGGGTCTACGTCATTGGTCTCAAATGGATTTGGAAAAACAAATTGGATGCTGAAGGGAACGTAATCCAAAACAAGTCACGTCTAGTTGCTAAGGGTTATCGTCAGGAAGAGGGAATAGACTTTGAAGAATCTTTTGCTCCGGTTGCTCGTCTTGAGGCTGTTCGGATATTTCTCGCGTTCGCGGCTCATATGAATATGACGGTCTTTCAAATGGATGTCAAAACTGCGTTTCTCAACGGACAACTGAAAGAAACGGTTTATGTCAGCCAACCCGAAGGATTCGTTGATCCAGAGTGCCCGAACCATGTCTACAAACTGAACAAAGCTCTTTATGGTCTCAAACAAGCCCCTCGGGCATGGTACGATAAGCTATCATCTTTCCTCATTGCTAATAATTTCACCAAAGGTTCGGTTGACCCAACTCTTTTTATACAATATCACGGGGCACATATCTTAATTGTTCAAATTTACGTGGATGACATCATTTTTGGGTCTACACATAAAAAGTTTTCAATTGCTTTTGCAAAACTAATGAAGAAAATTTTTGAAATGTCCATGATGGGTGAACTTACATTCTTTCTAGGATTACAAGTTCATCAATCACCCCGTGGTATTTTCTTGAGTCAGTCCAAATATTCCCTTGAATTGTTAAACAAATTTGGAATGAAAACCTGTGATACTTATGCCACACCAATGACTCATACCAAGAAGCTAGACGCTGATTTACATGGGAAATTAGTGGACCCTACCAAATACCGAAGTATTATTGGGTCTCTCATGTATCTAACAGCTAGCAGGCCTGATATTGTCTTTGCCGTTTATCTATGCTCCCGTTATCAGTCGTGACCAACTGAAACCCACCTCTCTGAGGCTAAAAGAATCCTCCGATACATCAAGGGAACCATTAACTTGGGGATCTGGTATCCGAAGGATTCTGGTTTTGAACTAATCGCTTTTTCAGACGCTGACCACGCAGGATGCTTAGACTCAAGGAAAAGTACTTCAGGAGCACTACAATTTCTTGGTGATAAACTAGTGTCTTGGCAATCAAAGAAGCAGGATTGTACATCGCTGTCATCAACCGAAGCAGAATATGTAGCCATGTCCGCGTGTTGTGCTCAAGTCATCTGGATGAGAACACAACTCAAAGACTATGGTTACGTATTTGACAGAATCCCGATGTACTGCGACAATCGGAGTGCCATTGCAATCTCCGGCAACTCAGTCCAGCACTCGAAATCAAAGCACATCGATCTTCGCTATCATTTCATCAAGGACCACGTGGAACAGGGTACTGTTGAATTATACTTCGTGGGTACAGAATACCAATTGGCAGATCTTCTCACCAAAGCCTTGCCTCCCGCTAGGTTTAATGAGTTGGTCCACCGAATTGGTATGCGGTGTTTGACTCAAGAGGAATTGGATGACCTCTTAAAACAGTCTTAAAAACCTGTCAAACACCAAAACATCTTTTGTAAATAATTTTTCAAAAACAAAATACAAAAATATAAAACCTGATAAAACAAAAAAAATATTCTTCTATCTATTTTTGTTTCAACATGGCAAGTACATTTCTTCCGTCAACACCATAATCTTTCAAAATTCAGTATTTTTCCGATCAAGTGTTGAGGGGGAGAAAATAAATACTTAACTGTTTCAAAATAACTTTGTACTTGCATGTTATCCTATCCCGGTTGTTTCTTTTATCAATGGTGGTAAATTTTCTGGTTCACTGACACTCCTCGGACTAAAATTAATAACCTTTCAATATTTCTTAAGTCGAGGGAGAGTGTCGTCAAGTTTCTTTCTTAAAATCTTTCGTTTGGTAACCAAAATGGAAGTTAAAAGGCTTTGGATGTAAAAGGAAAAGGTGGAGGGACCAAAACTGCCAGAATGTTAAACATATTTTTAATAAAAACACCTTCCACCTAACATTATCATCTCATTTATTGCTAACACCTAAAAGATCCTACGCCTAAAATTCATTCAAGAAATCTGTGTTTCTGATCATCAATTTGTAAGTTGTTTTATGATCTTAACGTGTTTACAAACATTGGTTTTGATTTTTATACTAATCCAACAGTCAAATTTTTGTCCATGATTGATTTAGTGTTCTACGCATAAGCGTATGAACACTCAATCAAGAATGGGTGTTTGTGGTTAAAAGGATTGTGTCAAAATGTTTTTCTTACATCATTGAACACATTTTTATCACTTAAACATTCCCAGATACACGAATTGAGTGATTTTGATAATTAGGGTTTATGAGTCGATTTGGGTGTTTTCAAATGTGATTGTATTTGGTCAAAAAGATTGTTGTGTGATATTAATACCATGTTGAATTGATGATATCCAGGCCCTATAACAACCCAGAAACACTAATTGATTAAAAATTGGAATTTAGGGTTTAATGTTCTTAGGTTTGGGCACTTTTGATTCACTGCTAATTAGATGTTAAAACTTGGTCATTACACTCTCAAAACATCTTAGACTTACCAGAAATACTTTGGTGCATATCCTATGGCTAGATTTCATACGCGTAAATTCTGAACTTTAGGGTTTTAGGCTACGCATAAGTATCTCTACGCTTAATTGTTTGAATGAATGTTTGTGCTTAAATCTGTTATAGAATGAATGTGTATGTTAATATTGATGTTTTGATGAACTTATTTCAGGTTTGCAAAACTTGAAAATTCAGAATCAAGGTTACTAAGCAATCTACGCATAAGGATCACCTTATGCGTAGAAGGTTATGCGTAAGAGTAATCTTACGCGTAGTGTCTACGCATAAGGTTCTACAATGGGACTACGCGTATCCTGAGAAGGATATGCGTAAACAGTGACCTCTACGCATAAGGTCTACTCTTACGAGTATGCCTTACGCGTAAGGTTAATATACGCCTACGCGTAAGCTCTACGCATAAGGTCCCCTGTTCCTACGCATAATATTTCTTACGCGTAAGTCAGGATCCTACGCATAAGCTTTCAACTACGCGTATACCACTCCTGTTTACGCATAACTTTGCCATATCTACGCCTAAGCCTTGATCAACCTTCGTTATGAATTGTTACGTGTACAAACTTGTAAATAATGAAATCATAACGTCACGAAACCAATAATGTCACTAATAAGCTTAAACGTTTGATATGTTGTGAACTATAAATGATAACATAAACTTTAAAACTTAAAGTTAACTAACTCACGAAACTTATCACAACGACATTGGACTATTAAACAAACAAGTGACTTTGGACTCGTAACAATCTTTGACACTGTATATTCAACAACTAGACAATAAGACCTTCTGTTGACTAACATTATGTCTTTCGATATGTTGGTTCTTTTGGCTAATGTTATTTCAGATCACAACATGGCTGCTCAAATGAATGTGGATGCACCTGAGGTTCTCACTATTGCTGATATCTTCCCAAATGGCTATCCGAGAAAGATTGGAAAGAATAACCTTAGGGTTGACTTTGAAACCCTCACCTGCTTAGAATCTTCTTGTCTCATTGCTGTGGATATTCTAAGGAATCATCCCTACCAGAACATGCTCTCACACTCTGCTACTGTACCAGAAATCTACATTCAGCAATTCTGGAATTCTATGTAGAGGATCACTGGTCAAAGTGCAGTGAATGTGACACTTACTCACAAACAAGTCACCATCACTCCTGCAGACTTACGGGCTGTTCTCATCATTCCTGACATCGCTCCAACCGACTTCTTTTCTACACCTACTGAAGAGACAGTTCTGCAATTTCTTCTTGACATTGGCTATGATGAAGCTTCAGGGATTATTACTAAGCATTCTCACGTGGAGCTTAAGAACATTCCTCAACCGTGGAGAACCCTCTACATCATCATTACCAAGTCTGTTTCTGGTCGTGACAGTGGTTATGAGCATCCAAAGCTCATGGAACTGCAAATCTTCTGGTTTCTGATCAATAAGAAGGACATCGAAATCGAAGCACTGATATGGGAGGACATGATGCTATTTCACAAGAAGCTTGGCTCAAAGATTCCCTATGTCAGATACATAAAGCTTTTGATCCAGAGAGCACTTGGACTTAATCCTGATATCCCCATGAGGCTCAATGACCCCGACAATCACGACTTGTTGTCCGAACCTATCCTTTCTATCAGAATCAAGGAATCGACAACTAAGAAGCAGGGTGCCGTGCTGCCTGATCACCTTCTATCTAAAGAACTCAAGAAGCTTGAAATGTACAAAAGCTATCTAGTAGCAGTAAAAGAAGGCAAAGTTGGTCATCTTGATGAAAAACCTTCAGGAACTCCTACTCGGAGAACCAAAAGAGGAAGTGCTGGAACTGCAGTAAGTTCTGAAAGTCATAGGAAGCTTCCCAAAAGGAATCCTCCTCGTAAAAGGATTGTTCCCGTAAAGGAAGCTGAACCTATTCCCACACCTGAACCGCAAAGAAAGCTTGTGGACGAAAGCTCTGAAGGTACTGAATCAGAAGAAGAGATTACATACTCTGAAACTGCAAAGGATGACACTCCATTAGTACCGAAACGTCCTAGTCCTCCAGCTGAACATGGCAAAGGGAAGACTCCAGTGCTTGTGCCGTATGATCAAAGCTCAAGCTCAGAAAGTGATGAAGAGCAACTGGATAAATCATACAGGAAGAAGTTTAAATTCGTCAGACACCTTCAAAAAGCTGAAGAATTTGCAAAAGACCAAATGGGTGGCCCCGGAGGATCAAGTGGTGCTGCCCACTCTTCACCAGATCCTGATGCGGTTAATCGACCCGATAAGGGATCTGGTGCCACCACTTTTGTGCAACAACAAAAGCTTGTGGAGGATACTATCGAATATGAGTTTGAGAAACCTGAAACTGAGAAGTCTGAGAAAGATAAAGATGCTGATTATGACAAGCTGCTTCTGGAAAGTCCTACACGTTCACAGAAGGAAACTTCTGAACCGCCCAAGGACCCCGAGTCTCCTCATGTCTCTTCCTCATCAGACTCATCATCTCACTCTTCCCAACCACCATCAAAGAAATCAACCAAATCAACATCCAAATCTGTGAAGAAACCACCTCGATCTTGGATTTCTCATACACATGAAAGAATTGTGAAAGCTGTCAAACAAGTCAGAATGAAAGACATGTTATACAGGAAGCTGAACTTTCTCAATCAACAAATACAATATCTACATGACGAGAATGACAAGATGCAAGAAGAAAGGAAGTTTATCCAAGAATTCATGAGAAGTCATCGTCAAGAGGAACTGAACGAAATGATCGAAGGTTACACTAACAAGTACCTTCAGGATATCGTTCCTAAAGTCACAAAGGAGATGTTTACCAGACAACTATATCCGAATCTTATGCAGATAGCCAAGCAAACTATAAGATCAACACCTTTAACCGTCACAATCAATCCATCTGATCCTGTAGTTTTCTCGGATAATAAATTGGTGGCCAAGCTTGTCACACAAATGTCTAAACGATCTGGGACATTTACTTCTGATGAAGGAAAGCTGTTTCAAGCATTGCTGGACTACCAACTCAAAGAAGCATGTAGATTAGAAGCAGAAAGGCCTAAACGTCCTAGAGATGATGAAGATAAGGATCAACATAAGAATGATGAAGCTAAACGTCAGAAGAAGTCTGGTGAATCCTCTTCTATGTTACCTCCTCTCCAACGGACTCCTACTCAACAAAGGTCTCCTCCCCGTTCTTCTACTGATAAACCTCAGGATTCTGAGTTACCACCCGAGACTCAAAAAACCGTTGATCACTTTGAGTATACGGGTGGTGACGATGAAGAAGTCCGTGAGCCCCTACAACAACCCAAATCTCCCAAACAAGTTAAGAAACCAGAATCCTCATCTAGGCCAAAACAAAAGAAGAAGAAGGCGCCAATGACTGACGTCGTATCATGGCTAGATGAAGATACAACACAGGAGTTTGAATGGTTTTCTACACTTGTTAATTCCACTCCCTACCCTGAAGAAGGTCAAGATCTGGTAGACGGTAATACTTTGGAGCATGCTAAAATTATGCAAGAAAAGTTCCATGTGAAGAAGATGACGAAATCCGAGTTGAGGCGAATCAAGAATGAAGCTTTTCAACTATGGAAAGATAGCTCAGAAAGTGCCATCGAGGTCGAATATCACCTTGAAAACATTGCTCGAGCTATGTCTAACAACATGGATTGGCTCAACCCAGAAGCAAACATCGACTTCACAAAACGGGACAACCCTCCATACTACACCGACTGGTCAAAACCTCTACCAACAATTGGCCAACCAAATGAACCTAGGATTCCATTCATATATTTCTTCAACAAAGACTTGGAATTTCTTCTACACGGTGGCGATGGATCAAGGAAATACGCTACATATTTGACACTTCCATTCCCAGCAGCCATATACTCAAACTGCATAGCTATCGAGGAAAGAGCTAATCACTTGTTCTCCAACAAAGTGGAAGCATACGACCGAGATGCAATGTACGGGATTCATCATTGGCCGGAACGCCGAAGAATCTACTACCGAAGCTGCCAGGTTCAGAAGTCTCAACATGCAGTGTTCAGTACTAAGGATATCGTTGCCATCAAACACGTTGATATGTCGACCAAATGGGACTACACTTTTCTCAAGAAGATTGTGGTCAAAAGGCAAGATGAACGGGATTATGCATTCTCTGAAGCTGACTTTGAGAATTTGTCTCTCAACGACATTGAAGACATGTACCTTGCCAAAGTACAGGGTCGCATGAGGCAATTTTCAACTGAAGTACAACGTGAATTCATCAAGCCACTGCTCATCTTCATCAGAAGCATAGTCATCAAGGAACGTGTAGAAGATCTTCAGCTGACAGTTGAATCCTATCAGACCCGTGTCAACTTCACACCACTTCAGCTAGATCTTCCCGACATCAACCAGCTCTCACAATATACACTCATCAGCAAACCTTTCGGCGTCGTTTACCGTAGTGAACTACAAAGAAATTGCTTAATGGCGTGTAGTGAACTTCACAAGTTTGGGGATCACACTTTGAAGATGGTTAGGGACGGATTGGCCTATAGGTTGAAGGACATACGTCAAAAGATTGGGTCTCCTAAGCGATGGAATTCTCAGGATCGAAGGGATGTGAGGAGAATCATCAAGATGATTGATGAAAGGTTGTATAGAAGGGATCATTTCAGAAGATTGGAAAGCTATGTTGGTGGTCTACCCAGGATTAACATCACCGGCTTTCAACGCCCGATTCACACTCCTGGCGACATCTTTGGACTTCCTGGTACCCCTTGAATTGCTTCCTTCATTATAAATTTGGATGTGTGATTATATATGTCTATGGCTTGTGCACACATAACAGTGTACAACCCGTAATTGTCAAGAAAGGACCCTGTGGTACGCTTCAGTGCCACAATCCTTATACAAGGAGCGAAAGCTTCTTAATTTTTGAGCAAAACCTATCAAACCTTTCATTTTTCAAGGTTTTGCTCAAAAAGACAAGTACTTCCCCGTATGATTTTCAAAACCTCAACCGTTTATATCACTTGTTGAGGGGAAGTATTTGAATTATAACTTTGTTCACAAATTGTTCATAGTGGTCATCTTCCCGCAACACTCGAAATGGTCATATTTATTCTCAACTTTTCAAAAATAACATTTTATATGCCATTTTTGAGGGGGAGAAAATTATGTGATAAGAAATATGTTGTGTAAATGCAAATGAATCCTTGTGTAATAGACTTAACCAACTAATTGATGGTACTAAACTGTTAGTTAATCGAAAATACTTGTCCGGGACGGGTAATAATTTCAAGCTAGTTCGCTAGTAATGTAAACGTGTCACGCAAAGGACTTGTCCGAGTAGAAAGTACCATTCGAGAAACTCTTGGTAGACATGAACTCTGACGGGTTTGACAACCTTTCGAGGTTTGTTTACACCTTCAAGGTAGTTATTAGAGCTAGTTGTCACCTAAAAGTTGACAATGTAACTCTTTAACTATGCAATGTAACCGTGTCTCGCGGTGGATTGTCTATCTTGAGTGGATATATTCAAAAAGTGCGCGCTCGTTCCTCACTGTGAAAATAACCGTTAAAACTCTTAAGCACATGTGGAGGGGGAGTATTTATGCAAAATCTTATCTCAACAGTGGTTCAAAATGTTTTTCATTAACAAACACTGTGAGAGATTTTTCAAGTAAATGGTTTTATGGCAACATAGGTTAGTCATGGAGTGATAAGGTGACTAAGGTTAGGGATAACCATCCTATGATCCGCCAGAGCCGGAGGGATCTACCCAAGGACATCACAAATAGTTAGTACTTAGAAGTCCTTAGGTACGATCATAAAAAGGAGAAAATGAGAATCGGAGAAAGAAGGAGTTGAAGAATTAAAAAGAAATGCAAAGAAAAGGGTGAAAAGGAATAGCCCTCCAAATTATTCAACTTAGGGCAGACACCGGGTTCAATTCAGATGCTACTGGTTGTCACTTAGTGACGCTGGTATTGAAGATTAAAAGTCGTCATGGACCCAGTGACGCATGCACTAAAACCTTCTTAGCCACTCAAGTTTCTCTCAACAGAAGCTTGTTTCATTCTCACAGGGAACCCTACGTAAACTATTGGCTTTCTCTTAGAGATCGCTGGTATTGAAGAAGGAGACCCTCTCCCTAGTCTCCGCTCAGGAAAACCAAAACGCACTATTGAGTCTAGAGCCACGAGATTCATCAAAAGATCTCTTAGGAACACTTGACATCTCATCACTTGTTGATCACCAAATAAGATCATCAGTGGTTCATATCGAGTCCTTCACAGATCTTAGCAATCTGTCGAGAACATTTATAAGAGGTTCACAACTGTGATCCTCAGTGATTGAATGGAAACTCTTCCCAGGGTCAACATCAAACAGCCCTGACAGCAGGTTACTTCGGTAACTCCCCATGGATTACGCTTAGTGTGTCTCAAACGGTCTACAGTCGTGAGGTGACACTTCGGTGTACCTTAGCGACTCATCTGAACTGTAGATGTACTTCGGTACATCGCGTTATCTCACTTGTGGGACTCCAGTTCAGGAACGGCCTTTGTAAGAATTAGAGTTGTGTGTTCACACTATGCTGTTAACACTCTCGAAGTTCAAACTTGTAAGTGCCAGAATCCGCTTATTACTAACCGTTTGAAATGTTTTCTTCTTATGGAAGCTCCGAAGCGGGATGATCATGCAGATTCTTCTCTTGCTCACGCCAACATCATCACTAATGGAAGTTCTATCCAAAAGCAACACAACAGTCAGAATGATTCTTCGTCAAATCAAAGAATCTACAAAGTTAAAAGACTTAAAGAACTTCATCAGTACTGAATTCCAACGTCAAAGAGCGTGTGAGCATGTTGAAGAATGACGTGGAGACACTGTAGCAGCGAAGCAGACCTGAGGCAGACTTGATGCAAACAATAACATACTATCACTTTCATCACAAAGAACAATGATCAAAGAACAAAGTTAAAGATGACGTCAAAGCATAACCGTTCAAAGAAGACAATTTCTCTACACTGGGGAGATTGTTCAAATCAAGGCAATTCTTCTCACAAGAAAGAAGAATGTCAGAAGTCGTCAGAGCTACTATTACATCAACACCTTCACCGTTCATCACCAACACTTGAGGGGGAGATTGTTGGAATCACTCCTAAACTATAATTCACTTGTTAGTTATTCTTATGTAATAGGTAGCTTATTATGGCCTTTATGTTTGTTATTAGCCTTAAGCTTATGTAGAAGGCCCATGAGCTTAGGCCCATGTCCATTAAAGAAAGGATGGAAACTAGGAGTGTTGCCCTAGCTTTCCTCCTATAAATACCTTATGTAAACCCTCACTTGAGGGTTGGTTGTTCAATATTTCTCTTTCACTCACATCTTACGCATAACTGGTCTAAGCTTTACGTGTGTGTGTGTTTGGTTATTGTTCAATCGCCTCTATCTCTTTCTTATAAGCTTGTGTTGTAAATCTAGTGACCTAACATACCTTGTAATAACCCTCACTTGAGGGTTGGTTGTTCAATTCATTCTCTTTCACTATTGCTACGCATAACCTTTCTAATTCATACGCCTAGTGTTTGTTTGTGGTTTGTTCATCCGATCTCTTCTCTTCTTTATTTCTACATATTGATGCTTGTGTTACTAATATGGTGACCTAACAGTGGTATCATTCGCCAAATATTTGGGTGAACACATTTTTTTTGTTGTTTTGAAGGTTTTTCGTCTTACGCGTAAACGAGGTTCTAACTTTGTCACGCTTAAAAACGTATTTTTTACATTTTTTAATCCAAGATTCTTGTCCTTTCAATGTTCTAAGGTGTTAAAATATCTGTTTTTGGCTAAAAGTTTCAAACTTTACGTGTGGATCATTGTTTTTAAGCCAGGTTTTTTACGTGGGTATTGTTCTACGCGTAACTGTTTTATAAGCTTTGGATCATCAAGTTTCACACTTTTGTGTTATTTTGGTGATATTGAAGCTATTTCATCACAAAAATCTGGTTTGGAAACATCAGTTGGCAGAAATCACTTTTGGCTAATTTCTACGCCTAAGTGAAACCCTAATCTTATGCGTAACTTTTCCGTGGTTTGATCTTCAGTTTCGTGGATTACTCAGTGTTTTTCTTGCTTGGATAAGCCTGAAAACACTTTGACTTTGGATATCTTTTGCACTGTGATAGTGTAAAAGATATTTTGGGTAAAACCCTAAATTTACGCATAAGCTTAAGCTTACGCCTAGAACTCCTTACGCATAAGATTCATCTTACGCCTAAGCTTTGTCTTATGCATAAGTTAATCCTACACCTAAGTTTTCTACGCTTAACTTTCTGTTTACGCATAACTTTAGTGTTTTCTCATTACTTACGCGTAAGCTAATCCTACGCGTAACTATTGCTGTTACGCGTATCTTTGGTGTTTTTACGCATAAGTGGTACTTGGATTTTCTTTGATTTCTACGCATAAGGATACTTCATCAGCAAAGGTTCATTCGACTACAAAGATCCATTTAACAACACATGTTTTCAACATGTCACAACCACCATACTCTAGCTATTTCCCTTACACTTATAATCAACAACAACAACAACAACTAAGTCCACAACATCAACAATTTAATCATCAACAACAAATTTATCAACAACAATTTAATCAACAACATACTCTACAACTTGCAGCAATTCCACAACCTCAAATGGTTCAACCACCACCAAGTCTTCAAGTACAACCTTACACAAACTTCTACAATCAACATCCATCCAGGAGTACAATGAAGGAACCGTCATGGTTTGGCAAGATGTGTGAAGCCTTAAGTAGCCAACAATCAATTCATGAAGCTGGCTCACTTGATAGACCTCCAATGCTCACTCCCGGAAATTATGATCAATGGGTGATAAGATTATTTAGGTTTTGTGATCTAAAGAAGCCACATGGAAAGTTCTTAAAGAAGGTCATTATGGAAGGTCCATTTCAGATGCCTACTATTGTCACACCCGCAGATCCAGATGCCAATCCACCAAGAGATGCTGTCACCAACGTTGCCACTGTCTCCGAACTCACTGGTGATGAACTTCTACATTTTGAAGCCGATGAACTAGTGTCACACCCCCAAATTACCTGTTTTGCAGCGGAATGGAATTCCCGAGGGATGACTGTCATAGCATCAAAGTTACAGTTATATCGAACGACCTAAAGTGTCGTTTTGAAAATATCGTTTGATTAAGTAAAATAATCAGAGTTTACAAAACATAGGTCCCAAAAATTCCAATATACCAAAATGAGTTTGTTACAATCAAACGATAGTTAAGTGCATAAAATATATGTGAGACGCGTCGTCATCGCGACTCTATGATAAGTCCACATGCATGCCATGAAGTGAATGCCTTATATACCTGAGATAAAACATGCTAAAAGTGTCAACACAATGGTTGAGTGAGTTCATAGAGTTTGTTTAACAAGTAAAGCTTTTAAAGAACGCTCATGCAACAAAGGCAAAGTTTTTGGTCATTTAGAATAGTCCATAAAGCAAAGGCATTGCAAATCCACTCAGTTTCAAGTTCCACCCATACAAAACTTGCAACCTGTGTTTTCACAACCCATTGCACAAAATATAGTGTGTCAAGTAGTCGAGTATAAGTTACCATAATAATTCACAATATTGCACCACGTATATAATAATTCAGGGATGCTCCGAACATGGGAGACTTTGCACTGCTCCAACAAGGGAGACTCCTTTGTCACTCAACCACCTAGGCGAGAATTATTGAGAACGCTCCACCAATAAGGCGAGACTTTGCACACTCCACCGATAAGGCGAGAATTATTGAGAACGCTCCACCAATAAGGCGAGACTTTGCACACTCCACCGATAAGGCGAGAATTATTGAGAATGCTCCACCAATAAGGCGAGACTTTATAGTGATGCTCTGAACATGGGAGACTTTAGGTCAAGGTCATAACACGTACGGTTCAATAAGTTCAAACAAGTCATAAGTTTGTATTTAAGTTCAAAAGTTTCGTTCAAAAGTTCGTAATTAAGTTCAAAGATTTAAGTCGAGTTCAAAAGTTCAGAACAGTCAAAGAGCTCGAATAATATCAAAAGGTTCAAGATAGTCGAAGCGTTCAAAATCACGTCAAACAAGTTTAAAATATATCAAAAGGGTCCTTGTACAAGTTAAAAGAGTTTAACTATATGTCAAAAAGTTCAAATCAAGTCCAAAGTGTTCACTTATATGTTAAAGGGTGCGAATCAATTTAAAAGAGCTCAATTATACATGTCGAAGGGTTCAAAATCCAGGAAAGTGTTTCAACTAATAGCGTTCATAACATAGTGATCAATTTAGTTCAGGCATAATCTACTTACGCACACATAGAGTGAAACAAAGGAGTAACACGTTCATGATAGTTCAAATGATATAGTTTAAGTTCATATAAGTGTAAAGTAAAAGCATGAAGTTGAGCATGTATCTCCCCCGAAGAGTTTATAAAACAATTAAACGAGTAAAAGTGGGGCTACGAACTCACCTGATGCAGTGATTATGATGCCAAAGTGAATACACAGAAATGAGATGAAATCTCTATCCGCAACCTTGAATGATGAAGGGATTTTTATTGCAATTACATAATCAACCTAGAGGTTTATATTTCAAAACCTTAAGATATATAACTAGTAGAACTTGATGAATACTTGAGCTAGAAAAATTGTATGGTTCCTCTTGGTTTCTTGAGCATGGCCGGTTTCAATGGATGAAGAAAAGTGAGTATTTGATTTACACCTTAGGATTTATTGTAACTATGTGTTGTTTGTAGTAATATATTAAAAGATAAGTAATTAATATTGTAGACATAAGATATTTTGTACTCAAAAGTTGGGTGAGTCACCCTTATGGTCAACAATCATAAAGAAAACAAAAGACTAGATACATTTTGTATACTTGAGTATATATATATGTAGAAGTAAAGGTGTAATTATTTAAGGATAATTGGTAACTTGTGTACATATTTAAGCATTTAGGGTAGCGTTAGCTAAAAATAAATTTTAACGGATCAAAATAAAATATATTAAAGTCATAAAAGTTATAAAAATACATTTCTCGCAAGAATTGAGTGAATAAATAATTATCGAGTTGAATTTACGAAAACCGTCGTAAATATATATACATAACAATTTATATACAAAATAAATTTAAAACACCTGGTAAACTAATAATATATTTTTTTATGGTCTTAAAATGAGTATAAAAAATATATCAGGATAATTTTTGGGAAGTGTCAGATCAATTGTTCAAAATAAATGATCGTACGATAGCGTTTATTTAATAAGAAAATATACGTTAATGAAATATAAATTTTTCTCCGGGAATGAATAGTGTTTCGTGAATAGTAAAATTTTGAAATATGTTCTCAGAATATCAAATCGACTTCGAAAACGATGAATAGTAAAATGATGAATAGTAACCGATAAATAGTAATTTCCCGAGATGAATAGTGAAATTTGAAAAATGACCGGAAATTGAGAATTGTGACAACTAGCAATGCAATACATCCTTTTGGGACTACCCAATCCGATCCTTCGAAGTGTTGATGCTCAAAAGACAGCTAAAGCAATGTGGGAACATATTCATCTTCTAATGGAAGGCACAACACTCAATCAGGAAGATATGGAATCCAAAATCTACTTGGCTTATGAACACTTCATGATTGAACCAGGAGAGACATTAGAGTCATATCATCATCGATTTTCAGGCATCATAAATGATTTGGAAAAACACAACATCATCATGCCACGAATTGCTGTCAACACTAAGTTCCTAAGTAGTCTTGGTCCGGAATAGGAGAAGTATGTCATTTTTCTCCGTCAAGCTAAAAATCTTCATCATGATGCATACGGATTGTTGTACGATTACTTGAAGCCTCATAAAAAAGAAGTTGATAAGGAAAGGATTATCCGTGGCCAAACCGTTTCACCTTCACTTCCGGATAATCAACAACATGCTTTGTGGGCTCAAACTAGTTATCCTCCTCAACCAGCTCCTCAACCAACTGCCATAATTACACCATATGATCCATCACAACAACAATCTCAACAAACTCAATTGGTTCCATACAACAACAATAATGATCAGGAATTTGTCAGTAAAGCTAATGAGGACTCCGATCCGTTCGATGCATTGCAACAAGGATTTGTTATGATTGCTAAAGCTTTTGGCCGTTATACAAACAAATCCAACAATCGCATTCGTTCCACATCAAACACAAGGAATCAGGCTGTTTTAAACAATGGACGAGTTGAAGTTCAGAATCGTGTTTATGGTCGTCAGATGAGCGGTGGTCAAGGGTTTAATGCTATGGGTAGGAATAACAACAGAGCTCAAGTGGTTGAACAGGGGAATGCTCAGAATGGGTTGAATGGTCTTCGATGCTACAACTGTAATGAGAAGGGACACCTGGCTAATGCATGCCCAAAGCCGAGGACTAGGGGCAGTGCTTATCACAAGGAAGCTTTACTTCTGGCTCTTAAAGATGAAGCTGGTGGAACTCTCACAGAAAAAGAACAGAGCTTTATGGCAGATGCAGACTCAGATGATGATATGGAGGACTTGCAGGCCAATGCAGCAGTTATGTTGATGGCTAATATGCATGAGCTACATATGAGTGACACAAGCCCAGTGTATGACACTGATGGCTTGTATCAGGTACCCGAACAAACCATATTTATCTCTGATATAATATCTCCGCCAACATCTGAATCCGGCAAGGCTCAGACTGTTCAAAATGAGTCATCCACATCTCATTCTGACGATTATCAACTAGACCACGTAGTTACATTTAATGATCAAGATGACCTTATGGTTTCCTTTGATACTCAAATTGACTCCGTGGTTATACTTGAGGATCTGAATAATGATCATGTTGTGACTCACGTTGAACATGCTGAACCTTTGCCTAATCCAAATATTGATCCGTTACTTAAAGACCATCAATCCCGAATGGAAGAATGTCATGCATTAAATCAGTCCTTAAAAAGTAAAAATGCACTGTTAACCAGGGATCTTGAATGCTTACAACGGCAACTCAATTTTTTCAAAACTCAAGAAAACCGTGAAAAAGGTTTTGAAGTCGCTTTTGCTAAATCTCATCAAAACGAACAATCATTAGAACGACAAATACGTGATCTAGCCGCATCCAAGAATGCTTTGTTGTCTCAAATAGAACAACTGAAACATGATCATAAACAATAACTTAACGCTCTTACTTTGGAAACTCAAAAAGCCAAGGCTGAGTTGTGTCAAAAACAGTTCTCTGAGTACAAAAAGCATTCCACAAAACGAATAGATAACTATCTTGAAGAAATTGTCGACTTACAAACCAAAATTAAAGAGTTTCGAAATGTTGTTTACAAACATGGTGAGTCAATCACAACTATTCAAAAGTTTACTTTTAAACCTAATCAAAATGGATATGGTCCGATTCTTGCTGATTACAAACCTAAGTTTTCAAACAGAGCATTCAAACCAAATCCTGAAGTTTACAGTGCAGAACATAGAATTAATGATTCAATTATGACTGTTGTTGAATATAATCGTATGGAGGAATTAGATGCAGATGACGAGAGTCGGTCAAAAATGGAAAATGTCGTTTATAAAAAACCATTTAACTATTCAAACGCCATAACTTTTGTCACACAACAAGATACTTCTAACAAACCTTTGGTTATCACACCAGTTTTTGAAGTTAGTCCCCAACACAATGGTGCACAAATTAATGGTCCTTTACCTTCACTTAGTGAAGTTAAAACAAAAGCCGAAAGTTGTCGAGTTATAAAATACTTTGACATTTTCTTATCTGACCTCAAAATTTTGGAACGTGAGATTGAATTTCATTCTGAAATAAAAGTTGAACATTTTCAATCGCCTTTGGCGCGAGAACATAGAGATATTCTTCAGAAAAGAATTTTACCCCATGTCAAAAATTTGAAAACCTGTGCACAATATTGGGAAAGGGATTTTCACAAGGAACTTGGTCTCATGAAAACAGTTTTCGAGAAAACAGAAACATCGATTTCCAATACTAAACGTAAAAAGAAATTGTTAAGAAAAGATGTTGATCGACTATTGGAAGATGTTATCTGTGCTGATATCAATAATCTTGTGTTATTACAATCTGTTGTATATGCATCTGATCATATCTCTGATGATTCTGTTGATTCTGTTGATATTGTTGATAATACTGATAATGTGCATCAAATTGGGTCTTTAAAAGTGGAAATGAACGATTGTTAAACGAGCTTTCAAATGCAAAACGTCGTCTTCAATGGTGTCAAAAAGATTGTCAAAATCGTGAACTTGCTTTGCAACACAAAATCAACCAGTTGCAATCAAAAATGTTTAATCCAAAATTTGAGCAACTGGATGATCAAAACGTGTCTTTGAAATGTCAAATCTCAAAATATGAACAAGAACTTGCAAAAGTTAAAAAGGAATATGGAGTCATATTTGATTTACTTAAACAGACTCGTGATGAAGCATCAAACGAACTTGATCATTTTCTTGCACACACTAAGGAAGTCATGAATTTTTCTGGTAATCTTCGTTCTAAAAATCAAGAATTGGTGACAACTATCCTTAAGCTAAGAGAAATGTTAGGAAAGTATGAACAAGTTCAGCCTAGCATCATTAAGAGAATTGCACCTGTAACACTTAGCAAACGTGAACCCAGATTGCCTACTGACAAAACACAAGTAACTAATGTGCTTCCCTCTACTGAAACAGGACTAGTTGATTCTTTTCCAAACGTCCGCACTTCACAGCCTAGGAGCAATACAAGGAAGAATAGGAAGTTGTGACCTAAGAAAAGAATAATAAGGAATGCTGAAGTAGAAGAACACCCTAGGACTTTGAATAAGACTCACGTTGCACCTACTTTAGATATTGCGTCTGACAAATGTAATGGAAAAAGTGTTGTAACGAATGCTAAACCTTTAAGTACTTTTGATATTCAGTCTGATGCTTCTTGTGTTATTTGTCGTAAAAGTATGCTTTCTGATTGTCATGACAAATGTGTTGCTAGAGCTATCTTGTCTCGTTTTAGGAATCCCAAGAATCGAAATACCTCTAGGCCCACTAATGCTTCTAAGTCTGTGCTTGGTAAAACGCCTTCTTTAGATTCTAATAAACACATTGATGTCCCTGTAGCTCCAGTATCACCTCCAAGGACTGTAGTATCACCTAGTGCATTCACTAAGACTAAAGCAAATACTAGTTGGAGATGACAGAAATGGATAAATAATACACTAGGATTTAAATGGATGCCTAAAGTCATTGATGTGTGTAGTTCTACTATAACTGCTTTGGAACCCTCTAACACTTCGGGTTCCACATCTACTTCTATTCCATCTGTGTCGTCTGTGTGTAATGCAGGTGATACAGATCATCCTTTGGATTGTTGATAGCGGATGTTCCCGACACATGACAAGCAACCTTAAACTGTTATCAAACTTTGTTGCAAAGTTCATTGGCACTGTCAGGTTCGGGAATGATCACTTCGCAGCTATCATGGGCTACGGAGATTATATCAATGGCAATATCGAAATTAGCAGGGTTTATTATGTGGAAGGCCTCGGTCATAATCTCTTTTTAGTCGGTCAATTCTGTGATGGAGATTTGGAAGTTGCTTTTCGGGAGAAAACTTGTTTCATTCGTGATCTACAAGGAAACGATCTTATGTCTGGCTCTCGCAATTCTAGTCTATACACTATCTCAATGCAAGACATGGTTGCTTCATCTCTCATCTGTCTACTCTCAAAGGCTTCATCAACAAAATCCTGGCTATGGCACCGTCGTCTCTCACATCTAAAGTTTCAAACCATCACCAACCTTGCTCGACACAAACTTGTTGAAGGTCTCTCGAGATTCCGGTATTCTAATGATCACCTATGCTCAGCTTGTGAACAAGGGAAAAGAACTCGTGCTCATTTTCCTTCAAAGGTGGAACACAGCTCTCAGCATGTACTTCATCTTCTTCACATGGATTTGTGTGGCCCGATGGGCGTGCAAACGATTAATGGCAAACGTTACATCTTAGTAATTTTCGATGATTACTCACGATGGACTTGGGTCTACTTTCTTCGAAGCAAAGATCAAGCTCCACAGATGATCATCACCTTTCTCATGAAAATTCAAGTTCAGCTCCGGAACACCGTCCGCCAAATCAGAACAGACAAAGGAACTGAATTTGTGAATCAAACTCTTCGAGAATTTTTTGAGAAAGTGGGAATCGAGCATCAAACATCTATTGCACGTACACCAGAACAAAACGGTGTTGTTGAAAGACGAAACTGAACGTTAGTAGAAGCTGCAAGAACAATGTTAATCAATGCAAAACTTCTAGATTACTTATGGCCAGAAGCTGTATTAACTGCATGCTATACTCAAAACCGATCAATGATTACAAAACGCGACAACAAAACACCTTTTGAGCTTATCCACAACAGAAAACCGAATCTCAAACACTTTCATGTATTTGGATCCCTTTGCTACCCAAATAATGATCATGATGACTTTGGAAAGCTTAAAGCCAAAGCTGACATTGGAGTCTTCATTGGATACTGTGAAAATTCTAAAGGTTACCAGATCTGGAATCGTCGTACAAAGCATGTTATGGAAACGATTCATGCTAATTTTGATGAGCTTACAGAAATGGCTTCTGAGCATAACAGCTTGGAACCCGGTCATAACCGATTAAACTTCCCTCAAACCCCATCATCAGCTGAACCAAGCCCTCAGCTTACATGTCAACAAATGGAAAGACTATTTGCTCCTCTGTTCAGTGACGATATTGATGAACGTGCTCCAGGTGTATCCGCTGTTTCCGCTGCTCAACCTGATACTAATCTTATACCTGATACACCTGCTACAACAACTACTGTTGAAGAAGCACCACCAATTGACTCTACAACAACAGTTGAACAAACTGCATCCAACGACGCTGAACCAACTGATGATGTTCTTAATGAAGTACCCCCACCTGTAGATTTTGATCCAAATGCGTTCTTCAACCCATTTGCCAATGAAACTGCTGCACCTGATGTCGCGGAATCATCCACAAACCATTTGAATCCTCAAAATCTGCACAATGTATACCAACATCAACCCTCTACACATCGTTGGACAAAAGACCATCCTCCACAAAATATTATTGGCAACCTAAATCAACCAGTCGTTACGAGACAACGTCTCCACACAGATGGTGAACATTGCATTTATGCACTCACTGTCTGCCAATCTGAGCCTAAAAACATTAAAGACGCAATGACAAAAGACAACTGGATTGAATCCATGCAAGAAGAACTCAACCAATTCAAACATCTTGAAGTATGGGAACTGGTAGAAAGACCAACAGGGGTCTACGTCATTGGTCTCAAATGGATTTGGAAGAACAAATTGGATGCTGAAGGGAACGTAATTAGAAACAAGTCACGTCTGGTGGCTAAGGGTTATCGACAGGAAGAGGGTATTGAATTTGAAGAATCATTTGCTCCGGTTGCTCGTCTTGAGGCTGTTCGGATATTTCTAGCGTTCGCGGCTCATATGAATATAACGGTCTTTCAGATGGACGTCAAAACTGCTTTTCTGAATGGGCAACTTAAAGAAACGGTTTATGTCAGCCAACCAGAAGGATTCGTTGATCCCGAGTTCCCGAACCATGTCTACAAACTGAACAAAGCTCTGTATGGTCTCAAACAAGCTCCTCGGGTATGGTACGATAAGCTATCATCTTTCCTCATTGCCAATAATTTCACCAAAGGTTCGGTCGACCCAACTCTTTTCATACAATATCACAGGGCACATATCTTAATTATTCAAATTTACGTGGATGACATCATTTTTGGGTCAACACATAAAAAGTACTCAATCGCTTTTGCAAAACTAATGAAGAAACATTTTGAAATGTCAATGATGGGTGAACTTACGTTCTTTCTAGGACTGCAAGTTCATCAATCACCACGTGGTATTTTATTGAGTCAGTCCAAATATGCCCTTGAAATTCTTAACAAATTTGGAATGCAAACCTGTGACACTTATGCCACACCAATGACTCACACCAAGAAGCTAGACGCTGATTTACATGGGAAATTGGTGGACCCTACCAAATACCAAAGTATTATTGGGTCTCTCATGTATCTAACAGCTAGCAGGCCTGATATTGTCTTTGCCGCATATCTTTGCTCCCGTTATCAGTCGAGACCAACTGAAACCCACCTCTCTGAGGCTAAAAGAATCCTCTGATAAATCAAGGGAACCATTAATTTGGGGATCTGGTATCCGAAGGATTCTGGTTTTGAACTAATCGCTTTTTCAGACGCTGACCACGCAGGATGCTTAGATTCACGGAAAAGTACTTCAGGAGCTCTACAATTTCTTGGTGATAAACTGGTGTCATGGCAATCGAAGAAGCAGGATTGTACATCGCTGTCCTCAACAGAAGCAGAATATGTAGCCATGTCGGCGTGTTGTGCTCAAGTCATTTGGATGCGAACACAACTCAAAGACTATGGTTATGTATTTGACAGAATCCCGATGTACTACGACAATCGGAGTGCTATTGCGATCTCGTGCAACTCAGTTCAACACTCGAAATCAAAGCACATCGATCTTCGCTATCATTTCATCAAAGACCACGTGGAACAGGGTACTGTTGAATTATACTTTGTGGGTACAGTATACTAATTGGCAGATCTCCTCAACAAAGCCTTAGCTCCGGCTAGTTTTAATGAGTTGGTCCACCGGATTGGTATGCGGTGTTTGACTCAAGAGGAACTGGATGAACTCTTAAAACATTCTTAAAAACCAGTCAAACACCAAAACTTCTTTTGTAAATATTTTTCAAAAAAAAAAATACAAAAATATAAAACCTGATAAAACAACAAAAATATTCTTCTATCTATATTTTTTTAACATCGCAAGTACAATTCTTCCGTCAACACTCAAATCTTTCAAAATTCAGTATTTTTTCGATCAAGTGTTGAGGGGGAGAAAACAAATATTTTTCAGTTTCACAATACATTGTACTTGCATGTTATCCTATCCCAGTTGTATCTTTAATAATGGTGGTCATATTTTTGGTTTTCTGACACCCCTCGGACTAAATTTATAAACTTTCATTATTTCTTAAGTCAAGGGGGTGTGTCGTCAAAATTCTTTCCAAAATATCATTCGTTTGGTAATCAAAATGGTAGTTAAAGGCTTTGGTTGTAAATGGCAAAGGTGGAGGGACTAAAACTGTCAAAAGCTTAAAGTTATTTTATTAAAACAACTCACCTAACATTTACTCTTCACGTTTATTACTACACCAAACCAAATCCTACGCCTATAATTCGTTCCACTAATTCGTGTTTTGGATCATCATTTTGTAAGTGTTTTTGTGTTCATAACATGATTATAAACAATGGTTTTGAATCGTTTTGAAAACAACGGTTAGATTTTAATCTAGGGACGATTTTGTGTTCTACGCATATGCGTATGAACACATAATCATGTTTGTGTGTTTGTGGTTAACATAATTGTGTCAAAACGTTTCTATAACATCAATGATACCATTTTTATCCTCAAAACTCACCCAGAAACACGAATTGAATGATTTCTAAAAATTAGGGTTTATGCGTTGAATTGGGTTTTTACTTGTATGAGTGTTTCTGGTTAATTAGTTGCTTATAAGATGTTGTTTTCATGATGAATTGACTATATCCATGCTTAGAACTTGCCCAGAAACATCAAATGTGAAAGAATTGAAATTTAGGGTTTTAGTTCATACGAATTGGGTATTTATGATTCATAGCATATTTGATGTTAAAACTTGGATAAAACAACTTAATAGGCTTACTAGACTTCCCAGAATCATTTTGGTGCATTTTCCATGGCTAAAATGCTTAGGCGTAATTCTTGAACCTTAGGGTTTAGGTTTACGCGTAATCTGTTCCTACGCCTAACTGTTTGACTGAGTGTTCGTGATTAAAACTGTTAGAGAATGAATGTATGTGTTAATATTGGTGCTATGATGATCTTATTTCAGGTTTGTTACACGTGAAAATTCAGAATCAAGGTTGTCTGACATCTACGCATAAGGATCACCTTACGCGTAGCATGTTATGCGTAAGAGAAATCTTACGCGTAGCGTTTACGCGTAAGGTTCTACATAAGGGACTACGCATATCCTGCGAAGGATATGCGTAAACAGTGACCTCTACGCATAAGGTTGACTCTTACGAGTAAGCCTTACGCGTAAGGTTTATATATGCTTACGCGTAAGCTCTACGCATAAGGTCCCCTTTTCTTACGCGTAATATTTCTTACGCGTAAGTCAAGAACCTACGCATAAGCTTGCGTTTTACGCGTATATCACTCCTGTTTATGCATAAGCTTGTCATTTCTACGCCTAAGCCTTGTTTAACCTTAATTATGAATTGTTACGCGTGCAAACTTGTAAATACTTAAATCATAACGCCACGAAACCAATAATGTCACTAATAAGCTTAAACGTTTAATATGTTGTGAAAAAATAAGTGATAACATGGACTTTAAAACTTAAAGTTAATTAACTCACGAAACTAATCACGACGTCATTGGACTATTGGACAAACAAGTGACATTGGACTCGTAACAATCATCGACATATCACATTCAATAATCAGACAATAAAACCATCTGTTGACTAACATAATGTCTTTCGATATGTTGGTTCTTTTGGCTAAATATCTTTCGATACCGTTGCTGATATCTTCCCGAATGGTTATCCGATGAAGATTGGAAAGAACAACCTTCGTGTTGACTTTGAAACTCTCACCTGCTCAGAGTCTTCTTGCTTGATTGCTGTGGATATTCTGAAGAATCATCCTTATCAGAACATGCTCTCTAATTCTGCTACAGTGCCTGAGATCTACATTCATCAGTTCTGGAATACAATGCAAAAGATCCAAGGACAAAATGTTGTAACAGTGACTCTCAATGACAAACAAGTCACCATCACCCCTGCAGACTTAAGGGTTGTTCTCCTCATTCCGGTCATCGAGCCAACCAAACTCAATGCCACACCAACTGAAGAGACTGTTCTACAATTCATGCTCGACATTGGTTATGACGAAGCTTCAGGAGTAATCACTAAGCATTCACATGTGGATCTTAAGAATATTCCTCAACCATGGAGAACTCTCTACAGCATCATCACCAAATCTGTTTCTGGTCGTGAGAGTGGCTATGAGCATCCCAAGCTCATGGAACTGCAAATCTTTTGGGCTTTGGTCAACATGAAGCACATCGAAGTCGAAGCTCTGATATGGGACGATATGATGACATTCCTCAAAAAGCTTGGCTCAAAGATCCCTTATATCAGATTTACAAAACTGTTGATCCAAAAAGCACTTGCGTATAACCCTGATATCCCCAAGAGAATCAATGACCCCAACAATCACGACATGTTGTCTGAACCTACTCTAACAGTCAGATTTAAGGAATCAACAACAAAGAAACAAGGTGCTGTGTTGCCGGATCACCTTCTCTCGGATGCAATCAAATATCTTTACTTATACAAAAGGTATCTGGTAGCAGTTGATGAACACAAAGTTGGTTTTCTCGATGACAAGTCTTCTGGCACACCTACAAGGAGAACCAGAAGAGGCAGTGCAGGAAGTGCTGCAAGCACTGAGAGTCAACGAAAGTTCCCTAAGAGGAAACCTCCACTCAAAAGGACAGTTCCCTCTAAGGTAGTTGTTCCTATTCCCATTCCTAAGTCTGAACCGAAAAGAAAGCTAGTGGATGAAAGCTCTGAAGATACCGATTCAGACGATGAGGTTTTCTACTCTGAAACTGCAACCGATGTTACTCCATCAATAGCTAAACCTCCCAGTCCACCAGCTGATAAAGGAAAAGGGAAAACTCCTGTGCTTGAACATGATAAGGAGAGTTCAGAAGAAGAACCAGTTAACGAAGAACAAGAATATCAAAAGAAGTTGAAGGACCTTAGACAAAAATATTTTGCCGAAGAATTCGTAAAAGATCAAACTCGTGGCCCTGGAGGTTCAAGTGGTGGTACTCAAGCCACACCAGTTCTTGATGCGGTTAATCAACCCGATAAGGGAACTGGTACTACCATCACCACGAACAACAACAAAGGCAGGTTGAGGATTCAATCAACTTTGATATTGAGGAACCAGAAACGAAAAAGACTGAGAAAACTCCTGCTGATGATACTAAGGCTGATGAAACGGCTAAGTCTAGAAATGAAGAAGAAACCGCCTATGATCATTTTCTTCTAGACAGTCCCGCACGTTCTAAGGAGGAAACTTCTGAACCACCTAAAGCCTCCTCACGTCTCATCATCATCAGACTCGTCTTCTCACTCTTCACCACCACCCTCCAGAAGATCAACCAGATCCACATCCAAATCAGTGAAGAAGCCAACGGCCTCTTGGATCTCTCAAACTAAGACACGAATCGTTAAAGCTGTGAAGCAGGTCAGGAAGAAAGACGTGCTTTACAAAAAGCTGAATTTTCTCGCTGACCAGGTACAGTATCTTCATGACGAGAATGACAAGATGCAAGTTGAAAGGGAATACATTTAGAAGTTCATGAAACGTGATCTTCAAGGGGAAATGAACGAGATGATCAAAGGTTACACTCACAAGTTCCTTCTTGACATCGTTCCTGGAGTTACAAAGGAGATGTTTACCAAACAAGTCTATCCGAATCTATTGCATTTGGCCAAGCAAACTATGAGATCAACACCAATGAAAGTAAACATTAACCCAGTTGATCCCATAATATTCTCAGATTCTGAATTGGTTAACATGCTCGTAGCTCAAATGTCTAAACGCTCTGCAACATTTACTTCTTCCGAAGGTAAATTGTTTGAAGCACTGCTGGAATACCAACTCAAATCAGCTTACAGGGAAGAAGCTCAAAGGCCTAAACATCCAAGAGACGATGAAGATAAGGATAAGGATAAGCATGATGAGCCTAAACGCCCGAAGAAAACTGGTGAATCATCCTCCATGCAACCTCCACCCCAAACGACTCCAGCTCAACCACGATCTCCTCCTCGCTCTTCTACTGACAAACCTCAGGACTCTGAGTTACCACCCCAGTCTCAGAATACCGGTGATCACTTCAAATATACTGGTGGTGACGACGAGGAAGTCCATGAGCCCCAACAACAACCCACCTCTCCCGACACAGCTAAGAAACCAGAATCCTCCTCCAAGCCAAAGAAAAAGAAGAAGAAGGCGCCTAAAGCTGACGTCGTATCATGGCTAGACGAGGATGACGCTGAATATGACTGGTTCTCTAAACTTGTTGACTCTACTCCTTACCCACCTGAAGGTCGAGATGCGATAGAAGGTCGAACTTTGGAGCATGCTAAAATACTTCAAGACAAGTTTCGGGTGAAGAAGATGACGAAATCAGAGTTGAGACGAATCAAGAATGAAGCCTTTCAACTACTTAAAGACAGCTCGGAAAGCGCTATTCAAGTTGAGTATCACCTTGAAAATTTAGCACGAGCCATGTCTAACAACATTGATTGGCTCAACCTTGAAGCAAACATCGACTTCACCAGAAGAGACAACGCTTCATACTACACCGACTGGTCTAAACCTCTACCAACGATTGGCCAACCAGATCAACCTAAGATTCCATTTTGCTACTTCTTCAACAACGATTTGGAATTTCTTCTACACGGTAGCGATGGTTCTAAGAAATACGCTACTTCACTTACACTTCCATTCCCGGCAGCCATATACTCCAACTGCATAGCCATCAAAGAAAAGGCTACTCACATGTTTTCCAACAGTGTGGAACAGTATGACATCGATGCAATGTATGGGATTCATCATTGGCCGGAACGCCGACGAATCTACTACAAAAGCTGCCAGGTTCGAAAATCTCAACATGAAGTGTACAGTACCAAAGGGATCATTGCTATTAAGCATGTAGCTCTTTCGTCTAAATGGGATTACACCTTCCTCAAGAATATCGTAGTCAAAAGACAAGACGAAAGAGACTATGCATTCTGTGTAGCGGACTTTCAGAACTTGTCTCTCAACGACATTGAAGATCTGTATCTTGCCAAAGTACAGGGATGCATGAGACAATTCTCGACTAAAGTTCAACGTGAATACATCAAGACCTTACTTATCTTCATCAGAAGCATAGTGATCCAGGAACGTGTAGAAGATCTACAACTTGCTGTTGAATCATATCAGACCCGTGTCAACTTCACCAGACCTCAGCTAGAACTTCCTGACATCAACCAGCTTCCACAATACACACTCATCAGCAAACCATTCGGCGTTATTTACCGTAGTGAACTACAACGAAACTGCTTGATGGCTTGTAGAGATCTTCACAAGTTTGGGGATCATACATTGAAGAAGGTTAGGGATGGCTTGGCTTATAGGTTAAAGGGGATATATGAAGGCATTGGATCTCCGAAGCGATGGAATTCTCAAGACAGACGGGATGTGAAGAGGATCATCAACATGATTGATGAAAGGTTGTACATAAGGGACCAGTTCAGAACACTGGAGAGCTTTGTAGGTGGTCGTCCCAGGATTAATCTTACCGGCTATCAACGCCCCGTTCACATTCCTGGAAAGATTGATGGACTACCTGGTACCCCTTAAACTGCCTCAGTTTCATAATTATTTTGGATGTGTGATTTTTAATCAACAATGGCTTGTGCACACATAACAGTGTACAACCTGTTCTTGTATTGAAAGGACCCCGTGGTACGCTTCAGTGCCATAATCCTTATAAAAGGAGCGAAAGCTTCTTACGTTTGAGTAAAACTTATCAAACCTTTCATTTTTCAAAAGGTTTTACTCAAAAGAACAAGTACTTCCCCTTATGATTTTCAAAACCTCAATCGTTTATATCACTTGTTGAGGGGGAGTATTTGACTTAAAAATTTTGTTCGCAAATTGTTCTTTGTGTTATCTTCCCACAACACTCAAAATGGTCATATTTATTCTCAACATTTCTTCAAAAATAACATTTATATGCCATTTTTTAGGGGGAGAAAATTATGTGATAAGAAATATGTTGTGAAAATGCTATTGAATCCTCGTGTGAAAAGACTTCAACCCATGAATTGACGGGATCTGAATAGTCATACATTGAAAAGATTTGTCATCCAAGACTTTTCAAAGTACATTGTACCTATTCGAGAAGCTCTTGATAGACATGAGCTGTGACGGGTTTGACAACCTCTCGGGGTTGTCCACATCTTCAAGGTAGTTATTAGAGCTAGTTGTCACCTAAAAGCTGACAATGTATCTCTTTAACTATGCAACGTAATCGTGTCTCGCAAGGGATTGTCTATCTTGAGTCGATCAATTTAAAAAGTGCGCGCTCTTTCCTCACTGTGTAGATTTCTGTCAAAACTCTCAAGCACATGTGGAGGGGGAGTATTTCTGAAAATCTAAAACTCTAGAAGTGTTCAAACATGTTTTTCATTCACAAACACTTCGAGAGATTTTCATGAAAATGGTTTTATGGCAATGGAGTTATAAGGTGATTAAGGTTAGGAATAACCGTCCTATGATCCGCCAGAGCCAGAGGGATCTACCCAAGGACACTACCAATAGTTAGAATTAGAAGTCCTTAGGAATGATCATAAAAAGGAGAAAATGAGAATCGAAGAAAGAAGGTGTTGAAGAATTAAAAAGAAATGCAAAGAAAAGGGTGAAAAGAAATAGCCCTCCAGATTATTCAACTTAGGGCAGACACCAGGTTCAATTCATATGCTACTGGTTGTCACTTGATGACGCCGGTATTGAAGATTAAAAGTCGTCATGGACCCAGTGACGCATGCACTAAACCTTCTTAGCCACTCTAGTTACTCTCAACAGAAGCTTGTTTCATTCTCACAGGGAACCCTACGTAAACTATCGGCTTTCTCTTAGAGATTGCTGGTATTGAAGAAGGAGACCCTCTCCCTAGTCTCCGCTCAGGAAAACCAAAATGCACTATTGAGTCTAGAGCCACGAGATTCATCAAAAGATCTCTTAGGTACACTTGACATTTCATCACTTGTTGTTCAACAATAAGAACAACAGTGGTACGTTATTGAGTCCTTCACAGATCCTAGCAATCTGTCGAGAACATTTATGAGAGGTTCACAATTGTGATCCTCAGTGATTGAATGGAAACTCCTGCCAGGGTCAACATCAAACAGCCCTGAAAGCAGGTCACTTCGGTAACTCCCCGTGGATTACGCTTAGTGTGTCTCAAACGGTCGATCTACAGTCGTGAGGTGATGCTTTGGTGTACCTTAGCGACTCATCTGAACTATAGATGTACTTCAGTACATCGCTTTATCTCACTTGTGGGACTCCAGTTCAGGAACGGCCCTTGTAAAAATTAGAGTTGTGTTTTCACACTATGCTGTTAACACTCTCGAAGTTCAAACTTGTAAGTGCCGGAATCTGCTTATTACTAACCTTTCTTATGTTTTCTTCTTATGGAAGCTCTGGAGCGGACTGATCGTGCAGATTCTTCACATGCTCATACCAACATCATCACTAATGGAAGTTCTCTCTAAAGGCAACACAAAAGTCTGAATGATTCTTCGTCAAGTCAAAGAATCTACAAAGTTAAAGACTAAGAGAACTTCATCAGTACTGTAATCCAACGTTAAAGAGCGTGTGAGCATGTTGAAGAAAGACGTGGAGACACTGGAGCAACGAGGCTGACCTGATGCAGACTACAACAACATACTATCACTACCATCACAAAGAACAAAGAGCAAAGAACAAAGAAAATGATGACGTCAAAGCAGAACTTTTTAAAGGAAACAATTTCTCTACACTAGGGAGATTGTTCAAATCAAGGCAATTCTTCTCACAAGAAAGAAGAATGTCAGAAGACGTCAAAGCTACTATTACATCAACACCTTCACCGTTGACATCATCAATCACTAACACTTAGGGGGAGATTGTTGGAATCACTCCTAAACTAGAATTAAAGTGTTAGTAATTAATATGTAATAGTTAGCTTAATATGGCTTTTATGTTAGTAATCATGCCAAGGCTTATGTAGAAAGCCCATGAGCCTTGGCCCAAGTCCAATAAGGAAAGGAAGGGACTAGGAGTGTTGCCCTAGCTTCCTCTCCTATAAATACCTTGTAATAACCCTCACTTGAGGGTTGGTTGTTCAATTCATTCACTTTCACTATTGCTACGCATAACCTTTCTAATTCATACGCATAGTGTTTGTTTGTGGTTTGTTCATCCGATCTCTTCTCTTCTCTATTTCTACATATTGATGCTTTTGTTACTAATATGGTGACCTAACATAATATCATTTAATAAAACTATAGAGATGATGTACATAACTCCAAAAACTAAGAAAATGAATAATACATGACTTAGGATTCCTAAACTATCTAAGTTGAGCTTGAGATTAGGACACCAGTCCAATCCTTAAGCTCACGGTTTTTTAGGTTTGTGACCTTATCGAAACATTCGAGGAGGTGATAAAACATGAAACGTTGCTCTTCACGTAGTTCATGTATCAAGCCTTCAACGTGTTGACAATGATAACAATCTTTGTAATGGCTCGGAAGAGGTGGTGGTAGAAATGGAGTGACTTGAGGTAGAGGATCAAGTGAAGGGGTTTGAGGATCTGATAAGGTTTTAAAATGTACCTTTTTAAGGGGTCGTTTAAGCCCTTATTTGATCACTTTTGTATCCGTTATTACTTAATATCGTTTCTTTTCACTTTTTAGGTCTTTTGAAGGCAAATTGCTGGAATGGCACTTATTTGGACGAAAAGGCACGGATATATGAAGAAAATGGCCAAAGTTAAGAATCGAGACACTCAAGCTGCTGAAATACAAGGGGACGGCGTCACTGCTTAACTGCAACACCGTCGGAGCACTTCTGTGACGGCTCAGTAGCCAAATTGCTTATTTTCAAGTGACGGTGTCAGGCTTTAAAAGAGTAGGCCGTCGCAACTCAGACGGCCTAGATTTGATCCAGACGGCGTCAGAGACTGAAGGGGACGGCGTCACAAGCATAAGGTGACGCCGTCGCAAGACTAATGTGGCCAAGACGAAACCCTAATGGCGGCGACCCGACGGCGTCACAAATCATAAGGTGAAGCCGTCGCGATTCTAATATTATATATAGAATCCGAATTTTTCAGTTTTAGTGTGTAGCCTTTTGGAGTAAAAACCTAAACCGAACCAAGGCTGTCTTGTACAGTATTTTAGGGTTCCAAACCCTATTGTACAACAAGATAAGTGTTTTACTTCATTAATTCAATTATTTCTTCAATTACTTGTGTGTATGCTTGCATGTTCTCCATGTCCGGCTAATTTACTTGTGTGTTTGCTTAGGGAATATGAAACTTAATTATTGAATATTGATTGTTTGTCTCTTATCTTAATTGTTAATGATCTAGTAATGCGATAGGTCATTCGTTGTGTAATTAATGCTTGATTAATCTTTGTGAACCTTGGACTATAACACTTAGAGCAGTTGTAGGCTAAACCATCTAAAGAGTGCCTTAGAGTTAGAGTTTATAATTCCTAGAGGTTTTTGTAGATGAGACCCTTTGGTAGTTTCAAAGAGTTAGGGACAAATGCATACCCTACGACTTTAGACACACAACGCGATTAAGAATAAGGACGTGACAATTCAACCATCAATAAGAGATAATTAAGGAGTAATAAAACCTAAGTGAACACATCTTTAAACCATCATACGAGCACACAATAATTAGACATAGACTACATACACCTTAGATTAGATAATTAGATAAGTAGAGTAATCGGTAGAAATACCAACCACCAAATCCAAACCCCGAGATTCGTACCTTTCCTTTCCTTAAAAAATATAAAAAGATAAAAAATAATCTTCCTCAACCCCAACCTTAACGTAGTAACTTCTCAATTCCCCTAGAGAACGATATCAATTCCCGTGGCTTACCCTAATACTACACTACAACGATTAGGTTCACTGCCTAGGGTGTTGAAAAACTTGCTCGACGAAAAGGAAGTTCCTTTGACCCCGAACGACGTGTGTAGCGTTATCAAGTTTTTGGCGCCGCTACCGGGGAATAGAATAGCTAGTTAGTAGTCCACCTCGTTTAGGTTTCTTTGCTTGATTCTTATCAAGTAAAATTTTCTCATTTTTAGCTTTCTCGTAGTCTATCCCCCTTCTTCGTGACCTTTGTTCGTAACCCCATCACTTTTCATCATGGAAGGTGATAACCACCCACCATTCATCAACCCACCACCAAATGACCCGCCAAGAGCCCGTACTCTTGGTGAATACTCGAGACCAAGCCACCTAGGCTATAGGAACACCATTGAGCTTCCCGACCAAGCCCAAACTACGGCCCTGCGATCCGACACCATTCGGTTGGTGCAAAATGGATGTGCATTCCATGGACTTCGTTCCGAAGATCCTAATCAGCATCTTAAGGATTTCCTTAAAATTGTCGATTCCATCGACCTTGATGCTACCACTCGGGAGACCACGCTTCTGCGTCTCTTCCAATTCTCTTTAAGAAAACAAGCTAGTAAATGGCTTTTTCATCTTCCCACGGGATCTATTTCAAGTTGGGAAGATCTCACTACCCATTTTCTTGCTAAGTTTTGCTCACCTAGCCTAAGTCAACCACTTGACCATCAATCCTTCAACTCTCTTCACGACCAAATCATTGATGAAATCAAAGATCCTAGTGAGTTGCATAGGATAGACGTAAATGAAGAGGATAGTGCTTATTTCAATCTTTACCTCACTAAGGAAGAGGTTGCTTACCATCGATACATAATCGATAATCTGTTAGGAATTATAAAATTCAGTCGTTAAAGAGTCGGTCACCTCAAGTATAAGCATTCAATAGAAAGCTCGTAGTCGTAGTTATGATATGTTTGTTAGTAGTTTGTTAAGTAACACCGTGGAGGATGGACGGGTCTTTACCCACTGTATGCCTGATCCACAGCCCGTAGGTGGCGTTTATTTGTAAGACACTATAAATACCCTCTACCTCCCAAGGTAGAGGGTTGAAGCTTCAATACTATTTTTCTTTGTTTCACATAGTTCCCAACTCTCTTCCCTTTCTCTCTCTAGAACTTTCTCTCTCTAAACTATCTTGAACGCCCCATGTTGATTATGGTTTAGTATGTTTGTGAAATCCTATATCTTACAATTGGTATCAAGAGCCATGGTTTGATCACTCATCTTTCATTCTCTTTGTTTTGGTGGATTTCATAAGGTTTTTGGGGTATTAAGTGTTTAGAAGAGTTTGATTCATTTGGACAAATTCTAGTGTTAAAGTTTGAATTTTGCTTGTACTTTTGTGTTTTAGGATCATCATATGTGTTTATGTTTTGAATTGGAAGGCTTAAATCATTGTGGTTTGGTTGTTTTTGATTGATAAAGTGGTTATTTGTGAAGATAGGACGAAGCGAGTTGAGTCTCGGACTTGTTTTTCTTCAAAGCGAGTTGCTTTGTTTCTGTATGCGAGTTAGTATATGCGACTTGGCTATTTAGCGAGTTGATTTTCATGCGACTTGGGTTCTAAGCGAGTTGTGTGTCTTGTGAGTTGATACTAAAGCGAGTTAGCTATTTAGCGACTTGTTACATTAAGCGTGTTGACAGTGTTGCGAGTTGATGCTAATGCGAGTTAGCTATTTAGCGATTTGATTCCTTAAGCGAGTTGTCTCCTTGAGCGAGTTGGTTGTTTAGCGAGTTGATAACTAAGCGAGTTGTGTGTTTTGCTACTTGTCACTTCTTCGTGATACATTCTTACGGTTGTTCTTTTGGTTTAGTAAAATCCCGTGAAAGAATCAATTTCCCGGTTTAATCAAAGAATTGTAAAATCCCGTAGAACTTGTAATAATGGCAAACATCGTTCCTACTATTGTTTCTTCCGTAGCTGAGGACGTTCAAGCAGCAGGGTCAGATACTCGTCCACCTATGCTTGACATAACTGATTATGATTCATGGGCTCAAAGAATCAGACTCTACTGTCTTGGAAAGGAAAATGGGGTCAACATTCTCAAGTCAATCGATGAAGGACCTTATCGGGTTGAGACTACTAGAGACTTAATTGATACAACTGCAGATGGAACAATGATATATGGAATAGACAGACCAAAGACATATGATGAGCTCGATGATAAGGGGAAAAAGAGATTCGATGCTGATATAAGGGCTTCTAACATCATACTTCAAGGTCTTCCAAAGGATATCTACAAGCTGATCAATCACAACACTGAAGCCAAGGCAGTGTGGGATAATGTCAAGATGCTTCTCTCAGGTTCTGAATTAACTGTTGAAGACAGATAATCACAACTATATGATGACTTTGAGCACTTCAAGATGAGACCAGATGAGAGTGTCTATGAGTACTATGTGAGATTCCATAAGCTTGTGAACGATATGAGGAACATCAAAATGACCATGCCAAACATTCAGCTGAACTCAAAATTTGTGAACAACATGAATCCCGAATGGCACAAGTTTGTCACCTCTGTGAAGCTAACCAAAGGATTGAAGAATACTAACTATGAGCAACTCTATGCTTTCCTTCCCCAGAATGAGAGACATGCTATGTTTGAAAAAAGGATTCTGGAACAGTTCAAAACCAATCAGGGAGAAACAAGTTCATCAAATGATTCAACTGCATTTTTCACCAATGATGGAACCACTACCAAAGCATCTCAAGTCATTCAAGATCCATACTTCAAACAGCCTGATGCCAATGCTGTCATGGAACACTTTATCAATAAGCTGGCTTATATGGTTAAACAAAACTTAACCTTCTCTCTACATACCAACAAACTTCACACTAACAATGAAATCAGGACTGCATCCAATCTACACAACCATGCTTTGGTCAAAGATGGAAAGGTTACAGTGTAGTCAGTTCAAGAAAGGCAATACGAACAAGGAAGAGGTGGAGCTGGTAGAGGATATGTAGCAAATCAGAATCGGGGAAGGAATGGAAATCAAGGACAAGCTAAACCAATCAAATGCTACAACTGTGGTGGTGAAGGACACATTGCTAGGAACTGCACATCTCCAAAACGTCCACAGAATGCAGATTACTTCAGAGATAAGATGCTGCTTGTACAAGCTCAGGATAATGGTGCTGCTTTGGATGAAGAGGAGTTGTTGTTTCTTGCTGAGGGCAATGCCAAGACCTATGATGCAGATGTGGATGAGCAGTCAATTCAGGAGATAGGTCACAATCATCAGAATGCCTTTCAAGTCGCTGATTGTGATGCATACGACTCTGATGTGGATGATGGACCTACTGCACACACAATTTTTATGGCTAGCATTTCTCCAATGGTTTCTCCTAAGGTCTCATCTTCACCACAAGCTGGCCCATCCAAAGACAAACTCATCTCAGAGGTATTAAAACTATACGATGATGCTGATGTGCAAAAGATGCATGACAAAGTACAATCAACTGAAACTATTGAATCAAATATTGAAAATATGGGTAATATCAATGTTGTCCCATATGATCAATATGTGAAACAAAGTGAAAGTGAAGTTGTACCAAGTGATGCATCTTCTGCAGTCAACAATGACTATGTTTTTGATGAATACACTTCATGTGCCCCTGATGATTCTGTTATCTCTGAACTTAATGCTTATAAAGAACGTGTTGCTATTTATGAACAACGAGCTAAGTTTGAGTTAACCACTCGTGAGCAGGAGATGGATGACCAAATGCGTACAACTATTAGACAAAGTAAGTTTAGAGAAGAAGAATTAAAACAAGAGTTAAACTCCTTACAAGAAAAGCTTTCTAAAACTGCTAAGCAAAAACAAGAACTTCAAGAAAATGTTAAAATTCTTAAGCAAGAATTCTGTGCTAAGGAATCAAAACTTTTGAATGATTTTTCTAATCTAAAAACCTTGAAAAACAAGCTTGAAAATAAGTTGTACGTACAAGGAAATACCATTCAAACTGCTCACTTAATCACTAAGCACAGAGTTTTAAGTGATAAGCATAGTACTCCCCTTGTTGAGGAACCAAACCCAGAGGTCATTAAAAAGGGTAAAAGTGCTCATAAGGTAATCTATGATGGTAATGAAATCCTTAAGCCTAGACAGAAACCTAGTTGCGTTGAGTGCACTGAGGAAGATAGAAAATTAGATGATGCATCTAGGGAGAAAATGAATAAGAAGCTAGATGATCCTGAATGTAAAAAGAATAACGTAATGATCAAACCCCATGATGTCACACCCCCAATTTACCTGTTTTGCAGCGGAATGGAATTCCTGGGGATTGACTGTCATAGCACCACATCACAGTTATATTGAACGACCTAAAGTGTCGTTTGGAAAATACATCGTTTGATTTAATAAAACAATCAGAGTTTACAAAGTAGGTCCCAAATGTAAATCAACTTGTGCGGAAATAAGTTTGTTACAATTCAAACGATGTTTTAAAGTAAGTAAAACCCAAGTGAGACGCGTCGTCACCACGACTCCATGATGTGTCCAAATGCATGCCATGAAGTGAATACCCTAGATACCTGAGATAAAACATGCTAAAATGTGTCAACACAAAGGTTGAGTGAGTTCATAGAGTTTGAATTGAAATGTAAAGCCTTTAGAAATCGTTTATGCAGCAAAGGCATTGTGAATCCACTCAGTTCCAAGTCCCGCCCATACAAAACTTGCAACCTGTGTGTTCACAACCCATTGCCAAGATATGTATAGTCAATGATAATCCCAAGACATTCAGCACAATGATAATCCCAAGACATTCAGCACAATGATAATCCCAAGACATTCAGCACAATGATAATCCCAAGACATTCAGCACAGTGATAATCCCAAGACATTCAGTCCAATGATGTATGATATAAGATATGACTAAACATTAAGTTCAGTTAAGCATGTAGTTTGCAAATAGATATGAATGTCATAAAAGATGATGAGCATGTATCTCCCCCAAAACATTTATGAAAACAAGTAAAAGTAGGGGCTATGAAAACTCACTTGGTGGAATGATGCGAAGACAAAAGTGAGTATACCGAGATGTAATGTGATACGTTAATCTTGACCTATTGTGAAGGATATGATACGTCATGAGTTGCAATGTAATGTTATGCATGCACTTCGTATGTTATTTATACCATTTACGGGTTTTGAAAATATTACTCGTCGTCGAAAAATACTCTTTTGACGTCTCGACCAATCAAAAATGACTTTACATGTTTTTACGTCAAAATGTCATCCTACAATGGTTTTATAATGATTTTTGGTGAAATTACCATTTTTCGTCGCAAAACAATGTCGTCGGAATTTTCTTGAAATTAACAAAAATGGCTCCGGAAAACTAGTCGCAAAACGGTGTACGTCGATCGTTAGAGAACGAACTCGACGGTTTTGGAAAGTTTGTATCGATATCTAGAAGTTTCAGTTCAGGAGTTTTCGTTCAAAAGGTCTCGATCATAAAGATATCAAGGGCTAAAGATAGTGGTTTTTGCTAATTGTGTGCAGAAAATAAGTTTCGGCCAATGTTTGAACATCCGTAAATAATTTACTATAACTCCGCTTGACAAACGGCTTTTTGTTTTGGAAAATATGGCCGATGAACTTGATTTTACTAGAAGACATTTCATTATAAAAAGTTTCACAACATGGTTAAAAACTGCTGCAAACATAGCCCTTACAGCTAATAAAATACTTGTAACGTAAAAATAATATAGTTTTTCAGAAAATAATATTTACGGCAACTTTATAAAAACATGCATAACTTTGTCGTTTTAAATCCGTTTTCTACGAAATATATGTCCTTAGCTTCGTATCGAAGTAAACTAATATATTTTTGAGAAGTCGAAATAATTTGTGAAGCTTAAGGCTCGTTTTTGACTCGAAATATGTAAAAACAGCAAGCTGATATTTTCAGAAAAATAAACATTTCGTCGTCAAACTTTAAAAATTCACCACGGCTTTGTTATAACTCCGTTTTTATCCGTTCAAAAGGCCACGGATTCGTTTTAAAGTATATTTTCTAAATATCAAAGCCAAAATGTCGTACCAACAGTTGGTTTTTCCAGAATTTCGATTTAAGGACAGAACACATAATATAGTTTACGAAAATAGTTTTTCTCGGAAAAAACCTATTCTAATCCCTTCAAATCAACTCCAAAGCTAATCTAATCCTACCATACACCTTCTTAGGGTGTCATGGGTTCCTAATCACCATCAAGACCAAAGAATAACTTGGGAATAATTATAGGATGACTATAAATATATATAACTTCTAAAATCTTGAAATAAATGGTATAAATCACATAACATGCATATAAGCTCCAAAAATGATAAGGAACTTATGAAAATGAAGAGGAAACATAAAAATGATAAGAATATGCTTACTAGTGATTATGAAGAGGTGTAAGTAACAAGGATTAACTTAAATATCCTTGGTTTTTATTTCAAAACCATAAAAAGGATATATCTAGGTTGATAAACACACTTGATCTTGCAAAAACTATCTTGATCCCCTTGTTTTGATGAGTGGCCGGTTTGGAGAACACAAAAGGAAGAGAGAAAATATTTGTTTTACACTTTGAAGATAATGAAATGTGTGTGAAATAATTGAGGTAGGACTTTAAGTAAGAGTAGAAAACATTTTCAACACAAACCTTACCAATCAATAACTATACCCTCCCCTTGGCCGGTTTTTGGGGGAGGGTTGTCTCCATTTTATATATATTTTTTTTTAAAACAATTACTTGCAACTTGTATAATTATTTGTATAAAACTTGTAATGAAAAGTGTAAGTTAAATGAATGTAAAGGTAAATGGTAATTTGTGGTACAAGTAAGTTTTTAATAGCTCAAAATAGAATGTAATGAGTTAATAAAAATTGTAAAAATACTTTCCTTGTGAAATTCGGGTGATAAAATAATTATCGTATAATTTTTAAGAAAACGACGTAATAATTAAACTTTACGATTAAATTACCAAATAAATGTGAAACACTAGGAAAACTAGAAATATAGTTTTTATGAACTAAATGTGAGTTTAAAAATACCTCGGGATCATTTTTGAAAGTAACGGGTTAAATAATCAAAGTAAAAACTCACGTGATAAAAATTATTAAATAAAAATTACGCGTTGAAGGGTGAAATGAGATGTCGTGAATGAATCAATGAGATGCACATGATGTCAATGAAATGTAGACTAATCATAGTCCATATGAAATGTACGTGATGTCATGATCATGAATTCGCCGCTAAACCTCCAAGGTTACGCGAATTTGAAACAAGTAAACCAAGTTTACTAAAAATGTTGAAATAATGAGACATGAACTGTGTAGAGAAATGACCTGAAAGTACGGATTGTCACATTCGCCCATCCAAAAAGGAATTCAGTCCCTGAATTCAGTTCGTGTTGGTCTCTCGGGGTTAGGGTTTGATGTGGCAAACTTTCCCATTCCCGAGCAAAACCCTCAAAAGACTTTTTGGTAACCGATTTTTACTTAATCTCACAACTCATCAAACAAGAACTGTCATGAGATTAGGCTAAATCGGTCTAGGTAACGACTTGTTTCTAGCTCGATCTTTGCAACTCATCAAACAAGAACTGTCACGCGGATCAAACTGGAAACAAGTGGTTTGAAGAAAATCTTTTGAAAATTTGGCTCGATTACGGAATTGCTTACACATATAAGCCTACTACTCCCTTCATTGCATGATTCTTCCTGAATTAGACATAGGTGATCAGGCTATGTATAATTTAGGAGTAACTATGCAATGCTTGGACTAATCGACTCATATGTTGTTTGGTGTTGAGTCAACTGATGTTAAAATTGTGATGAACATCGAGGAGAGAGGACATGGAGAAGTGTCGTTAAAATGATAGTTGAAGTAAAAAGAATTAAAATCCTCGTAAATGATAACAAATCGGAAAGAAAATAAAGTACGATAGATGAGAATATTTTACAACGAGTGGTTCAGCAAAAGTAGTACATCTTAGGTTATAAAGATTCGGATGCGATGGAAATCATAAACTTAGTACAACATGGTACATAAAGAAAAACAAGACTGTTAGTTTCCGAACTTCTTCAGTCTTCCGCGTCGTTGATACCTTGACGAGCTCCTCCTCCTCCTTCTAACATATATACATTCCCATGAGCACCTTCGACTTGTTGACCTTGGTTTTGAGGACATTGACTTCGATAGTGTCCTTGCTCCCCACATCCGAAGCACGTAACTATGGTCTTGCCTCTACAATTCCTGGCATGGTGTCCTAGTTTTTGACACTTGTAGCACTTAACAGGACAAAGTCCCGTGTGATGATACTTACATCGATTACATAATGGGTAGGTTCCAGCATAACCTCTGCCTTCTATTGGTGCAGCAACATAAACCATTGCAGTCTCTTGCCCTCTATTCTGTTGTTGATGATGGTTAGTGTTACGGTCTTGATTGTTGTTATTGTAACCTCCTCGGTCATTTTCCCATTTTCTTTTGTTGTTGTTGATTTGGTTATCGGTGTTGTTGTCATGGTTTTGGTTATTGTAATAGTTGGTGCAGTTGTTGGGGTTGTTGTTGTTTTGGTTGGTGTTGGGGTACTTGCCTCTCTTCACTACCTGGGCCATTAGCTTTTGAGTCAATCGAATAGCTTCCTCAATCGTTTGCGGGTCAGAAGAAGTCACATCGCCTTGAATAATTTCGGGAAGTCCCCCGATGAAAGCCTCTAGCAACTTCTCATTATCAGAAACCATGGACGGGCATAACACAGCCAATTCTTGGAATCTCCGAATGTAAGTGTCAATATCGTACCCAATGGTTACTAATTCATAGAACTCCGTCTCCAACTTTTTGATTTCCGTACGTGGACAAAACTTCTTAGTCACCAAACTCTTGAATTGCTCCCAAGTAAGCTTGAAAGCATTCTCCATTCCAATCGGTTGAGCATATGAATTCCACCAAGACAATGCTCCATCAAGTAAAGTACTCGTAGCAAATTTGACCTTACTATCATCCGGACAGTTACAAAGCAAAAACACGGATTCCAACTTTTCAAACCATCGTACCATTGCTGTAGCTCCTTCCGTCCCTCTAAACTTGGTGGGTTCGCCACTTTTGAAATCTTTGTACGAACATTTCTTAACCCCAGATCCTCCTGCATTACCAGTAGCAGCAGCTAGTCTAGCGGCTTCAGCAGCAGCCGTGGCCTCAGCAACAGCAGCAGCCACCGTTTCCCTTTCAACTCTTAGAGCATTTGCAATGCTATCATTCACTAACTTCTGAATAGCCGCTTGGGTCATTTCAACTGTAGCTGTCTTCGGTGCCATATCTTCTTCAAAACAAGAGGAAATGTGAGACGTAGCAAAATCCGATGTTAATAATAAACGCTCCAAAGAAATGTGATAAGAATGATAAGTTTGAGGTTATTTTTCAAAATGATCGACGGGTTCCAAAAAGATGGGTTATGATGTGTCGTAAGTGCTTCAAATGTATGATGGTTTAGTGACTTAATGTGTGAATAAAGTGTAACTCGACACGTTAGTGGTGAAACAAAGGAGTGAGAGTGACTGTGCCGTGCTTAAAGGTTCATCTCGGCATTCGACGTTATCGATGATGAATCAGCTGATATAAAAATTGTGATAGGGAATGACAAGGAATTCTCCACGTTAGAGTATGGGGAAAAGATAATGGGATGGGCATTTAAGGGCATCCATGTGACAATCGATGTGAAATGAAAGTGAATAACTCGAAAAATGTACATAAAAACCGCATGTAAAGTGAACATTCACTTATGATGAAATGATGAGATGCTATGATAATGTAGTTATAGTCTAGGGTCAATGATGCAACCTAGTTCTCTATAACTGAAGCTCTGATGCCAATCTGTCACACCCCCAATTTACCTGTTTTGCAGCGGAATGGAATTCCTGGGGATTGACTGTCATAGCACCACATCACAGTTATATTGAACGACCTAAAGTGTCGTTTGGAAAATACATCGTTTGATTTAATAAAACAATCAGAGTTTACAAAGTAGGTCCCAAATGTAAATCAACTTGTGCGGAAATAAGTTTGTTACAATTCAAACGATGTTTTAAAGTAAGTAAAACCCAAGTGAGACGCGTCGTCACCACGACTCCATGATGTGTCCAAATGCATGCCATGAAGTGAATACCCTAGATATCTGAGATAAAACATGCTAAAATGTGTCAACACAAAGGTTGAGTGAGTTCATAGAGTTTGAATTGAAATGTAAAGCCTTTAGAAATCGTTTATGCAGCAAAGGCATTGTGAATCCACTCAGTTCCAAGTCCCGCCCATACAAAACTTGCAACCTGTGTGTTCACAACCCATTGCCAAGATATGTATAGTCAATGATAATCCCAAGACATTCAGCACAATGATAATCCCAAGACATTCAGCACAATGATAATCCCAAGACATTCAGCACAATGATAATCCCAAGACATTCAGCACAGTGATAATCCCAAGACATTCAGTCCAATGATGTATGATATAAGATATGACTAAACATTAAGTTCAGTTAAGCATGTAGTTTGCAAATAGATATGAATGTCATAAAAGATGATGAGCATGTATCTCCCCCAAAACATTTATGAAAACAAGTAAAAGTAGGGGCTATGAAAACTCACTTGGTGGAATGATGCGAAGACAAAAGTGAGTATACCGAGATGTAATGTGATACGTTAATCTTGACCTATTGTGAAGGATATGATACGTCATGAGTTGCAATGTAATGTTATGCATGCACTTCGTATGTTATTTATACCATTTACGGGTTTTGAAAATATTACTCGTCGTCGAAAAATACTCTTTTGACGTCTCGACCAATCAAAAATGACTTTACATGTTTTTACGTCAAAATGTCATCCTACAATGGTTTTATAATGATTTTTGGTGAAATTACCATTTTTCGTCGCAAAACAATGTCGTCGGAATTTTCTTGAAATTAACAAAAATGGCTCCGGAAAACTAGTCGCAAAACGGTGTACGTCGATCGTTAGAGAACGAACTCGACGGTTTTGGAAAGTTTGTATCGATATCTAGAAGTTTCAGTTCAGGAGTTTTCGTTCAAAAGGTCTCGATCATAAAGATATCAAGGGCTAAAGATAGTGGTTTTTGCTAATTGTGTGCAGAAAATAAGTTTCGGCCAATGTTTGAACATCCGTAAATAATTTACTATAACTCCGCTTGACAAACGGCTTTTTGTTTTGGAAAATATGGCCGATGAACTTGATTTTACTAGAAGACATTTCGTTATAAAAAGTTTCACAACATGGTTAAAAACTGCCGCAAACATAGCCCTTACAGCTAATAAAATACTTGTAACGTAAAAATAATATAGTTTTTCAGAAAATAATATTTACGGCAACTTTATAAAAACATGCATAACTTTGTCGTTTTAAATCCGTTTTCTACGAAATATATGTCCTTAGCTTCGTATCGAAGTAAACTAATATATTTTTGAGAAGTCGAAATAATTTGTGAAGCTTAAGGCTCGTTTTTGACTCGAAATATGTAAAAACAGCAAGCTGATATTTTCAGAAAAATAAACATTTCGTCGTCAAACTTTAAAAATTCACCACGGCTTTGTTATAACTCCGTTTTTATCCGTTCAAAAGGCCACGGATTCGTTTTAAAGTATATTTTCTAAATATCAAAGCCAAAATGTCGTACCAACAGTTGGTTTTTCCAGAATTTCGATTTAAGGACAGAACACATAATATAGTTTACGAAAATAGTTTTTCTCGGAAAAAACCTATTCTAATCCCTTCAAATCAACTCCAAAGCTAATCTAATCCTACCATACACCTTCTTAGGGTGTCATGGGTTCCTAATCACCATCAAGACCAAAGAATAACTTGGGAATAATTATAGGATGACTATAAATATATATAACTTCTAAAATCTTGAAATAAATGGTATAAATCACATAACATGCATATAAGCTCCAAAAATGATAAGGAACTTATGAAAATGAAGAGGAAACATAAAAATGATAAGAATATGCTTACTAGTGATTATGAAGAGGTGTAAGTAACAAGGATTAACTTAAATATCCTTGGTTTTTATTTCAAAACCATAAAAAGGATATATCTAGGTTGATAAACACACTTGATCTTGCAAAAACTATCTTGATCCCCTTGTTTTGATGAGTGGCCGGTTTGGAGAACACAAAAGGAAGAGAGAAAATATTTGTTTTACACTTTGAAGATAATGAAATGTGTGTGAAATAATTGAGGTAGGACTTTAAGTAAGAGTAGAAAACATTTTCAACACAAACCTTACCAATCAATAACTATACCCTCCCCTTGGCCGGTTTTTGGGGGAGGGTTGTCTCCATTTTATATATATATATTTTTTTTAAACAATTACTTGCAACTTGTATAATTATTTGTATAAAACTTGTAATGAAAAGTGTAAGTTAAATGAATGTAAAGGTAAATGGTAATTTGTGGTACAAGTAAGTTTTTAATAGCTCAAAATAGAATGTAATGAGTTAATAAAAATTGTAAAAAATACTTTCCTTGTGAAATTCGGGTGATAAAATAATTATCGTATAATTTTTAAGAAAACGACGTAATAATTAAACTTTACGATTAAATTACCAAATAAATGTGAAACACTAGGAAAACTAGAAATATAGTTTTTATGAACTAAATGTGAGTTTAAAAATACCTCGGGATCATTTTTGAAAGTAACGGGTTAAATAATCAAAGTAAAAACTCACGCGATAAAAATTATTAAATAAAAATTACGCGTTGAAGGGTGAAATGAGATGTCGTGAATGAATCAATGAGATGCACATGATGTCAATGAAATGTAGACTAATCATAGTCCATATGAAATGTACGTGATGTCATGATCATGAATTCGCCGCTAAACCTCCAAGGTTACGCGAATTTGAAACAAGTAAACCAAGTTTACTAAAAATGTTGAAATAATGAGACATGAACTGTGTAGAGAAATGACCTGAAAGTACGGATTGTCACACATGATTACAAGAAGGAAAACTGGATCTCCTTAAACAAATTTAAGCCTCAAACGTTGTTAACACCTGAACAAGTGTTTTGGAAAAAGGACTTAGATTAGCAAAAAGCTGAAAATATTACTGAAACAAACCCTCCCCTTAGGAGAATGCCTGCAGCGACTGTGTATCCTCCCAATACACCAATGCATTTAGTTCCTAGAACTATTGCCACTAAGAGTAAGACCTTAATCAGTCAATATGTGATCTTTCAATTATTTGTTGATTTTGAGAAAACTTGTAAGAAAAGAATCACACCCACTAGGATAACTAAAGGGGAAAAGGGTTTTGAACAAACAAAAGAATGTTATTTAACTTAAGTAATGCCTTTCTTTAAACAATTAAAAGATCAATTTGAGAGTCTTAAAAATGGGATGGATACAGATATTAAAGGGATGGAAAAAGAATTTGATGCAATGATAATTGAAGTTAGTGACTATGAGCGGGCATTAAAATATAATGAAATTGAGAGGAAGAACTTGCATACCTTAAATGAGAATCTGATCTCTGAATGTATCTCTCAAGATGTGTTTTATACTGCTACTAATTGCTCTATTACTGCTTCTGAATTTCATGAATTATCTATTGCGTTGAAAGTCTCCCATGATCGTGTCATTGAACTTGAAATCAAAAACTCTAAACTAAGTGATAAAATTGAACAGGATGATCACGATAATTTGGTAAAACATTTTTCTAAGCTAGAAGTTGAACATTTTGACTTGCAACTAAAATATCAACATCTTAAAGAAAATGTTAAAACCTCAAACATCAAGATATCCTCGAATGTTCCAGAGTTTGATGCAGTTTTTGAACTAAACAAACATGACGAACTGATTCAAGCTCATTGTAACACGATCAGAAAGTTGAAAGCCCAAATCTCTCAATTAAAGGCTGAAAAGAACAATATGACTGGCTCCCAAATGCCTCCTCCTTTAGATTCTCGGAATTCTCAAAATTTTCATCTTCAAAACGTGGTTAATGCCTTAAAAAAGGAAAATGAGAGTTTTCTAGAAGAAAATGAAAAGGTTAAACGTCATTTCAATGAGTTATTTGAGTCAATTAAAGTCACTCGTAACAAAAATAATGAAAAAATAACCTCGTTGCAAAAGGAAATTGAGAATCTGAAGAGTCAGGTAAAAGGGAAAATGCCAATGATACCTTGATACCTTGTTCAATGCCTAGTGCCAAGCATGCAAGTCATTCAATGCCAAATGTTATGAACGTGAACCTTAGTGTGCCTTCAAGTAGTTCAGATTCCAAATCTGTTAGTGCTAAGAATGTGAACTCGAGTGTGCCCTCTAGGAGTTCAAATCCCAGCACTTCTACTGTTAAGAGAGTAAACTTTAATGTGCCTTCAAATAGTTCAGATCCCAGCACATCTAAACAGGAAATGCATAAATTAGCAAAACCAACTAATGTTCCCATTCCCTCTACAGGAGTAAATAGTGACATTAAAGCGAGCAGGTCAAAGTCTCAAGACAATACAAGGAATGATAGGACCTCGCAAGCTAAGAATGTGCATTGGAAGAAAGTAGAAGATCACCCTAGGAACACTAAGTTTGAGTTAAATAAAACGAATCGTGTTGATTCTAGTATTTGCTATAAGCGTACTGTAATTAATTCGAATTCTGCTGCTACTTTTGAAAAAACTTGTAATGATGATTGTGTGGTTTCTGTTACTAATCATGAATGTGGTATGAATGTCTTGTCTAATGCTGTCGATTGCCCAGTTAAAATTGTTAATGCTAAAAATCGAGCTAAGAAGGCTAAAAGGCAAAAGAGAAAGAAAGTTAGAAAACAGTGGAAACCCACACAAAGAACATTTAGTAATATAGGCTATCAATGGATACCTATCGGCCATAAGGCTAATCGGACAATGCCCACTAGAAAATGGATGCCTACTGGTAGAATTATTACCTTAAGAAGTGAACATACTTTGAATAGGGCAAATACGGACACTAGTACTGCATCTATTCATAATGATTCCATTGCTTCAATTTCTGATATGATTGTTTCTATCTCTGATGTGGGTGTCCCAATCACTGTTACTAACCAAATGGAACCCATTCTTGCATGGGGATCCCAATTATCCAGTTATCCATTCTTGTCTGTGTTCAACTGCAGATCGTTCAAATCGTTCTGTGGTACCTGGACTCAAGCTGTTCCAAGCATATGACTGGAAACCGGTCGCGGCTCATGAACTTCGTGAGCAAATTCATCGGGACTGTTAGATTCGGAAATGATCATTTCGGTGCAATTATGAGCTATGGAGATTATGTTGTTGGTGAAAGTGTTATCTTCAGAGTGTATTATGTGGAAGGTCTTGGTCATAACCTGTTCTCTGTTGGTTAATTCTGCGATTCTGATCTAGAAGTAGCCTTCAGAAAACATACCTGTTTCGTTAGAGAACTTGATGGTAAGGAACTTTTAAGAGGAACACGTGGTTCAAATCTATACACCATCTCTATCGAAGATATGATGAAGTCTTCTCCAATTTGCTTGTTGTCAAAGGCTTAGAAAACAAAGTCATGGTTATGGCATCGTCGTCTCAATCACTTGAACTTCGGCACGATCAATGATCTCTCCAGAAAGGAGTTAGTTGTAGGTTTACCTAGACTTACGTATAAAAAGGATCATCTTTGTTCAGCATGCCAATTGGGAAAAAGCATGAAGTATGCCCATAAACCCAAACCTACAAACTCAATTATAGAAGTTCTTCATACAATTCACATGGATTTATGTGAACCCATGAGAGTGCAGAATATCTTTGGGAAGAAACATGTGTTAGTTGTGGTTGATGATTACTCTAGATTCACCTGGGTCAAGTTCTTAAGGACAAAGGATGAATCTCCAGATATCATCATCAAACTCATCAAACAGCTGGAGGTTCGTCTTAACAAAACTGTCAAAATCATCTGAACAGACAATGGAACTGAGTTTGTTAACAAACAACTTAGTGAATTTTATGAAAGTGTGGGAATCAGTCATCAAAGAAGTGTTCCACGAACTCCTCAACAGAACGGTGTAGTTGAAAGACGAAATCGAACTCTTGTGGAAGCCGCAAGAACAATGCTGATTTACTCAAAGGTTCCAATGTTTCTCTAGGGTGAAGCCATTGCCACTGCATGCTACACACAAAATCGATCCCTGATTCACACTGTTCATGGAAAAACTCCATATGAACTTGTTCACAACAGAAAACCTAATCTCTCATTCCTTCGTGTATTTGGTGCTTTGTGCTATCCTACGAATGATGGTCAAGATTTAGGTAAACTAAGAGCTAAGGCAGACATTGGAGTTTTTGTAGGATATGCACCAAACAGAAAAGGATACCGAATCTACAACAAGAGAACCCGAAATATCATGGAAACTATTCACGTTACGTTTGATGAGCTGACCGGTAAAATGGCTCATGGACAATCCAGTTCTGGACCCGCACTTCAAAACAGTCCCATTGGTTCATCGCTTGTTCCAAATTCATCACCAGCAACTCCATATGTACCTCCATCAGAAGATGATTTAAAGAAACTGTTTAATCCAATGTTTGATGAACAATTTGATCCAAGTGAAAACGATATGTCAATCCCATCAACAGAGGCTGCTTCTATCCCTGTCAATGAAATTAACCCTTCGGCGTCGATGTCATTAAGCTAAGAAGCGCCTGCTGCTGATCAATCTGTTTCATCAACAAATCTTCAATCATCAAATGTACATCATGGAAATGCTTCTGATTCACAGGATGAAGTTAATCCCTTTGCTACTCCTGAAGATGCTCCATTTGAAAATATATTTGCTCCTGAATCATCATCTGAACCATCTTCATCAGGAGACATCGACTCTGCTACTTCGGTTCCACAACCACAACCACATGAACATCTTAGAAAATGGACACATGATCACCAATTGGATAACATCATTGGAAACCCTTCTCGTCCGGTATCCACTCGTAAACAGCTTGCTACTGATGCCTTATGGTGCTTCTTTAACTCAGGACTCTAAAGATCGAACCTAAAGATGTTAAAACTGCTATGAATGAAGACAGCTGGTTCAATGCCATGCAAGATGAAATTCATGAGTTTGATCGATTAGATGTATGGGAATTAGTACCAGCTCCAGATTGTGCTATGATCATTGCTCTTAAGTGGATCTTCAAAGTGAAGCTTGATGAGCATGGTGATGGTTTGAAAAATAAGGCTAGGTTAGTGGCTAAAGGTTATCGTCAAGAAGAAGGTATAGACTTTGAGGAATCTTTTGCTCCAGTTGCTCGTATCGAGGCGATCATAATCTTCTTGGCTAATGCTGCTAGCAAGAACATGGTTGTTTATCAGATGGACGTGAAAACCGCATTTCTTAATGGAGATCTGAAAGAAGTGGTTTACGTCAGCCAGCCAGAGGGTTTTGTGAATCCAGAGCATCCTACTCATGTTTATCGCTTGAAAAAGGCCCTATATGGTTTGAAGCAAGCATCCTACTCATCAAGATACACGTCGAAGTACGTCTGGAGGTGCTCAGTTTTTGGGTGATAAGCTTGTGAGCTGGTCTTCAAAGAAGCAAATGAGTACTTCTATTACCTATACAGAGGCTGAATACATAGCCATGTCATCTTACTGATGCCTTATTCGCTAAAAACTATGTAAACCCTAAACTTTCAAAAATCCCTAAAAATTTAAAAAATCTTAAAAAAAAAATTCTCAAAAATATTGTTATTTTGTCATGTTTTTCCTTATTCGATATCATCTACGGACTTTGTGTTGACATTCAAAGTATGTCACGGGTCTTTAGATGTTCTTCGAATGTACATAGTTTTTTGTTAAAAAAAATAAAATAGTGGTTTATTGTCATTTCAGGCAGTAACCCGTTATAAAAGAAAGAACAGAGCCATGCTTTAACTTGTTTTTCAAATCTCATGCTCTGATTCTAAAAAAAAATTCTTACTATCTAATGAAAACTAATTGCTTTGAAAAAATTACTTGGACTTAATTTTTGAAAATCATTTGTACTTATCGGTGCTCAAAAATATCTATCTCTCAATCAACAACTTATGTCATTGATTGAGGGGGAGAATGATTTTTCAATTAAATAAAAAAGTGTGTTTTTCAAACAATGGTACCAGACCGTAGTTATTATTAAGTTTTCAAAAGATATTCAAGCATGTTTAATGTAAATCGTTGGAGTCTAAAGTCTCAAAATTCGATCCTTACCAGTTAAAACGTTTTCATAATCAAGTCACAATTCTCCTTAAAAGCTTTCAAAATCAATTTAAATCTACAGAGATCACAAATCTCAAATGATGTGGAAATTGTGATCGGGGGAGAATTTGTGATTTAAATTGGATTTAAACTGATAATTTGATAAATGGTTTTATAAGGATGTACAAGCTCTCCTCCCCGCATGTGACAAACGATTTCAAATTTTTCCATGCACATGTTGAGGGGGAGCATGTATTTTAAACCTCAAATTATTGAAACGTGACTGAATTGTCTCTAAGTGCAGGTTCCCTCTAATACGTGCAAACTCTTTCATGTTTCGAGGCACATATTGAGGGAGAGCAAAATTGTGAAAACCTCATCCTTCCTTAAAATGTTTTATCTACTCAAATTGATTAGGAAGTGATGATGATCATTTTAGAAAATGTTAATCAAAAGATTGGACCTTTCATTCTTAATCTAACGATTTCAAAGATCTGTTGCCTCCATGTGCTAAACAAATTTCAAAATTTTATGCATATGTTGAGGGGGAGCATTTCTAAAATATCAAAACAATTAAGATACAAAATACTTTGATTCTATATCACAAGTATCTTGATTGATTTTTCAAATGGTTTTCAATTGGTTCCAATGGCAGATGAACTATACCAAAAAGACCGACCAACTTTACTTTATGTATGGTGATATAAGGATGATAAGGTTAGGTTGAGGTCCCATGATCCGCCATAACCGGAGGGATCTACCCAGGGACAATCCACTAGTTAGTGTAGAAGTCCTTAGGTATGATGATAAAAGGAGAAATATGAGATATGGGAAGAGTGCGGACTGAGACTGAGCTAGTACTGGAATAAACCCAACAAGGTTCTAGTTATGAAGTTTCGGTAAGCACTGAATGGGTTGAAGAATGAAAAAGAAATGAATGAGAAAAGGGTGAAAATAAATAGCCCTCCAACAATTCAACCTTAGGGCAGAAACCGGGTTCAATTCATTTGCTACTGATGGTAACATCGGTATTGAAGACAAGAAGTCATGGACCCAGTGACGCACTGCACTAAAACTTCCCAAACTACTCAAGTTCCTCTTAAAAGGGCTTGTTTCATTCTCACGGGGAACCAACATTATCTATCCACTTTCTCTTAGAGTTTGTTGATATTGAAGAAGGATACCCTCTCCCTAGTCTCCGGCACATGAACCAAATGTGCACAAATTGAGTCTAGAACCACGAGACCATCTTATAAATCTCTTTAGGACACTTTCAATGAAGACTCTCTGTTTCACACAATGTGGAAAGGGAGATTATATCTTATGAGTCCTACGCATTATCCTTGTGATATTGCCAGAACATCTAAGTGATATGCATTCACATTCACAATGAAGATGGAAAGCCTTCTGGAGCCATCATCTAACAAGCTCCTGGTAGGTGGCATGTGAGATCTATCCAATAGATCAACCATGTGACAACTGGACAGAAACAATGGAGAGACTCAATCTTTTGAATCAATCCTGGTTCAGGTTATGGATTGACGGATACCTTTGAAAAACCGGTTGTTGTGCTTAAAAACACTTTTCTTTAGCACGTCGACTGTGTACTTATTTCTCAAAATAAAAGGTGTTTTGAGTGATAATTGATTTTCATTAAAACCTTCGTTGTATTGCAAAAACAATTTATATTGAGCAATACACGATTGTTTTTCAAATCTCTTTTCATCAATCAGTGAATCTCGTTTCGCTGGTTCACTCACTCCGTGTTGTCTTCTTTGAGACGTTCCGGTTTGAGAACAGCTAGAGCAGCTGCGAAACCCTGTCAAGGAAATTCTTCGGAATTATACCTGATCACAGGCAGTACTTGTACTGATCAACGGGGAACCATGGGCTGTGTACCTCAATTCATCGAAAGTGATCAAAGACAGTTTCGTGCGCTTTATTGCAAACTGTTTTATGCAGGTACACCCCGACGTTTGCAGCTGATCAGAATGAAGCGGTGAATCCATAGCCGCATGCTCACACAAAGAAATCATGATTAGTGCATCAATGACTCCGATATTTTCACTCCATGCTTCTGCTACGCCGCTGCCAATATGATGAATCATCGAAACCTTCCGCTACTCTGATAAGAAGAAATCATGATCTAGAATGTGAGCATGTCGGTCCAAAAGTCACAACATCACATAATACCAACATCACAAAGGAAGAGTCAGAGATTTAATATGACTGATGATCTCAAAGCAGGCTCAACTCTCATCCTCACGTGGATCAGTTAAAGACCTCCACTCGAATTCCCAAAACATGCAATAATGAAGAATCAAAGACTACGAGCTACTGAGCAAAGGACGTAATCAAGAATCCTAGAACAATCTAATGTAATATCTGTTTGTATTCATTGTAAATTGAGGTGACCTCCCTTAGGGGGAGATTGTTAGGAATTAGAAAATTCAGTCGTTAAAGAGTCGGTCACCTCAAGTATAAGCATTCAATAGAAAGCACGTAGTCGTAGTTATGATATGTTAGTTAGTAGTTTGTTAAGTAACACCGTGGAGGACGGACGGGTCTTTACCCACTGTATGCCTGATCTACAGCCCGTAGGTGGCGTTTATTTGTAAGACACTATAAAACCCTCTACCTCCCAAGGTAGAGGGTTGGAGCTTCAATACTATTTTTCTTTGTTTCACATAGTTCCCAACTCTCTTCCCTTTCTCTCTCTAGAACTTTCTCTCTCTAAACTATCTTGAACGCCCCATGTTGATTATGGTTTAGTGTGTTTGTGAAATCCTATATCTTACATAATCCCTGATCACCTATCATTAGGATATGCCCAAAGATTAGGAGAGGAAATCCTTAGAACCTAAAAATCCCTTGTATGATCGGATATAGGAGTGTCGACCACGCTTACATAGATACGGAATCTCCCATTAATGTGATGTCATCTGCTGTCTACAATGACATTATGAATGAGCGACTTAATATAAGGAGAGACCCTAAGTATCCAGGTGGAGTTTGCAACTTTGTGGGAAGAGTCAAGGATGTACATGTCTTTATAGGAAATTTCACCTACCTAGTTGATTTTGTGGTCCTAGAAGATATAAGATGCGTCATTGACTATAGCTTATCCCAAGTAGTGCTAGGAAAACCGTTTGTTGAAACATCTAAGATGAGCCATAACAAGTATGATGGAACGGTTAGGTTTAAGGAAGGAACCGATGAGATCACTTATAGGATGCCTTGGAAAACAAATGAATATGTCCATCTACCCATTTTTGAACGAGACAACATCAAAGCTTTTGAGGAAAAAAGTAAGGACGATGTTGAAAAAGGTTATAAATTTATGTGGGAAAGAAGGAGGCTTTATTATAAGGATTGCTTGACCCTAGGGCCTAGATATAGAGTCGATGAAAATTTTGTCAACATGATAGAATTCTAATTGAGAATGCAAAACGAGGCAACGTAAGGGCACGACTACGAGTCTAGCTACAAGACTCATAAATAAAGAAAAGCGCTTCGTGGGAGGCAACCCATGCTTAATTGTTTGCTTGTTAGTGTCATATATCATTTAGTGATTGCTTATTCTCATGTTTAAATTTGTAAAAATGCTTTATTTTGTTTTTAACCTCGTCTTAATTGCATATAAAGGTATTTTACATAAAGGATAAGTGTAGGGAGGATTACACACATTTTCAAAAGAAACGTAAACATGAGAATAACAATTTATTAAAAGATATATATGTGTGTTTGTTCGAGTCAAATGCTTGTATCGAGTCATAATGGATGTTTTGCAGAAATTTTCCAGATTCTAAAGATGTAAATTTTCCAGAATTTTTTCCAGAAAATCGCAGACCAGTTTTTGTCAGGATAACCTGACGGCGTCAGGGTCGCAACCTGACGGCGTCAGGAAGGAGTAAAAACAATAGATTACTTTTTTATCGTTTTCTGAGCTACTTATAAATTTTTGGAAATTTCCAGGTCTTAATTTTCCAGAAATGCTGTAAACATCCATTCCACAAGCATTATATCCTAGTTTAGTAGAGTCTTATATATATTATTACCACAAATTTTACGCGAAGGTTTCGTTTGTTTTCTTCAAGTGTGCAGGTTTTATTTATCAAGAAGAAGATACACAAGGTTGGAAGGAGCTTTTCAGGCACACATTCTTCTTGGAAAGGATTTAACCACTACTTCACACACGGATCCTACCGAGCTAATCAGGGGAGTGTTAGTTTCTTTCGTTTCTCATTACCTTCTATTATCATAACTTTGATACTTTTGGGGAACATTGGGGACAATGTTCAGTTTAAGTGTAGGGAGGGAAAATAAAACGGGAACTTTGAAACTATGCTTATCCTTGATTATTTGCTTTGTCCAATTGTATTTGTGTAATAAACCATGAGAAAATGTCGGTTAGGGTAATTTTGGCACCAAATTTAAAATTTTTCATGACATATAGGAGTGGGCCATTAGTCTTAACAAAAGCGTCTCACGGATAGGAAGTTGCATGACTAGCACAAAAAACCCTTTACCACCTAAATTCCACCAAAAATGTGAGGATCGCCCTAAGATTAGTAGGAATTAAAGCATTCATCTTTAATGCTTAGAGTGTGAACCGGTAGTATATTAGATTCTAGAACTTGTTTTGTGATGCATTCCAAGATCGCTAGTAAGACTACACTTGTGTAGTTAGGAATAACTAAATGCTAAGAGGCATTAGGATAACCCTTGTTTGATACCCGTAATATAATTACTTCTTCCACATCGGTTGAGTAATTCCCCCACACCTTTGCATTGTACTCATCTTTAGTACACGATACCCCTAGTTAACCCCTCAGAGCCTATCCTTTTCGCGGTTCTCATGATGTTTCGGTTTTTCTGGAATACCAATGAAGAGCATTGTTTACACCCCACCCCCAAATGTACACCCAAATCGCCTTAGCCTACGCTGTATGCACTCACTTTTAGTGCATTAATGTTATCACCCTAAACCCTTAGTTCAGTTATCTAGTTGCTTGCATGAGTTGCTAAGTCGAGTCATATCCTTTGTATACAGTTTTGGGACGATTGGGACTCATGGGAAAAGTTAAAGTTTATGAAATGACTAGAAGGGAACGTTAAATTCCCTTATTTGCGTAATAACGTACCCCAAGTGTTTTGATCTTTTCAATTCGGGTCAAATTAGTGTTAGAGTAATAAAAACTCAAGTGTAGGGATGTGCCTATAAATCCCTATCATTTTGATGTTACCGTAGAGGATGGTAGAGTAAAAGTGTATGAAAAAAAAAATCGAAAAAAAAAATAGAAAAAGAGAAAAGAAAAAAAATAGAGTGTTCAAAAAAAAAGAAAAAAAAAGAAAAAAAAAACATACGGGCTACCATCCTACATCTATCCTTTAAATTTATGTTTGTTTGTTTCAGTTATCAAGAGTTTAGAGTGTCGAGTCTTGGCTTAGCAACGCCATTCTTCGTATGCTTGTAACATAGAGATTTTTGACTTGCCACCACTAAATAGCCTATCCCACCAAACCCTTTGTTTCTCTACCGTAAGCCTAACGTTACAACCCTTTAAAGACCTCTTTGATAGTCTTTCCTAGGTGCTTACGCCAAAGCGATGGAGGTTTGATCTATTCTCAAGCCTATGGTAATCCATGTACTAGGACCGGTTAATGAGTGCTTATCTTCCATTTCCAACTTGTTATATTTCATATACACCTGAGAGATGAGAGTATCCAAACACCCCATGTGAGGTGCTAGTATGTAATTTCCGTGCTTGTTATGACTTTTGCGAGGCTTATATGTGTTGTGGACTGTTTTAAACCAATGCTTCATGACCCCTAACTTATAAATTAATTGTCTAAAAGCACATTTGCTTGAGGACAAGCAAATACCAAGTGTAGGGATATTTGATAAGGTTTTAAAATGTACCCTTATTTGATCACTTTTGTATCCGTTATTACTTAATATCGTTCATTTTCACTTTTTAGGTCTCTTGAAGGCAAATTGCTGGAATGGCACTTATTTGGACGAAAAGGCGCGGATATACGAAGAAAATGGCCAAAGTCAAGAATCGAGACACTCAAGCTGCTGAAATACAAGGGGACAGCGTCACTGCTTAACTGCGACGCCGTCGGAGCACTTCTGTGACGGCTCAGTAGCCAAATTGCTTATTTTCAAGTGACGGTGTCAGGCTTTAAAAGAGTAGGCCGTCGCAACTCAGACGGCCTAGATTTGATCCAAACGGCGTCAGAGACTGAAGGGGACGGCGTCACAAGCATAAGGTGACGCCGTCGCAAGACTAACGTGGCCAAGACGAAACCCTAATGGCGGCGACCCGATGGATTCACAAATCATAAGGTGACGCCGTCGCGATTGTAATATTATATATAGAATCCGAATTTTTCAGTTTTAGTGTGTAACCTTTTGGAGTAAAAACCTAATCCGAACCAAGGCTGTCTTGTACAGTATTTTAGGGTTCCAAACCCTATTGTACAACAAGATAAGTGTTTTACTTCATTAATTCAATTATGTCTTCAATTACTTGTGTGTATGCTTGCATGTTCTCCATGTCCGACTAATTTACTTGTGTGTTTGCTTAGGGAATATGAAACTTAATTATTGAATATTGATTGGTTGTCTCTTATCTTAATTGTTAATGATCTAGTAATGCGATAGGTCATTCGTTGTGTAATTAATGCTTGATTAATCTTTGTGAACCTTGGACTATAACACTTAGAGCAGTTGTAGGCTAAACCATCCAAAGAGTGCCTTAGAGTTAGAGTTTATAATTCCTAGAGGTTTTTGTAGACGAGACCCTTTGGTAGTTTCAAAGAGTTAGGGACAAATGCATATCCTACGACTTTAGACACACAACGCGATTCAGAATAAGGACGTGACAACTCAACCATCAATAAGAGATAATTAAGGAGTAATAAAACCTAAGTGAACACATCTTTAAACCATCATACGAGCACACAATAATTAGGCATAGACTACATACACCTTAGATTAGATAATTAGATAAGTAGAGTAATCGGTAGAAATACCAACCCCCAAATCCAAACCCCGAGATTCGTACCTTTCCTTTCCTTAAAAAATATAAAAAGATAAAAAATAATCTTCCTCAACCCCAACCTTAACGTAGTAATTTCTCACTAGCATTCCTATTCCCCTAGAGAACGATATCAATTCCCGTGGCTTACCCTAATACTACACTACAACAATTAGGTTCACTGCCTAGGGTGGTGAAAATTTTGCTCGAAGAAAAGGAAGTTCCTTTGACCCCGAACGACGCGTGTAGCGTTATCAAGTTTTTGGCGCCGCTGCCGGGGAATAGAATAGCTAGTTAGTAGTCCACCTCGTTTAGGTTTCTTTGCTTGATTCCTATCAAGTAAATTTTTCTCATTTTTAGCTTTCTCGTAGTCTATCCCCCTTCTTCGTGACCTTTGTTTGTAACCCCATCACTTTTCATCATGGAAGGTCTGCATTGCCTTTCTGTCACCCCGTATCCCACGGATCCCTAAAAGGAGGGATCTGTCTAGTACAACTTGAGGGATCCGTCAACTGCAGATCAGAAGCATCACAGAAAACGTGAAGTTTTTGCACTATACTATGCATACTAATTGCTACTAGTCTCTGTTATAAATAAACATCAAAACAAGCAAATATCTCATAAACCATAACATAAATAAGAGTAGTAGTGATAATATCCAAACAAACAAGATAAACCATTCACAAAAATAAGCATCCACAGTAAAATGATAAACGATAAGTCTAAAAAAACCTTAATCCTAATGTCTCTTTTGTTAATCTTTTCTCTTCCTCTTTCCCGACGTCATGACGTAGTTAGTTAGGTTAGATCATACCCTTCAATATTTTGAATTCTTCGGTCTCGTTTGGAAGAGTTGGAAGTTGTTCAAAGTAGGTTATGGGGTCCAAGTTGACGTTGGCAACGGGGTTGGCAATTACTTCTTCTTCATCCGATGAGTCCGAGAGAGCACGAGGTCTTTTTCCATTGATCCTGAACCGTTTGGAAGGTTGTTTGGTGAGTGGTACCATGATGTGATCGGCAAGGAAATGATAATCGTTGATAGGAGAAGGTTTCATTGCACTAACATACTTACGGAGTCGTGTTAGGAGCATACCATAGGAAAGTACCATGTTGGTGACTTTGAATACACCGGCCATTCTTTTCACTATGTAATAGGCAAGGTTAAATGGTCTTTGGTGAATGAGGCAATAGATCATTTGGACAAGACATGGATTTGGATGGTCTTTGTTTCTGACCAAACTAATGACATTTTCCCTAAGAATTTCTTCCCACTTTCTATAGATGGGATGCATTTCGAAGAGTTCCATTTGAAAGGGATCACGGTGAATAAGCTCTTTGTTGCGGTTGAAGCGATATTGGTCGGCTCTAATTTGGAAAATGGTGTCTCGAACAATTGCGGGGTGATCAAGAGGAGTGCGGTAGATTGGTTTGGGATCTAGTGCAAAGGATTGAGTGGATATTGCCCAATCTTGGGAGTACATACAAATTCCTTCACAAGGAATGCGTAGGATTTGTGCAAATATGTTGAGGGGTAGAGTAATGCTTTTGTTTATTGATGATAAAAGCTATTGAGATGCTTTCATCACTATTCCGAATGATCCTAATACTTTTGTAAAACTCAAAGATGAAAACCGGACAAATTTGTTCATCAATATCAAGGAGACAATCAAAGTTGATTGCCGAGAAGACTTGTCGAATATCGGTATTTTCAAGGAAACATTCCTTAACTACACGACCTTCATGAATAAGTCGTTTTTCAAGCTTTTTGAAGATTTTACGATCGGTTTTTGAAAACTCCTCTTTTCGATAGTATCTAGAGAGGTAGTAGACGGTATCATGGTGGTCTTGTTGGGTAGCTTTGGGCATGGTTGGTCCTAGAAAAACAAATATTCCAATTTGGCAAAATTTGTTGAGATGGGTTTATGGTTTTAATTTGTATTAACAATGTTGTAACAACAATAAAATCTTAGTTATGTGAAAACCCTTTTTAGTGATTAATTTTTGCAAAACCTAATTTCATCAATTTGATTTTTTTAGAAAATTAAAAAAACCATAAACCCAAGAATGAAGATGATGACGAGTAGAACATATGAGTGTAATTACTTACAATGATGTTCAGAAAGGAGATGCTTGAGGATATGGAGACCTATGAAGATGGAAGCAAAAATTGGGTCGTTTTTGTGTTTTGTGATGAGAGGGAAAAGGAGCAGGACTAATTTTGAAAGACGTATAAGTAGTTTCTGTCACACGGTTCCCCCGGATCCCTTGTAATTGGGATCCAGCTAGTACAACTCATGGGATCCGGCTACTATGGACATAAAAAGAGTGTTTGGTGTTATTTTTGTAATAAGTTATACAATAGCTTATAGAACAAAAATAACTTTGAGGTTCCTAATTGAATAGACGTTTTGGTCAACGTGTTTTGATATGTTAACTATCAAGGATCTATTTGTGAGGGTTACATTGGTTTGACGATTTTTAGAAAATTAAAGGGGAATACTATTCCTGGTGATGAGTAAGTCGGGAAAGTGGTGAAGAGAGACTTTTTAGAGACTTGCAACTATTAACGTCCTAATTTATGTAGAAAAAAAATATTATCAACATATCTATGTAAACGCAAAATAGCTAATTTGTGGATGAGTAAACATACCTCTAAACTCTGGATATGGTTTATAGAGACCATATATCCGAAATACTTCATGAGATTTTTAAGTAATCCGTTGTACTTAGTATAAGTAGGTTGTGATTACTTTTAGGTTCTTCCTTGAGAGTTGACTTCATTTTTCTTTGAATAGAAATGAAGACTTTGGAGAAGTCCTAGCAAAAAGATTTCTTAAAAAGAAATTGTTAGAATAATCTATCCTTATCCAACACAAAAGATATAATTTGTTTTAAAAGATTTCCTTCTTTGTTGTTTTCAATCATACACGGATCGTATCAAGTTTTTAAAGTACAACATACTCTAAAAAATTTGGTAACGAAGCTCTGATGCCAATTGTAGAAAACTTGAAGGTGGGTTGAATAGTTTTACCGATTAAAACTTCGTTTTAAAATATTAATATCGACTTATGTCAATCTATTTAGATGTGTATGTTGGACGTTGATAGATATATATGTAAATATGTAATGGAAAGGTAAAGAGTAAGAAACACAAAACCACGACACGAGTATTTAAAGTGGTTCGGCTACAAGGACACCTTCCTTTCCCTACTCCACTCCCCGAGTCACCTACTCGAGAGTTCATTAGCACTACACGACACAACTCCTTATGGCAGAGAAGCCTTCACAACGTCGCCTACTCTTTTTCCGGTACAAGGCTAGACACCGGGTTCTTCCACAAGGTATATCAATATCCTTGGACATAACCTATCTCTATTTGTACATCGATACACCATATCGATTGTACACCCTTGTCATCTTTCACTAATGCCTTTGACTTGACCCTTTTGGAATCCTTCACTAATGCCTTTGACACGGACGTTCGATACCTTTCACTAATGCCTTCGTCTTGACTCTTTTGGCATCCTTCACTAATGCCTTTGACACGATGTTAAGAACCTTTCACTAATTCCTTTGTCTTGACTCTTTTGGCATCCTTCACTAATGCCTTTGACATGGACGTTGAGCACCTTTCACTAATGCCTTCGTCTTGACCCTTTTGGCATCCTTCACTAATGCCTTTGACACAACACTTTTAGAGAGGAAGAAAGAACTATTGTAGCAATTCTTAAATTCAGGTCATTTTACAAACATTGAAATTTTTACTTTTCATCTCGGGAATTTACTATTCATCGGTTACTATTCATCATTTTCTATTCATCGTTTTTGAAGTCGATTTGATATTTTGAGAGGTTATTTCAAAATTGTACTATTCACAAAACACTATTCATTCCTAGAGAAAAATTTATATTTCATGATTTTTATTCATCGTTTTTCGTAAACTAGGTTTACGAGTATCTAATTCGCGTAACCGTGAGGGTTAAGCTGCATATTCATGGAACATTATTAAGAACATTTTATATAGACTAGAGTTAGTCTACATATCATCAGTAACATCATTTTCATATTAGTTCATGCATGGGTTTGCGTATTTCATTAACGTATATTTATTTATTAAACAAACGCTATCGCACGATCATTTATTTTGATCAATTGATCCAACACTTTCGACAATTGTCCAGAAATATTTTTATACTCAATTTAAGATTATAAAAATTATATTATTAGTTTACCCGATGTTTTGAATTTATTTAGTACATATATTGTTATATATATATATTTACGACGGTTTATGTAATTTTGATACGATAATTATTTATTCACCCAATACTTGTGAGAAATGTAATTTTATAATTTTTATGACATCGATATATTTTATTTTTTTCCGTTAAAATCAATTTCTAGCCAACTCTATACCTAAAAACTTAATATCTAAGCTTAATATACAAGATATCTACAATTAATACATTTTATTACAAGATTATGCATCAAAGACTTTCTTCTCACCCATGTTCCACACCCCCCCCCCTTGTCATGGAAGTTTCCATGTTTGATTTGATTACCTAAATGACCAAAATGCCCTTGTGGCTAGATATTTACAAGCTTGTATTTTATTTCTAAAAATAAACACATACAAACATATTATTAGAAGGTGAAAACACAAGGAAACCCCCTCCTCTTCATCCCTATGATCGTCCACCATCAATCCAAGACCAAGATCATTATTTTTTTTTCAAGATCAAGATCATCTAAGTACACTTGTGTGATACTAAAGGGTTTTAGTTAATAATCTCAAGGTTTCACTAAGGTTTCATTCATCTTTTTCACTAAATCATCCAAGTAAGCTTACATATTATTTTTTATAACTTTCATACTCATATTCTTGATCTATTTTATCACTTTAGTACAAAAATATGCAAGTATTATATGTATTCATACCACTTTTTACTTGTTTTTCTACTTATAATGAATTTTATCTATCCTATAATTATTCCCATGAACTCTGTCATTTTTGGTGAATTCTAGGAACTCATGACACCCTAAGAAGGTGTATGGTAGGTTTAGAATAGCTTTGGTGTTGATTGGAATGTTTTAGAACAAGTTTCAAACAAGAGAAATCATTTTCGACAAAATATATATAAGGGCTGTCCAATTTTGTGAAATCTGGAAACATCAGTGGGTCAGGGGATATTTTGGCTTATGTTTTCAGAAAATAGACTTAAAAACGAAACTGTGGCCGCTTGAACGGGTTAAAACGGGTTTATAACGGAAAAGATACGCTATTTTCAAGTTTAACGACGAAAACTAATTTTCTGGAATAGTACTTGATGTCAAGGGTTTTTCTAAGGACAAAAACGAGTTTTTAACATAAACTAGAGGAGTCGACTTATCAAAAATATATTAGTATATATTAACACGAAACCAAGGATATATAGATCGTAGAAAACGAGCTTATAATGACCGAGATACAAGCATTTGAAAACCGACGTTCACAACTTATTTCCATCAGCTTTTACTAAAATATTTCTAAGTGTTGAAACTGTCTTTTCGGGTACCCATGTTTGGAGCCGTTTTTCTCAATGATCGAGTTGGTTTTGGTAAAATAGTATCTCTGATTAAAAGTTAGTTCACCCGACCTATTTTCCAAAATGACCAGCCGTTCCTCAAACGGAGTTCTAACGAGTAAAAACGACCACTCAAACTTTCCCGAAAACTACCCATAAACAACATTGTTAGCTCAACTACCTCACTTCACCATTATTTTTCTTTATAATCGGAACTCGTATGGATAAAAGTTCAGTGTTATGACTTTTAGATAATGTTACAAGCTTTCTAAAATCATTGAGCTTGTTTCCTAACACTCGATATTCACTATTTTACGACTAGCTTTTCGAGGCCACTTAGCCACTTTCACGAATTATCAAAGTACATTATTTTGCGACGAAAAACTATATTTTCTTGATTTATCACTTAACGACTATTGTAGGATGTTGTTTCAACGTAACTACTTGTAAAGTAATTTATAACATGACGAGATGTCATAAACGTATATTTCGACGATAAATTTCATTTCAAAAAATGTACAAGTGGTATGGATATCATATGAGTTTGCATGCAGGACATTGTTTCATGACTTACATTAGAACATATCATTTATATTAGGTTGCAGATAGAGATTGCACCTCATTTCAATGTATCCACTTTTGTCATCATAATCATTGCATCAGGTGAGTTCGTAGCCCCACTCTTACTCGTTTAATCATTTTACAAACTCTTTGGGGGAGATACATGCTCAACTATTTTAATTTCAATTTCGATTATTTGCAAACTATGTGTTGAACCTAAACTTAAACTATATTGTTTGAACTATCATGAACTTGTTAATCTTTTGTTTCACTCTTTATGCTCGTAAGTAGATTATGCCCGAACTAAATTGATTACTATGTTATGAACACTATTATTTGAACCCTTCGACATATATATTTGTACTCTTTTAAATTGATTTGGACCTTATAACATATATTTGAACACATTGAACTTGATTTGAACCTTTTGACATATAGTTGAACTCTTTTAACTTGTAAAGGACCCTTTTGATATATTTTGAACATGTTTGACTTGATTTTGAACCCTTTGACTATTTTGAACCTTTTGATATGTTTTAAGCTCTTTGACTGTTTTGAACTTTTGAACTCGACTTAAACTCTTGAACTTAATTATGAACTTATGATTTGTATTAATGAACCGTACACACTTTATATCATGTCTCCTCATGTTACGGAGCGTTCTTGACCTAAAGTCTCGCCTTATTGGTGGAGCGTGCAAAGTCTCCCATGTTCGGAGCGTTCTTAATTGTATATAATAGTTGTATGATGTACCGTTCGTACATTCGCATTGTTAGTCTGCTATCAGTAGGTAGTATGGATAGCGCTATTAGAGGTCGGCCAACCTCTCGTTAACTATGTTACGGGACGCATATTATTTATTCTAGGGGCTTTGCTTGACATACATTATTATATACGTGGTGCTATATTGTGAACTATTATGACAACGTATACTTGACTACTAGACACACTATATTTTGTGCAATGGGTTGTGAATACACAAGTTGCAAGTTTTGTATGGGCGGGACTTGCAACTGAGTGGATTTACAACGCCTTTGCTTTGTGGACTATTCTCAATGACCAAAAACTTTGCCTTTGCTGCATGAACGTTCTTTAAAGGCTTTTCATGATAAACCAAACTCTAGGAACTCACTCAACATTTGTGTTGACACTTTTAGCATGTTTTATCTCAGGTATCTAAGGCATACACTTCATGGCATGCATATGGACTTATCATAGAGTCGCGGTGACGACGCGTCTCACATGAATTTATGCACTTAACTATCATTTTATTGTAACAAACTCGTATTGGTACTTTGGAAATATTTTGGGACCTATGTTTTGTAAACTCTGATTATTTTACTTAATCAAACGATATTTTCAAAACGATACTTTAGGTCGTTCGATATAACTGTAACTTTGATGCTATGACAGTCATCCCCCAGGTATTCCATTCCGCTGCAAAACAGGTAATTTGGGGGTGTGACAACTATCAACAAGATAACTTCAGTAGTCTTGATGATGACGAAGTATGGCAACTCATGGACTTGGTCAGACTTTGCTTGCTCTGAGACAGATTGAAAAGGGAAAGACAATATCAAAATGCGACTTCCAGAGGTGGTGATCTCGCCTTTAAGAGGAACCTAGAGAAACACACAAAAATAAACACAAACTACGTAGAAGGATCATTTGAATCTGAGGTTAGAGAGTTTACAATACTAGGTGAAAGTATGTGTAGGAGTGGCAACCTACAATGAAGAAATCGCTCACTATTTATAGAAGAAAACATGCTAATGTTCCACGGATCCCTTACTTGAGGGACCCGTCCAGTGTAAACTAGGGGAACCGTGGGACGCTCCTATTTGACCATGGGTTATGGGTCATGGGTCATGGGTTATGGGTCCTAGACTTCGGACCATGGGTATCCAAGTAGATACAATGTATCTAAAAGATGCAATGCATCTAGTCCATGGGTGATGGGTTAGCTCCATGGGTCATGGATAATACCCATTATGACTTATGTATGATGTCATGTAATGGGTCATAGGCTATGGACTATGCTACATGGGTATGGGTCATGGACTTTGGGTTTTACCCAACTACATTCAATGTATTTAGTCAATGGGTTAAATACTTAATCTTCTACCCATTCTATTACATACTAAGTATGTATATATCTACCCAATATGTAAACACTAGTTGTTGTACATATGCATTACTAAATCATGAAAGCACTATTACTTGTTTAGTGTTTTATGTGAAAGCGTAAGTGTGTTAGTAAACTATTGGCTCAAACTGTTTATGCATTTTATTTGTTTCGTTAAAATAATTTTATGTTTGTTATCGACAAAACATTAGAAGATCGTAAAATGTAAATAAACGTTTTTACGGCTTATTTGTATTAACACTATCCAACACCACCAACCCGCTATCACCCTGGACCAACCCACTCCCCCTCTCAATCGCAACCGCAACAACCACATTCACCGGCGGCCACCACTCCCGATGATATACCCGCATACACCGTTAACACTCATCACATGATAACACGTGCTAAAGCCTGTATTTCTAAACCTCTTGAGCGTATGAATTGTCATGTCACTACCGTGTCTCCTATTCCCCGAGTCTCTTCATGCTCTTCGTGATCCTCAATGGAAACAAGCTGTGTTAGATGAATATAATGCATTAATTACTAACGGTACGTGGGTACTTGTGCCCCGTATAGCTAATGTGAATATTGTTCGTTCTATTTGGCTTTTCAGGCATAAATTTTATGCAGATGGTTTCTTAAGCAGGTATAAGGCGCGACTTGTTTCCAATGGTCGTATTCAGCAGCAATGGGTTGATTTTGATGAGACTTTTAGTCCTGTGGTTAAACCTGCTACTATATGTACTCTATTGAGCCTAGTAGTGTCTCGTGCTTGGCTTATCATCAGCTTGAGGTAAAGAATGCTTTTCTTCACGGTCACTCATCAGATATAGTTTATATGCATCAGTCGCCTGGGTTTATAGATCCAGCATCCTCAGATTATGCTTGTCATTTGCAGCGGTCATTGTATGGGCTTAAGCAAGCCCCTAGAGCTTGGTTTAAGTGGTTTTCAGGATTTATTACTCGCATTGGTTTCAGTATAGTGATTCATTTGGAATAGTATATATAATTAATAACAAATACATGATAAACACGCGAATCGACAAGTCAACCATTTAGAAAAAAGGTCAACACGCAAAACTCGAAAATACGATATATGATATCGGGAAAGTGATACCCGCGTCTTTTCCCAACAAGGTGTGAATCGAGGATTTTGTTTGAGGTTTGGTATTAAAATGTTTGAAATTTGGGTTTTCGCATTTTTGGTTTGTTTTCTAGGTTTAAATTAAGACACGAGAATTTAAATAAGGCTAGAAAAAAAAGCAACTACTAAATAAGCAACTAATAAGCACTTAAGTTAAGAAAAAAACATTCAATTAAGTCCTAACGCACTTAAAACTAAAAACGAGCTTAACCGGGAACGTAACAAGCCCGGAAAAACCAAATTTTCAAATTTTAACCTTACGAGTCTAAATTTATTTTTCCTAAGTCCTAAATAACTAAAACTAATTTTAGAAAAAAGCTGGATATTTTTTTTTCTTTTATTTATTTTTTATGAATTAAAAACACTTTTACTCTAGAAAAATTATAAAAAATACTAAATGATTTCAGAAAATTATGAAAAAATCAAGGAACGTGCTAAATGTTAAAAGGATTCTAAGAAAATTACAGTTGGAAAAGTAGGTTATCACAATAAGTTGTGAATAAGCTAAATGAGAAATAAGCTTAAATGGCCAAATTGTGGTTAAATAATAAAATGTGTAAGTTAATAGACGTTAGTCCCTAGGGCGCTAATGGTTAAGGGTGTGTGTTGTGACGTGTTGAACTTGTTGAGGTCGGGGGTTCGAGCATGCTAACCCCTGACTTCCAAGGACTTTTCTTTTTCTTTTTTTCTTTTTTTTTTGAAAATTTCTCTTTGTAACTTTTTTATAAGGTAAAATTAAGAAATTTTTGTGAAAAAACTTTTTATATATATGCTAAATAAGCCAGAAACAACTGATTAGATAAGCAGTTTATTAAAAGGTTTTCAAAACAAAAAAAAAAACAAACTAATAAGAATGCACAAGCTTCTATAAGCTTGTGCAAATCCTAATAAGCCACTAGAAACCTAAAAGCAACCTAAATGAGCACTTCTAAACTAAATAAGCAGTCCTAAATAAGCTAGAAATCTAAAAGAAACTAGAAAATAAGCTTATTAATACAAACAAACCGTAAAAACATTTATTCATATTTAGCGATCTCTTTGTGTTTGTCGATAACAAATATCAAGTTATCAGAAGTAAAATTATAAGGATACATGTTATTTTTGTAAAGTATATACATTTGGTCATTTACATAAAATGTTGTAATAATTCATTTGTTGTAATAGTTTAATAGGATGAATATTATCCAAGACCCATGACCCATACCCATAGGTGTCTCCACGTCTTTCTCCACCATGCTCACACTTCTATTTGACTTTGAATTTCCAATGATGAAGTTCTCGAGTCTTTAAACTTTGAAGATTCTTTGACTTTGATGAGGAATCATCTTTAACTTTGTGTTGCCTTTGATTTTGATGAGAACATTCATGTGTGGACGTTGGTATGAGCATGGGAAGATGGTGCGGTCTCTCCTCCAAGGAACAATCATCAGTACCTGCATGTTTATGTTAGTGAAAAATACCAAGCGATCATTGTGGACTTTTCTTATAGAATTAACCACTACGATTGTTATACTGATGAATGTCTTGATTCCATTCACCTTGGTCGGGCGAATCAGCCGTCCTAATCCCATAAGGGACAGTTGGAATTATCTTGCATAACTTCAAGCAACGACCCACGTCTTCAGGATTTGATTCGTGAAAGGAATCTCCTTAGTGGGATTTCCAGCACTTACAGGTTCGAGCGTCGAGGGTGTTAACATCATATTGTGAAAACACGTCTCTAATTCTTACAAAGGCTGTTCCTGAAATTGGAGGCCCTCAAGAAGGCTAACATGACATACCGAAGTATATCTACAATTTAGGTGAGTCGCTGAAGTACACCGAAGCATCACTCCACGACTGTAGACCGTTTGAGACACACTAAGCGTAAACCATAAAGAATTACCGAAGTGACCTGCTGTCAAGGCTGCTTGATGTTGATCCTGTCAGGAATTTCCATTCAATCATTGAGGATCACAATTGTGAATCCCCTCATAAATGTTCTGGCAGATTGCTAAGATCTGCTTAGGACTCTAGAATATATCACTTGTGTCCTTATTGATGAACAACAAGCGATGAAATGTTTTTGTGTTCCTAAGAGATCTTTTAATGAATCTCGTGGCTCTAAACTCAATTAGTGCATTTTGGTTTTCCTAAGCGGAGACTAGGGAGAGGGTCTCCTTTTTCAATACCAGCAATCTCTAAGAGAGAGTCGATAGATTATGTAGGGTTTCCAGTGAGAATGAAACAAATCCTTTTAAGAGGAATTGAGTGGCTAGAAGGTTAGGTGCAGTGCGTCACTGGGTCCATGACGTCTTTGTCTTCAATACCGGTGTCATCTTGTGACAACCAGTAGCAGATGAATTGAACCCGGTTTCTGCCCTAAGGTTGATTATGGAGGGCTATTTATTTTCACCCTTTCTTTTACTTTTCTTTTTAATTCTTCAACCCATTCTTTCTCCTTTCTCACATTACTCATTTTTTTCAATCATACCTAAGGACTTCTAATACTAACTATGGGTATTGTCCTTGGGTAGATCCCTCTGGCTCTGGCGGATCATAGGACGGATTTCCTATCCTTAGACACCTTATAACTCCATATCTATCCTATGTTGCCATGAAAACCTTTTTCTTGAAAATCTCTCAACGTGTTTATGATTATCAAAACATTTTGTTAACACCTTGAGGGTTTTGAACTTTCAGAAATACTCCTCCTTCACATGTGCTTATATTATTTTAACTTAAATCTGCACATAGAGGGTAGAGTTCGCACCTTTTGAATTGATCGGCTCGTGATAGACAATTCCCCACGAGACACGGTTACGTTGCTTAGTTAAAAAGTTCCATTGTCAGTTTTTAGGTGACAACTAGCTCTAGTAACTAACTTGAAGTTGTAAACACTCCTTGAAAAAGAGGTTAGACCCATGTAAGTTCATGTCTATCACAAGTTTCTCGAGATGGTACATTTACTGACTTTGATTTCTCGTTAATTCATTGGTTTCGTCTGAGTCGAGCTCTTTTGAGATTCATACAACGATCATTAAAAATTTTGATCACATTTTAATCACGTCTTCTCCCCCTCAAAAATAGCATATTCGTGATATTTTTTAATATCAACGGATTAAACCACATGTTTAGAATCTTTTGGGGAGACAAACGGATTTGATTTTAGCATGAAATTGGAACATTTTAGTTTTATACTCCCCTTTTAATAAAGAATAATCAATTTAAAGGGTTTTGGAGGGAGTTATCTTGAGCACAAAATATTTTGAAAGATTTTAAAAAATCTTTTTGAACAATCTTGAAAAGGTGCTCAAGATGATGATGATTTCTCACCAGTTTTAAATTTAGTGCACTGAAGCGTACATTAGATTTTCTTTTGAAAATGAGTTTTGATTTGAAATAATCAAAAGTCATCATTTTGAGTTCGGGTTTCGTACTGAAGTATACGAAAGCCATAGTGAAAGAAATTTTTTAGAAACGACATGTTTTAGAAAATATATAAATAACTCTTGCTCAAGCATCTGTACATGTCCGTATCATTGTTGAATGACATTTCTAGAAACGTACAGAATATCGATTATACGAGAGACATGTCGTGAGAAGAATATTTTTTGATTGTTGATTTTATATTGTTTTTGTATTTTTTGAAGGTTTTATATTTTTATATTTTGCTTTTGTTGGTTTTTCAAATTTTGTATTTGGTTTTTCAAAAATATTTACAGCGAAGCTTTTTAGGAAATCATTTTCAAGAAGATTCGAGAAGACGTTCTAACTCCTCAGGGGTTAGGCTCCGCATTCCAATTCGTCGAACTAAATCGTCAAACCTTTCTTTTGGAAGGGCTTTAGTAAATAGATCGGCGAGTTGGTAATCTGTCTTCACGAAAAATAATTCAACAGTACCATCTTCTACGTGCTCTTTGATGAAGTGGTAGCGGACACGAATGTGTTTAGTCTTTGAGTGATGAACAGGATTGCACGATATGGCTATGGCACTTTTCTAGTCACAATACATAGTTATTTTATCGAAAGTAAAGCCATAATCTGTGAGTTGTGTCCTCATCCATAGAACTTGAGCACAACATGCAGATAGAGACACATATTCTGCTTCAGCGGTTGATAGGGCAGTGCAATCTTGTTTCTTTGAAGACCAGCTGACTAACTTTTCACCCAAAAATTGTGCTTCTCCTGATGTACTTTTTGCTGTAACTTGATCACCTGCGTGGTCCGCATCTGAAACGCTATTAGATCAAATTCGGATTCCTTCGGATACCAAAGTCCCATGTGAATGGATGTCTTCAGGTACCGAAAGATCCGTTTAATAAGCAAACAACAAATTGAATATCGGGTCGACTAGCAGTGAGGTACATGAGACAACCAATCATGCTCCGATATTTCTTCGGATCGATGGGTTTCCCAAATAAATCGGCTCCAATTTTTGGTGAAGTTACCATTGGTGTGCCAACCGAATTACAATCATCCATACCATGTTCTTTCAAAATCTCAATTGTATATTTATATTGATTAATGAAAATTCTAAGAGGGGATTGATGTGTTTGTAAACCGAGAAAAAATTTTAGTTCCCCCATCATGGACATTTCAAATTTGCTTTTCATGAGATTTTCAAAATGTTTTGAAAGATTCGGATTAGTGGACCCAAAAATGATGTCGTCCACGTAAATCTGAACAATCAAAATGTCATTGTTGTATTTTCGAGTAAACAAGGTAGGATCAACCGTTCCTTTGGTGAAATTGTTCAGAATCAGGAAAGAGGACAGTTCGTCTTACCACGTCGGAGCTTGTTTCAAACCATAGATTGCCTTTTTGAGTTTGTAGACGTAGTCTGGATATTCCATGTCTATGAAGCCTTCTGGCTGACTCACATACACTTCTTCTTTCAGAGTTCCATTCAAGAATGTAGTCTTAATGTCCATCTGATAAACTGTGATGTTTTTGTAAGTTGCATAGGCTAAGAATATCCTGACTGCTTCAAGTCTAGCTACCAGGGCGAATGACTCTTCAAAGTCTATTCCTTTTCCTGTCTGTATCCTTTGGCCACAAAACGAGCTTTGTTGTGAATGACAGTCATCTCTTCATCCTTTTTGTTTTTCCATAACCATTTGAGATCAATGACGCGAATATCAATTGGTCTTGGGACTACATCCCATGAGTCATGTAGACGGTATTGAAGAAGTTCCTCCTGCATCGCTTCTATCCATGCGGGTTCTGCCATTGCCTCGCGAATGTTCTTCGGCTCTATATTTGTAACACCCCAACCCGACAAGGGTAAAAGTGCCACATTCTGGTGTCATATCAGAACATACAAATAAAATTTTACAAGCGAAAGCCTTAAAGAATAAAGTACCAAGTCATATAGACGAATGGCTTACAAGGAAAATACAAAAATCCAAAATGTCTAAAATAAAATGAAATCTCCAACCATAGCCCAACAAAATAAATCCAATAACAAGGTATCTAGGGTCGGTCCACTCAAATAATCCAACTCTCAGCCCATCAAAGCCCATCTTCAAACCTAATACCTGCCGCAGGAAAAGAAATGCGGCTGAGCTTAAAAAGCCCAGTGAACAGATATAACAAAACGAAAGCTAAATAAAAATCTGAAATGCAAATGAAACAAAGTAACGGATAACAATTCGTAGCGAAATGAGAGTAATGAGTCAAAGAGGATCCTGCAGAACATAATTATACAGATATCCAAAACGAACAGATAACAAGGAGAGCGAAGCGAAGCAAAGCATCGATGACATATAAACCAGCACATACAAACCAGACATACAAGAACTGAAACATAAGTAAACATAGCATGCATAGCACCCACACAACGTATATGTCATACAATCAATTCAGGAAATCAAAATACATACCAGCCAAACAGATATCTACAGGAAAGCGGAAGCAATTAATTAATCAGTGAGCATGGCAATTCACACAGGTCAAAACTCTTAATAGAAGACATGATCAGTATCATAACAGCGGAAGTGCTAACAGCAGTCAATACATAGCAGTCACACGTAACAAGTAGGAATACAGTATGAACACTATATTTAAAAGAATTAAATACATAGCAGGGCAATTAAACAAGTTAACAAGCTAGACGTCATAAGTTGAACCATCCACCAAATCAAACAGTAGCATAAACAGAAATGCAAACATGGCAGGTCAACAACAAGCAGATAAGGACACCACGAATAGTCATAGTCCACAAGATTTAATCGAACGAGGTACAAAAGATAAACAGATCAACAATCGATTGCACACAAGCATGGTTGCCAGACAAATCAAAAGGACCACAGAACAGTAAGATAGCATATCATCAGATGACCACAGGTAAATCTTATAATCGCATGTTAATCATATCATAACAGGGTAATCAGTAGTCACATAACACATGAATAGCATAACCAAATCCAATAAACATATAATAACCCGGTACGTGAATGGAACCATAGTCTGAAGTAACGGAATGAGAGTGTGACAGATCAAAGCAATGTAATATATATCTTGGTAGTAGAGTGAGTCATATAAGGGTCTTGAGTAATAAACAAGTAATACAGATTATGGTGCGTTGGGGAATACAGAAGGTACAATATAGGTTATCAAAAGTGTAAGGGTTATCAGAAATCTACCCGAGCCCAGAAACATATCATATCATATCATATCATAAGTAGCCATTGTATTCGGAGGGGTGACCTCGGAATACCATACATAATAGGAGGGGAGACCTCAGTAACAAATGGAGTAGCTAGCTCCCAGAAATGTGAAGACGCGGATTGCACCCGACATCATTCACCAAACAAAGCTCCAATCAGATCAAATCCCTCGAAACAAATCAAATCTAGGATGCATCCATACGCCCCCAAAACATATAATGGCCAAATCATATACATATAGTGAGCTCATAATCATATCAAAATGGGGACGGTGTGCAACATCACTCGTGCACACTGGAGTCATGCCATTGGTGCATCAATGACACGGTCAGGTTACCTTCCTGACTAGGAAACAAATTTTGGCTCGGGTATCAGACTGAAGGGTCAAAGCATATCATATCATAACATAAGGGTTCATATCATATTTCATATCAAAGTTCATATCAAAGTTTCATATCAAAGGTCATATCAAAGTTCATATCATAAGGTTCATAATCAGAAGTTCATAGTCATAACAAACGAATATCATAGCGAACGGAATCATATCAAAGGATTATGTCGGAATCATATCAGAAGGATCATAGCATAAGGAAATCATAGCAAAGGAATATCATAAGTAAAGTAAAGTCGAGGATTGAAAAGTCAGGAGAAATCCCTACTGAAAAGGGATAGGATATCTGTACCTTATACCGCAAACGAAACACAACAGAAATACCAAGGTCGGAAGCAAACTCCATCTCCGGCGAATCTACACGAATTCATGACTGGTTTTATTAAAAACTTATTTAATTCAGATTACTTATTTTAGTCGGCTTTTCAGTTTTAGTAACTTTCCATATTTAGCAGGTTTCCAAAAATAGAAGGTTTCCTATTTTTTTAGAAAGTTTCCTTATTTAGCATATTTACACAACAAGCCCTTAAGTGTCCAATTTTACATATTACACCCTCATTATCCTTATTAATACGAAATACCCCCAAGTTTCCAGAATTTACAAACAAGCCCCTCTATTTTTAATAATTACATTTCGGTTTACAAATTTACCCGATTTACAAAATAAACCCCTAAGTCACATATTTTATGAAAAAGGTCCTCATGTTACATTTTATACTAACACCCCCTGGTCCAAAGTATATTACAAAAATAGTCCACAAGTTTTATAATTTACGAAACAACCCCTTTTTATTTTGAAAACTCAATCGGTAATACAATAAAATCATCAAACCCTAACCCTAATTTCCCAAATCATACACCAATAATTATTTCATCTTTAAGGTCAGATCTAGACCATAACATAAACCCTAGGTCAATCGTTCCAATTTTGTTTATCCATTTATACGATTTTTTAAAAAAAAACCCGATTATAAATAATAATTCGACAAGGCCATTTTAGACAATAACAATTCGAATGAACATTTTTCCAGTATCATATGGGTCGTATAGGTCTTAAATAAAATGGGTTTGACACCCATAAAATTCGTTTCTAATTATTTAGGGTTTTAACACGTTTTTAGGGTTTAATTCTCAAATAATTCGTATACCATGAATGGTTCGTTTTTATTATTTTATTTGGAACCTATAGGATGAATATAACATGAGAAAAATACCATATAAATTTTAGAACGTTTAGAACACGCTGGATGATATTATTCCTCTCGGTTAGGATAAAAACGACTCCAAAATTCCAAAGAATAGAAAGCGACTCCATAAACCTTGTAATCAATTTTCACAGATCACACATGATGTAAGGAACTCAGGAAAAATGGAAAATGAATTTATGGAGGGTCGTATGAATTATTATGAATTTTACCTTGCATATGAACAAAATTCGACAACAAATAGATCAGGCCTTCAAAATTCGAATTGTCAATTTTCTTGGCTTCCTAGCAGTGTATAGATCACAGGAAAAATACTCTTAGAATTTATGGTGGCTTGTATGATTTTTGGGAGAGAAAAAAGTGATATTAGGGTTTTAAAATAGAAAAATGGTAAGTTAGCTAATTAGGGGAGTGATGGCCGGATTTTTGGGGGGGGGGGGGGATGGGCTGTATACTCGGTCCAAGGTGAGACCAAATCATGGTTTCCAATTTTGAAATTTATTTCTTAAGTTACTTATAGTTATTTTGCTTTTAATTAATAATAATTATAACATAAGTAATTTAAATGAATTATTCGGCCCACATGACATATTTTTGAGTGTTTCATAATTCTAGTACTTTACAAAATATTAATATGTAATAGTAAAAATTAATTTACTTCATATCTTGTTCGTCTCCATAAGTTTGGGATTTATTTTGGCACTTTATAAGCTTTTCAATCAAATTTTAAAATTGCAAGGGCATTTTGGTCATTTTGCATGTTTCAGATTTTAGGGTGTTACAACTCTTCCCCTCTAAAATAAAATTTTCGTCCTCGAAAATTGATGTCGCAGAGGTACACGGAGACGTACAAATTTAAGGCAGACGTAGCAATCCATAGTTTCACCCAGATCATAACGATTTCGGTTCCAAAACGTACAAAACTTATATGCAACAGATGTCGATGAGAATCTCGCAAGGAGGTACAGAATTCCAAACGATCATAAGGAGTGCCAATTAACGGATATAGGTCATTTCCATTCACGTACCAACCCCCGACATTTCCCAAGACGTCGTATGATTCCAATAAGTTCAAATCATATGATCTCGGTATTATCACGTTGATCAGGCGTCATAATACTTGCATCACATAACAAGTTCTTATTATCATCATATTCTGTCCCGGGTCATGACAACCAATAACCAATATCACACCAAACATATCACATACAGATATCAAGTAACATACCAGAGCAGACCAGAATCGCGTACATACAGCATATAACACATCAAACAACTTACCATACCAAAAAGGAGAGAAAACCACCAACTTGCATGAAACGGTTCCTCATAACTCATTACTGTCGGTCCAACAGAAAACTGAGATATACCATAATGCTAAACGATAAAACTTCACGATTCAAACCGAGTTCCGAACGAATCAAAGAAAAGTAATGCCGATCAAAATCACATAACAAAATATCAAACCGCCACAAACGTATGACAAACAAATCGGAGTAACACAAGTCGCGCCCAAGTCATATGAAGTAGATGAACCTTCGCAGCCACCTGTTGAACCTTGTCTCCGTCTTTTGCGTCTTTGGTTGATTCTTCCAGCTTCCTCCAGCAGCATCCTGATGTTTCCAACAGCACGGCAGTCGAGTGTGGCTTCTGCTTCACAAACCTCTCCAGCACAGGGACTGTTGCAGCAACGCAGGTTCGGCACCATCGTCTTCGGCTCCACGGGTAGTCTCCATCCAACGATCGACAAACGGATGTGCGAAGACAAAATAGTAAAATCGAATGTGAAGAGAAGAAGACCAAAACAGTGCAGACAAAAGATTATCGGAGTCAAATCTGAACGACAATCAAAAGGAATCGGAATATATCAGAACAGACGGAAGCCTAATGTCTACCCAGTCCTCACAGGTCAATCCTAAGGTCAACAAGACGAAACCTTAGCTCTGATACCATAATTGTAACACCCCAACCCGACAAGGGTAAAAGTGCCACATTCTGGTGTCATATCAGAACATACAAATAAAATTTTACAAGCGAAAGCCTTAAAGAATAAAGTACCAAGTCATATAGACGAATGGCTTACAAGGAAAATACAAAAATCCAAAATGTCTAAAATAAAATGAAATCTCCAACCATAGCCCAACAAAATAAATCCAATAACAAGGTATCTAGGGTCGGTCCACTCAAATAATCCAACTCTCAGCCCATCAAAGCCCATCTTCAAACCTAATACCTGCCGCAGGAAAAGAAATGCGGCTGAGCTTAAAAAGCCCAGTGAACAGATATAACAAAACGAAAGCTAAATAAAAATCTGAAATGCAAATGAAACAAAGTAACGGATAACAATTCGTAGCGAAATGAGAGTAATGAGTCAAAGAGGATCCTGCAGAACACAATTATACAGATATCCAAAATGAACAGATAACAAGGAGAGCGAAGCGAAGCAAAGCATCGATGACATATAAACCAGCACATACAAACCAGACATACAAGAACTGAAACATAAGTAAACATAGCATGCATAGCACCCACACAACGTATATGTCATACAATCAATTCAGGAAATCAAAATACATACCAGCCAAACAGATATCTACAGGAAAGCGGAAGCAATTAATTAATCAGTGAGCATGGCAATTCACACAGGTCAAAACTCTTAATAGAAGACATGATCAGTATCATAACAGCGGAAGTGCTAACAGCAGTCAATACATAGCAGTCACACGTAACAAGTAGGAATACAGTATGAACACTATATTTAAAAGAATTAAATACATAGCAGGGCAATTAAACAAGTTAACAAGCTAGACGTCATAAGTTGAACCATCCACCAAATCAAACAGTAGCATAAACAGAAATGCAAACATGGCAGGTCAACAACAAGCAGATAAGGACACCACGAATAGTCATAGTCCACAAGATTTAATCGAACGAGGTACAGAAGATAAATAGATCAACAATCCATTGCACACAAGCATGGTTGCTAGACAAATCAAAAGGACCACAGAACAGTAAGATAGCATATCATCAGATGACCACAGGTAAATCTTATAATCGCATGTTAATCATATCATAACAGGGTAATCAGTAGTCACATAACACATGAATAGCATAACCAAATCCAATAAACATATAATAACCCGGTACGTGAATGGAACCATAGTCTGAAGTAACGGAATGAGAGTGTGACAGATCAAAGCAATGTAATATATATCTTGGTAGTAGAGTGAGTCATATAAGGGTCTTGAGTAATAAACAAGTAATACAGATTATGGTGCGTTGGGGAATACAGAAGGTACAATATAGGTTATCAAAAGTGTAAGGGTTATCAGAAATCTACCCGAGCACAGAAACATATCATATCATATCATATCATAAGTAGCCATTGTATTCGGAGGGGTGACCTCGGAATACCATACATAATAGGAGGGGAGACCTCAGTAACAAATGGAGTAGCTAGCTCCCAGAAATGTGAAGACGCGGATTGCACCCGACATCATTCACCAAACAAAGCTCCAATCAGATCAAATCCCTCGAAACAAATCAAATCTAGGATGCATCCATACGCCCCCCAAAACATATAATGGCCAAATCATATACATATAGTGAGCTCATAATCATATCAAAATGGGGACGGTGTGCAACATCACTCGTGCACACTGGAGTCATGCCATTGGTGCATCAATGACACGGTCAGGTTACCTTCCTGACTAGGAAACAAATTTTGGCTCGGGTATCAGACTGAAGGGTCAAAGCATATCATATCATAACATAAGGGTTCATATCATATTTCATATCAAAGTTCATATCAAAGTTTCATATCAAAGGTCATATCAAAGTTCATATCATAAGGTTCATAATCAGAAGTTCATAGTCATAACAAACGAATATCATAGCGAACGGAATCATATCAAAGGATTATGTCGGAATCATATCAGAAGGATCATAGCATAAGGAAATCATAGCAAAGGAATATCATAAGTAAAGTAAAGTCGAGGATTGAAAAGTCAGGAGAAATCCCTACTGAAAAGGGATAGAATATCTGTACCTTATACCGCAAACGAAACACAACAGAAATACCAAGGTCGGAAGCAAACTCCATCTCCGGCGAATCTACACGAATTCATGACTGGTTTTATTAAAAACTTATTTAATTCAGATTACTTATTTTAGTCGGCTTTTCAGTTTTAGTAACTTTCCATATTTAGCAGGTTTCCAAAAATAGAAGGTTTCCATTTTTTTAGAAAGTTTCTTTATTTAGCATATTTACACAACAAGCCCTTAAGTGTCCAATTTTACATATTACACCCTCATTATCCTTATTAATACGAAATACCCCCAAGTTTCCAGAATTTACAAACAAGCCCCTCTATTTTTAATAATTACATTTCGGTTTACAAATTTACCCGATTTACAAAATAAACCCCTAAGTCACATATTTTATGAAAAAGGTCCTCATGTTACATTTTATACTAACACCCCCCGGTCCAAAGTATATTACAAAAATAGTCCACAAGTTTTATAATTTACGAAACAACCCCTTTTTATTTTGAAAACTCAATCGGTAATACAATAAAATCATCAAACCCTAACCCTAATTCCCCAAATCATACACCAATCATTATTCCATCATTATTTCATCTTTAAGGTCAGATCTAGACCATAACATAAACCCTAGGTCAATCGTTCCAATTTTGTTTATCCATTTATACGATTTTTAAAAAAAAAACCCGATTATAAATAATAATTCGACAAGGCCATTTTAGAGAATAACAATTCGAATGAACATTTTTCCAGTATCATATGGGTCGTATAGGTCTTAAATAAAATGGGTTTGACACCCATAAAATTCGTTTCTAATTATTTAGGGTTTTAACACGTTTTTAGGGTTTAATTCTCAAATAATTCGTATACCATGAATGGTTCGTTTTTATTATTTTATTTGGAACCTATAGGATGAATATAACATGAGAAAAATACCATATAAATTTTAGAACGTTTAGAACACGCTGGATGATATTATTCCTCTCGGTTAGGATAAAAACGACTCCAAAATTCCAAAGAATAGAAAAGCGACTCCATAAACCTTGTAATCAATTTTCACAGATCACACATGATGTAAGGAACTCAGGAAAAATGGAAAATGAATTTATGGAGGGTCGTATGAATTATTATGAATTTTACCTTGCATATGAACAAAATTCGACAACAAATAGATCAGGCCTTCAAAATTCGAATTGTCAATTTTCTTGGCTTCCTAGCAGTGTATAGATCACAGGAAAAATACTTTTAGAATTTATGGTGGCTTGTATGATTTTTGGGAGAGAAAAAACTGATATTAGGGTTTTAAAATAGAAAAATGGTAAGTTAGCTAATTAGGGGAGTGATGGCCGGATTTTTGGGGGGGGGGGGATGGGCTGTATACTCGGTCTAAGGTGAGACCAAATCATGGTTTCCAATTTTGAAATTTATTTCTTAAGTTACTTATAGTTATTTTGCTTTTAATTAATAATAATTATAACATAAGTAATTTAAATGAATTATTCGGCCCACATGACATATTTTTGAGTGTTTCATAATTCTAGTACTTTACAAAATATTAATATGTAATAGTAAAAATTAATTTACTTCATATCTTGTTCGTCTCCATAAGTTTGGGATTTATTTTGGCACTTTATAAGCTTTTCAATCAAATTTTAAAATTTGCAAGGGCATTTTGGTCATTTTGCATGTTTCAGATTTTAGGGTGTTACAATATTGCTAATTGAGCAAAGGTAAATGCACAAGTCGCAGTCTGTGGCAAGTTGGCGTCTCGTCTGAATTGGTCTTGAAGGTTCACCAATAACTTGTTCAATTGGATGGTCTTTTGTCCACTTCAGAGTAGAAGGATACCGTAAGTTAAACGCATGCGAGTTAGATGGTTCTCTTAAGCTTGATGAAGATTCAGCTGATTCCGTATCAAAAGGGTTTTCGAATACGTCTTCATCTAACGTTGCATCGTTTTGGTTTTGAGTAGGTTCTTCTTGAAATAATATGGTTTGGTTTTGCTCCTCAACTGCTGGTTGAACGGTTTCAAGAATAGGATTTGCTTAAGTTGATGTAGATGATGTTGATGGAGTTGGTGCATTGGTTTCGACCGTTGTAGATGCATCTTCTGATGGTTGTGGTGGATGATTTTGAGCGGGTGCAGCGGAATGATGGTTTGATGCATTTGTCAAAGTTCCACCATTGTATTCATCAAACATTTACTCGAAGAAATTCTCCCATTCTTGTTCTAAAGGTGTGTCAGCAAAGGTTGATGGAGCTCTATGAGGTATGAGTCCTGAACTGATGTGTCCAGAAGTCGTCTGGTTAGGTGCGGGTCCTAATCTATTTTGATTAGAAGCCATCGGATTTAGTGCGGGTTCTAGAGCGAGTCTCTCATAAGCCATTTGTGAAAGTTCATCAAAATTCACATTCATCGTCTCCATTATCCTCCTAGTTCTTCTGTTATTTACCCTGAATGCCCTCGAGTTATCTGAGTATCCAATGAAGATTCCAGTATCACCTTTAGCTTTCAGTTTTCCTAGATCTTCTCTGTCATTCGTTGGATAGCATAGAGCACCAAACACGTGAAGGTAAGAGATGTCAGGTTTTTTGTTTTTCACTAGTTCATAGGGGGTTTTATTGAATCTTGGATGGATTAGGGATCAGTTCTGAGTGAAACAAGCAGTGGCAACAGCATCAGCCCATAAAAATAACGATGCACTAGAATAGATTAGCATTGTGCGAGCAGCTTCCACAAGAGTTCTATTTCTTATTTCAACTACCCCATTTTGCTGTGGAGTTCTAACAACTGATGTCTGGTGAGTGATTCCAACATCTTCAAAATAAGTTCTTAACTCCTTATTTGTAAATTCTGTGCCGTTGTCTGTTCTTACAATCCTTACTAGGGCTTGAAGAAGTACTTGAATACACTTCAAAAAGGTGATGATGATGCCTGGTGCTTCGTCTTTTGACCTCAGAAACTTAACCCATGTATATCTTTAATAATCATCGACGATAACAAGAATATACTTTTTCCCATTAATGCTTTCAACTCTCATTGGGCCACATAAGTCCATGTGCAACATATGAAACTTTGATTCCGAACTGGGTATGGGTTTAGGTTTATATGACGCTCTTTTGCTTTTTCGTTGTTCGCATGATGGACATAAGTGATCCTTGGTGTATTTGAACTTTGGAAGTCCGTTGACGATGTTGTCTTTGGCAAGATTGTTGATAGTGTCAAAATTGAGATGGGATAGCCTTCTATGCCACAACCAGGACTTTGTTCCAGATGCTCGTGTCATAAGACATATTGGTGATGAAGAGGCCATTTGGTTAATGTCGATGGCATATAAGTTTGTGTCACGATTCCCAGTTAAGAGATCAATGCCATCCAAGTTTCTAACGAAGCATGAATTTCTCCTAAATGCAACCTCTAAATCTGCATCACAGAACTGCCCGACCGAAAACAAATTATGTCCCAACCCTTCAACATAGTAAACCCAAGTGATCAAATAATTTCCAAAAGGTAGATCTCCATAACCCATGATAGCTATTACATGATCGTTTCCAAAGCGTACGGTTCCCATGAATATCCAGACGAAATTGATCAGCAACTTTAAATTCCCGGTCATGTGCTTGGAGCAACCCGAGTCGACGATCCAAAGACATATTTCGATAACCTACCAAATACAGAAGAAGAAGTTTTTGGAAACCGTTTTGATTTTGGTTCCTTTGGGTTAGAGGTAAAATCCTGATCACACTCATAGAAGTTTTCTACTAGGTATACTGGTTCAGCACTCATTCTATTATTCTGGAGTGAGAAAATTCTGCCCATTGGTTTCCAAATATAATCCCTAAAGTAAACAGTATTCTTCCTATCAATAGTGTAAGACCTAAATCTTGCAACTAGACGTCCTATTGGTTTAGCATAAGTTCTTTTTGGAACGTTCTTCTGAACAGGCTTATCATTCACATTTTTAGACACACAATCATCTTGAATAGTAATTAAAGATTTCTTGCAAGTAACACAAATAGGTTCAACACATTCATTACACGTAGCAATTTTCTTAGGTTCATTACATTTAGATGAAATGTATTTCATATTACAAAGCGGTAAATTCCTAGGGTGTTCTTCTACTTTCTTCTCTTTATTCAAGCTACTAATCTTAGAGGCAGGCGACACTCTATTGTTCCTTGTATTGCTCCTAGGATTTAGTCTGCTGTTCCTAGAGGTGCTATCTAGTCCTATAGAAGGTAAGGCACACGCATTAAGATTCACATTGTTTTCAAGAGAAGTTGTTTCGGCTTTCCTAGTCTCTTTAGAGTGCTTGTTTAAACGTATGTCGTTTGTTCCATATGGTTTAGATGTGGAGGCAGACGCATTAGTGGTACTCATCCTAAAAAGGCCAGGAGCTAAAACTGTTGGTTTCTCGATAACCGCTTTATTTGTTTCAACAATATTTTCTTTTTGCTTTTGCAAGGCATGTGGAGGGACTGGTTTTGACAAATCATTTTGCTCATTGACTGTTGGAGGAGGCTGAGAAATAGACATTTTTGGTTTGGAAACTGGTTTAGAAACATTTGTTTTCTCCTCAGTCAATGGTTTTGCAAACTTAGTATCCACAGCCTTTCCTTTTTGACATTCCAGCTGAGCTCTCAAAAGGTCATTTTGCTCTTTCATGTCCTTGTAGGCACGCTCATATGACAGTTTGTCATACTTGCATTCCTCATTTTTTCGATCAAGTTGTTTAAAATATGAGACATTTTCTTTTTCAAGTTTTTCAAGAGTTTTTTCATACTTTGAAACAATTTCGGAGGTCTCAGACAGGAGTCTTTCATGGTCTTCAATATAATATGTTTGTAAAACAATGGACATAATATTGGTACACAGAACATCTTCGAAGAGAGAATCATTCAAATTTTCCAAAACTTTGATGTGTTCAAAACATTCATTAGCTTTCTTTACCAGGGATTTATGGTCCTTGACAAAGTCACATGTTTCTACTAAAAATGCTTGTTCAAAATGTATTACCCTCGCACAGATGTTATTTAGCGGAGTGGCAATCTGAGTTTCAAAAACCTTTTTCATTTCATCATCAAAACTAGAAAACCAGTTGTTAGTACTGATGTTTATTTTCGATTTAACAATTTGTTGAAGTTGCCCAATTCTAGTCTTAACATCATCTAAAATGCTTCTAGCATCACTTGTGTTAAAAGGATTGTTTGAAGACATTTGTTCTACGTGCGAAAGAGATTTGGAAACAACTACGGGTTCTGAGACTGGTTTTGAAACGGGTTTTGAAACTGATTGTGAAACTGATTTTGACTCTTTGTTTGAAACACTTGGTTTGATGGAAAACTTTGACTTTTCTTTTTGAGGGATAAAATTAATTCCAGAAATTTTGTTCCATTTGTTGTAATCAATTGGTTTGATTTCTGGATTCTTTTGTTTCATTTTTGATCTACTCTCATCAGCTAGTTCTAAAGTTTCATGAGAATCACAACATTTATGGGTTCATGCAAAGGTTTCCATTATTCAACACATTCTGATTTTCTGAGCTTTCTTGAGTGCACAAGGAGGTTTGTTACCAAGAGCCATTTTTTGCGTTGTATGATAATATGGATTAGTTTGGTTCATTAACATATTGGTTGTTTTAGCTGAATGACCCGTTGTAACAAGCAAATTTTCCAATTTGTTGATTTTTTCATTTTTCTCAAGAATTTCATAAGGAAGAGAATCTTCTCGTTTTGAGAAGTCTGCAATCAACTGTTTCTTCTCTTTTTCAAGATCAGAAAAAGTTTCTTTTTGTTTAGAAAGTTGGTTTTGAAAATCATAAATTATCTCGTTTAAAGATTTGACTTTTAAGTTCAAATTAACATCAAGTGTGTCATACTTAATTTGCAATTGTTTTTATCTTAAAACGGAATTTCTATAACCAATTTCTAATTCTGACTCTTTGTTTTTGTGAAATTCAAAAGCTTTTGCATTCTCCTTGTACCTCTCAAGCTCAGCGGTCAATTTATCATTCGCGGCCTTAACTTCGTGATTGACCATTTTCAATTTCTCAATTTCAATGCCACAATTATTGATTAATGTTTCAAATAAAGCATGTGTTTCCTCATCAGTCTCTGTATTTTGTGCCACAAAGCCTCCACTAGGATCCACATCTGGATTTTCAGAGTTAGTATTGCTACAACTCGGATGTCCAAGTATGTATCATAGGTAGGTGCCGGTGTCACAGAATGTTGTTCGTCATGAGTAAACACATCAAATATGACATTGTTATAGCATGGATCAGTGATTGGTACCTCAGATACTGCATTGGCATCATAAACATGAGGTGTGTCAGAATCAGTGTCGTACTTAGCCTCCTGAAGATTTGCCATGAAGATGCAGTTTGCATTGATATCTTCTCGGTCTTCTAATTCATTTATAATTGCTACAAAGTCATGTTCCTCAGCACTCAACTGCATCCCTGCTTCTGCCTTTTGTACCAACAACAATGCTTTTTGGAGATACACTGAATCCTTCTTTTTCGGCTTAGTAAGGAAATTCCTTGCAATGTGACCCACTCCTTGACAGTTGTAACACGTAACCTGATTAACCTGATTCATGTTTCCATAATTCACAACGACTGGAGCTGCAACATTCCCATTCGGATTACCCAATGTTCTGTTCCTAACATTCTGACCCATCTGATTTTCAACATGCTGACCCATCTGATTACCCTGATACTGAACCACCTGATTTCTTGCATATTGACCCGTATTCTACATATTCTGATTACCCATGTGCAATCCAGTAGCATATCCCTGTTGATTCCCAATAACTCCAACCACTTGTCCTTGATGACCCATATTCAAACCCGGTTGTGGAATTTTCCTATTGCGAGTGTTTGATGAAATCCTTTGGTTTCCTTTGAATACTTTAGTCAAATAAGCGAATGCATTAGACAACGCTTCTGTTTGTTCAGCTTCAATATCAGTGATTCCTGGATCCTGGTATTGTGGATATTGTTGTTGTTGAATGACTTGTTGTTCGGGTGGGTAGAATTGTTGTTGAGGGATAACATGTTGTGGTTGTGGAATGTATTGCTGCAAGTTGTTGTTGTTGGAGAAAGATGATGACGAAGGTTGTTTATGTGTGTTCACAGGAGTTTGTGTCTTTGCAATTAGTGCCAAGGGATCATGATTCTTTGCCATTCTTTATTTCCTAACTTCATTGGCTTCAGCTTGATTTTGTTTCAGAAAATCGTAGAGTTGATCAAAATTCACTTGATGTAAGTCCTTTGTTTGGTTGACAATAGTGACATAGCGTCCCCATTCTTCTTGAAGATTGTTGATGTATTTTATGTTACTCACGATATTTCTGGGTGTCAACTTGTTCCTGATAAGCTCATTCATCAAAGTGCAAAACCTTCCATAGTAGGATTCAATTGATTCTCTTGGAGTTGATGTAAACCTCTCCCATTCAGTTAGCAGCTTGTTCTCAATGTCTTGTTGACCAATACCTGTTCCATAACATAGCCGTCTAACATGTTACCATATATCATAAGCAGTTTCACAACTGTCTACAGCAGCAAAAATATCTCTTGGTAATCCTAGTTGTATGATGTGTATTACCATGTCATCTGATTCGATCTGCTTCATATCCTCTTCAGTGTATTCTGATTCATTTTGTTCACGAAAAGATGGTGGGACGGGAGGTGTTGCATTAGGAATTCCAGGATCTTGGACTTGTCGAGGCTTGAAGGGTCCATTCATAATGGATTGAATCATCAGTTTTCCATTAGGTTTGGTTTTGATGTAGCGAAGCATACGACTAGTCCATTGAAGATATCCACCTTTTTCCAGCATAGGAGGACGATTTTCAGCACTGGCTGCATGAATGTCTTGTTTGAGTAGCCATTGATGAAGTATTAGTGATAAAGATGATGTAGGATCGATTCAACGATAAAGGAGTTGTGATTGATGACGATTAAGTACAGTAATTGTGGTGAAAACTTGGTGAAAATTTGGTCCGACAACTTAAAAACCTCAATAACTTTTGTTCGGAGCAGATTTAGGCCTTGAAGGTTTAACCAAATTAACTTTTCTTTATTCGGCGTGCCATTCTCCTCGTTCTCACGGTCATTTTGATGGGTAGAACGCTGAAAACGGAGTTACGGTTCAAAAGTTATGGCCGTTTGAAGTTTTGATGAAAAAAGTCAACAAACCGCACTGAGAAAAGTCAACAAATCGCATAGGCTCAAACCGCATACACGTCAAAATGCATAGGATCAAATCGCATACACGTCAAAACGCATAAGTGACAAATCGCATAGGCTCAAATCACTTAAACGTCAAAACGCATAAGGGACAAATCGCAGAAAGTGTCAAATCGCTTAAACGTCAAAACGCATAAGGGACAAATCGCATAAAGTACAAGTCGCTTTCACAGTTTTGTCTTTTTATGCTTTTTACACAAATCGATTTGTACTGTTCCACTCAAATCGCTCAGAAACACAAAACACATAAAAGAGTTTTGACAAATCGCTTAGAAGAAAAAATGACTTTTTAGCTCGAATAACACCCGAATTATCCACTAAACGTACGATGTAACCTTTCTAAAACCAAACTAATAGAATATAACAATCTTAAGCCTAAAAGTACAAACTTTAAGCTAAAAAATGCAAAAAAGTCGAATGATTTTATGCTTTTCACTACAAATTCGAACCAAAAACACTCCTAGATCATTGTTTGGCAATTGATACCACTTGTAGGACCTTATATCTATCAAATCTATCACACTAACACTAATATGAAGCAAGGAAATGGTGACTTGAATGATATATGGGCGTATGTATTTAGAGAGAAAGATGAAACATGAAGAGCTTTATTCCATATGAAAAACACACACTACACATTCAAGCACACACACCAAATGACTAGGTGTGTGCCTTTTATACTTAGTTCATAAAAGCGTTGAGGGCTTTGGATGGGCTTTGATTGGTTTGTGGATTGGGCTTACAATAATACATGACTAAACATAACATAACTAATAACCGGTTAGCTTGGCCCAATCCACGAGCCCAATGACTATTCTATTACAATATCTAACACACGTTACAAGGTTCCTAAACGTGAATGACCATCACTTCTATTAAATAATGTTAAGGCTAACATATAATCTTCATTACATTGTTAATTTAGTTCCTTGATTTCTAGGATTACAATTTCTTCATCTTTAGAAGTTGGGTTCAAATGGGTTTATCATAATTTGTTACAACATTGTTTTCTAAAATAATCTAAATCAAAAAATTAACATTGTTAATAAAATTTAACTCATTTCTTGAATTCAATAAAGATGATTTGAGCAAAATTGGGATCAAACCCTTTAGGCTATTATTCATAATTAACACCACATTGTGGTTGTGTTGTTTAGGAATAATCATGCCAAGTAACCGACAACAAGACTATCAAGATACCGCCCATTACATTCCAATGTACCATAGAAAAGATGGACTTAGCCCGGAAGATAGGAAAGCTTTCAAAATGCTCGAAAAGAGACTTTTTCATGAAGGTCGTGTAGTAGAACCATCATTTCTTGCTAACACCGACATCCGACAAGTTTTTGGCACCATTGGCTTTGATTGTTTATTGGACATAAATGAACAAATTTTCTCGGTTTTCGTACTCGAGTTCTACAGGACAATGAGGATAGTTAGAAATGATGATGGGTCCATCTCAATTGTCTTCATCATAAATGAGCAAGAGTACACCCTTTTGCTTGTGGAGTTTGGAAGAATACTATAGGTTCCACATCAAGGAGTTTGCATGTTTTCCAATGTGTGGTCTTTGTCGGAGATACACGATATGGTTGATCACCATGAAATCTACCACATGAGAATCCCGGAAGCAACCACATTAAGGGACACCGTGTTATGCCAAGAGCATCCCCATCGAGGCTTACTAGAAATTTGAAAGTGATCTATAGGGATCCTTTCCAAATGGAGCTCTCCGAGATGTATGCCTTGTATAGGAAATGGGAAGTTGTGGTGAGGGAGAATGTGTTATGCTTAGGAGGGAACAAGGATCACCCCAATGCATGCCTAAGTTTCATGATCTATTGCGTAGTGACCAAGACTCGCTTCAACCTTGCATAATACATGATTAAGAGAATGGCAAGCGTCAAAAGTATGGACAAAATGGTGCTCCTATATGCAATGCTCCTATCCCGTCTTGTAAACTTCATCTTTGCCTTAGATCCTTCTCCATACTCCTATAATCATAGCTTTTGCGACAAAGTTATGGTGTTATTGACCGAGGGTAGAACTACAAAGTTTGTGGTGGAAGGCAAAAGGCCTCACCCACCCACGGATTCCTCGGATGAACATGAGAGGAAAAGAGAAGGTGAAGGTAGTAGCAACCCACTCAGAAACACCGATCTCGACCCTTTGGACTACATCAATCAATTGCCGGATATTCCTAGCCCATCACAAGAATGGCAACAAACCAAGGGGATCTTCAAGTGCTTCGCCAAATTCTTGAAGAAAAAGAAGTAAAAATGGTGTAATAAAGAGTGGAGGAGGGATGAAGACGGGGAGTGGTGGAGAAGTAAGGTAAGGTCATAGGACCTTAATTTGTAGAAACAATTTGAAACAATGGGTTGTAACATCTAAACAACACTTATGTAGATTAGGATGTAGTATGTAGCTATTGCCATAACTTGGCTTTGAACAATCTTAACTTAGGAACATGTAGGATGAGATTTTACGACTTCTTGAAATCATTCAAGTAGTCGCCGCCACTCATTTTTAGGTACCTTTAGTTCCCCCACATTTGCTATGCGTTATACTTGATGTGGTCTTGCATTTAGTCCTTGTAGAAACAACTAGGAGAAGCATTTGCTAAGAGTGCAAAAATTTCACATTTGCTAAAAGCCTTCTGATCTGCAGTAGGCGGATCCCAGAGTTATAACTAGTTGGATCCCTCCCAAGAAGGAATCGTGGGATCCGTGACTACAGATGAGCAATACAGACTTCCTTACATCTAAACCAGCTCACTAGATCACGTCACACTAGTCAAACATAAGACCTTAGAACCAACTAAGTCTTCCTCAAGCTTTTGAAAGCTTCACACTCACCCATAGCTTGCCTAGGATCTATTTCAAAGTATTTTTGATTTATCAACTCATCTAAACTCACCATATTTCCGCTCCAACGCTCACACATTATTCCTCACATCTCAATACACTTAGTTCGATATTTCTATCAATTTTAGCAAATTGATTTTAGTCATCCTTTACTCTAAAATAGGCTTGAAACTTTTTTTTATTTTTCTTTATTTTTCAAGATTTTATCAATTTTCTCTTGAGCTATCATCTAACTTCTAGGACTAATTACCACCATATTTCCATTTCAAATCAAATGGTATCATTCTCAAGCACTTAGTTAGACTATCCAAAATCCACTTTTCTACCCAAAACCATCATTAAGCATCCTCACTCCTTATAGTTGAGCATTTAAGACATCCACCACTCAAGTAATCAAAGGAAAGTCAAAACCTCAAAATACATAGGCACTACACATTACAAAAAGCATAACCTTTTCATCACACTTCTGTCTGACAGACGGATCCCTGGTTTATTACCAGACGGATCCCTAGTGAGAGGCGTCCGTGGGATCCGTGTCTACAGAAAGACTTTAATCAGCTTTCCTGTTCAAATTTAAGCCACCTTTTGGTTATCTAACCACTTTTATTTATCATTTAATGTTCTCCTAGAGCTGAACAATATCTTTGTGCATGCTTAATCCTCCTAGTGGCCAAGAATTTAATTCCCTAATTCAAAATCATCCTTTATAAACCAAACACTCTTGAGGTTATGTCATCACTCTTACCTAGCTCTCAAAAATCAGCAATTATAAGCTCATATTGCATCCTCACCATCACCATGACTAAAGCACTTAGCAACAACTCTTCAACCAAAGGTTCATCCAAAAGGAATGGTTATATGATTCATGAGATTTCATCCACCAAATCATCTCCCGTAAGAGATAACAATGCTAGAATCCCACCTCAACAAACCCATTCAACAATTGCTAAGAAAACCGCAAGAATTAGCATTAAACCTTTTGGACTAGTAAAGGGTTCATCTAGTTCAAAGCCAAATATAGCTAGCTCTAGCAAACCGTCTAAGCCTTCATTCATAGAGCATGGACTACAATCTTTCACCGAGCTTATCTCTCACCCAAATATTTATTCATTAGAACATTCACCACCAAGAACCTCCCAATCACCAACTTTCTCGCTAAATAGGGAACCACCTACAACACCATCAAGTCCATCATTGGAGACAAGGAACCACCAAGGACTTGATCATATGGAGGAACTTCCATTACCACCACCCTCATTTTTAGTAGAACCTCATTCTAAATCTCTCAATGAAATCCCACCATCATTTGTAGAGCCTCTTCAAAACATCCAATTTCCTCCGGTTCCAAATCAAGACAATAATTGCTCAAGTTGTCTAATCACCCAAGGACTTGTTCAAGAAGTACGAAATGAGTTACAATTCATGTTTAATCATCTTCTTGAAAGATTGGACCAAATCAACAAGTCTACTCATCCTTAGACTCAAGCACGTTGTTGCTTCTTAAGTTTAGGTTACTTACTAGTATTAGTAGAATATGTATTACATGGCTAAATCATTCTATTAGTTTTAGAGATTTGTTGATTATCTTTTCGTTTTATTGAATGATAACTTATTTGCCATATTGCTTTGAGTATATGTTTGTTGTTTGTATACATATCTCATTTTCATATTAACATTGTTTGGTATATCACCATTGCTGAAAATCTGTCACCAGACAGACGGATACCTAGAAATTTCCTAGACGGATCCCTCCAAGGAAGGAATCGTGGGATCCGTGCACAGAAGAACAAAATTCTACTAACTTGAGTCATATTTATAGGAAATTATAAATTATATCCTTGTTTTCTAACCTTTATTTTATAGATTTTCAAAATACACATGAAGACTTTGACACCTCAAGCTAGGGGAGCTTTGTGTCAAACCATACACTGCAAAACTATTTGCAATATAATCCTTATTTGGATTACACTTCATGGCATCCCATTGCAAAGTTGCAATCTTCAAGGGGGAGCATTTACGTCACAAGGGAGAAACCATTTGCAAACAAAGTTGCAATGCATTAGCTTATTAGTTTTTATTTACTTGACGCCCTCACAAAGGGATGGACTCGTCAAGGGGCAATCAAGACGAGAACTATTCCCGTCACTTGCTCTCTTTACACTTTTTCTCTTTTACATGTTTTTCTTAAAACAATGTGTTAGTTTCTTTTCGACGCTCTTTTTGTTTTGAAAAAAAGGTTGAGAAGAGAGTAAAAACTCCAATTCGAACTTTTACGAATTTTAGTTTTTCCTTAAAATAATTTTATGTTTTGTCATAAAAAAAAATGGGAGATTTTTAATACAAATAAGCCGTAAAAACGTTTATTTGTATTTTACGATCTTCTAATGTTTTGTCGATAACAAACGTAAAATCATTTTAACGAAACAAATAAAATACGTAAACAGTTTGAGCGAATAGTTTTCTAACACACTTACGATTTCACATAAAACACTAAAACAAGTATAAGTGATTTTATGATTTAGTAATACATATGTACAACAACTAGTGTTTACATATTGGGCAAATATATACATAACTAGTATGTATTATAATGGGTAAAAACTACAACCCATGGAACATATCCATAACCCATGGTATTGACCCACACCCATTTGACTAGATGCATTGCACCTATTAGGTACATTGTATCTAATGAAGTACCCATGGATCAACCCATAACCCATGACCCATAACCAAAATACCCATGGGCAAAGACGAGCGTCCCACGGATTCCTAACATTACACTAGACGGATCCCTTAGGGGTGGGATCCTTGGGGTCCATGGAACAGTAGTTGTTTCTCCTTTATAAATAGTGAGCCATTTCTTCCTTTCGGGTTGCCACTCTCATACATACTTTCCCTAAGTATTGTAACTCTCTAACCACTAATCCTAAGGGATCTTTCTATGTAGTTTGTCTTTTGTTTTTGTGTGATTCTCTAGGTTCCTCTTAAAGGCGAGATCGCCACTTCTTGAAGTCGAGCAAGCTCAAGTCCATGAGTTGCCATGCTTCGTCATCATCAAGACTACTGAGGTTCTCTTGTTGATAGTTCTTTCTTCCTCATTAGAAGTGTTGTGTAGAAGGCATTAGTGAAGGATGCCGAAAGAGTCAAGACAAAAGCATTAGTGAAAGGTGCTTAACGTCCGTGTCAAAAGCATTAGTGAAGAATGCTAGAGGTGTCAAGACGAAGGCATTAGTGAAAGGTGCTAAGCGTTTGTGTCAATGGAAATGGTGAAAGATGCCTAGGAATCAAGTCAAGTGGCATTAGTAACGAATGCCAAGGTCGTATAATCGATGAGGTGCATCGTTATACAAATAGTGATAGTTTGTTTCCAAGGATGTTGATTTCCTTGATGGTGTTGTAATAAGGAGTGGGTCTCCTTTGGGATTAGGTGTTGTGTAGTGTTGGGTAGTAGTTCCTCCATTGTAATGGAACTGGGTACTTAGCCTAGTACCGGATAAAGGGTAGGCGACGTTGTGATAGGTGTCGTTCATCTTGGTGAAAGAACCCGGTGGTTAGCCTAGTACCAGAAAAAGAGTAGGCGACGTTGTGAAGGCTTCTCCGCCATAAGGAGTTGGTGTCGTGTAATGATTACGAACTCTCGAGCAGGTGACTCGGGGAGTGGAGTAGGGCAAGGAAGTTGTCGTTGTAGCCGAACCACTATAAATACTCGTGTCGTGGTTATGTGCTTCTTACTCTTTATCTTTCATTACACTTTTATATATCTATCTATCAATGTCCAACATTCACATCTAAATAGATTGACATAAGTCGATCTAAATATTTTAAAACGATGTTTTAATTGGCAAAACTATTGAACCCCCCCCCCTTCTAGTTTTCCATAATTCTCATATAGGTCCTACTCAAAGGCAAGATCACGAGATACTACAAGTCATCCAAGCAAGGGGTCCTTGATTGATTTGTTCCTCCGCAAGATTTCTGTAGCAAGATCTTGTATTTCATAGTTCACATAGTTGTTGTGTTATAGTTGTGTTAGTTTGGTCCGCCGTGTTAAGGACTCGGCATTTAGCTTTGTACCGGAAAAAGTGTAAGCTACGTTGTGAGGCTTCTCTGCCGTGTTGAAGGAGCTTGTTGAAATAGTGCTTGAACTCTTGAGTAGGAGACTCGGGGAGTGGAATAGGGCAAGAAAGGTGTCCTTGTAGTCGAACCACTATAAATCACTTGTGTCACTACTTTTTATCCTTTACTTTACTTGCTTTCATTATTTACATTACTTATTGCTTTATACTTTCTATCCATCCATATAAATTCACATAAGATCGAATCTAAAGTTTTTGAAACTAAACTTAAAATTGGCAAAACTATTCAACCCCCCTTCTAGTTTTTCACAATTGGCATCAAGAGCAAGGTCTACAAAAGTTTTGAAAATTATAAAGAAGGGCAATCTATGCAACGACCTCCACTACTTGAAACAAATAGTTTTATTTATTGGAAAAATAGATTTGAAACTTATGTGAAGTCAAAAGATATTGATCTTTGGTACATCATTGTTGAAGGTGACTTTCAAGCCACTACAAAAGATGATAAAACCGGCAACGAAATAAACATCTCTCGTGAAAGCCTCACCAACGATCAAAAGAAAAAGATTTCCAAAAATAGTGAAGTAGAAATGGTTTTATATAATGCTTTACCCAAAAAGGAATTTGAAAGAAGTTCTATGATTAAAACATCTAAAGAAATTTGGAATTCTTTAGTTGGAAACTCACCAAGGAAATCAACAAGTTAAAAATAACAAAATAGATTTATTTGTTCAACAATATGAAAATTTTTCAATATCGGATGAGGATAGTATAAATAATTCTTTTGCTAACTTTAATACTATCATTACTTCATTACAAGCACTTGATGAGTCTTTTTCTACTCGTAATCATGTCAGAAGATATCTAAGGACGCTTCCATCTAAGTGGAGATCAAAGGTGACGGCCATCGAAGAATCCAAAGACTTGTCAATCCTCACTCTCGACGAACTCATAGGCAATCTAAAGGTCTATGAGCTTGTCCTCGCTAAAGACTCCAAAGCCTCAAAATAAAATAAAGAAAAGCACAAATCTCTTGCCTTAAAAGCCAAGAAGGTCTCAAGCGATGAAGAAACCTCTTCTTCGGAGAGCGATGATGAAGAATACGCCACGACGGCAAGGGATTTCAAGAAGTTATTTAGAAGGAAAGGAAGATATGTCAAGCAACCATATGACGACAAGAAAGGATTTCAGAAAGGCAAAGACGACAAGAAAGCAAGGGGAAAACACGCATGTTTTAAATGTGGGGGCCCTAATCACTTCATTAGTCAGTGTCCTAAACGTGACGAACAAAAGGCATTCATAAGTGGTTCATGGGGAATGAGTGAGGAGGAGAACGAAGAAATTTGTCTTATGGCAAATGACTCAAATGAGGTATGTCCCGAATCTCTCTATTATAGTAGCTCATCATTAGATGATGAATCATTGCATCGTGAATATGATAAACTTTGCAAAATTAGTCTAAAAGTAATTAACAAAAATAAGATTTTGAAAAACAAAAATGAACGTTTAGAAAAGGAAGTGATTGAGTTAAAAGATAAATTAAAATGTTTAGAAAAGGGGAAGAAAGTAGATGGTGAATGTGAGCTTTGTGTTCGACTTCAAATGTTAGTTGATAATCTTGATTCCAAGATTGCTAGAATGAGTACTAATACTCTTGATTTAATACTCGATGGTGTTAAAATGGGAAATAATCAAAAGGTTTTAGGTATTCAGGAACTTAAAGCATCAACTAGCGAGATTAAAGAAACACAATTCGTTAAAGCAGTTGAACAAAAAGCTATTGTAGTCACGGATCGCACGGATCCCTTAAAAAAGGAACTGTCTAGTACAAATCCAGGGATCCGTGGGTTTGCACCAGCAAAGAGAAGAAATAATGTAGCTACATCATCTAGAACCGACTTTGTTATTGTTATCAAGAAGAAACCAACCCACATTACTGTTAGAAATGTCAAACAACCACCTCCACTAAAACAAAATCAGAGTTTTATGAGAAACAAAGGTCCATCATTTTCTAAACCAAACACATTTATAAGAAGACCAAATAATGTTTATCTAAGAAGTAACCACAATCAAATGGGATGGAATCCAAATGTACAAATCGGTCTTCCATTTCAAAACTTTACACCATGGAATGCTTTCTCACCTTTTTCATATATGCCTAACATGAATGAAATGTATAATACTAATGTACCCTTAAAACAAATGGCGACCAAACTTTTGATTTAATTGTTTTCTTAGGTGTGCTTAAAGGTCGACCTAGATCCGGATGAATGGATCAAGGATGGCGGGTGCACGAGGCACATGAATGGTAACAAAGACTTGTTTTCCACATACGAATCTTTCAATGGAGGAAATGTGGTATTTGGTAATAGCAAGAGCAAAATCATCAGTAAAAGTACAATTTCTCACAAATCCTTAACCATTAACGATGTATGTCACGTAAAAAACCTAAACTTCAACCTTCTAAGTATAGGACAAATATGTGATAAAAAGTGCAACGTACTTTTTAGTGAAACCGGTAGTAAAATATTGAAAAATGGTATTACTATAGGAAGAGGCATTAGAAAACATAGAGTCTATGTCATTAAAATCGGTAATGAACCAAAATACAAACTTTGTCTTACTTCTATAGATGATACTTCAACCTTATGGCATCGAAGATTGGATCACACCAATATGCGACTTCTTCAATCGCAATCATCTAAAGAACTAGTAAGAGATCTACCCAAATTAAAATACGAACATCATTTTTGTGATGCTTGTAACGAAGGAAAGCAAGTTCATGCTAGTCACAAAGCTAAAAATATGGTCTCTACTACTAAGTGTCTAGAACTACTTCATATGGATCTATTTGGCCCATCCGCTATTCAAAGTTATAGAGGTAACTTCTATACTTTGGTTATAGTGGATGATTACTCTAGATACACATGGACTAAATTTTAAAAGAATAAAACTGAAACGTTCGATAATTTTGAAATATTAAGTAATAAAATCCAAAGACAACGAGGAAGTCCTATAGTGTATATTAGAACAAAATTTATGTTCTACAACATTATTAATATTAAAAATAATAAAAATAAAAAAAAATAAAAATAAAAAAAACTTATTGAATGGTCGTGTGCACATTCCATTGACTGCAAACTTGCACCACATAAATTAAAAAGAAATTGTCTTGTAACATATTGGATTTCAAAAACACATCAAACCATGATCAAATATGGGCGTACACTTTGAGGTCTTAGAGAGAGAAAGTTTAGAGGTTTGGGAACTTAGTGAGAGAAAGTAGAGGGTATTTATAGTATCTTACATAAACGCCACCTACGGGCTGTGTATCAGGCATACAGTGGGTAAAGACCCGTCCGTCCTCCACGGTGCTACAAAAATAAATACTAACTAACATTAAATAACTACGACTACAAGCTTTCTAACGATTACATATACTTGAGGTGACCGACACTTTAATAACTGGATTTACAAAATCCTATCAATCTCCCCCTAAGGGAGGTCACCTCAAATTACATTGAATACAAACATATATTACATTAAGATTGTTCTTGGATTCTTGTTAAAGTTCTTTGCTCTGAAGCCCGTAGTCTTTGATTCTTCATATATTGCATATTTGGTTAATCCAAGTGGAGGTCTTTAACTGATCCACATTGTTGGGAATAATCCATTACCACGGATAGTGGTGGTTTACACTGCTCGGATTAACACTAGCAGTGGAAACGTGTTACCACTGCTGGTACATTATTACCACTGCTATTAGATAATGTTTAGATGAACGCGTCTAGATAAGTATAGAATAGATTTCGTGTATATTCTATAATGTTAGCTTTATACTTATTTTGTAAAGGACTCCTTGTTGTATAAAAGGAGGTCCTAGGTCATTGTCTTAGGTACTTGTCTAATTACCTACGTATAACTCACAAAGGCTTGAAGGTGTAACCCTAGTGATAAGCAAGATCACTCGTATTATTCATTAATAATATTGGAGCTTAAGTTTTGTGTTTAATCTGTGTTTACTTACAATACATCATACAATCCATCTTCTAAGTATTACTAAGTAAATTCCGCGTGCTTAATAATATTATACAAAATATCATTGACAGAAGGTGTGTGTCTAGATCCATCAAGTGGTATCAGAGCGAAGGTTCTGATATTTTGTTTTAGAAGATCCAAGGAATTAGCTTAACCTACTCACTCAAATCAATGGAGATGGAAAACAACCAATCAAACTCTTCTACACCAAGGCTACCTAAGCTCAAACTAAATGAGTTTGAGATGTGGAGGATACTGATTGAGCAATACTTTCTCATTCAGGACTATGCTCTATGGGAGATCATTCAAACTGGTGATTCTTTCAAGTCTGTGACTAGTACTGTGAAGGTTGGTGACACAGATGTTGTGAAAGTTTCTGTGCCTGAATCTAGTGTTGAAAAGGCTTGCAGGAAGAATGATCTTAAGGCTAGAAGTTTATTGCTGATGACTCTTCCTAGAGATCAGATCATTGCATTCAGCAAGCACATGACCGCTAAAGAACTATTTGAAGATATTTGCTCAGTGTTTGGTGGTAATGATGCAACAAAGAAGACACAAAAGACATTGTTGAAGCAAAGTTATGAAAACTTCTCTGCTTCAAGCAATGACTCACTTGATAGCATCTTCACCAAACTCCAGAAGATTGTTACACAACTGACTGTGTTTGGCATTGAGGTAGAAAAGGAAGACCTCAATTTGAAGTTTCTAAGAAGTTTGCCTTCAGAGTTTCAAACCAATGTTACTGTCTGGGAAAACAAATCAGACATTGAAACAATGAAGCTCAATGACCTTTACAACAACTTTAAACTTATTGAGCAAAGGTTGAAGAAGGCAGGGAAACTTGGTACAAGCTCTAGTAGCTTGGCATTGTTGTCAACTTCTGTTGACAGTGATGATTCTGATGATGACTTTGCCACTGCTGGTTCTAAAGTTTCCACTGGTAATGTTAATGTTACCACTGCAGGTTCAAAGAAGAAGGTTGCTAGTATTGGAGATCCTACCTTTTATGCTTTCATATCCACACAAGTTGATGGCTCTGTCTTAACTCATGAAGACATAGAGCAAATTGATGAAGATGACTTGGAGGAGATGGATATTAAATGGCAGATAGCTCTTCTTAGCATGATGGCTAGGAAATCCTACAAGAAGACTGGCAAGCCTATTCACATCAATGGTGATGAAACTGCAGGCTTTGATAAGAAGAAAGTGGAGTGCTTTAACTGCCACAAGTTTGGACATTTTGCTAGAGAATGCAGAAGACCAAAGAACAAGGACAAGAGGTCTACTTGGTACAAGCAAAAGAAGGGACCAACTGTGGAAGAACCAAAGGCAATGTTGGCTATTGATGGTGTGATCTATGATTGGAGTTTCATGGCTGATGAACAAGAAGAAGAACATTCTGATGCTGCTCTTGTTGCTACTGAATTTTCTCTCATGGCTTTCTCTGACTCTGAGGTACAAAACTTTGAAAGTTGTTCTAAAACATGTAGGGCTGCTAAAGAAGTTGAAAGGCTTAATGATTTATATTCTAACGAAAGACAAGAGTTATATACTGCTAATTATATTGTGTCTAATATTAGGAGAGCCATAGCAGTATTAGAAAAGCAAATAGAGCACTATCAGGAAAATGAGTCAAAATATAATGATGATATGATTCTTCTTAGAAGAGAGGTAGAAAATACAACAGCTGTGAATGAAGCATACAAAAAGGAGTTTGAAAAACTTCAAAAGAAAAATGAAAATGTCAATTTAACTTTAGACACATGTTATCATTAGTCTAAGTCAATTGATAAAATTTGGAATGCTCAAATATATAGTAAAGTTAAGTCTGGTATGGGTTATAATACAGTGCCTCCACCACTAAGAGGTGTTCCATCACCTCCAGGTATAGATTTAGCTCATACAGGCTTAGAAGATTTTCAGGAACTTGAAAGAGAATATGGTCCTTTAAAGGACAAAATGGTGAAAAGTGAGGAAGAGATTAAGCATGATAATGATGTTTTTGAGAGTTCTAGTGACTCATCTGTTGTTGATGAGAGTGCTAAAAAGAATGTAGAGGCTTCTATCCCAAAAGTTGTTAATATTGTTACAGAGGAACCTAGGAAACCAGTTAATAAACCTAGACCAACTTTAAGGTATGCTGAGATGTATAGGAACAAGCCTACAACTCCTAGGGGTAACTAGAGGAGTTGGAATCATGTTAAATCTCAACAACTAGGTAGTGATTTTGTAATGTACAATAAGGCATGCTATATATGTGGTAGTTTTGATCATTTACATGCTTATTGTGACTATCATAATGGCAGAAGGGAAGTCCATGGGAATAAAAGAGTGGAGACTAACAGGTTTCAACATAATGTACACCCTAATTCACATTGCAAAATGGTCCCAAGAGCAGTTCAACTAAGAAGTGGCCTCAAAACTTTTGCCACTGCAAAAACTGTTAACAATGCTCACCCTAAGTCACCTGTTAAAAGTGCAAAGTCCAAAACAACTTTTGTAAAATCTACACAAACAGGGAAAGCAACTTTTCAAAATAAAAAGGTTCATTATAACCAACAGTGGGTGCCTAAAAAGAAACCAGCAGTTTACACTGCTCATTCAAAAGTTACCACTGCAAGGGTTATAAACAAGAAAAGGGGGACATGGACAATGCTGTGAAGGCCTCAGCACGTTGGGAATGGAAACCTAAAGGAAATACCTCTACAACCAATCCTAATGGTGTATCAATGACCTTTAAGTATATTGATATACGAGGCAAATCCAAGTCAATCATGGCTTGGGTCCCCAAAAGAAACTAACTCTTTACTCTTATGTGCAGGAACATCCAAGGACAAAAAGATCGGATCAAGGATATACAGATAGTGGGTGTTCAAGGCACATGACTAGAAACAAGTCATATCTTTCAGATTTTGAGCATTATGATGGACAGTTTGTCAGTTTTGGAGGTGGAGTAAATGGAAAAGTTGCTGGTAAAGGAGTTATCAAAACTGGTAACTTGGACTTTGAACCTGTGTACTATGTAAAAGAGCTAAAGTACAATATTTTTAGTGTGTCACAAATGTGTGACAAGATGAACAATGTTCTTTTTACCAAAGATATGTGCTTTGTTCTCTCTAAGGATTTTAAGATGCCTGATGAAAGTTAAATTCTTCTTAAAATTCCTAGAAAAGGCAATCTCTATAGCTTTGATATGAACAACATTGTAGCTAAAGATGATTATGCTTGCTTGCTTGCAAAGGCCACAGTGGATGAATCCATGTTATGGCATAGAAGACTTGGTCATGTTAACTTCAAAACCATTAACAAGATTGTCAAAGATGGTTTGGTGAGAGGTTTACCTCTGAAAAGATTTAAAAATGATCAAACCTGTGTGGCTTGTCTTAAAGGAAAACAACACAAAGCTTCTTGCAGACCAAAGTTGGTTAACTCTATTGCTCACCCACTTAAAATGTTACATGTGGACTTATTTGGTCCTACATCAGTGAGCAGCTTGAATCTAAAGAAATATTGTCTAGTGGTAACTGATGATTTTAGCATGTTTACATGGGTTTTCTTTCTTGGAACCAAGGATGAAACAACTGGCATCCTCAAGATCTTTATCATAGAAGTAGAAAACCAATATGATATGAAATTTAAAATCATTAGGTGTGACAATGGGACAGAATTCAAGAATAGCGTTATGGAGGATTTTTGCAGAGATAAAGGTATTAAAAGAGAATTTAGTGTAGCTAGAACTCCTCAACAAAATGGTGTTGCTAAGAGGAGGAACAGGACACTGATAGAGGCTGCTAGAACCATGTTGGCCGATTCTAAATTGCCAATCACTTTTTGGGCTGAAGCAGTTAACACTGCATGTTATGTGCAAAACAGGGTTTTAGTGGTAAAGACAAAGAACAAGACACCTTATGAATTATTTAGGGGTAGACCACCTATCCTTGACTTCATGAGACCATTTGGATGTCATGTATCTATTCTCAATACCATAGATTATCTGGGCAAGTTTGATGAAAAAGCTGATGAAGGGTATTTTGTTGGGTATTCCATGGTTCGTAAAGCTTTTAGAGTATTCAACTTAAGAACCCAAAAGATTGAAGAGAATCTGCATGTTGAGTTCCTGGAAAACAAAGTGAATTTCAAAGGAACTGGTCCAGAAAGGCTGTTTGATCTTGATACTCTAACAAATACTATGAATTATGTGCCTGTTTCTACAAGAACATCTTCTTTGGATTTTGCAGGTTCAGAAGAGTTTCTTGATGATGATGAACCAAGCAAAGATCATGCAGATGATCAAGATGAATTCAGTCTACCTCTTTGGGACTATGCAGATAATGATGATATACCAAAAACTGGAGATGCTCATCCTTCTAGTGATTTAGGAAAGGAATGAAATAGTAACTTGAATGCTGAAAATTCTAAAAGGAGTGGAAATTCAGATTCCAGTATTAGGCAACATGTTTCGACTGCAACACCAGATGTGGAAATTACAACTCCAGTTACTGAGGAAGCTTAAGCCAATGATGTTGAAATCTCAAATATACCAAGTGAGATTGCAGTTCCTCAGACTCCCTACACGTCTATTCATAAATCACATCCTCTTGAAAATGTGATTGGGGATGTCTATTCACCTGTGAAGACTAGAAGACAAACAAAGCTGCTTGATGTTCATGGATTCATTAGCAAAACATATGAATCTAAGATTCATGAAGGCAAGAATGAATGTCTCTTTATGTGTTTTCTGTCACAAATGGAGCCAAAGAATGTTTACAAGGCACTTGAAGATGAAAGTTGGGTGGAAGCAATGCAAGAAGAGCTGCTCCAATTCAAGCTTCAAAAGTTTTGGGTGCTTTGTGATTTGCCTTTTGGCAAGAAGGTAATTGGTACTAAATGGGTGTTCAGAAACAAGAAGGATGAAAGAGGAATTGCTATCAGAAACAAAGCTAGGCTTGTGGCTCAATGATACACTCAAGAGGAGGGTATTGATTATGAAGAAGTGTTTGTTCCAGTTGCACGAATTGAAGCAATAAGGTTGTTCTTAGCATATGCATCCTTTATGGGCTTTAAAGTCTATCAAATGGATGTAAAGAGTGCTTTTCTATATGGGCAGATAGATGAGGAGGTTTATGTCTCACAACCTCCAGGCTTTGAAGACCCTGAATATCCTAACAAAGTTTACAGGGTAGTTAAAGCTTTGTATGGCTTGCATCAGGCACCAAGGAAATGGTATGAAACCTTTACTACTTATCTTCTTGCTAATGGGTTTCATAGAGGCAGAGTGGATCAAACTTTGTTCATCAAGAAAGACAAGAATGATATATTTCTTGTTCAAGTGTATGTTGATGATATCATTTTTGGATCTACAAAGACAGAGATGTGCAAAGAATTTGAGAAACTGATGAAAGAAGAATTCCAGATGAGTTCTATGGGTGAACTCACATTCTTTTTGGGACTTCAAGTACTACAGAGGCCAGATGATATTTTCATTAATCAAGATAAATATGTGGCTGAGATACTAAGGAAGTTCAAGTTCACTGATGCAAAGTCATCCAGCACCCCTGCAGACAAGACTACACATCTACTTCTGAAGGAAAATAGTGGTGAAGCTATTGATGTGCACATGTACAGGTCTATGATTGGTTCTTTGATGTATCTTACATCATCTAGACCAGATATCATGTTTGCAGTCTATGCCTGTGCAAGGTTTCAAGTTACTCCCAAGTTCTCTCACTTGACTGCTGTGAAGAAGATTTTCAGATATCTTAAAGCATTTCCTACTCTGGGATTGTGGTACTCCAGAGATTCTCCTCTAGATTTGGTTACTTACTCAGATAGTGACTATGCTGGAGCTAGCTTGGATAGAAAATCTACAACATGTGGATGCCAATTTCTTGGCAACAGATTAGTGTCATGGCAGTGCAAGAAACAAACTATGGTGGCTAATTCTTCAACTGAGGCAGAGTATGTGGCTGCTGCAAGTTGTTGTGCTCAAGTTCTATGGCTTCAGAATCAACTTTTGGACTATGGGTACAATTTCATGAATACCATCATCCATATTGACAATAGCAGTACCATTTGCATCATTAAGAATCCTGTTCAACACACAAAGACCAAACATATTGAAATTAGACACCATTTCATTAGAGATTGCTATGAAAAGGGACTAATTCAAGTTGTCAAAATTCATACTGATGACAACTATGCTGATTTATTAACAAAAGGACTTGATGTTGGGAGATTTCAGTACTTGGTAACAAGTATTGGAATGCTTAATCCATAACCTTTTTGTCAAAATGTTCTCTGGTGTTGAGGGGAGGCTGTTGGGTACTGAAATTGTTGTATGAGTTTGTATATGTTTGCTTGTATTCCTGTTTATGTTTTTATGAAGCTTTGATGGGAGTTGATTTTAAAATGTGTATAACTGAGATACACATCAAATGGTTATTGATTCACCATGTCTTATCCACATAAGAATCAACTAGTCCAGAGCAAACGGCTACTGGTAAAGACTTGACAAATCCGTTTATGGTTGATAGTTTACCAAAAACTATATGGTTATCAACTCACCATATTCTTTATGATTAAGAGTTTGTTAGTCCATAGCAAACGGCTCATGGTAAAGACACATCAAATCCGTTGATAGCTGGTAGTTTGCTAAAACTATGATAAGAGCAGTCTTGTTTTCATATGATTGTATTTACCACTGCTCTTTGAAATTTTTGTGAAAAATTACCACTGCTAGTTCACAGTTTCCACTGACAGTGTTATTTTACCACTGTTGTTCTAGCCGTTACAACTAATTGTGTCAGTAACTTATTTTTTACTAGCCGTTGAAAGTAACCACTGATTTCCATATATATATATAGGGTTAAAATTTTAAGGAAATTATCTTCTTTCCATATTGTGATAAATACTTTCTAAAGATAATATTTCTTGAGCAATAATTCTAAACCCTAACCCTATATATATTTCTCTCTCAATTGGCTAGTCATTCTTTCAATTCTTACTGACATAATATCGTTTTTCATCAAAAGTTTATATGGCACATTTAAAATTTGCAGATGAGCACAACCTAGTGGCCTACCTACAAAAGTCTAACGAGAAGAGTGGCCCTGTTTTTCATCAGATTGTGGACTTTCTCCATACCACACATATAAGGTATGCTTTGCTTTTAAAACCCACAATCTATATCTCTCAAATCAAACAGTTTTGGACTTCTGCTAAGTCCATAACACTTGAGATTGGAGATACACATGAAACAGTGGATGCTCTAAGAGCCACTGTGGATGGGGTAACTATTGATGTTACTGAGGCATCCTTGAGGAGAGTACTCCAATTGGTTGATATCAATGGTCTCATCACATTACCTATGCCCGAAATTCATGATACTTTATCATCCATGGGGTATGATACAACTGAAAAAAAGGCTACTTTCAAAAAGAGTGGTTTTTGTCCCCAATGGATATTTTTGATTCATACTCTGTTACATTGTCTCAGTCCAAAGAAAATATCTTATGAGCAATTTAGTTCAACCATGGCTTACCTTTTGGTTTGTCTAGTCACTGATAAGATTTTTAACTGGTCAAATTATATTTTTACAAGTATGAATGGCAATGTACAGAGTAAAACAAAAATTTTAATGTATCCAAGGTTTGTGCAAGCAGTGCTAAATGAGTTTCAACTGCAACCCCATATTAATGTTTATAAAATCAGTTTCCTAAAGCCTAAAGTTTTTCAAAATTTGAACAAAGATGGCAATATGATTTTTACACCTCTCATTCATCAAATGCTTGCTAAGATTACAACTGAACAAAACACACCCATAATTAATGTTCCAAACATTGATTATACTCCACCAGTTTCTAACACCTATGAGAGAAGGTCTAAACAGCCAACTCCTCTCATGACACCACAACAAGTTTCTGGACCTATTGATCTAGGAACAAGCAGTGGTGGTTCTAGACTTCAACCTAGTCCAACTAGGGAGGAATCTAAGCCTTTGCCCCATGATTCACCTCTCCCAACAGGTAACACAGTTGGAAGTGATGAGCGCAGTGGACAAAAATTGGATTTGATGGTTTTGTGTACAAAGTTAGCCAAGCAGGTTGAATCTCTACAGAAGGATTTGGCACATGTCAAGAAGCAGCATGCCAAGGATGTTAAACACTTAAAGGAAGAGATTCAGACCTTAAAGGAAGAGTTGCAGGGGTTGAAAAAGCACAAGAAAACTGCATAGTTGGGGATTTCATCTTCATCCTCACCTACTGATGGTGATTCAGCTGGTTTTGATCATGATTTGGGAAATTCTCCCAAATAGGGGAGGAAAACAGGTACTGACACTAAGGGGAGGTAAATTGATTTTGAAGATGAAGGAGATACAAGTAAAGGATCAAAGGAAGCTAATACTCAAGAAGAGCATCTTGATGATCAAGACATTTTTTGTACTGCAACTGATTTTACCACTGATTCCATTCCACTGCAGAGCCAAATATTGCCACTGCAAGTGAAGAATTTGATAAACTGAAGAAAGACAAAGGTAAAGCAGTTATGGAAAATGTAGAGCAAACTGGAAGAAAGATTTCAAAGAAACGACAAGCACAGATTGCTCTTGATAGTGAAATTGCTAAAATGATTACTGAAGAACAAGTTGCTGAAAAGAAAAAGCTTGAAGAAATGCAAGTTGCAAGCTTTTTGGAGACTAAAAGATTGAATAGAATGGAAGATTTTATTGAAGATCCACTTTCCACTGTTCAACCTACAATTCTTAGAGAGAAGACTCCAGAGTTTAGCTATGTTCCTACAGAAGAAGATAATGAGTTCTTGATTGCTAATAATCAAATAACCAAGAAAAAGGCAATTGACCTGGTAGCTGATGCATCCTTAACTGAAGAACAAAGAACTACTCAGTTCAAGGATTTCATTCAAATGAAGAACAATCAAGCACTTGAAGATGTGATTAGTACAGTCAGAAAGGGTCAAAAGAAATCAAGACAACCAACCAAGGCATAAATTCTTTCATATATGAAGAATTATTGTTGTCATGTTGGTGGTTGGAAGAAGCATCAATTCAAAGGAATGCCTGATGATCAAGTTGAAAAGGTTTACTACAGAGTTCTAAGACAAGATAAAGCTTTTATCCCCATGGGCTCTGAAGAAGAAGCAAGAAGGATTCTTAATTTGAAGAGAAAGGCCAAAGAAAGTGATTCTCATACTGTTAAGAAGACTAAGGTTGCTGAAGAACAAGAAATTCCTACTGAGAAATTCACTGAAGAACAATTGACTGGAATGATTGTGATTGAAGAAGAAGATTTTTATCCAGAACCACTGCAAGTTCGACATCCTATCATTGATTGGGAAGTTTACACTGCTAGCAATTTTGCTCCAACATGGAAGATCACAAGGCTAGGTGGTGAAACTTCATCATTCATTCAATTTGAAGATCTTATAAAAGCTTTTGACAGAGATGACCTTGAAACACTATAGAGGTTAGTTCAAGAAAGGTTTAATGTTCAAGATCTCAAAGATACAAAGGAGATGCAGTTATGGGTTAATCTTAGAAGGCTCTATGAACCAAATGTTAATGATGATTCTCATGCACATGTCCTGGTACTAAATGGTTTTACTATGATTCGTGTGAAGTTCATCATGTTTCTACAGCAAATGGAGTAGATGCATTTATGTTTCCTGAGAAAGAGTATCCACTCAGAGCTGGAACTCTCACTGTGATGTTATGTAAAACAATAAGAGTTCATGAAGACAATGAGAAGGTCAGAGCATTGTTACATAGGCTTCAAGATCAATGTTCTAGAGCTATACAGAAGTTAGGAAGAAGTGAAGTGTTTGGTTGAATTCCCCAAATCCTTGAAGATAATGAAGATTGAAGAAACTTATTGATTTGCAGAGAAATCATAAGTTTAGGGGAGGATTGTTGGGAATAATCCGTTACCACGGATAGTTGTGGTTTACACTGCTCGGATTAACACTAGCAGTGGAAACGTATTACCACTACTGGTACATTATTACCACTGCTATTAGATAATGTTTAGATGAACGCGTCTAGATAAGTATAGAATAGATTTCGTGTATATTCTATAATGTTAGCTTTATACTTACCTTGTAAAGGACTCCTTGTTGTATAAAAGGAGGTCCTAGGTCATTGTCTTAGGTACTTGTCTAATTACCTACGTATTACTCACAAAGGCTTCAAGGTGTAACCCTAGTGATAAGCAAGATCACTCGTATTATTCATTATTAATATTGGAGCTTAAGTTTTGTGTTTAATCTGTGTTTACTTACAATACATCATACAATCCATCTTCTAAGTATTACTAAGTAAATTCCGCATGCTTAATAATATTATACAAAATATCGTTGACACAAGGTGTGTGTCTAGATCCATCACACGTGATAATGAATTTTGAGCCAGCTTTGAGATCATCAGCTACCATAAATCTCTGACTCTTCCTTTGTAGTGTTGGCATTATGTGATGTTGTGACTTTAGGACCGACATGCTCACATTCTGGATCATGATATCTTCTCATCAGAGTAGCGGAAGCTTTAGTTGATTCATGATATTTGCAGTAGCGTAGCAGAAGCATAGTATAAAAATATATGAGCCAGGCTATGTAGATAGGCACCAGTCATGATTTTTTCAATTAAGTGTGGATGCTGTGAGCATGCGGCTTTGGATTGACTTCTCAATTCTGATCAGCTGCAACCGTCCAAATGTACCTGCAAACAACAGTTAGCAATAAAGCACACGAAAGTGTCTTTGATCACTTTCGTTGAATTGAGGTACACGGCCCACGGTTCCCCGTTGATCCGTACAAGTACTGCCTGTGATCAGGTATAATTCTGAAGAATCTCCTTGACAGGGTTTCGCAGCTGTTATAGCTGTTCTCAAACCGGAATGTCTCAAAGAAGACAACGCGGAGTGAGTGAACCAGCGAAATGAGATTCACTGATTGATGAAAAATGATTTGAAAAACAATCGTGTATTGCTTTAATAAAAATGGTTTTTGCAATACAACGAAGGTTTTAATGAAAATCAATTATCAATCATAAACACCTTTTATTTTGAAGCATTAATACACATTCGATGTGCTAGTGAAAACTATTTTGAGCACAACGACCTATTTTTCAAAGGCATCCGTCAATCCATAACCTGAACCAGGATTGATTCATAATTATGAATCGCCCCATTGTTTCTGTTCAGTTGTCACATGGTTGATCTATTGGATAGATCTCACATGCCACCTACGAAGAGCTTATTTGATGTTGGCTCTAGAAGGCTTTCCATCTTCATTGTGAATATGTTTGCATATCACTCAGATGTTCTGGCAATACCACAAGGATAATGCGTAGGACTCTTAACTTATATTCTCTCTTTCCACATTGTGTGAAACAGAGAGTCTTCATTGATAGTGTCCTAATGAGATTTATTAGATGATCACGTGGCTCTAGACTCAATTGTACACATTTGGTTCCTATGCCGGAGACTAGGGAGAGGGTCTCCTTCAATATCAACCATCTCTAAGAGAAAGTCGATAGATAATGTAGGTTCCCCTGTGAGAATGAAACAAGTCCTTTTAAGAGGAACTTGAGTAGTTTGGGAAGATGTAGTGCAGTGCGTCACTGGGTCCATGACGTCTTGTCTTCAATACCGGTGTTACCTAGGTAACAGCCAGTAGCATATGAATTGAACCCGGTTTCTGCCCTAAGGTTGAAATAATGGAGGGCTATTTATTTTCACCCTTTTCACATTTGTTTCTTTTTCATTCTTCAATCCCTTCAGTGCTTACCGAGACTTCATTACTAGAACCTTGTTGGGTTTATTCTAGTTCTAGCTCTATCTCAGTTCGCACTCTTCCCATATCTCATTTTTTTTCTTTTTTCATCATACCTAAGGACTCTACACTATCTAGTGGATTGTCCCTGGGTAGATCCCTCTGGCTCTGACGGGATCGTGGGAACGAATACCTAACCTAATCATCCTTATATCACCATATATAAAGTAAATTTGGTCGGTCTTTTTGGTATTGTTCATCAGCCATTGGAACCAATTGAAAACCATTTGAAAATCAATCCAGATACTTGTGATATATTATCAAAGCATTTTGTAGTTGAATTGTTTTTGATATTTTAGAAAAAGAGCTCCCCCTCAACATGTGCATCGTGTATTTTAAATCGTTTTGGCACACGGAGGCAAGAGGAAGGATTCACTTCTTTGATTACCATTTTCTAAAAGAACAACATCACTTTCCTGATCAAAGTTAGTATTTTTCATACTTTGTTACGGATATTTTTAGAAAGGATGTGGTTTTCAAAAAGTTGCTCCCCCTCAATATGTGCTTCAAGATTCGAAAAGAGTTTAGCACATATTATATGGAGCTTGCACTTTGAGACAAATCAATCACGTTTCAATTCTTTTTGGTTTGAGATAGATGCTCCCCCTTAACATGTGCATGGAAAATTTGAAATCGATTGGCACATGTAGGGAGGAGAGCTTGTAAATCACTATAAAACCATTTATCAAATTATCAGTTTAAATCCAATTTAAATCATAAATTCTCCCCCGATCAAAATTTTCAAATCATTTGAGATTTGTGATCTCTGTAGATTTAAATTGATTTTGAAAGCTTTTGAGGAGAATCGTGACTTGCTTATGAAAACATTTAACCGATAAGGATCTAATCTAAGACTTTAAACTCCAAAGATTAAACATGCTTGAATATCTTTTGAAAACATGACATAAACCTTGGTCTAAACCAATTGTATGACAAATAACCTTTTGATTTAAATGAAATCATTCTCCCCCTCAATCAATAACATAAGTTGTTGATTTTCAAATATTGAGACCGAGTTATTTTTAATAGTTTTCATTTTGATAACAAATATTTTTCAGAAGAATTTATAGAAGGAAAAATATTTGTGAGGGAAACATTTGTCTTTTTAGTGACAAACATTTGTTTTTAGAATCAGAGCATGAGATTTGAAAAATAAGATAAGGCATGGCTCTGTTCTTTCTTTAAAAAAAACGGGTTATAGACTGAAATGACTATAAGCCTTGTGTTTTTCTTTCTCTCAAATTTTTTTTTTCTTTTTTGAATGACAGCATCTAAAGAACATCTAAAGACCCCATGTCACTCTTTGAATGACAGCACAAAGACCGTAGCTATTATCGAATCAAGAAAAACATGATAAAAAGACAATATTTTTGAAAGTTTTCGAGTTTTTCAAAATTTTTATGGATTTTTAAAAGTTTTATATTTTTCTGTTTTCTTTTTGTTGGTTTTGTAATTTTGTATTTTGCTTTTTGAAAAAATATTTACAGGAGATGGATGAAGAAAGACTTTAATCCTCGTCTTCCTCTTGAAGACGTTTGAGTGTTTCTGGTTGTAGACTCTTTAGACCAAGTCTTGGGGGATAAACTCAAAACGTTCTCTAGGAAGAGCTTTGGTGAAGATGTCTGCTAATTGGTATTAAGTCCTTACAAAATAAAGTTCCACCATACCCTTATCCACTTGCTCCCTGATGAAATGATGTCGAATGTCAATATGCTTTGCTCTTGAATGTTGAACGTTGTTGCATGAGAGAGCAATGGCACTTTTGTTATCACAATACAGAGGGATTCAATTGAATTCAAAGCCATAGTCAGATAATTGGGATCTCATCCCTAGGATTTGAGCACAACAAGATGACATGGCTATGTACTCAGCCTCTGTATAGGATATAGAAGTACTCATTTGTTTCTTTGAAGACCAGCTCACAAGCTTATCACCCAAAAACTGAGCACCTCCTGACATGCTTCAACGTGTATCTTGACATCCTGCATGATCAGCATCTGCATAGGCTGTTAGTGACATACCGGTGTCCTTCGGGTACGAAATTCCCATATTGATGGTTCCTTGGAGATACCGAAAGACCCATTTAACCGCTTCAAGGTGCTTTTTGGTAGGCTTAGCCTGGTATCTAGCACACATGCATACTGCGAACAGAATATCAGGTCTACTGGCTGTGAGGTACATCAGGGATCCAATCATACTATGATATTTCGTTTGATCTACCATGATCCCTGAGTGGTCCTCATCCAGTTTAGTATGCTCTATCATGGGAGTGTCAACAGGGTCACAAGAATCAAATCCAAATTTCATTAAAATCTCATTTGCATATTTAGATTGATTGATAAAAATGCCTTCGGGACTTTGTGAAATTTGTAATTCCAAGGAAAATGACATTTGTCCCATCATTGACATTTGAAATTTGGAGCCCATCTCCTTAGAAAAACGGTCACATTCATTGGGGTCAGTCGAGGAAAAAATAATATCATCAACATAGATTTGAACGTGAATTAAATGTTTGCCTGACTCTCTTGTGAACAATGTCGGATCGACTACTCCTTTGCTGAATCCAGTAGATAGAAGAAACTTTGACAGCGTATCATACCATGCCCTTGGAGCTTGCTTCAGACCGTAAAGAGCCTTCTTCAAGCGATAGACATGAGTAGGTGTAGGATCGTATATATTTATTGTGTTTGATGATTCGGGTGGTCTTGGGAGATCAAAATACATGTTAGCCATTAGAGAGAGAAAGTTAGAGAGTTGGGTGTTTTCTTGCTAGAGGTTTACACAAAAGTATGAATATTAGATTGAAAAGCACCACCCCTTCCATGGATGGAAGGGGTATTTATAGTTACATGAAATACGACCTCCTATCGGCCTGTGGATCAGGGATACAGTGGGTAAAGACCCGTCCTTCCTCCACGGTGTTGCACTATGCTAAACTAGACTAATAACTAACTAATAAAACAATAAATAACGTAACTAACGATTTGTCTACGAGCTAAATTATGCTAGATAACACTTGGGGTGACCGACACTTCACTATGGAATTTTCTAATTCCTAACAATCTCCCCCTAAGGGAGGTCACCCCATGTTTTACATTTTGAATCCTAGCATTCTATTTTATCTTCAGTCTTGAGCTCGTAGACTTTAATTCTTCACTTTCGCAATCTTTGTGCTTAAGTAGTGCAACTTCAAAGTCCGCATTGATTTGTACTTTAAGTGGAGGTCTTTGAACTGATCCACATCTTTGATGATCTTTGAGCTTTCATTGAGATCATCAGCCACAGTAAATCTCTGGATCACCCTTTATTGTGTTGCCATCATGTGAAGTTGTGACTTTTGGACCGACATGCTCACACTTTTGAATCATGACATCTTTCCATCAGAGTAGCGGAAGCCTTACTGGTTCATGATATTTGCAGCAGCGAAGCAGAAGCATAGTATGAAATATCAGAACCAGGTTATGTAGATATGCACCAGTCATGATTTCTTCAAATTAAGTGTAGATGCTGTGAGCATGCGGCTTTGGATTGACTTCTCAATTCTGATCAGCTGCAACCGTCCAAATGTACCTGCAAACAACAGTTAGCAATAAAACACACGAAAGTGTCTTTGATCACTTTCGTTGAATTGAGGTACACGGCCCACGGTTCCCCGTTGATCAGTACAAGTACTGCCTGTGATCAGGTAGGATTCCTATGAATCTCGTTGACAGGGTTTCGCAGCTGTTCTAGCTGTTCTCAAACCGGAACGTCTCAAAGAAGACAACACGGAGTGAGTGAACCAGCGAATTGAGATTCACTGATTGATGAAAAATGATTTGAAAAACAATCGCGTATTACTTAGAAGAAAGAGTTTTGCAATACGACGAAGGTTTTATGAGAAAGATCAATTTTCAATCAAAAATACTTTTTGTATTTGAAAAGAGTACACATTCGACGTGCTAGCGAAAAGAAGAGATTCGCACATCGAACGGTTTTTCCAAAAGTAATTTTTCAATCAGAGATACTTTTTGTATTTGAAATATGAATACACATTCGACGTGCTAGAGAAAAGAAGATTTGCACATCGAACGGTTTTTCCAAAAGTATTCGTCAAATCCATTCCTGGACCAAGGTTGATTCAATATTGAATCTCCCCATCGTTTCTATCTAGTTGTCACAAGCTTGATCTTTTGCAAGATCTCACATGTCACCCACCAAGAGCTTGTTTGATGTTGGCTCTAGAAGGATTTCCATCTTCATTGTGAATATTTTCATATCACTCGGATGTTCTGGCAATACCACAAGGATAATGCGTAGGACTCTAAATATATACTTACTTTCCACATTGTGTGAAACAGCAAGTCTTCATTAATTTTGTGTCCTAATGAGATATTGTGGATGATCTCTTGGTTCTAGACTCAATAGTGCACATTTGGTTCCTGTGCCGGAGACTAGGGAGAGGGTCTCCTTCTTCAATATCAACAATCTCTAAGAGAAAGTCGATAGATAATGTCGGTTCCCCGTGAGAATGAAACAAGCCCTTTTAAGAGGAACTTGAGTGGCTTGGGAAGTTTAGTGCAGTGCGTCACTGGGTCCATGACGTCTTGTCTTCAATACCAGTGTTACCTTAGTAACAACCAGTAGCATATGTATTGAACCCGGTTTCTGCCCTAAGGTTGAATTGATGGAGGGCTATTTCTTTTCACCCTTTTTCACATTCAGTTCTTTTTCATTCTTCAACCCCTTCAGTGCTTACAGAGACTCCATAACTAGAACCTTGTTGGGTTTATTCCAGTACTAGCTCTGTCTCAGTCCGCACTCTTCCCATATTCTCATTATTCTCCTTTTTTTTCAATATACCTAAGGACTCTACACTATCTAGTGGATTGTCCCTGGGTAGATCCCTCCGGTTCTGGCGGATCGTGGGAACTAATACCTAACCTAACCATCCTTATAACACCATGCATAAAGTAAATTGGTCGGTCTTTTGGTACAGTTCATTCTTCCTTAAAACCAATTGAAAAATCATTTGGAAAAACAATCAAGGTACTTGTGATACGAGATCAAAGCATTTTGTACCTTAATAGTTTTGATCATTTAGAAAATGCTCCCCCTCAACATGTGCATATGATTTTGAAATTGTTTAGCACATGGAGGCAAGAGTTCTTTGAAATAATTTTTTGATCACAATTTCCATGGAAAAAGCCATTTGATTTTCATGGTAAAATTCTCCCCCTCAATATGTGCATAGGATAAGTGAAATCATTTTTATCACATAGAGGCAAGAGTTCTTTTGAAGCACATCCACAATCACAAAATCCATTAAGAAAACCATTTGAAAACACAATCAAGGTACTTTATAATCTCTTTTTTAAGAAAACTTTTGTACCTCGATGGTTTTGCTCCCCCTCAATATGTGCTTCGAGATTCGAAAGCGTTTAGCACATATGAGAGAGCAGCCTGCACAACTGAATCAAAACGATCAACTTTTATCAAATTTCATTATTAAATCACAAATTCTCCCCCGATCAAAAATATCAAATCCTTTGAGATTTTGGATCCCAAGTGATTTAATTAGGTTTAGAAAACATGGGAGAAAATGTGGCCTTGTTTAAATACTCATCTGGTTTTTGGATAAATCCTCCTCCTCAACATGTGCATTGTGTATTTGAAATCGTTTGGCACATGGAGGCAGGAGTGCCTTTGAAGGACTAAAACCAATTCCATTAAATCAGATTTGAGATTTAAATCACGATCTCTCCCTTGAACAAAAAATTTCAAACCAACTATAATTTTGGATCCCGATTGATTTAAATTATTTAGAAAGTTTGAGGGAAAGACGTGGCAAGATTTAATTTTGAAAAAAATGATAGATAAGGACCAGATTTAGACATTAAAGATTGTTAGTGTCAGGTATGATTGTTTTTAAGAGATCTTTTAGTAAAATAAAACAATTTCACAATCAAACAAGAACAGAAAAAATTTCATTTTTGAAAGACCTTGATTCTAAAGAAAAAATCATACCATGACATAACATTAAATCTTTAGATCACCACTTTTTAATGTACAAACGGACTTTTATGAATATATATTGTTTGAAAATATTAAATTTAAATCACTCTCCCCCTCAATCCATGACATAAGTCAATAATTGAGTGACTTAGGTTTTGATATAAAAAAAATCCGGTGATTTTCAAAATTTAGTTCAATTAATTTTCAAAACAATATTTTTCCATTTTCAAAACAATTTAATCAAATTATTCAAAATTGTTTTAAAAAATGGTATCCTGCACAAAGATACGTTAGTGGTTGAGAAGCTTCCGTTGTTGTTGCTGTAGGGTTGGAAGAAAAACTGTCTGCAAATGCAGTGAGACTTCTTCTTACGTTGCATTTTGAATGCCAACTGAGGTCCAATTAAGCTCTGTTTCTTCACTTGCTGAAGAAAACCATCTGCTGATGCAGTAAGACCTCTTACGTTGCATTTCATGCCAACTCTCCATTGAAGTCCAGTTAAGCTCCGTTTCTTCATTTGTCAACCCAAGATATAGTTACCCTTTCCTTTCGGCATCCAATCATCTTCAATTGTGGGATCCGGATCGGGAACATTCTTATAACCAATATACCTGCATACGTTAGTGAACACACATACAAATTTATGGTGGTCGACAACACCCAAACAACAATCGACTAATAAAAGTCAATCCAACATATCAATCAGATCATTTACATGTATGGGAATAACGTGTTCATCAAACACTAATCAACTAATCCTAGCAATCATATCCTAGGCACCTAGTCCTTCAACATAGGTTAACATCATTTTTAATTAAGCATATTAGGATAATTAAGAAAGCCCGTTAGATGATGTAGATTTGAAAAACATTATCCCCCTCAATCCATGACTCATTTTATGAAAAGTTTAAAATCGCTGAAGTCATTGATTGAGTTTTCAATTTTTACGAAAACTCTGAAACTGATTGATTTAATAGCAACTCATTTACCACCATTTTTGAAAAACAACAAATATTTTCCTGAAGAATTTTAGACGGAAAAACATTTGTGTAGGAACAGCAGTCCTTTTGACGACATGCTTTCCTTGTTTTGTTTTAGGATAAGTGCACGAAATATTTGAAAATCGTTTAAGTGTAGCACTTTCCTTCTTTGAAAAACGGGTTGCTATCTGAAATAATAGCAAGCCATTGTTTAAGCACGGGTTACAGTCAGAAGTAACTGCAAGCCATAATTTTAGACATGTTTAGAAAAGAATATTTACACCTCCTGCTCGAACTTCATCTATGGTCCCGTGCCATTATTGAATGACATTTCTAAGACCGTAGATGTTATCGATACCAGAAGACATGTCTTGGAAAACATATTTTTGGTATTTTTGAAATTTTCTGATTTTTATGGTTTTTGAAGGTTTTATATTTTTCTATTTTGTTTTGTTGGTTTTATATTTTTCTATTTTCTTTTTGTTGGTTTTATATTTTTGTATTTTGTTTTTCGAATAAATATTTACAAGGATAGAGAAGATGATATAGTTAAAGAAGATGATGATACGAGTACCGAGATAAGGATATCGAGCAGCACGTCGTAGAAGATAGAAGTCATCAACTCTTAAACATTCACCACCAAAGCTTCCAGGGCTCTTGAATCGAAGAAAGAAATTGAACCAACTGAAAGTGAGACTTTGGCAGCTTCCCCCCAAACCGAAAATCCTTTAGCTGAGCAGATTCGAAGCTCTATTTCAAGCTTGCCTTAGCCAGGTGCACAGAGAAGCACACCATTATCATAAATCCCGCTGCTCCTTTCAAGAATAATCACCGTGATTCTTCGTTCGAGGTTATATCATCAACAAGAAGAACAGCATCGTATCATCCCACACATAAAACAATCTTCTCAAATTTCTTTTCTACTGACGTCTGAAGCAATCCATTCCAAAAAAGGTGTCAAGAGACCACTTCCCCCAAGTAGTTGAATTGATGCAGTCAATCTCTTAGACTAGAGCTCACGAACCCGAATACACATACCCGAAGACAAAGAAACTTATACCATCGAAGTAGCAGATTAAGTCCAATAGCCAAAGAATAACCCCGATGTATACTTTTCTCTCCCCTGAAGAAAGTGTATGAAGCTCAAGAACCCGAAGTACCCGAATGCCCAAAGAGAGAATAACCGATAACATTGAAGAAGCAGGCCGAATCACTGATTATCTCTGCGGGTGACAATCTCTGCGGATGTCAACACCGGAATAAGTGATTATATCTCTGAATCACAGATTAAGCCCTCAGGTAAAACAGTTGAGCATCCCCAATGTACACAATCTCTATCCCCTGATGATTGTGATAAAATCAAAATCATCACACACTTGTGTACCTCTTTCATCTTCAGAAACTAACTCTTCCATCTCTTCCCCCACGTCGTTGGAGTAATAACACAGAAGCCTTCATGAGTAAAACCTTGAGTTTCTCTGCGGTCATGACATTTGTTTTACCGGGATATCTTCAATCACTTAGAAGTATTAAGCTCATCAAGTTTACTCGCCATGAGTCAAACCTTGAGTTTCTCTGCGGTAATAACATTTGTCTTCCCGGGATATCTTCAGTTACTTAGAAGTATTAAGTTCATCAAGTTTACTCGCTTTGTGTTTAGATGTGTGTCTCCTTGCCCCTTTCTGGTTTTGATACTTCAGAATCAGCAACAAATATATGCCCAAATACTTGAAATCTTTATGAGAAGAACACTTGAACTCTTGTGAGAATCAACTTGCTGAAGACCCTCTCTGACTATTTTTATCAACCCTTATGTAGACAATTTGAAGTGACCACTGATGAAGAAAAGCTGATATACCCTACTTGAAACTGAAGTCAACTTCCCCACATTTGTATCTTAAGCTTGCACCTAATGATGGAAGAACGGTGTAGAGAATTTATGCTTCAAGAAAATCTCTAAGTACTCACTACCCAAGCAAAGTATGAGACATTAACACCTCTTGCGATTATCCACACCGTCATATGCGTGTGACACTGAGTAAAACAAAGTAACTCCTAGTAGTGATAGTTAACCAGGTCTTCAACCATCCACCTCAACTGCTGGTAACTAGATAAACCAAGTCTTCAACTCAAATTCTTAAGCCCGAGCAAGTTATCAAATAAGAACACGCCTTTGTGAAAGTCAACTTCAATCTCAAATAAGTGATAAATGATTAACTCCAAAGTAATCAACTTGTGTCAAATGTCCAACAATAGTCAATATCAACGTCTCGAGGAGTTACTGCTAAAAAATATGAGCAAGTCTAATTGGGAATTGAATCTGACTTATAACTTTCTCCCAATTAGTGCCCCCCTAAACCGACAATCTGTTTGATAAATGCCCAGATAAAGAAGAAGTCTTTAGATCGTTAAATGCAACTCGTCTTTAGTCTTCTAACATGTAGCAGAAAATGTAGAACAGACTGTAGACTCAACCTTCTTCAAGATTGTCTAGTTGGGGAATAGATAGTTAACATCTTCGACTCACCCAAAACACAAGAACATCACCAAAAAGCTTCCCAATTAACTTACATCTTGCAAATCCCCTTAATTAAGATCCCTCACAATCAAACAAGAACAGAAAGATGTTCATCAAGGAAATCAGCAATCAGCCCGCAGCGAGCACACGAAATGGTAACACCAAGAAAACAATCACATCAAACAAGAACAGAAGGTTGTTCGGAATCATCATGTTGATGTGCACGTGAAGCATTAACCGGAAGCACTTTGTCAATAAACTCATATCAGCTTGTGAAGATGTCAACTAACGGCTCTTAGAAGAAACACCATGTAAAGATGACCCGATAAGAAGAAGCTCGGTTCTTACATATGTTTGGAGCCGTTTGACCATTTATTCTCAGATATCGATCAACCATGCAGAATTATCATACTTCTTCTCCCCCTCAAGAATTGCATATGAAGATGCCATTCTTGATTAGACAAGTGATTATCTTTAAAATGTAGTCAATTCACACTTCTCCCCCGCAAAATTAGCACAGGATGTCGCCATCGTCATTATAGTTGAGCAAGTGGAATAAGAAAACAATCATCGGTAGTCCGGTTCACTTGATAACTGAAGCGCAGGGAAAAAGTATGAAGCATGTTGATGAGAATGGTCATAATAAGAAGATTTCTCTTCTTTAGAAGATAAAGCGCACTGAATCGTACACTTTTCTTTTCTTTAGAGAACGAGGCTTAAACTGAAGTATTCAAACTTCATAAGAAGATTTCTCTTCTTTCAAAGATAATGCGCACTGAAACGTACACATTTCTTTTCTTTAGAGTACGAGGCCTGAACTGATGTGAACAGACGTCATAATCTCTCTCTTTTCAACTCTCTTGGCACACATGTAATCAACCCCATTATCATTCAGTAGGCTCTATGTAGTGACAGCTTCATGGAGATAACCCAATATGATGAATTTGACCCTGAAGTAAACTAACCCGAACTCGTGACTTAAACTTGCACATATGTAACAAAGAGCGGTGCCGAGAATTCATGCTCCATTGAATATCTTAAGTACTCTATACTCTTCAACCAACCAACCATCAAGTAATAGACGTACTTTACCTCTTGGAAATCCACAATTGAATGTGACACTGAGCACTACAACGTAACTCCTTTAAGTGATAGTTATTTTGTGGTGATAAGAGCCCAATTCCCCCAAGTGGTAAAAGAAAAGGTAAAAGACACCCAACAATAACTAGATTTCCAAGTCTTCGTTTTTGATAATAAGCTCGAACAAGGATCTCGAAGAATCTTCATCCATCCATCCCCGATACCTTCAGATACTAAGTACACTCGCCCGTGATAATTTACTTCAACCTCAAATTAATAATACTGAATTAACCCGTTGTCACATCTTCTGAAATGCTCAAATCTAGCCTTCTTTGACATTTAAGTGAACTATGATAATGATTTTCATCCCGACCATGGTTAAAAGCACAAAACCCCGTAAAACCATGTAGTAACAAAACTGCCATGACGAATATCCAAACACACATCCAATTCATGAAATACACCCTTTTATCCCTTCTTCGAAGCAGAACCCGTAACACCAGCATCAGAAGACCCCGAGATACGCGTTCCTTTCTCCAAGATGGTTCCATCATCACGGGATTTTACAATTCTATAGTTTAAACCGAGAAATAGTATCTTTCGCGGGATTTTACAAAACCAAGAATAAACCGTAGGATAGATCCGGAAATGCACTTTACTAATACCAGGATGTTTCCATTGTCACGGGATTTTACAAGTCTATGATTTAAACCGAGAAATAGTTTCTTTCGCGGGATTTTACAAAATCAAGACAAAACCATAAACAATGTAAGCTTGAATGTGTTATGACAACTTTGGTTTCAGAGAATATCTGTTTTAAGGGGAACATGCAGCGGTTCATCAACGATTCAATTTCCAACATCAACAACAACATCAACCAACCAGTAAACACTTTGGAAAACACATCATTCACGCATTCTGTCAGCTATTGTAGTGACCACAAGGATAAGTAACCCGATATATCAAACTCGAACATGACGTAAAATTCCCCAGATTTGTTACTTAAACTTGTACTAATTCTTGTGAAAAAGAAACGGTGTACCCAAAGTACAAAACCTCTTGACATTCTCAACTGAGTGAGACACCGAAGTGATAGTTACGTTGTGGGTTAAACGAGAAAGAATCACAACCATAATTAAATAGCCAAGTCTTTATCACACTCAATAAATGCCCAAACAAGTCATCTTCGCAAAAGAGTAGAAAGAAAGAAGATGAAATAAGCAATCGCGCCTGGAAAAACTCACATCAAATCCAAATAAGAAATACCGTCTGACCAACCCCGTAGTCAACATTTTCAAATAAACACTTCAAGCCGTGACATTAAAATTATTCGTGAAAATGTCTAAACCAAAGTACCAAACCTCATATCCCAACAAATCTCATGAACCTCATGTCATCGAGACTCATATTTGTCAAAACTCATACGCACGATCCAATTTTGCGAAGCCCATCAGTCCATCATCCAAATCCAGGTCATCACACACTTCTTGAGCCCAATCCATCAAGAATAATACCCGGTCCGAAAACAAATCGCACATATCAATTCAAGCATATATCCGGGTTTAATCTTTGACATGCCACTCATAATATCAAAATAATTTAAACAAAATGTATCCAAAAATTTGAGATAACATTTTGTTTACAACTTGAGTCCCATCATTTTAAGGTAATTAACATCAAGATATAATATATGTTCGTTCATCCCAATTCATTACATGGAAAAGAGCAGCCCAAAATCAAAAGGTATACGATCTATACATCGCATCCAACTATACCCACGTATGTCTCAAATATTCATATATTCACACTCAAATCAGGCTTCGGTTCATTCATGTCCAATATTCACGTCCAAGTCCAAATATACTCATATAAAATCTTACATATTACTAAAGACAAGATAATCCAAATCTGTCACATATTGAATATGACTTTGTATAGCCCAAACAGATTAGACCAAAGAGGCCCTTTCAAGAGAATTAAGCCCAAAAGAGATATTCGGTCCAATCATTAACACATAAACCCGATCCAAGTCTCTTGTAACCCTAATCCCACAGGTATAAATTGCCACATAACTCCTACATAACCCTAATAAACCTCACAGATAACACACTCTAAATAATCTCAACTGATCCGCCTCCATCAAATAAAAAAAACGCACATCTCCAATACATCATCTCACAGTACCTCACCACAGGGATGGTTCGAGGGTTATGATGGCCACAGGGATGGCACGATCCATAAAGATGATTCGTCATCTTGATCCGTTCAAAATGGGTTCACAGGTAGGATTAATTAGTACCTTTTTAATAAGAATGTGTTATCGATTTACATTAGTTTCATGTAACATTCGAATGGGAGAGGGACAGTTAACCGAGTGATGGTTATTCTTGTTCTTTCTTGAAAGTCATTCGAAAAGTTTAAAGAAGAAATATCAATCTTTAACAATCAATCAATGATGAGGGTGTTTTGTGTGATGGACCTTTGATGGTTTTGATTAGACCATGAATAATCACAAGCCCTTCTGAGATTATTGATGTCCTTTTGTTATTATTGAGCTTTAGTTCCATTTAACCACCGAATAAAAGATTGAGATCATAACAGTTTTGTTATGGTTTCAACTTTATTGGATTTCGGATATTGATTGAGATTGGGGGTAATGATTGAAGCTAAGGTTTCAACACGATCGATGATGTTTAAGTTCGGCTAAAGGAAATCTTAACAGAGAAAAGTTGAACTACTGCTGAGATCTTGAAAATATTTTTTCATTTCGATTTGAGGTTTGTTCTTGGATCTGAGATGATGTTGTAGATAGTAGATGAGTCTTGTGTTGAATGTAGATGAATTGTGTAGGCATATGGTTAAGAGGTCAATGTGGTCATTACATCTTCTTCCTTCATTTCTGTCACAAAGTCAAGTCGCTATGCTGTTATAAAAACAACTCGCTACCATTTGAAACAAGTTGCTACATCATTTGAGTCGTGTCAAGTCGCTATACCAGCTTTTAGAGTCAAGTTGCTAACAAAAATTAAAGCAAGTCGCTAGGTCTTATGACTAAGTCGCTAGCCTTTCAGTTTGACTCAAAAGTCAAACCGTCACCAAGTTGCTACCATTGTCAACTCGCTTCTTGTTAAATAACAAGTAGCTACCATTAAAAAGGCCACAAGTCGCTAAACAGCCTTTGACTTAACTCGCTATTGACTTTCAAAAAAGTCAACGAATATCCAAGTTGCTACAAAAAAAAATTGACAAGTCGCCATTGACTTTTTGACCATACAATGAATCTGGACATTAAAGAGGATAAGTCTCTAGGAAGAACATGACCAAGTCTCTACGAAGAAAAACATAAACTGCAGAAACCAGAAACATCAAAGCACCAGCAGCTTATTAACATCAGCAGAATAATAACACCAGCAGCAATAACTTCAAACTGTTAGCATCTTACAACCAGATTCAAACTGCTTTAGAAACATCATGTATAACCAGTAAATGACTTTTAAGAACATTTTGACAATGCCACCATTTAAGTTAAGAACCAGTAAACAACATAACCAATTTAAGCCCAACATTAACAGCTTCATAAAAACATCATGACCATGACAAAACTTGTTTCCAAAAAACAGATCAAAACCGCATAAAGAGCCCGCAAAAACCATGAGATAGACCACGAGAATCAAAACAAACACAATAACCTTGGCTCTGGTACCAATTGTAGGATCGTATATATTTATTGTGTTTGATGATTCGGGTGGTCTTGGGAGATCAAAATACATGTTAGCCATTAGAGAGAGAAAGTTAGAGAGTTGGGTGTTTTCTTGCTAGAGGTTTACACAAAAGTATGAATATTAGATTGAAAAGCACCACCCCTTCCATGGATGGAAGGGGTATTTATAGTTACATGAAATACGACCTCCTATCGGCCTGTGGATCAGGGATACAGTGGGAAAGACCCGTCCTTCCTCCACAGTGTTGCACTATGCTAAACTAGACTTATAACTAACTAATAAAACAATAAATAACGTAACTAACGATTTGTCTACGAGCTAAATTATGCTAGATAACACTTGGGGTGACCGACACTTCACTATGTAATTTTCTAATTCCTAACAGTAGGATGCTCTGGATTCACAAAACCTTCAGGTTGGCTGATGTATACGACTTCTTTTAGATCTCCGTTAAGAAAAGCCGTCTTTACATCCATCTGATAGACTACCATATTCTTACTTGCAGCATTAGCCAGGAAGATTCTGATTGTCTCGATACGTGCAACTAGAGCAAATGATTCTTCAAAGTCAATACCCTCCTCTTGACGGTATCCTTTTGCAACCAATCGAGCCTTGTTCTTTAATACATCACCATGCTCATCGAGTTTTACTTTGAAGATCCATTTTAGAGTAATGATCATAGCACAGTCAGGTGCAGGTACTAATTCCCATGCTCATGAATTTCTTATTGCATGGCATTGAACCAGCTGTCTTCATTCATGGCAGTTTTAACGTCTTTTGGTTCGATCTTAGACAGTACGGATTTGAAGAAGCACCATAAGGCATCAGTTGCAAGTTGTTTGCGAGTGGATACTGGACGAGAGGGGTTTCCAATGATGTTGTCCAATGGATGGTATGTGTCCATTTTCTAAGGTGTTCATGTGGTTGTTGTTGAGGAACTAAAGTAGCAGAGTCGTTTTCTCCTGATGAAGATGGTTCTGATGATGGTTCAGGAGAAAATATGTTCTCAAATGGAGCATCTTCAGGAGTAGCAAAGGGATTATCTCCATCATAGGTGCCAGAAACAATTCCATGATGTATACTCGATGATTGAGGATCTAATGATGAGACAGAGTGATCATCAGCAAGCGCTTCTTGACTTACTGACATAGAAACTGAAGGGTTATCTTCGTTGACAGGGATAGGAGCAGCCTCTGTTGATGGATTTGACAGATCATTAACAATTGGCTCATAGTGTTCATCAAACATTGGATCAAACAATTTCTTCAAATCATCTTCTCAAGAAGGTACATAAGGAGTTGCTGGTGAGAGATTTTATACAAGAGAAGAACTAATGGGACTACTTAATGAAGGTTGTGATGCGGGTCCAGAACTTGATTGTCCTGGAGCCATTTTCCCGGACAGCTCATCTAATGTGACGTGAATAGTTTCCATGATATCTCGATTTCTTTTGTTGTAGATTCGGTAACCCTTCTTGTTTGATGCATAACTTACAAAAACTTCAATGTTCGCCTTAGCTCTTAATTTACCTAAATCTTGACCGTCATTCGTTGGATAGCACAAAGCACCAAACACACGAAGGTAGGAGAGATCAGGTTTTCATTTATGGACAAGTTCGTATGGAGTTTTTCCATGAGATGTGTGTATGAGGGAACGATTTTGGGTGTAGCAAGCAGTGGCAATGACTTCAGCCCAAAGAAACATTGGAACCTTTGAATAAATTAGCATTGTTCTTACGGCTTCCACAAGAGTTCGATTTCGTCTTTCAACTACACCGTTCTGTTGAGGAGTTCGTGGAACACTTCTTTGATGACTGATTCCAACACTTTCATAAAATTGACATAAGTCTTTGTTAACGAACTCTGTGCCATTATCTGTTCGAACAATTCTAACAGTATTGTTAAGTCGAACCTAAAGCTGCTTGATAAGTTTGATGATGACATCTGGAGTTTCATCCTTTGTCCTCAAAAACTTTACCCAAGTAAATCGAGAGTAGTCATCAACAATGACTAAAATATATTTCTTCCCATTTATCGTTTGCACTCTCACTGGTCCGCACAAATTCATATGAAGGGTATGAAGAACTTCCATTACTGAGTTTGTGGATTTGGGTTTGTGGGCATATTTCTTGCTTTTTCCCAATTGGCATGCTGAACAAAGATGATCTTTTTCATACTTTAATCTGGGTAAGCCTCTTACAAGGCCCTTTCTGGAAAGATTATTAATGGTGCGGAATTTCAAGTGATTGAGACGACGATGCCATAACCATGAATTTGTTTTCGAAGCCTTTGACAACAAGCAGATTGGAGAAGACTTCATCATGTCTTCGATAGAGATGGTGTATAGATTTGAACCTCGTGTTCCTCTTAAAAGTTCTACACCATCAAGTTCTCTAACGAAACAAGTATGTTTTCTAAAAGCCACTTCTAGATCGGAATCACAGAATTGACCAACAGAAAACAAATTATGACCAACCTTCAACATAATATACCCTGGAGATTACACTATCACCAACAACATAGTCTCCATAACCCATAATTGCACCAAAATGGTCGTTCCCGAATCTAACAGTCCCGATGAATTTACTCACGAAGTTCATGAGCCGCAAGAGATCTCCAGTCATATGCTTGGAGCAGCCTGAGTCCAGGTACCACAGAACGATTTGAACGATCTGCAGTTGAACACAGACAAGAATGGATAATTGGATAATTGGGATCCCCATGCAAGAATGGGTTCCATTTGGTTAGTAACAGTGATTGGAACACCCACATCGGAAGTAGAAACAATGGAATCATAAGGGATAGATGCAGTGCTAGTGTCCGTATTTGACCTATTCAACGTATGTTCACTTCTTAAAGGAATAGTTCTACCAGTAGGCATCCATTTTCTAATGGGCATTGACTTAGAAAATTTAGGGCACAACTCATTTAGATTAAATTTGCGGCAAGTAGGTATCCATTGATAACCTATATTACTAAATTTTCATCCTGTAGGTTTCCAATGTTTTCTAACCTTCTTCCGCCTTTGCTTTCTAGCCTTCTTAGCTTGATTTTTGGCATTACCAATCTTAACAGGGCATTTAACAACATTAATCAAATCATTCACACCACATTCATGATAGTAACAGAAACCAAGCAATCATCATTACATGTTTTGCCAAAAGTAGCAGAATTCGAATTAATTACAGTATGCTTATAGCTAATACTAGAATCAACACAATTCGTTTTATTCAACTCAAACTTAATGTTCCTAGGGTGGTCTTCTACTCTCTTACATTGCACATTCTTAGCTTGCGAGGTCCTATCTTGCTTTGTATTGCCTGGAGGCTTTGACCCGCTTGCTTTTATGTCACTGATTACTCTTGTAGAGGGAATTATGGGAAAATTAGTTTGTTGGGCTACCTTTTGCATTCCTGAACTAGAAGTGCAGGGATCTGAACTACTTGAAGGCACTTTAGAGTTCACTTTCTTAATATTGGGCATAGAATGAGATGCATACTTAGCATTAGGCATAAAACAAGGCATCACAGCTTTATCTTTCTCACATAAGGATTTAGGACATGTTGCTCTTAAACATTCTAACAGCTCCTGAGATCGTTTGGCCTGAATGCAAGCAAACCTAATTTTACTATCAAGTGGCTTATTTGTGAAATCCTCTTCTACAATCTCGCGGAGACATTCTATACTATCCTTAAGGTGAGCAAAATAGTTATGAAACACAAGTTCGTTATTTCTAAGATGAGGAGGAATGTATTTAATACTCACAGTATATTTAGAGTCTGCATATGACTTTGATGCAACATTCTCATTAAAGACAAGTGGCATTTTCCCTTTTTCCTGACTCCTTAGATTCTCAACTTCCTTTTGTAAAGACGTTATTTTTTCATTGTTCTTGTCACGGGTGACTTTCATTGAATCATATAACTCTTTAAAGTGTCGTTTCTAGAAAACTCTCGTTTTCCTTTTGTAAAACATTAACCAAGTTGTGAAGATGAAAAGTTTGAGAACACTGAGAATCTAAAGGAGGAGGCATTTGGGAGCCAGTCACATTGTTCATTTCTCCCTTTAATTGTGAAATTTGGGCTTTCAACTTTCTGATCGTGTTACAGTGAGCTTGAATCTGTTCGTCACGCTTGTTTATTTCAAAAAGTGCATCAAACTCTGGAATATTTGAGGATGTCTTGATGTTTGAGGTTTTGACATTTTCTTTGAGATGTTGATATTTTAGTTGCAAATCAAAATGTTCAACTTCTAGCTTAGAAAAGTATTTTACCAAATTAGCGTGATCATCCTAATCAATTTTATCATTTAGTTCTGAGATTTTGTTTTCAAGCTCAATGACACGATCATGGGAAACTTTCAAAGCAACAGTTAATTCATGAAATTGAGAAGCAGTAATAGAATGCTTAGTAACAGTATAAAACACATCTTGAGCCACACAACTTAATACTAAGTTCTCATTTAAGATATGCAGATTCTTCCTTTCAATTTCATTATATTTGAGTTCCCGTTCATAATCATTGACCTCAACTATCATTGCCTCAAATTCCTTTTCCATTTCTTTAATGTCTGAGTCTATCCCCTTTTGAAGACTCTCAAATTGACCTTTTAATTGTTTAAAGAAAGGCATGACCTCAGTTAAATAACATTCTTTAGTTTGCTCAAAACCCCTTTCCCCTTCATTTATCCCTGTAGGTGTGATTCTCTTCTTACATGTCTTTTCAAAATCAACGAATAGTTTATACACAACATACAGGCTGATTAAGGTCTTACTATTAGTGGAAATAGTTCTAGGAACTAAATGCATTGGAGTATTCGGAGGATACACAGTAGTTGCAGGCACTTTCCAAAGGGGAGTGTTCGTTTCAACAAGTACTTTAGCTTTTTGCTTATCCATATCTTTCTTCCAAAAAATCTGTTCTGGGGTTAATTGAGTTTGAGGCTTAAACATGTTCAGGGAGATCCAATTTTCTTTAGTGTAATCATGGGGTTTGATCATTATGTTTTTCTTTTTACACTCAGGATCTTTTAGCTTCTTATCCATTTTCTCCCTAGAGGCATCTTGTTTATTTCTATCCTCTTCCGTGGTTCCAATACATGATGGTGTTTGCCTAGGCTTGAGGATCTCATTATCATCATATACAATGGTATGGAAGGCTTTAGCCCTTTTACAATACTCGGGATTTGGCTCCTCAACTAGGGGAATACCATGCTTATCGCTTAAGACTCTATGCTTAGTGATCATGTGAGCAGTCTGAATGGTATTCCCTCGTACGTACAACTTATTTTCAAGCTTGTTTTTCAAAGTTTTTAGATTAGAAAAGTCATCCAAAATTTTTGATTCCTTGGCATTAAATTCTTGTTTAAGCACTTTGTTGGAATCACTCCTAAACCATAATCAAGTGTTAGTAATTAATATGTAATAGGTAGCTTATTATGGCCTTTATGTTTGTTATTAGCCTTAAGCTTATGTAGAAGGCCCATGAGCTTAGGCCCAAGCCCATTAAAGAAAGGATGGAAACTAGGAGTGTTGCCCTAGCTTTCCTCCTATAAATACCTTATGTAACCCTTCATTTGAAGGTTGGTTGTTCAATATTTCTCTTTCACTCACATCTTACGCATAACCGGTCTAAGCTTTACGTGTGTGTGTGTTTGGTTATTGTTCAATCGCCTTTATCTCTTTCTATATTACTTGTGTTTGTAAAACTAGTGACCTAACAGTGGTATCAATCGCCAAATAGTTGGGTGCACACTTTTGTTTTGAAGATTTTGGTTTTGAGTCGTACGCGTAAAGATAACTTATTCTTTGCTTCGCTTAAAAACTTGTTTTTTACACTTTTTAATCCAAGATTCTGGTACTTTCAACGTTTTAAGGTGTTAAAATACTTGTTTTTGGCAAAAAGTTTGGAACTTTATGCGTGGATCATTGTTTTTGAGCTAGTTTTCATTCGTTGGTATAGTTCTACGCGTAACTGATTTAGAAGGTTTGGTTCATCAAATCTCACACTCTTGTGTTATTTGGTGATCTTGAAGCTATTTCATCACACAAAAACTGGTTTAGAAACATCCTTAACCATAATCAAATTTATGAGTAGACCTACGCGTAGTGAAACCCTAAAACTACGCGTAAGTATTTCCTTGGTTTGATCTTCGTTTTCGTGGTTTACTCCGTGTTTTCTTGCTTAGATAAGCCTGACAATACGTCGACTTTGGATATCTTTTGCACTGTGAGGTGTAAAAGGTCACTTGGGATAAAACCCTAAAATTACGCATAAGCATAAGCTTACGCGTAGAAATCCTACGCATAAGATTTTTCTTACGCCTAAGCCCAGTCTTACGCATAAGATAATCCTACGCCTAACTTTCTACGCTTAACTTTTGTCTACGCATAACTTTAGCGTCTTTTCCACACTTACGCGTAAGCTAAATCTACGCGTAACTTCTTATTGTTACGCGTAACTTTGGTGTTTTTACGCATAAGTGTTACTTGGCGATTGTGATTTCTACGCCTAAGGATACTTCTTCATCAAAGGTTCATTCGACTACAAAGATCCATTTTTACCAACACAAGTTTTCAACATGTCTCAACCACCATACTCTAACTATTTCCCTTACACTTATTCTCAACTACAACAATAACTAAGTCCACAACATCAACAATGAAATCAACAACAAGCAATTTATCAGCAACAATTTAATCAACAACATACTCCACAACTTGGTGCAATTCCCCCACCACAAATGGTTCAAACACCGCCAAGTCTTCAAGTTCAACCCTACACAAATGAATTCAATCAACATCCATCAAGGAACACTATGAAGGAACCCACTTGGTTTGCAAAGATGTGTGAAGCTTTAAGCAGCCAACAATCAATTCATGAAGCTGGATCACTTGATAGACCTCCAATGCTCACTCCAGGAAACTACGATCAATGGGTGATAAGGTTCTTTAGGTTTTGTGATCTGAAGAAGCCACATGGAAAGTTCTTAAAGAAGGTTATCTTGGAAGGTCCATTTGAGATGCCTACTGTCATTGTACCCGGAGATCCTACTGCTATTCCACCAAGAGATGAACAAACAAACATTGCTACTGTTGCAGATCTAAATCCAATAGAACTTCTACACTATGAAGCTGATGAGCTAGCAATGCAATATATCCTTTTAGGATTACCTAACCCAATTCTTCGAAGTGTTGATGCTCAAAAGACTGCAAAGGAAATGTGGGACCATATTCATCTTCTTATGGAAGGATCTGTACTCAATCAGGAGGATTTGGAATCCAAAATTTACTTGGCTTATGAACACTTCATGATTGAACCTGGAGAGACACTAGAGTCTTATCATCATCGATTTTCAGACATCATCAATGATTTGGATAAACACAACATCATCATGCCAAGAATTGCAGTGAATACTAAGTTCCTGAGTGGTCTTGGTCCTGAATGGGAGAAGTATGTCATTTTTCTCCGTCAAGCGAAGAATATGCATCATTCTACATATGGATTGTTGTACGATTACTTGAAGCCTCATGAAAAGGAAGTTGATCGGGAAAGGATTCTCCGTGCTTAAATTGCTCCACCTACACATCCGAAAAATCAACAACTTGCCTTATATTCTCAACAAAGTTATCCTCCTCAACAAGCAACTCAACCAACTGCCTCAGTCACACCAAACGATCCATCACAGCAACCTCAACAAAATCAACTGGTTCCTTACAACAACAACAATGATCAAGCACTTCATAGTCAAACTAATGAGGAATCCGATCCGTTCGAAGCATTGCAACAGGGATTTGTTATGATTGCTAATGCTTTTAGCCGTTATACAAACAAATCCAACAATCGTATTCGTTCCTCATCCAATACACGAAATCAGGCTATTGTGAACAATGGACGAGTTGAAGTTCAGAATCGTGGTTATGGTCGTCAAATGGGAGGTGGTCAAGGGTTTAATGCTATGGGTAGGAATAACAACAGAGCTCAAGTGGTGGAACAAGGAAATGCTCAGAATGGGTTGAATGGTCTTCGATGCTACAACTGCAATGAGAAGGGACACCTGGCTAATGCATGCCCAAAGCCAAGGACTAGGGGCAGTGCTTATTTCAAAGAGGCTCTTCTTTTGGCTCTTAAGGATGAAGCTGGTGGATCTCTCACAAACAAAGAACAGAGCTTTATGGCAGATGCAGACTCAGATGATGATATGGAGGACTTGCAGTCCAATGCAGCCGTTATGTTGATGGCTAATATGCATGAGTTACACATGAGTGAAACAGGCCCAGTGTATGACACTGATGGCTTGTCTCAGGTACCCGAACAAACCATCATCATATCTGAACTAATATCTCCGCCAATATCTGAATCCGGCACGGATCAGACTGTTCAAAATGAGTCATCTACATCTCATTCTGACGATTTTCAAGTTAACCCTGTAGTTACATTTGACGATCAAGATGACCTTATGGTTTCCTTTGATAATCAAATTGACTCCGTGGTTGTACTTGAGGATCTAAATAATGATCATGTTGTAACTCACGTTGAACAAGCTGAACTGTTGCCTCATCCAGATTTTGCTCGGTTAATTCAAGACCATCAAATCAAAATGGAGAAATGTTATGCATTAAATAAGGACTTAAAAAGCAAAAATGCACTGTTAACCAAGGATTTTGAATGCTTACAAATGCAACTCAACTTTTTCAAAACTCAAGAAAACCGTGAAAAAGGTTTTGAAGCCGCTTTTGCTAAATCTCATCAAAACGAAAAATATTTAGAGAGACAGATACGTGATCTAGCCGCTTCGAAGAATGCTTTGCTGTCTGAAATAGAACAACTGAAACATGAACATAAAAAGCAAATTAACGCTCTCACCTTGGAAAATCAAAAAGCTAAGGCTGAGTTGTTAAATTGTCAAAAACAGTTCTCAGCATACAAAAAGCATTCAACGAATCGGGTAGATGACCTTCTTGCATAAATTATTGGCTTGCAAAACAAAATTAAAGAGTTTAAAACTGTTGTTTACAAACATGGGGAATCAGTAACAGCTATTGAAAAGTTTACTTTAAAACCCAATCCAAAAGGATATGGACCAAATCTAGCTGATTACAAACCAAAGCTTTCACTCAAAACATTCAAACCAAATCCTGAAGTTTCCAGTGCAGAATATAAAATTAATAATACTGTTATGAGTGTTTTTGAATATCATCGTCAAGAGGAATTAGATGCAGAAGACGAGAGTCGATCAAAATTAAAAACGGTTGTTTACAACAAACCTTTTAATTATTCAAAACCAGTCACTTTCGTCACACCAACGGATTCTTCTAACACACCAAGGGTTATCATCAAAACACCTGAGTCTTCTAATGTTAATCCCCAACCAGATTATGCACAAATTTATGGTCCTTTACCTTCAATCAGTGAAGTAAACTCCAAACCTGAAAATCGCAAAATTCTTAGATATTTTGATATTTTCATGGCTGACCTCAAAAATTTAGAACATGAGATAGAACATCATTCTGAAATCAAAGTTCAACACTTTCAATCGCCTTTAGCGCGAGAACAAAGAGACATTTTTCAGAAAAATCTTTTACCAAATGTTAAAAATTTGAAAAGTTGTGCATTAGCCTGGGAAAAGGATTTTCATAAGGAACTTGGAGTGATGAAGGTCGTTTTCGAGAAAACTGAAACATCTATTTCTAATACTAAACACAAAAAGAAAATGTTGAGAAAAGATGTTGATCGACTCTTGGAAGATGTTATCTGTGCTGATATCCATAATGTTGTGTTATTCTATTCTTTGCCACATGCATCTGATTATATCTCTGCTGATAATGTTGACTCTGCGGTAACTGTTGAGAATACTGATAATGTGCTTCAGATCGAGTCTTTAAAAGCTGAAAATAAACAATTACATAACGAACTTTACAATGCAAAACGTCGTCTTCATTGGTGTGAAAAAGATATTCACACTCATCAACTTAGTTTTCAAAAGAAAATCGCTCAGTTGAATGCAAAATCTTCTGATCCTAAAATTGAGCAACTGGATGTTCAAAACGTGTCTTTGAAAAGTCAAATCTCTAAATATGAACAAGAACTTGTAACAGTTAAACAGGAATATGGTGTCATATTTGATTTACTCAATAAGACTCGACATGAAGCATCAAACGAACTTGATCACTATCTTGCTCACACTAGAGAAGTCATGAATTTTGCTGGTAATATTCGGTCTGAAAATCAAGATTTGATTCACACTATCTCTAAGTTAAGAGAAATGTTAGGAAAGTACGAACAACTTCCGCCAACCATTATTAAGAGATTAGCACCAGTAACACTTAGTAATCGTGCACCTAGAATCCCTACTGCCAAATCACAAGTTGCTAACGTGCTTCCTTCTACTGAAACAGGAATAGTTGCGTCTTTTCCAAACGTCCGCACTTCACAGCCTAGGAGCACTCAATCGAAGAATAGGAAGTTGCGACCTAAGAAAAGATCAATAAGGAATGCTAAAGTAGAAGAACACCCTAGGACTATGAATAAGACTCACGTTGCTTCCACTATAGATGTTGCGTCTGGCAAATGTACTAGAAATAGTGATGTAACGAATGCTAAACCTTTAAGCACTTTTGATATTCAGTCTGATGCACCTTGTGTTATTTGTCGTAAAAGTAAGAATTCTGATTGTCATGACAAATGTGTTGCTAAAGCTATAATCTCTCGTTTACAGAATCCTAAGAATCGGAATACCTCTAGGCCCACTAATCATTCTAAGTCTGTGCTTGGTAGACCGCCTTCTGTAGATTCTAAGGCAAACATTGTTGTCACTGTAGCTCCAGTTTCACCTCCTAAGAATGTAGTACCACCTAGTGCATTCATTAAGACTAAAGCAAAGAGTAGTTATAGATGGTAGAAATGGATATATAACACACTAGGATTGAAATGGATGCCTAAAATCATTAATGTGTGCATGTCTCATATACCTGCTTCGGAACCCTCTAACATTTCGGGTTCCACATCTACTTCTATTCCATCTGTGTCGTCTGTGTGTAATGCAGGTGATACAGATCATTCTATGGATTGTTGATAGCGGATGTTCCCGACACATGACAGGCAACCTTAAACTGTTATCAAACTTTATTGCAAAGGTCATTGGCACTGTCAGGTTCGGGAATGATCACTTCGCAGCTATCATGGGCTACGGAGATTATGTTAATGGGAACATCGAAATCAGCAGGGTTTACTATGTGGAAGGCCTCGGTCATAATCTGTTCTCAGTAGGTCAGTTTTGTGATGGAGATTTGGAGGTTGCTTTCAGGGAGAAAACTTGTTTCATTCGTGATCTACAAGGAAATGACCTTATGCCTGGCTCAAGTAATTCTAGTCTCTACACTATCTCTATACAAGACATGGTTGCTTCATCTCCTATCTGCTTACTTTCAAAGGCAACATCAACAAAATCCTGGCTATGGCACCGTCGTCTCTCACATCTAAACTTTCAAACCATCACCAACCTTGCTCAACACAAACTAGTTGAAGGTCTCCCACGATTCCGGTATTCAAAAGATCACCTTTGCTCAGCCTGTGAACAAGGGAAAAGCACTCGTGCTCATTTTCCTTCAAAGGTGGAACACAGCTCTCAGCATGTGCTTCATCTTCTTCACATGGATTTGTGTGGCCCGATGCGCGTGCAAACGATCAATGGCAAACGCTACATCTTAGTAATTGTTGATGACTATTCACGATGGACTTGGGTCTACTTTCTTCGAAGCAAAGACCAAGCTCCACAAATGATCATCACCTTTCTCACGAAAATATAGGTTCAGCTCCGCAACACCGTCAGGCTAATTCGAACAGACAAAGGAACTGAATTTGTTAACCAAACCCTTCGTGAATTCTATGAGAAAGTGGGAATTCAGCATCAAACATCTATTGCACGTACACCCGAACAAAACGGAGTTGTTGAAAGACGAAACCGAACGTTAGTGGGAGCTGCAAGAACAATGTTAATCAATGCTAAACTTCCAGATTACTTGTGGGAAGAAGTCGTATCTACTGCATGCTATACTCAAAACCGTTCTATGATCACAAAACGCCACAACAAAACACCTTTCGAGCTTGTCCACAACCATAAACCGAATCTCAAACACTTTCATGTATTTGGATCCCTTTGCTATTCGAATAATGATCGTGATGATTTTGGAAAGCTCAAAGCCAAAGCCGACATTGGAGTCTTTATTGGATATTGTGAGAATTCTAAAGGTTACCGGATCTGGAATCGTCGTACAAAACAGGTGATGGAAACGATTCATGCTCATTTTGATGAACTCACGGAAATGGCTTCTGAGTATAACAGCTTAGAACCCGGTCACAACCATTTAAACTTCCCTCAACCCCCATCATCAGCTGAACAAAGCCCCCAGCTAACTCGTCAACAAATGGAAAGGTTATTTGCTCCTCTGTTCAGTGACGATATTGATGAACGTGCTCCAGGTGTATCCGCTGTTTCCGCTGCACAACCTGATAATATTCCTATACCTGATACACCTGCTACAACAACTACTATTGAAGATGCACCTACACCAGTTGACTCCACAACAACAGTTGAACAAACCGCTTCCAACAATGATGAACCAGCTGATGATTTTCTGAATAATGTACCCCCACCTGCAGATTTTGATCCAAATGCGTTCTTCAACCCGTTTGCTAATGAGACTGCTGCACCAGATGTCGCGGAATCTTCAACAAACCATTTGAATCCTCAGAATCTGCACAATGTATACCAACATCAACCCTCTACACATCGATGGACAAAAGACAATCCTCTGGCTAATATTATTGGCAACCCAAATCAACCAGTCGTTACGAGACAACGTCTTCACACAGATGGTGAACATTGCATTTATGCACTCACTGTCTGCCAATCTGAGCCTAAAAACATTAAAGACGCAATGACAAAAGACAACTGGATTGAATCCATGCAAGAAGAACTCAACCAATTCAAACGTCTTGAAGTATGGGAACTGGTTGAAAGACCAACAGGGGTCTATGTCATTGGTCTCAAATGGATTTGGAAAAACAAATTGGATGCTGAAGGGAACGTAATCCGAAACAAGTCACGTCTAGTTGCTAAGGGTTATCGTCAGGAAGAGGGTATAGACTTTGAAGAATCTTTTGCTCCGGTTGCTCGTCTTGAGGCTGTTCGGATATTTCTCGCGTTCGCGGCTCATATGACCATGACTGTCTTTCAAATGGATGTCAAAACTGCGTTTCTCAACGGACAACTGAATGAAACGGTTTATGTCAGCCAACCCGAAGGATTCGTTGATCCAGAGTGCCCGAACCATGTCTACAAACTGAACAAAGCTCTTTATGGTCTCAAACAAGCCCCTCGGGCATGGTACGATAAGCTATCATCTTTCCTCATTGCTAATAATTTCACCAAAGGCTCGGTTGACCCAACTCTTTTTATACAATATCACGGGGCACATATCTTAATTGTTCAAATTTACGTGGATGACATCATTTTTGGGTCTACACATAAAAAGTTTTCTACCGCTTTTGCAAAACTAATGAAGAAAAATTTTGAAATGTTCATGATGAGTGAACTCACGTTCTTTCTAGGACTGCAAGTTCATCAATCACCCCGTGGTATTTTCTTGAGTCAGTCCAAATATGCCCTTGAATTGTTAAACAAATTTGGAATGAAAATCTGTGATACTTATGCCACACCAATGACTCATACCAAGAAGCTAGACGCTGATTTACATGGGAAATTAGTTGACCCTACCAAATACCGAAGTATTATTGGGTCTCTCATGTATCTAACCGCTAGCAGACCTGATATTGTCTTTGTCGTTTATCTATGCTCCCGTTATCAGTCACGACCAACTGAAACCCACCTCTCTGAGGCTAAAAGAATCCTCCGATACATCAAGGGAACCATTAACTTGGGGATCTGGTATCCGAAGGATTCTGGTTTTGAACTAATCGCTTTTTCAGACGCTGACCACGCAGGATGCTTAGACTCAAGGAAAAGTACTTTAGGAGCTCTACAATTTCTTGGTGATAAACTGGTGTCTTGGCAATCAAAGAAGCAGGATTGTACATCGCTGTCATCAACCGAAGCAGAATATGTAGCCATGTCCGCATGTTATGTTCAAGTCATATGGATGAGAACACAACTCAAAGACTATGGTTACGTATTTGACAAAATCCCGATGTACTGCGACAATCGGAGTGCCATTGCAATCTCGTGCAACTCAGTTCAGCACTCGAAATCAAAGCACATCGATCTTCGCTATTATTTCATCAAGGACCACGTGGAATAGGGTACCGTTGAATTATACTTTGTGGGTACAGAATACCAATTGGCAGATCTTCTCACCAAAGCCTTGCCTCCCGCTAGGTTTAATGAGCTGATCCACCGGATTGGTATGAGGTGTTTGACTCAAGAGGAATTGGATGACCTCTTAAAACAGTCTTAAAAACCTGTCAAACACCAAAACATCTTTTGTAAATAATTTTTTCAAAAACAAAATACAAAAATATAAAATCTTATAAAACAACAAAAATATTCTTCTAATCTATAATCTTTCAACATGGCAAGTACATTTCTTCCTTCAACACTATAATCTTTCAAAATTCAGAATTTTTACGATCAAGTGTTGAGGGGGAGAAAATTTTCACTTAACTGTTTCAAAACATCTGTGTACTTGCATGCTATCCTATCCTGGTTGTTTCTTTTATCAATGGTGGTAAACTTTTCTGGTTAAATGACACTCCTCGGACTAAAATTTATAACCTTTCATCATTTACCTAAGTCGAGGGGGAGGGTCGTCAAGTTTCTTTCTTAAAATCTTTGTTGGATAACCAAAACGGAAGTTAAATGGCTTTGTATGTAAAAGGAAAAGGTGGAGGGACCAAAACTGTCAAAAGATGAAAGTCATTTTCAATAAAAGTCCTCCACCTAACTTCTAACTTCACATCAATTACTTTCAACCTTAAACATCCTACGCCTAAGATTCATTCAAGAAATCCGTGCTTTAGATCATCGTTTTGTAAGTGTTTTCACGATCTTAACAGTAATACAAGCTAAGGTTTTGAATTTCTAGTAAATCCTACGGCTAAAACTTTTGTTACGCGTGATTATGTGTTCTACGCATAAGCGTATGAACAGACAATCATTGTGTGTGAGTTTATGGTTAAATGGATAGTGTCAAAACGTTTCTAATACGTCAATAATATCATTTTAACCATCAAAACCCACCCAGAAAAACGAATTGATGATTTTTGAAAACTAGGGTTCTTGAGTCGAATTGGGTATTTTCAAATGTGAAGTGTTTTGATCTAAAAGATTATTGGGTTATGTTCATATGTTGATGAATTGATGATATCCAAGGTCGTTAACCACCTAGAAACTCTAAATGATTAAAAATTTGGAATTAGGGTTTAAAGTTTATAAGTTTGGGTATTTTTGATTCTTAACGAATTAGATGTTAAGACTTTGTCTATAAGCTCATACAACATCTTAGACCTACCAAAATTTGTTTGGTGCAAATCCCATGGTTAGAAATCATACGCGTAATTCTCAACCCTTAGGGTTTTGACCTACGCGTATGACTTTTACGCGTAACTGTTTAACGAATGATTCATGCCATGATTGGTTGATAAAACGTATTCTTGTGTTAATATTGATGATTTGATGAATTTATTTCAGGCTTGCTACGCTTAAAAATTCAGAATCAAGGTCATTTGATTCTCTACGCATAAGGATTACCCTACGCGTAGTCAAGTTATGCGTAAGATTAATTCTACGCATAACTATTACGCGTAAGGTTCTACAATGGGACTACGCGTATCCTGTGAAGGATATGCGTAAACAGTAACCTCTACACATAAGGTCTACTCTTACGAGTAAGCCTTACGCGTAAGGTTCTTATACGCCTACGCGTAAGCTCTACGCATAAGGTCCCCTATTTCCTACGCATAACATTTCTTACGCGTAAGTTAGGATCCTACGCGTAAGCTTTCGTCTACGCGTATGTCATTACTATTTAAGCTTAACTTTGCCAAAACTACGCTTAAGCCTGGATTGACCTTCATTATGAATTGTTACGTGTACAAACTTGTTAATAAACTAATCATATCATCACGAAACCAATAATGTCACTAATAAACTTAAATGTTTGATATGCTGTGAACAATAAGTGATAACATAAACTTTAAAACTTAAAGTTAACTAACTCACGAAACATTTCATGACGTCATTGGACTAATGGACAAACAAGTGACTTAGGACTCGTAACAATCAATGACATTGTACATTCATTAACTAGACAATAAGACCTTCTGTTGACTAACATTATGTCTTTCGATATGTTGGTTCTTTTGGCTAATATTATTTCAGATCACGACATGGCTGCTCAAATGAATGTGGATGCACCTGAGGTTCTCACTATTGCTGATATCTTCCCAAATGGCTATCCGAGAAAGATTGGAAAGAATAACCTTAGGGTTGACTTTGAAACCCTCACATGCTCAGAATCTTCTTGTCTCATTGCTGTGGATATTCTAAGGAATCATCCCTACCAGAACATTCTCTCACACTCTGCTACTGTACCGGAAATCTACATTCAGCAATTCTGGAATTCTATGCAGAGGATCACAGGTCAAAGTGCTGTGACAGTAACACTTAACCACAAACAAGTCACCATCACTCATGCAAACTTACGGGCTGTTCTTCTCATTCCTGAAATCGAGCCAACTGACTTCTTTGCCACACCTACCGAAGAGACAGTTCTACAATTTCTTCTTGACATTGGCTATGATGAAGCTTCGGGGGTTGTTACTAAGCATTCTCACGTGGAGCTTAAGAACATTCCTCAACCGTGGAGAACCCTCTACATCATCATTACCAAGTCTGTTTCTGGTCGTGACAGTGGTTATGAGCATCCAAAGCTCATGGAACTGCAAATCTTCTGGTCTTTGATCAATAAGAAGGACATCGAAATCGAAGCACTGATATGGGAGGACATGATGCTATTTCACAAGAAGCTTAGCTCAAAGATTCCATATGTCAGATACACAAAGCTTTTGATCCAGAGAGCACTTGGACTCAATCCTGATATTCCACAGAGGCTCAATGACCCCGACAATCACGACCTGTTGTCCGAACATATCCTTTCTATCAGAATCAAGGAATCAACAACTAAGAAACAGGGTGCCGTGCTGCCTGATCACCTTCTATCTAAAGAACTCAAGAAGCTTGAAACGTACAAAAGGTATCTTGTAGCAGTAAAAGAAGGCAAAGTTGGTCATCTTGATGAAAAACCTTCAGGAACTCCTACTCGGAGAACCAGAAGAGGAAGTACTGGAAGTGCAGTAAGTTCTGAAAGTTATAGGAAGCTTCCCAAAAGGAATCTTCCTCGTAAAAGGATTGTTCCTGTAAAGGAAGTTGAACCTATTCCCACACCTGAACCGCAAAGAAAGCTGTTGGACGAAAGCTCTGAAGGTACTGACACAGATGAAGAGATTACCTACTCTGAAACTGCAAAGGATGACAATCCTTCAGTACCAAAACCTCCAAGTCCTCAAGCTGGTAAAGGAAAAGGGAAGACTCCTGCACTTGTGCCCTATGATGAAAGCTCTGAAGATGAAGAAGAGCTACTGGATCAATCCTATAGGAAGAAGTTTAAATTAGTTAGACACATTCAAAAAGCTGAAGAATTTGCAAAAGACCAAATGGGTGGCCCCGGAGGATCAAGTGGTGCTGCCCACTCCTCACCAGATCCTGATGCGGTTAATCGACCCGATAAGGGATCTGGTGCCACCACTCTTGTGCAACAACAAACGCTTGTGGAGGTGTCTACTGAACATAACATTGAGGAACCAGAAAAGGATAAGACTGAGAAAGAAAAGATTGATGAAGAAGCTAAGGCTCAGACGGAAGAAAAGGCTAAATCTGGACAAGATGACGAAGAGAATTATGATGATTTGCTTCTCAACAGCCCAACTCGTTCCAAGGAGGATACTTCTACACCTCCTAAGGACCCCGAGCCTCCTCATGTCTCCTCCTCATCAGATTCATCATCTCATTCCTCACCACCACCATCAAAGAAATCAACCAAATCAACATCCAAATCTGTAAAGAAACCACCTCGATCTTGGATTTCTCAGACTCATGAAAGAATTGTTAAAGTTGTCCAACAAGTCAGAAAGAAGGACATGCTCTACAGAAAACTGAATTGGTTTGCTGACCAAATACAGTACTTAAATGATGAGAAAGACAAGATGCAGAAAGAAAGGGAATTTGTTCAGAAGTTCATGAAAAGTCATCGTCAAGAGGAACTGAACGAAATGATCGAAGGTTACACTAACAAGTACCTTCAGGATATCGTTCCTAAAGTCACAAAGGAGATGTTTACCAGAAAACTATATCCGAATCTTATGCAGATAGCCAAGCAAACTATAAGATCTACACCTTTAACCGTCACAATCAATCCATCTGATCCTGTAGTTTTCTCGGATAATTAATTGGTGGCCAAGCTTGTCACATAAATGTCTACACGATCTGGGACATTTACTTCTGAGGAAGGAAAGTTGTTTCAAGCATTGCTGGACTACCAACTCAAAGAAGCATGTAGATTCGAAGCAGAAAAGTCTAAACGTCCTAGAGACGATGAAGACAAGGATCAGGATAAGCATGATAAAGCTAAACGTCAGAAGAAGTCTGGTGAATCATCTTCTATGTTACCTCCTCTCCAACGGACTCCTACTCAACAAAAGTCCCCTCCTCGTTCTTCTACAGATAAACCTCAGGACGATTCCGAGTTACCACCCCTGACTCAGAAAACCGGTGATCACTTTGAGTATACGGGTGGTGACGATGAAGAGGTCCTTGAGCCCCTACAACAACCCACCTCTCCCAAACAAGTTCAGAAACCAGAATCATCATCTAGGCCTTCAAAAAAGAAGAAGAAGAAGATGCCTCAAACTGACGTCGTATCTTGGCTAGATGACGATAAAACTGAAGAATTTGAATGGTTCTCTACTCTTGTTAACAACACTCCCTACCCTGAAGAGGTCAGGATTTGGTAGACGGTAATACATTGGAGCATGCAAAACTTTTGCAAGAAAAGTTCCATGTGAAGAAGATGACGAAATCCGAGTTGAGGCGAATCAAGAATGAAGCATTTCAACTGTTAAAAGACAGCTCCGAAAGTGCCATCGAGGTCGAATATCACCTTGAGAACATTGCTCGAGCCATGTCTAACAACATGGATTGGCTCAACCCATAAGCAAACGTCGACTTCACTAAACGGGACAACCCTCCATATTACACCGACTGGTCAAGACCTCTACCAACAATTGGCCAAACAACTGAACCTAGGATTCCATTCAGATACTTTTTCAACAAAGACCTGGAATTTCTTCTACATGGTGGCGATGGTTCAAGGAAATACGCTACATCGTTGACACTTCCATTTCCAGCAGCTATATATTCGAACTGCATAGCCATTGAGGAACGTGCCAAACACTTGTTCTCTGACAAAGTGGAAGCATACGACCGAGATGCAATGTACGGGATTCATCATTCGTTAGAGTTCATGTGTAATAGACTTAACCAACGAATTGACGGTACTAAAGTGTTAGTAACTCGAAAAGACTTGTCATGGACGGGTAATAATTTCAAGCTAGTTCGCTAGTAATGTAAACGTGTCTCGTAAAGGACTTGTCCAAGTAGAATGTACCATTCGAGAAACTCTTGGTAGACATGAACTCTGACGGTTATGACAACCTTTCAATGATTGTCTACACCTTTAAGGTAGTTATTAGAGCTAGTTGTCACCTAAAAGCTGTCAATGTAACTCTTTAACTATACAACGTAACCGTGTCTCGCGGGGGATTGTCTATCTTGAGTTGATCAATTCAAAAGTGCGCGCTCTTCCCACACAGTGCAGATTTCCATCAAAACTCTAAAGAACATGTGGAGGGGGAGTATTTATGCAAAATCCTATCTCTCACAGTGGTTCAAACATGATTTTCATTAACAAACCCTTTGAGAGATTCTTCACAACAGTCGTTTTAATGGCAACATAGGTTAGTCATGGAGTTATAAGGTGACTAAGGTTAGGAATAACAGTCCTATTATCCGCCAGAGCCGGAGGAATCTACCTAAGGACATCACAAATAGTTAGTACTTAGAAGTCCTTAGGTACGATTATAAAAAGGAGAAAATGAGAATCGGAGAAAGAAGGAGTTGAAGAATTAAAAAGAAATGCAAAGAAAAGGGTGAAAAGAAATAGCCCTCCAAATTACTCAACTTAGGGCAGACACCGAGTTCAATTCATATGCTACTGGTTGTCACTTAGTGACGCCGGTATTGAAGATTAAAAGTCGTCATGGACCCAGTGACGCATGCACTAAACCTTCTTAGCCACTCAAGTTTCTCTCAACAGAAGCTTGTTTCATTCTCACAGGGAACCCTACGTAAACTATTGGCGTTCTCTTAGAGATCGCTGGTATTGAAGAAGGAGACCCTCTCCCTAGTCTCCGCTCGGGAAAAACCAAAACGCACAATTGAGTCTAGAGCCACGAGATTCATCAAAAGATCTCTTAGGGACACTTGACATCTCATCACTTGCTGATCACCAAATAAGATCATCAGTGGTTCATATCGAGTCCTTCACAGATCTTAGCAATCTGTCGAGAACATTTATGAGAGGTTCACAACTGTGATCCTCAGTGATTGAATGGAAACTCCTGCCAGGGTCAACATCAAACAGCCCTGACAGCAGGTCACTTCGGTAACTCCCCGTGGATTACGCTTAGTGTGTCTCAAACGGTCTACAGTCGTGAGGTGATGCTTCGGTGTACCTCAGCGACTCATCTGAACTGTAGGTGCCCTTCGGTACATCGCGTTATCTCACTTGTGGGACTCCAGTTCAGGAACGGCCTTTGTAATAATTAGAGTTGTGTTTTTCACACTATGCTGTTAACACTCTCGAAGTTCAAACTTGTAAGCGCCGGAATCCGATTATTACTAACCGTTTGAAATGTTTTCTTCTTATGGAAGCTCCGGAGCGGGATGATCATGCAGATTCTTCTCATGCTCACGCCAACATAATCACTAATGGAAGTTCTATCCAAAAGCAACGCAACAGTCAGAATGATTCTTCATCAAATCAAAGAATCTACAAAGTTAAAGACTTAAAGAACTTCATCAGTAAAGAGCGTGTGAGCATGTTGAAGAATGACGTGGAGACAGCGAAGCAGACCAGAGGCAGAATTGATGCAGACAACAACATACTATCACTTTCACCACAAAGAACAATAATCAAAGAACAAAGTTAATGATGACGTCAAAGCATAACTGCTCAAAGAACAGTAATCATGGGGTTTGATCATTATGTTTTTCTTTTTACACTCAGGATCTTTTAGCTTCTTATCCATTTTCTCCCTAGAGGCATCTTGTTTATTTCTATCCTCTTCCGTGGTTCCAATACATGATGGTGTTTGCCTAGGCTTGAGGATCTCATTATCATCATATACAATGGTATGGAAGGCTTTAGCCCTTTTACAATACTCGGGATTTGGCTCCTCAACTAGGGGAATACCATGCTTATCGCTTAAGACTCTATGCTTAGTGATCATGTGAGCAGTCTGAATGGTATTCCCTCGTACGTACAACTTATTTTCAAGCTTGTTTTTCAAAGTTTTTAGATTAGAAAAGTCATTCAAAATTTTTGATTCCTTGGCATTAAATTCTTGTTTAAGCACTTTGTTGGAATCACTCCTAAACCATAATCAAGTGTTAGTAATTAATATGTAATAGGTAGCTTATTATGGCCTTTATGTTTGTTATTAGCCTTAAGCTTATGTAGAAGGCCCATGAGCTTAGGCCCAAGCCCATTAAAGAAAGGATGGAAACTAGGAGTGTTGCCCTAGCTTTCCTCCTATAAATACCTTATGTAAACCTTCATTTGAAGGTTGGTTGTTCAATATTTCTCTTTCACTCACATCTTACGCATAACCGGTCTAAGCTTTACGTGTGTGTGTGTTTGGTTATTGTTCAATCGCCTTTATCTCTTTCTATATTACTTGTGTTTGTAAAACTAGTGACCTAACACACTTTAACATTATCTTGAAGCTCTTGCTTTTGCTTAACTGTTTTAGAAAGCTTTTCTTGTAAGGAGTTTAACTCTTGTTTTAACACTTCTTCTCTAAAATTACTTTTTCTAATAATTGTACGCATTTTGGTCATCCATTTCCTGCTCACGGGTAGTTAGCTCAAACTTAGCACGTTGTTCATAAATAGCAACTTGTTCTTTATAGGCATTCAGTTCAGAGATAACAGAATCATCAGGAGCACATGCCGTATATTCATCAAAAACATAGTCATCATTGACTGCAGAAGATGCATCACTTGGTACAATCTCACTTTCACTTTGTGTCACATATTGATCATATGGGACAATATTACTATTACCCTCATTATCAATATCTGATTCATAAGTTTCTAGAGATTGTACTTCGTTATGTATCTTTTGCACATCAACATCATTGTATAGTTTTAATACCTCTGAAATGATTGAATCTTTGGATGGACCAGCCTGTTGTGGTGATGAGACCTTTGGAGAGACCATTGGTGAAATTCTAGCCATGAAGATTGTCTGGGCAGTAGGTTCATCATCGACTTCAGAGTCAAATGCATCACAGTCAGCTACTTGAAATGCATTTTGATGATTGTGACCTATTTCCTGAATTGGCTGCTCATCCACATCAGCATCATGGATTTTGGCATTTCCCTCAGCAAGAAACAACAACTCTTCTTCATCCAAAACTGCACCACTATCCTGAGATTGCACCAGCAGCATCTTGTCCCTGAAATACTATGCATTTTGAGGGCGTTTTGGAGATGTGCATTTCCTTGCAATGTGTCCATCACCACCACAGTTGTAGCACTTGATTGGCTTTGATTGGCTTTGCTTGTCCTTGATTTACATTCCATCCACGATTCTGATTAGCCACATACCCTCCACCAGCTCCAGTATTTCCATAACCTGCTCCAATCATCCCTTGTTCATATCGTCTTCCTTGCACATTCTGCACTACTACCCTTCCATCTCTAACAGTAGCCTGATTGTGTGGATTGGATGCTGTTCTGAGGTTATTGTTGGTGTGTGGGATGGAATTCAGATTTTGACTGACCATGAGAGATAGTTGATTGATGAAGTTTTCCATGACTGTGTTTGAGTCTGGAGGCTTGTATGCTAGATCAGGAATGAGCTTGTAATTACCATTACCCGTGGGTATGACTTGAGAAGCTTTGGTGGTAATTCCTAAATTGGTGTAAAAGGCTGTTGAATCATTTGATGAACTTGTTTCACCCTGTTTAGATTTGAACTGTTCAAGAACCATTCGTTCAAACATAGCATGTCTCTCATTCTGAAGCAGGAATGCATACATAAACCCTTAGTTAACTTGACTGAAGTGACGAATTTGTGCCATTCGGGGTTCATGTTGTTCACAAACTTTGAGTTTAGCTGAATATTTGGCATAGTCATTTTGATATTCCTTATTTCATTCTCCTGGTTTCATCTTAAAGTGCTCAAATTCATCATACAGTTGTGATTCTCTGTCTTCCTTAGTCAATTCAGAACCTGAGAGAAGCATCTTGACATTATTCCAAACCGCCTTGGCTTCAGTGTTGTGATTGATAAGCTTGTAGATATCTTTTGGAAGACCCTGAAGTATAATGTTTGAAGCCATGATATCAGCATCATATCTCTTTTTCTCCTTATCACTGAGCTCATCATACGTCTTTGGTCTGTCCAAACCTAAGATCACTGTACCATCCGCAGTAGTTTCAAGAACATCTCTGGTGGTTTCAATTTGATAAGGTCCTTCATCAATAGATTTGAGAATGTTGACCCCATTTTCCTTTCCCAGACAATACAACCTAATTCGTTGAGCCCATGAGTCATAGTCAGTTCTGTCAAGCATGGGTGGACGAGTATCTGATCCAGCTGCTTGAGCGTCCTCAGCTACAGAAGAGATGATTGTAGGTACGTTGGTAGACATGTTTATAGAATTCACTGGATTTTATAACTCTATGATTAAACTGGGAAATAGATTCTTTCACGGGATTTTACTAAATCAAGAGCAAACCATATTAGATACAATAATCAACCAAGTCGCTATAACCCTTGAAGAGAAGTCGCTAAGTAACCAAGTCGCTAAGTATACAAGTCGCTAGACACAACTCGCTAATAGTACTAACTTGCTAAGTAGAAAATTCGCTAAAGAACGACTCGCTAATAGTACCAGCTCGCTAAGTAGACAAGTCGCTAAAGAACAACTCGCTAAGAGGGCAAGTCGCTAAAGAACAACTCGCTACCCACAGCAAAGTCAAGTCGCTGAAAATTGTAAAGACAAGTCGCTAAGTTGACAAGTCGCTAGCCGTAATGGTACAGCCACTACTTTGTACTATTTGTCGCTTTGTCTCAATAGACAAGTCGCTAGTGCTCAAGTCGCTACCACTTCAACTACAAGTCGCTGAAAAATATCGAAACAAGTCGCTACCAAGAAAACACATCCGAGACTCAAGTCACTAACAGGAAAAGTTCAAACACAACACTTTTCAATCCAAAACTAACCCAACCACAGTGATTCAAGCTTTCCAAATCAAAACCCAAGCACTTATAGTGATTCTAAACACAAAAGTACAATCAAAATTCAAACTTTAACACAACAAATGATCCAAATGATGCAAAAACCACTAAACTTTTTCAAACCCAAAAACCATACAAAACCACTAGAAATCCAAGGACATGTAAGAGAGATGATCAAACCATGGCTCTTGATACCATTTGTAGGATCATAAACATATTGTGTTATGATGATTCGGGTGGCCTTGGATGGTGATGAATCAAGTATGCCATGGTTTAGAGAGAGAAAGAGATGAGAGGGTGTTCTAGTTAGAGACTTGTAATACAAAAATGAAAGGTTAGATTATGAGAAGCACCACCCCTTCTAAGTATGGAAGGGGTATTTATACTTATAGACTACAAGACCTCCTGACGGCCTGTGGATCAGGTATACAGTGGGTAAAGACCCGTCCTTCCTCCACGGTGTTACAAAGCTAAATACTAACTAACATTAAATAACTACGACTACGAGCTTTCTAACAATTACATATACTTGAGGTGACAGACACTTTAATAACTGGATTTACTAAATCCTAACATGTCTCGTGTAGTTGTTGTATAACATCAGAAGATTTAAAAACATATAACTATTAGTCGTAATTTATGTAACATGGCCCATTTATGTGTATGTTTTGGGTATAGCCCTAACCCATTGTGTTTGGTCTAGAATACTCTCTTGTAACTTATATATTGATGAGATGATTGGATAATAAACAAGGTACTAATTACCTTTCAATATGGTATTAGAGCTAAAAATGATCAACTCCTATAACATCTTAAAAAATTTCGCCTCTTCCCTATTGTATTCTTCATCTAGTCGCTCTTTTAAAAAAACACACAAAGAATGCATAACAAAACCATAACTCGGCAACTATAGCCGTTAGTGATAAAGGTACTTCTAATTCATCCGATCATAAAGGTACGTCTAATACTTTCACTAATAAATCTCAAAGCTCTCCACAACTATGTAATTACTTCAATAAGGGGACGTATAGATTTGGTGATCGTTGTAAGTATATACACAACTATAGAAACCGATCGGGGTTGCAGTCTCAAAACAACACGGGGAATTTTTGTTGGGTTTTAGGTTCCTTGGATGATGAATTACTTTAAGTAATGGAACCACGGACAAGCTTGAAGATAACCACGGACTAAAGAAGTGTAACCACTGATGAAGATAACCGTGGCTAGTAGTATTGGGTAACCGCTGATAGTATATTGTAAGCACTGCTAGTTTTCTATAGTCGGTTAGTTTATTGTAGTAGGTTACGTATTGTATATTGTATAGGACTCCTTAGCCTATAAAAGGAGGTCCTAGGCTAGGTTAGATATACGTATGTTTTATATCTAAGGTCGATACACTTCAAGGTTGCAAAACCCTAATACTGTAAGAGTATTCGTATTAATAAATAATATTGAGGTGTTGAATGTTAATTGTTCTTCTTCTTAAGATCAAGTGTTAAATTCCGCGTAATACTTGATAAGCTTTTGCTACAAGTCAGTTTCTATATTAGATCGTTTGCTCAAATGGGATCAACAAGTGGTATCAGAGCTTGTGATCTAGAAACTGTTATCAAGAAGAAGTCTGTTAATTTGTACTCAAGGAAGTTAAGATGTCTGAAGAAACTCATATGGTGACTGCTTCTAAGGTTCCCATGCTCAAACATGGTGAATATCAAATTTGGAGGATGCGAATGAGGCAATACATTCGCATGATTGATTATTCTCTATGAGATGTTGTTGAAAATGGAGACTCTCTTCCTTTGAAGGGTGAGGATGGTAAGGTGATTGCTATTATAAGTGAACCTGATAAAGCTAAGAGGAAGATGGAGATCAAAGCTCACAGTATTCTCTCCATGGGAATACCTAATGAGTTTGCATTAGATTTTGATCAGTATGAGTCAGCTAAAGAACTATTGGATGCTCTTGAATTAAGGTTTGCTGGTAATGAAGCTACCAAGAAGTCAAGGATGAACATGCTTAAGCATCAGTTTGAAACCTTCACTGCTCAATGTGGAGAAAAGATTGATGGCACATACAATAGGCTTCAAAAACTCATAAGTCAATTGAAGGCAGTGGGTTACAAGTTCCTTCAAGAAGATGTTAATTTGAAATTCATAAGGAGCTTATCATCTGATTGGGCTATTCATACTATTGTGTGGAGAAACAAGACGGACTTTGCTACAATGACTCTAGACAATCTCTTCAATAACTTGAAGGTCTATGAGTCTGAGATACCTTTCTAACTCGTCTCTAATCGTTTCAGGCAGAACAAAGAGGTGTGTTATCATACTTATCGGGTTAGTCTACTATTCGAGGAATACTTAAAGTTTAAT
>BPTQ01000001.1:148880557-148896471 GCA_019973895.1 Chrysanthemum seticuspe
GGTAGAAGGAGAATCGAAATAGTCCAAGTGAATATTATCGTTAGTGGAATGGTAGGAGTGGGAAGTTTCCTTCTCTCAGAGGTAAAAGTTGTTGTAGGGTATCTCTTATTAGTTAGTACGCTTACATAATGGAGTAAGCGTAGGAGGTTTAAACTATAAGTGGTACAAACTCGTACCCTTGGAATCTTCGTCAGTGGTATACTCAAAGAAGTCTGTAGAATTGAAGGAACTCATGTTTAATTGTCTGAAGAAGAACTATTGTCAAAGATCTAGTGTTCGAGACTATGGTGAACAACTAGGATCAACTCGTTTGCTAGATTATATCTTTGACTGAACATTGTTTTCGAATAGTTCAGTGTTAAATTTCGCGTAATACTTGATAAGCTTTTGTTACAAGTCAGTTTCTATATTAGATCGTTTGCTCAACTAGGATCAACAAGTGGTATCAGAGCTTGTGATCTAGAAACTGTTATCAAGAAGAAGTCTGTTAATTTGTACTCAAGGAAGTTAAGATGTCTGAAGAAACTCATATGGTGACTGCTTCTAAGGTTCCCATGCTCAAACATGGTGAATATCAAATTTGGAGGATGCGAATGAGGTAATACATTCGCATGATTGATTATTCTCTATGGGATGTTGTTGAAAATGGAGACTCTCTTCTTTGAAGGGTGAGGATGGTAAGGTGATTGCTATTATAAGTGAACCTGATAAAGCTAAGAGGAAGATGGAGATCAAAGCTCACAGTATTCTCTCCATGGGAATACCTAATGAGTTTGCATTAGATTTTGATCAGTATGAGTCAGCTAAAGAACTATTGGATGCTCTTGAATTAAGGTTTGCTGGTAATGAAGCTACCAAGAAGTCAAGGATGAACATGCTTAAGCATCAGTTTGAAACCTTCACTGCTCATATACTATTGTGTGGAGAAACAAGACGGACTTTGCTACAATGACTCTAGACAATCTCTTCAATAACTTGAAGGTCTATGAGTCTGAGAATACCTTTTCTAACTCGTCTTCTACTAATCAAAACATTGCTTTTGTATCCACAAATCACAAAAGCTCACAAGATGTATCCACTGCTGCCTATGGTATAACCACGGCTATTGCAAACAATACCACTGTTAGTGATAATGTCAGTGATGGTGCAATCTGTGCTTTTCTGGCTGATTTAACTACCAGTGTTACTGTGCTGAATCAAGATCTGGATGAAATTGATCCTGATGATCTTGAAGAGATTAATCTTCAATGGCAAATGGCAATGTTAACTCTTCAAGCAAGGAAGTTTCTGAGGAGGACTGGAAGACAGGTTAAGTATGATGGTCAAAGGAGAGCTGGATTCGACAAAAGCAAGATGGAGTGCTTCAACTGCAAGAAGAAAGGTCATTTTGCTAGGGAATGTCGAGCTCCTAAAAGACTTGAGGGTATTAAGAAGACAACAGAAGAACCTACTATTTCTTCAGCTTTGGTTGCTCAGGATGGACTTGGTGATTATGATTGGAGTGATCAGATTGAAGAAGGTCCAAATGCAGCTTTTCTTGCTAGTGAAGCTTCAAAAGAGCATAACTTTGCTCTAATGGCCTATGCTTCATCTTCTGGTTCAGATTCTGGGGTATCCAATGATTCTAAAACATCTACTTGTTCTTTTAAATCATGTGCTGATAACTTAGAGTCTCAAAAGGCTATCACTGAGAGTTTGAGAAAAGAAGTAGAGAGATTGACTCTAGATAACTTAGGATATAAAGTTGGATTAGAAGGTATGGAAGAGAGGCTAAAATTCTGTATTAAATGTGAATTTGAGTATGTAGAAAAGATCAATATACTAGGTGGTGAAATTGATCTTAAAAACAGAGAGATTAAAACGCTTAAAGATAAACTAGCAGAAGCAGAAAGTGTAAAAGTTCAGGCCCTAGAGGAAAAAGAAAAACATGTTGTTAGGGTTGCTAAAATACAATATGCTTCTGATCTTGTACAGAAACCAATTGGCCAAAAACTGTTTAGAGATGGTACTGGTTTAGGTTACAATGATATGCCACCACCCCCTTTAATGAAACATGCACCACCAGTTAAAGAACTGTCATTTAGTAGTGAATTCAGTTTTAATAAACCTGTTGAAGAAGTAAATAAGACTGAATTACCTAAGATAAGTTCTGATAAGTTATCTAGTGCTCCCATAATTGAAGATTGGGAATCAAATTCTGAGGATGTTAGAACTGAATCAACTAAGTCTGAAAAGATAGAGCCAGTTAAGAAAGTTGATTCTAAGCAAGTCAACCTTGTACCTAGATTTGGAGCTAAAGTTACCAAGAAAGTTGTAGAGTACAGGGAAATTCCTAGGGAACAGATGAAACAATATAAACCTAGGGGTAATCAACGAAGCTTAAATGTTCTAATTTCTAACAGATTAGGTGATGAGTTTCAATGTGTTAATAAGGCTTGTTTTGTGTGTGGTAGTTTTGAACACTTACAGAGAAATTGTCATAAAAACAGACCACAAGTTTGGAATCATTGGAGGAGGGTAAATCATAAAAACTTTTCAAGAAAAACAAATCCTCATCCTATCAGTAACATGATTCCAAGAGCAGTACTGATGAGAAATGGGAATACAAAATCTATTGTCACTGCTTCACCTAAATGGGTTCCAACCACTGCTAAGCAAAATGTAAACACGGATAAGCAGTGTCTAACCACTGATAAGCCAAATATCACCACTGATTCAAAAGAAGTTTTAAAAATTCCTAAGGTGATAACTGATACAGTGGTTGGAAATCATTTTTATGCTGTTAAGGCCTCAGCAAGTTGGCAATGGAAGCCTAAGACAAAGGTTTTACCATATGTCAATTGTGCATCAATGGACCTAACAAAATTTGAATATTTTGATGCACAGGGCAGACCCAAGTCAGTACTGACTTGGGTCCACAAGAGGAACTAATTTGTGTAATCTTATGTGCAGGGCAATCTTCAAACTGAGCTAAAAGATAAAGGAGTTTTTGATAGTATTTGCTCTGGGCACATGACTTGGGATGGAAGCAATTTGGAAGATTTTGAAGCTTATGATGGAGGATATGTGGCATTTGGCAATGATCCAAAGGGAGGAAAGATACTTGGCAGAGGCACAATCAGAACAGGGAAGCTAGACTTTGAAAAGGTCTATTTGGTACAGGGACTTAAGTACAATTTATTCAGTGTTTCTCAAATGTGTGATAAGAAAAACTGGGTACTTTTTGGGGAAACTGAGTGTGTGGTGTTATCTCCTGAGTTTAAGATGCCTGATGAGAAGTTTATACAACTTAGGGTACCTAGGAAGGAAAATATATATTGTTTTGATCTTAAAAATGTTCTTCCTAATAGGTCCTTATGTTTGTTTGCTAAAGCATCTGTTGATGAGTCAAAATTGTGGCATAGGAGGCTAGGTCATCTAAATTACAAAACAATCAATAAACTGGTAAAAGGAAACTTAGTGAGAGGGTTACCTTCAAAGGTTTTTGAGTGTAAGGAACTGTGTGTGGCCTGTCAAAAAGGAAAACAACATAGAGCTTCTTATAAGACCAAAACTGTAAACACCATAACACAACCACTGTTTATGCTTCATATGGACTTATTTGGACCAACCTTTGTTAGAAGCTTGAACCATAAGCAGTATTGCCTAGTTATCACTGATGATTATAGTAGATTTTCTTGGGTATACTTTTTGGCTACTAAGAGTGAGACTAGTGAGATTCTTAAGAGTTTCATTACTAAGATAGAAAATCTAGTAAGTCATAAGGTCAAAGTAATCAGATGTGATAATGTAACTGAGTTTAAGAATGATGTGATGAATCAGTTCTGTGTAGCTAAAGGTATTGAAAGACAGTTTAGTGTTGCTAGAACACCACAACAGAATGGTGTAGCTGAGAGGAAAAATAGAACACTAATTGAGGCTGCTAGGACTATGTTATCAGAGTCTAAGTTACCAACTACCTTTTGGGCTGAAGCTGTAGGAATTGCATGTTATGTGCAAAACAGAAGTAAGGTAGTGAAGCCTCATAACAAGACCCCCTATGAACTATTACATGGTAGGAAGCCAATGATTGCATTCCTAAAACCTTTTGGGTGTCCTGTTACCATTTTGAATACCATAGATTACCTAGGCAAGTTTCAAGAGAAAGCAGATGATGGATACTTTTTAGGCTATTCCACTAATAGCAAAGCCTTTAGAGTATACAATAGGAGAACTAGAATTGTTGAAGAGAACCTACATGTTCAATTCAGTGAAAAGACTCCTAGTGTTGAGACCAAAGGACCAGACTGGCTGTTTAACATTGATATGCTAACCAAATCTATGAATTATGAGCCTATCATTGCAGGAACTTCCACTAATGCTGATGCAGGTATACAAAAGGATTCTGAAGTAGATAAATCTTCCAAGGAAGCTGATTCTCCAACAGAGTTCTATTTGGTTGAAAAGTGGAAAGCTGGTTCTGTTCCTTCCATCATTCACAAGCAAGGTCCCTCTGGTGATGATGTACTAAATACTGGAAGCAAAGTTGATCATCATCAAGATAAGGATGAGTTGTTGCCAGATAACTCAGTGTCTGTAGAAGAAATTGAAAAGAAGAAAAAGCAGTCTGCAAGCACTGATAAGCCTACTGTAAGTGCTGATAGGCCATCTGTAAATGCTGACAAGCCATCTTCTACCACTGATAGTTCAAGTGCAATTCCGGCTACAAGCACTGATGATAGTACTTTCTTTGGACCTAATCCAAAGTCACTACTTGGTGATGAGGAGTATCCACATGATCCTAATATGCCTGACTTGATTGAGATGGATACTCCTACTGATGATGGAGACATGGATGAATTCTTCAATGCTAATTTGACTAATTTGGACACTGTTATAAATGAAAGTCCAATTACTTCTACCAGAATTCACAAGATTCATCCCAAGGAACAGATTCTTGGAAATTTGAATACTTCAGTTCAAACAAGAAGCAGGGTAAAGAATTCAGAACCCTTTCCTGAACATGGGTTCTTTGCAAGATCTCTTCACAAAAGAAACAGTCATAAAGATCTGCAAAATTGCTTGTTTGCTTGTTTTCTGTCTCAAAAGGAGCCCAAGAGAATAGAAGAAGCTTTAACAGAAGAAGGATGGGTAGAATCAATGCAAGAGGAGCTTCTTCAGTTCAAACTTCAAGAAGTTTGGACATTGGTTGATCTTCCAAATGGGAAGAGGGCTATTGGAACTAAATGGGTATTCAGAAACAAAAGTTAATGAGGTTCTTGGGGATTGGACTAAGATATATTCTAGAAGTTGTCTATGTTGACTTTACTGTTTTAACCCCGGATAGGTCCTTTGTAATCACTTCTGGCCATTTCTAACCACTGACAACCATAATCTTTGTCTCTGTGTTTGTTTTGTGTTGTCTTGCAGGAAAGAAGGATGTATGTGCATAAGGAGCTAGTGTGTTTGCTGCTTATGTTTGTGTAAAAAAAAAAAAAAAAAAAAAAAAAAAAAAAAAAAATGATGATAGATAGTTTTTGTGTAATCCTTCATATCTTGTGAGATACCATTTCAATTGGCATGGATTTGCTTGCTCTAATGTTGTTCAGTTGGGAGGAATGCTTATCTGTATCCACGGATAGTGTGTTACAACTGCGGACAGATGTTGTGGAAGCACGGATAGTATGATTCTCTGTTTTTCATGTTACAGGGGTTGTTTTGACACTTTGGCAAAAGTATATCTTACTTATCAAAATCACGGATGGATCACTTTCGCTAATCTAATAACCACTTCTACTTCTCCACATCCTTAAACCCTAATCACTTTTATTGATTTCTCCACAAACCCACCTTATTCACATCATTAATGGAATCACAAAAAATGCCTGAGACGTATTCCACTTCACATAATCTTGTTGCTATTCTCACCAAAGATGCTCGCTCTGAAGGGTTTCATCAAATGATTGATTTCCTTACTCATAGTCCGATCCACTTTGCTTTAACGGTTGAACCTACCATTTTTAAAGCCTATATTCGACAGTTTTGGAAGAATGCTAAAATTGAAGAGGTTAATGGGTTGGAGGTTTCTAGTACTAGGGTGGATGAGCATGATATTTCGGTTTCTAACGAGCTTCTTAGAGAAGTTTTGAGGCTTGATGATGCTGATGGTATTGATAATCTTTCTGATGTTGAGATTGTGGCTGGTTTAGAGAGATTATGATATACATACAGAGGTGAAAAGGTACAATTTTTTAGGAGTATGTTTTCTCAACAATGGAAGTTTTTGATTCATACTTTGTTGATGTGTATGAGCAATAAGACCACAGGCTTTAATGATTTTCCTTCCAAAATTGCTACTGCTATTATTTGTTTGTCTGATGGAAGGAAATTTAACTGGTCTAGGATGATATATGAGGGGTTAGTGCAGAATATTAGGAAGAAGGGTAAATATTATTTGTATCCTAGGTTTGTTCAATTGCTTGTGGAACATCAAATTCAGGATCCTATTGAACATATTCGTACGTATGAGGTACATCATATGCTTCCTAAAGTGTTTGCACATATGAGGAATCAGCCACAGAATGTTGTTATTAGAGATGTTCCTTTATTTCCTCACATGCTAAATTTTCCTACTGATTCTGAGTTTAATGAAGGTCTTGCTTCTTGGACTAGGCGAACACAGGGCACTCAGCTTCCTCAGGCTAGTGCTAGTGGTATGGTTAATGAGGCTGTCACACGGGGTGGAGGTGACATGATTGGAAGGGCTTCCACTACTGATCCATGCTTAGATGCTGGTCAGGATAGTGGAAACATCAATAAGACCCAACCTTTGGCAACTCCTAATGTGGAAAGTTCTTTAGAGCTTACCACAGGTGGAGGTATCCCTAGCCAACTGGCTGCTACAGGGTACATAGATGATCAGGCTCGGTCTGGTGCTATGTCTTTTATATCCAAGGATTCACCGCTCGGAGCAGTTAACACAGCTCGAAGTGATGAGGATAGATTGGAACCTGATAATGAATTGACGGTTGATGACTAGGTACATGATGACTTTTTCGATGATCCACCTCTCGGACCAGATAACACAGGTCGAAGTGGGGAGGATATTCTTGAACGTATAAATGAATTGACGGTTCAGTGTGCTAAAATGGAGGATAAGATTTCTAGTCTACAGGAGGTCACTGTGCTTCAGGGTAAAACTATTCGGAGATTAAAGCATAGGGTCTTGGTTTTGGAGAGAGTGAAAAGACCTGGACTTGCAGTTTTGATAGCTTTGAGGCGTATGAAAAAGAAGGTGAACTCTTCTCCTACTCTGAATGTGGATGATGTATCCAAACAGGGGAGGAGTGATGGCATGACTTCAGGGGAGGCTGGGAATGTATCTGTTGGTGTTACTATGGAAGAAGATGTTGACAGTGGAGATCAAGAATTTGTAGTTTCTGATAAAGCTGGGAATGCTGTTGTTCTTGAAGAATTGAAGAATGTTGACATAGTACAGAACACAACCACTGATAGTATATCTGAAACCCTGGTTAGTACTTTTGTAACCACTGATGTTTCAGATTTGGTTATTGTTTCTACTATTGTCATACCCACTGCTATCACAACTACTTCTACTGTTGTTACAACTCTTTCTGAATTACCATCTAAGCCTAAAGAAGTAGAGAAAGAGGCTGCAAGCACATTGATTAATCTGAGCAAAACATCATCTATACCTACATCAATAATTGCACCTGCTTTATCTATTCAGTCTACTGCTACTAAATCAAAAGGTAAACCAAAAGGTAAAAGTTTGGTTATTGGTGAACCTTTGAAGAAGAAAATGGTCAAATCTAATGTTGGAAAAGGCAAAGAAGTAGTACTGAAGTTCAAAAATAAAACAAAACAAGAGGCTTATGATAGAGAGTTTGCTAGAAGTTTAGAAGAGGAGGACAGAGCAGTTTTGGAAAAGAGAAAGAATGATGAAGAAGAAGCTAGTCAGAAGATATTAGCTACATGGTATGAATCTCAAGACTATCTTAAAGCTTCAGAATTGATCAATGATGAATATACAGTACAAGAATGGGCTTTGTTCGATGATGAAGAAAAGGCTAGACTTCTGGGAATGATGGCAAAGAAGGTTAGTAAAGAAAAGAAGAAAATTGTAAGAAAGAAACCTCCTTCTATTGCTCACTTGAGGAATGTTTTGATGAGGATTATCAAAAATTCTGGTATATATGTCTCTGAAAATATTAATACCTGTTCATTTAAAAGAATTTTGGAAATCTATGAGAGATGTATGAGAATTAATAATGATGATTTCTGTCCGATGGATTCTCAAAAGGAGAAAGAGTGGATTAAAGAGCAAGATGCATGGATGCAAAGTAAACGAAAAAGAAAATCTGAGGTTCAGGAGACATCTGATTCTAAGAAGTTGAAAGTTGTTGCAGAAGTGAATCAAATCATTTCATATGAGTTTAATCTTTTAGATGGCAGTGAAGGAGTTTGGAAAATTCAAAGACTCAATAATGATGTTTCTGAGTATAATAAATTTTCTCAAATGCTTCAATATTTTGATAGAGATGATTTGATGAATCTTTGGGTACTTTACAAGAATAATTTTGGTGAAGTACATCCAGATGATTATCATGAGAGGCTGATGTATCATAATTTGAAGATTCTATTTGAGCCTACTCATGCTGAACCTGAATGGCAAGGACTCTACAATGGTCAAGTTACTCGTTGGTTTTTATATCAAACCTGTGGAGTTCATGTTTTAACTGTTTCTGGACAGATTATTCATATGCTTGTAGAAGGTGATTATCCTAAATTGAATAACCATCCAGGAATCATTGCTCAGATGTTGAAGCCGGGTTGTTTCAAGATGTTATTGTCCTATGATAGTCAAGCTTATGACTTGTTGAAGAAGTATGAGAAGATACTTAAAAGTAAGTGTTTGGTTACATCCTCCACATCAGATGTTTTGAGCTTAAAAGAAACTTGAGAATTCTGTTAGAATTTATCAAGTTTAGGGGAGGATTGTTGGGTTTTAGGTTCCTTGGATGATGAATTACTTTAAGTAATGGAACCACGGACAACCTTGAAGATAACCACGGACTGAAGAAGTGTAACCACTGATGAAGATAACCGTGGCTAGTAGTATTGGGTAACCGCTGATAGTATATTGTAAGCACTGCTAGTTTTCTATAGTCGGTTAGTTTATTGTATCAGATAAATATGGAAAAGATATTTATCTTGTAGGTTACGTATTGTATATTGTATAGGACTCCTTAGCCTATAAAAGGAGGTCCTAGGCTAGGTTAGATATACGTATGTTTTATATCTAAGGTCGATACACTTCAAGGTTGCAAAACCCTAATACTGTAAGAGTATTCGTATTAATAAATAATATTGAGGTGTTGAATGTTAATTGTTCTTCTTCTTAAGATCAAGTGTTAAATTCCGCGTAATACTTGATAAGCTTTTGTTACAAGTCATTTTCTATATTAGATCGTTTGCTCAACTGGGATCAACAATTTTTATGTTCATACGTCTGGTAACACACCGAATATTAGGTTGGTTCCTAATAAAAATTTTGCAACCAATGTTACTGGTCGTATGATCAGTAATAAAAATCCAATGCACCCAAACCATTACCACACCCCTGCCATTTACCCAGCCCGTATACCACTTACAACCCATCAGCCCATATTTGCAACCAAAATGGGCCAACCCTTCACCCAATCGGCCCAACAAGCATTAGTTGTCTAAACCACCTAACACTCTTCGTATTTATACGGATGCTTTCCCACCAAATTAACAATATTGGCAAACCACATAGAGCATTGACAACAAGAAACAAATAATAAACCATGTAAAAAACAGTTCAATGTTTCACATATCCAAGACCACAATAATTACGTCGAAATCATCAAAAAAAAATATCAGCCAACATAAAACAACTACAAAAATATCACAATCCATCTTATTGGATAAAACAAACCACAACAAGAAACCTATCCTCCTCAAGATCTTAAACGGAAAAAAAAAAGATCTCGGGTTTTTTTAAAGTTCCTATTGATCTTATAAGAACAAAACGATAACCCATCATTGACCTTTACAAACCCAAAAAAAATCGAGATACACCTACCTACGATTCATTTAAACGAAAATAATTAAGTGGAAATTTTGAGGCTTTTAAAAGATATAAAAAAAGGTTTGTTCTTATTTTGATTATTTAATTTGTGGTTCGAGACTTGGTGGATAATGTTGAGAGAAAATGATAAGAGAATTGTGTGGCTGGGAAAGTTAAGATATGAGTGATTGCACATATTTTTTAGGTTTAGGGTTAAAGTAGTATGAAGAAGGGATTATGTATGGGCTGGATATTCTTTTGTTTATGTGGATTGGGTTTGATATTTAAATAAAAATGTAGGCTTTTAGATGTGAGTTTTAACTTTTAACGGTCATCATTGTATTCAAGTAGTTACATCAATTTTCACATCATTTAAGTATACCAAATAATTATTGTTTTATTCATTCATTTCTTTACGTTTATATAGTAATTTTTATTTTTATTACTAATGATTTTAATTTTCTTTAGATACGTACTCATATTCTTATATTTTACATTCATTATAGCAATTTTTGTGCTTTTTAGGTATTAAATATTATATTTCTACTGTTCACTAGCCGAAATAGAGCTGGCTTGAAGCCGAAGCTAAATGTGTTTAATATCGTGCAGAGAAAAAAAAAATCAAAATAGCTCCTCAAAGTATTCAATTAGTTACAAAATATACTCTAAATTTTCACTATTAATGACTTTTTTATTTAACAAACTTTATTTATCAAATATCTAATGATTATTTTAAGAAAATACACTGGCAAAAAGGCCTCTGGATTGAGAACATTACAAAGCCCGATACGTTATACTTTTAATACATTTTATCGACAAAAAAAAACTTTCAAAAACACACTTTTAACTTAGCTAATAAATTTAGAAACTACTTATAAGTTTTTCTTTAGAAAAAATATATATATTTAACAAAAAAAACTACAATAACTACTTTGTACTTTTAGATATTTATGATTTTTTTTAATTAAAAAACTTTGTTTATCATCTATCTAACGAATATATAACAGTTTCCTTATAAAAAAATATGCCATTGAAAAGATATTTAACTTGCGAACAAAATAGGCCCAGTGTTGAAATACTTTTTACTTACGTACGATTTTATATAAAATGTTGATTAAAGACCTCATTTTTTTTAATAACACTAATATTTAAAGGTTACCGACAGTTCTCAATTATGTGATTTAACAATAGAAAGAAAGAAGCTCCGCAGCAATGCACGAGCAATCCCACTCTTTTATCAACAAATATTGTATACTTATATCGTTAAAAATATGACGCATGCAGTGACATTCAATGGGTATTTAATACTAAAAATTGAGTTTTAATTAATTTTATAATTAATGGTTAGATATGACAATATGTTTTTAAAATTGGGCATATATGAAGTTATGATTTTTAATTGGGTGTATATTACATTTATTGAATTAAATTCGGTACATAAGAATTTAACCCTTATAAATACAAGGCTCTAGGTTCCTAATATTTTATGCATTTCAGTCATTTTCAAATTCATAATGGAAAGAAGCTTTGTTTGTTTTTTCTTCTTCTATATGTTAACTACAAATTTCATGATTGGAATGGCGGACTTCACTAAAAAGGAATGCCCCGAGTGTGGTAAGATATTAGTCATCTTTAACTATCACAAACATCGTATTAACAAACTAACAAGTCACTAATTTCATTTGTTTCTTATTATATCTAACATCTTGTAATGTTTTTGTTGAACAATAGGAAATGGTGACGCTTTTCGTTCTTTTGTTCTTACTTCTGAAGTTTGTTCAAAGGAGTATTGTGAAGAACTCTGCAAAAAGGCTGAACCTAACAAAAGAGTAGTATGTGTAAAATGCCAAGAAAAGGGATGTTTATGTTGTTTTGTTTAACTAATTTGCATGTTGCTCATAAATAAACGACTTATTTAAATGTCTACATTAATGTTAGTGAAATGGTGACTATAATGCCAATTTTTAGTGTTTGTTTTTGGAAGTAGAGAGTATCCTTGAATAAAAGGAACAAAAGTACATGTGTACATGGCCGAAAGGATAAACACTAACTAATGATCTGAAACAAAGAAAAAGATAATGCCTTGTTCAGGGACGAAGCTAAGAATTTACTTTTGGGTGGGTTAAATAATTTATGATACACTAAAGAGTTATCGATACGTGAAACAAATCATGCCATCACGAAGAGAATTAAATCATCTTTTGTTAGAGGGGGTGCTTCTATATAATTTCGATTAACTTTTTTTTCGAGCCTTATTTTTAGTGTTAAAATTTACACCCTGAAAAGTATAGATTAAATATTGGGTTGTGATCAAGATATTAAAAAAAACACATAATGATGATAGTGTATGAAGCAAGACACCTTTTTTTATCCATTCTACCGGCATATTAATCAATCTTTACAGCATTTGAAGATCCCTATGTCTAATAAAATGTACCAACATTACTATTTTCGTCTATCTCAAGAAAATTCTCTAGGTTCAATAAGAGATGTGATATGTACACCACAATAACTGTTGTGCACACCACAAATATGCAAATGTGATGTTGTACTTTATGCATTACATGTGTGATTTTATGGTGCGCATATTACTTACTGTGGTATACATATCACTTCCCAATAAATAAGATTAATAATACACTAGTTTGAATTTAATTACTCGTCACATTATTAAATGTGTATTTAATTAGTAAATTTAAATTAAAGGCGAAAATTACATTTTGCTAACTGAAACCTACTTTAATTACAATCAAAAGTTTTCATATTTTTAGTTTGGGCACATTTTTTGTAAGACGTAAAAGGTGTATTTATTATTTCTCATTTGTATATTTATGAAGAGGGTCTAACCAGAATTAAAAATGAAATAATAAGGGTGAGAGTAAATGTGTAGGATAAAAAAAAGATATACAAATTATAATAAATTATGATTAAACCACTACACTTGTCACATGTATGTGTGAATTATTTGGTGCAATTTATGTGATATATCATTTTTCATTATAAATAATCGATCTTATCTATTCAAATCTCCTTTCATTAAAAAGAATATATTAATTGTTTAATAGTATACCTATAATTACTAAGATTACTATAATCAAATGTAGCATTAATTAATTATATTACTATAATAAAAAATAGTATATTTATAACAAAGTATAAATTATCTATTTACATACATGTTATAAATAGGGTTATTACCATATATACCCAGTATAAATTCTTAGATGTCATATTAACCCAACTAAAAGTTATATTAACATTCAACAACATTATAAATGCCAATATGAAAAACTAAAATACCTTCACGTAAAGTAGATAAATTACGCAAACGGCTATGAGAGTTTCTTCGTGATGTGTCACTTTCAAACATTGATTTACCAAGCTGAGTTGCATTCTTTCGTCGGCTTTTAATACTTGCTGAAAAATTAATTATAAAAAACTCTTAAAATTAAACAATATTAATACCCTGTGTTTGATTTGTTGAATCAAAACTTGAATTTCTGAATCAACCAATGGTGTGTCACTTTCAAGTGATGATCTATCCAATACATTACTCTTCTTTTAAATAGAATCTGTTATAGTAATTTAATAAACGTATATGCGAAACACAAATAAATATACATAATTCTTTAAATTAAAAACAACTACAATACCAGATTGTTGTTTTTCTATTGTATCTGATTCCATCGTTGGTGTATCCATTATATTGTTTTTCTGACGTGAACGGTTACTTGTTAAAAACAAATTTTACAAACATATGCACCTGAATCATAATACACGTTTAATGTACCCAACTTAATATGAAAAAGAATTATAGATACAAAATACATGATAAAGAAAAAAGAATTAATGACTTATAAACACAATATGGATCATATAATCAAAAACATACCTTCTGAATCTCATAAACTTTTACCATGATTGTTTACTAATGGAACAAAATCAATACATATAAACATTAATTAAACATGCAAATGTATGATACAACTTATTATAAATGAAAAAAAAACATAAAAAAGTACTTTAATTCATTAAAATAGTAATTGTTTAATACATCCTTTATCCAAATACTAATCACAGATTTACATGAGACTATCAGCTAAACGAAGTCCTATGCTAGATTGTCATATGTGTGAACTTTGAGTAGATCAATTTCACCAATTTTGATTTGTTCTCGAACATAGTGATATCTTCTAGGATAATGTCTGGCGCCTTTCATGACTCCAGGTTTATTGGCGATAGTAATTGCTCCAGAATTTTCACAATACATATCGATAGGTCTTTCATTTGAGGGAACAACACCTAGCCCTGAAATAAATTTCCTAATCCAAACAGCTTTCAATGCAGCTTCTGAAGCAACTATGTACTCAACTTCTGTTGCTGACATGGCAATAGTGGTCTGCTTGGTACTCTTCCAATCCAGTGCACCTTCATTGACGACAAAGACATAACCCGTCTGAGACTTCGTATCATCTTTATCAATCTGCCATCCCGCATCGTAGTAACTTGTAAATTCAAGCTCTGCATCAGGATTCCTACAATAAATAAGAAACATATCTCTAGTAGCTCTTAGGTACTTAGGAAATATTCTTAACAGCAGTCCAGTGACTTTCACCTCGATGCTGTTGAAACTGACTGGTAATATTGTGGGCAAATGCGACATCAGGTCTTGTGCATCTCACTGCATACATGATAGATCCTACAGCGTAGGCATAAGGAACATTCTTCATGCATGCCACCTCAACGGATGTAGAAACACATTGTTTACCTACATTCACCGTTGTTTTACGTTTTCATCTATTTTCTACATTTTTTTCTGTTTTTTTAACGTTTTTGACCTTTTTTATGCTTTTGTTTATTTTTTACATTCTCGTTCGTTTTTTTACGTTCTCGTCTTTTTTTTAAGTTTTTGTCTATTTTTTATGTTTTCGTCTGGTTTTTAAACTTTCGACTGTTTGTCTCATGCAATAACATTCAGGATAGCATACATATAAATACTTGTGTTCTGTTTGTAGCATTCAGGATAGCATACAAAAATATTTTTATGAACAATTTTGACCTAATAACCTTCAAATTGCAAAATTTTTCTTAAAAAATTGATGAAGATCTGAGCCTATGGCAGGTGTATTAGAGGATCTAATAAGCATGTCTAAATAGATCATGAGGTCAGTTTGAAGGTGCTTCAATGGCGGATAACGGTGGTATTCAATTTTTTGTATAGGGGTACCTAGAGAGAGAATTGGGATTTTACAGAAGGCTAGTGTGTGTGTTTGTGCGTAAATCAGATAAGATAGAGAGAGAGAAATGGAGTTGAATTTTTGGGGTGTGTAACAAATGACAGAAGTTTAGTTAAACCCCTATCATTTTGAATGAAATTACAAAAAATCCCCTTTGTTTTTGTTGAGTGTAAATTGTAATTTAATCTAAGCCATTTGATTAAAAAAAAGAGGGCCGTATGGAAGGCTAGGATCTCTACTCGCGTTCTCACAAAAATTAGTCTTCTCAAATGAACGCTTGTATATATATATATATATATATATATATATATATATATATATATATATATATATATATATATATATATATATATATACATATATATATATACATTTGTATATATATATATGTATATATATATATATGTATATATATATATGTATATATATATGTATATATATATATATGTATATATATATATATATATATATATATATATATATATATATATATATATATATATATATATATATATACATGTATATATATACATGTATATATATACATGTATATATATATATGTATATATATATATATGTATGTA
>BPTQ01000001.1:148897020-148909861 GCA_019973895.1 Chrysanthemum seticuspe
TTTTTACATGGAGTTACATATATTAAGAAACAGTTGTTTGGCTATTTTAATTGTGATATGATTTTTTTTATTTTAGTGTTAAATTGTTTGTACATGAACATTATATACTAAATAGAGATTATTTTAATGATATGTTATTAGTTGGGCACGTCTTGTGATTTCTTGTTTGCTTAATTCCAAATGTAATTTAGTTTATTATTGTTTATGTTTACATAGAGTTATATATATATTAACAAACAGTTGTTTTGCTATTTTAATTTTGTTATGATTTTTATTATTGCAATGTTAACTTGTTTGTACATAAAAATTATATCCTAAATAGTAATTTTTTAATAATATGTTATTGTTATTGTATTTTTATTTGATTATTCTTATTATTATTAACACCTAACTACTACTCCTACTAATGTTTATTTTATTAACATAAAGCGTATCGAAGAAGCTGGTAGAATCAAAACGTCATCTTGGATCCCCAGCTGTTCATCTTCTCCAAGAATCTATTCGATTTTCTTCCTAATATACAATGTGAGTTAGTTTATGAACTTCGATGTTGGTTACTTGTTGTTATTTTAATTATAGTAAAAATGAGTATTTTTAGTAACCGATTATTATTTTGAATCTTTAGTGTGCATGTTTAAGTTAAAAATAATGTATTTGTTTGTTGGCATATGTATTTTGATATACATATATTTGTTTGTTATTGCATGCTGTTATTGTTGCTAGTTTGTAAAACCCCCTTTTGCTCTGTTTGATCTATGTTTTGATTGTTAATAATGATAATTTTTATTTTAAAATCAAAGTTTAGTGTATATAGGTTAAAAAATGTCTACTCCATTTGTTTGTTATTGCATGCTGTTATTGTTGCTAATTTGTAAAACCCCCTTTTGTTCTGTTTGATGTATATGTGGATTCTTAATAATGATAATTTTTATTTTGCAATGAAAGTTTAGTGTTTATAGGTTAAAAAAGGCCTACTCCAATGCCTGTTTGTGATCAATTAGCGAGAGTTGCTGGTTCTAGGTGGCCAAAAGATATGATGCTTGTATTTTTTGCAAATGAAATTGAAACGACCAAGTGCGCAGAGGCGAATTTTAGAAGGAGATTGACGGAGATTCAAGCATGGGTTCGCAGATTTGGACAGCTGGTGACGGAGCTGGAGATGTTTTTCTGGGAGGGTTCTTTGAAGTGCGTTACACATCTCTTGAAGGTCCAAAAAGAAGATCTGTTGGAAGCTACTAAAGTCCTGATGAATGTTATTAAGATGCAGGAGCGCCTTGAAGAATTGTTTGTTATGGTGGAGATGGTGAAGGCGTTGTAGTATTAGTGGTGTCTGCTTTGTTGCTATGATCGTTTATGTGTTTTGGTTTGTTATCTCTATGGCTTAGATGCGGGGTCTAACAATCTTTTACTTGTTGTATATGATGGATGTTTAGTACTCTTTATTATGACATTAGTATGTGTATTTATTATTATGACTTAATTATGTTAATATATTTTAGATGTTTATTAATGTGTTGTCAATTTTATGTTATTTTTAGTTTATGGTATGATCTTGTTTAGGATTGTTAGTCTTTGTTATTGTTTAATTTTATGCAGACGTATGTTTTATGTTATTTTTAGTTTATGTTATGCTTTTTTTAAGGATTGTTAGTTGTTTTTGTGTTTTGACTTTGTGTTGTTTGATTGGTTACTTAACATTTTCCATCCAATATAGGTGTATGTTAAATGCATATATTATGTAAATAAAATGTTGTGGCATGACATTGTGTTGAATCCAGGTATTATGTAAACAATTTGTTGTTGCAAATATGTTTTTGGGCGCACCCAATCATTAGTAATATTATTAAATTATGTTGTATCAACAATAGATTAGCAAAAATTGTCTAGGAAAATCTGTGTTTAGGTTCTTTGTATTATTTTATCTATTGTTAAATCATGTTGAATCAATAACAGATTAGCAAATGAGTAATCATTAACAAAAGTAACAACTTGTTTAAACATAAATACATAGTTTCAATAATATATAAACAAAAACTAGAAAGATACTGAAGGTTGTGTCTTCCAAAAAGGGATTACAAATATCGAAATGTATGTGCGATACATAGCTAGACTGCGATTGTATATTAACAGACATGAAATATAGCTACTTGTTGGTTGACATCGTCGATAACCTTTGTCTGATAACACATTAGTTTAATGCGCATCATCTTGTGTTCTTCAAAGTGACAATCTTTTCCAAATTGATATCAGTTTCCTTCCATGACCAAAGATTGTATTTGAAATGGGTTTGTCTGTTTTAAAAGCACTTGTAAATTGATAGCATATACGGCATTCATGTGGACAATCTCTGCTTTTCTGTACTTGTGCATGTCCAAGGCATCCCAGATTGGTGAGTTGATTATCTGGTTGGTCACATAAGATTTTGCATATGTTAGAATGTTGTACTACTTATATGTAATGTTTGTTTTTGCGATATTATTAGTAACATATTACCAGTTTGTAGTAGTAGCCAATATCTGGATGGAAGGGTGTGTAAACAACTCTTTCTTCATTTATGTGAGATGCGTGATGGTACCATGTGCATATGTGCTGCATTCGCACGTCTGCAAATAAATTTGGTCTTAGTTAGTTATTTTCTTTATAGTTTTTTCTCCCAATATTTGATGTTTTGTTACAAGTTTAAGTTATTTATAAAATCAAAAACTTACCATGTCTGCCGCGATACATAACTGGTCTTGGTGGTCTTTTTAACAAAGTTGTTCGTATATCTTCCCTGCTCAATCCTAGTCCATCATATCCTCCTATTACAACAACTGATAAGGTATATTTGCCTAGGTTTTTGAACACAAGCTTCTGACCACACTCTATTCCTGCTGTTACTACAAAGTTGTCCCAACCGCATCCTGTGAATGTATTCATTCTAATGACCCTTTCCTCCCATGGTTTTATTCTCTTGTGGCGAACTTGGAATGTCAGACCATCGTAATAGAGTGTGAATGTGTTTTTCCAAATATCTTGTAAGAAATCCCCTGGCAGTAACTGCAAGTAATTTTAAGAAATTATCAATTTAGATACTGTATGAAATTGATAAGTTAGATAAAGATTGTGTTTTTTACCGTGAATCCTGGTGTATATGTTGACAAACATCTGATCATTCTTGGTCTTATAGTACGCCTGTCATACCCTGGACACTCTGATCCATTTATGTCATATACCATAACATAAAAGTCTTCTTCTCCTTGCCTTATAAAATGGATTGTTGCTGTGTTGTGAGGCACATTGGATGCAACAAAGGCAATCCATTCTTTGTCCGATAACACCCATTTGCCATCTATATTTGTGATCTCTGTTTTGTAACGGTACCTGTCATGGCCGTTCAAGTACAACATGTTCTTTTGAGTCTTAAAGTACTCTGTAAATACGTCAGGTAGGATCTGTTTTGGTAATTTTAAAGTAAGTAATATGCAATTAATCCTGCATTCTTAAATGCATTGTTTCAATGGCTTGTAGATAACGTAAAATTTAATGGTTTAGTTTTACCTGTGCATTTTCCGGGGTGTCATGAATGTATTCAAAAAGAAATTGTTGTGCCATCCTGTTTCCACATTAATAAATCATGAAAGTGAATATAAGTTTTTGGTTGCTAATAGTAATTGCTTATGGTGAAGGATGTGTTCACTTCAGGAGATTAGTTTGTTGATTTACAATGGCAAATATTCTGTAAAGGAAGGTTAACCTTTGTAAAGCAATTCCTAAGTTTTAATCCAATATTACAATATGAATATGAATTTTGTGAGAATGATTGTTGTGATATGTTAGTGGATTATGCTTTATACACTCAAACACATTAACAGATCATACTTATTATATGAAAATTCAATATAAACTTTAATGATCATGATAGGGTTTATTTAAGTTTTATCATATATCATTGTTATTAATATCAGGGGATTCATAATCAACGGGACCAAAATATGTTATACATGATTCTAAGTTGATTTTAATCCTATCATCGATGATCTACACATACACTATTAGGTTGCAAATCGAATATATATATAAATCATATAAAAGTATGGTTAATTTACATATAAAAAGTGTGTTTGTGATTACCTTTAGATCTTTGAAAGATTCCGTTATTGATTAACTTGATTTGGTAGAAGCATATTTTGTTAGATGGTTATGTAGGGGATGATGAGTTGTGAGTTTTATAGGGTTTAGATGCATGTGTAGGTATTTGTATATAATATATACTAGCTTCATAGCCCGCCCGAATGGGCAGGCTAGCTTCATGATGATACTTGCAAAATCCTAAATAATGTACGTAGAAGCAATCGTGTTGTTTGAATACAAAAGATAATGAAGTTGTTTTATAATACAAAATTATGTTGCCTATTCAAATGCGAAATTAAACTCCGTTATATATATAAATGACGCCGTTAGTTGTGGAGTTTGAATAATTGTCTTCTTTATCACAACAAAAAACCTTCAATCCATTATTTCTCTTCCATTTTGACAGAACCACATGTAGTTGACTGTGTGAAAATACGGGCCTTTGTTGAAAAAAACCCACCTGCGACAATGTTGAAGTAGTTGCTTGAACTCCTTCTATGGCTTCATAATAAGTACATTGAATGATAGAGGATGTTGTAACTTGCCTCCCATGTGTCCACTACTATAGCCATAAATAACAGCTTGTGTATTAATTAAATCTCCTCGAGCATTGTTAACAATGAGTACCCCTTTCTTCAATTTAGCAAACCTTTCTTTGTGATACATTTCTCTGAAACATACATAGCAACTTTTATTAGCAAAGTTTTACTCAGAAAACCTAACGCACCAAATATCTTCCATTTAAATCGACACCTAGTTAAGATATTAAAGTGCACGTCTTGATATTAAAAATAATATAATGATGTAATTGTGCATATGAATAGCTCTTTTCAATTATTAACATACAATGATAAATTTAAATCTATTTAACCTACTAAATCTACAGTTAAGTTACATGAATTAATTTGCCATAGATCATAAGAAATTTTATGCTTTTGTACAGTATGGTGAAATTATACACAACGTAGTTTAAAACACTTGCAATATGTGAAACTATACCTGCACAAATACTGCAATAAACTCATTTATGTGTACAATTTGGTCACTTTCGAGAAAATCTACCACATAGCCATCATAATAAGCACCTCTTCTCCATATCCGAGTCTCTGCACATAATTACGTCTTAGTGTTTAATCAAAACAGATAGGTGGCCTATGAATCTATTTTCCCACTTCAAGTGAAAAGTAAGAATTTTAGTGATTGATCGAAACAAATCTTTAAAGCAAGCACAACCTGCAAAAGGCTGTAATGCTCTATCGAGTGTTATGAGTTCTAAAGAGACGTAACTGTGGTTGTAAAAAATATATATATAACTAAAGAAACTTCAAATTAAAAAGTTTTCTTACTGTCATTTTAATTGTAGCTATTATCAGATATATGCAATACATGGTGAAGAACGCATCAGCTAAAAAGCCACCAAGGATAACAAGTAGGGAAATAATGACCATGAAATTACTAACGATGTTAAAGCAACTTGAAGGTGAAAAGTACATTAATCTAGATATATAGAGCTCAATGTTTCTTGCATTCGATAGGTATATATGCTATATATTCTCCAAACCTCCACATCTATATGTCTGACACACATATATAATCAGTTTATTATATCACATTGGCAAATAGACTTTAGAAGAACTCATTAAATTAGAAAGGAAAAAAAATCATAGAATTATATCATTATATCGTGTTGGCCAGTATCATAAAGACGGATCTATTTACCATAAGAGTCGATGCATGTTAGACTTACTTAAAATAAACAATGTTGCAAGAATGCCACCATGTTGGCCTTTTATAGTTGGTTGGTTCCTCCGGTTGATAAACATGATAGATTTGCTTCTTTGACACTCTTCATCATGCAAAAGAACAGAAATCCAAAAATAATGATACAACATTAGATAATGTAAAAATACGTGGGTCCAAGTTACCTAGAATGGCGTAGATTACATTGAGTCCAATTCAACCTGGAATGGTGTAGACAACTTGAAATTGGCAACATGCTCTAATGTCTTAACCAAAAACCTTTGCAACAGTTACACCTATCAATATATTACCACTACTAATTGTATATTGAGAGAAGAATAATCTCAACAATTAAATTTAGACTACACTTCAGCCACGAAATGTAACTGGTCGAATCTTAGTGCTATACATAGCATGAGTGCTATAAAGTAGTTGTCTTTAGAAATAGTGTGAAGTAGATTTTTTAATCTAGGATAGTGTAGTTTAGATCATTAGGCCACTTTTTTCCATAAGGTATTCCATGAGTCTCATGTTATAAAAGTAAAATTATAGCATGTTTTTTATCCAAAATATTAGCTTTTGCCTGAATATTGCAAAGTTCATGGTATTTTAAAAGGTATTATGTATAAACCATTCAACCATATATTTGTAATTAATTGTAAAACTTAAAAAGAATTAACAAAAGAGACAAAAAATATGTCAAATAACTTATAGATAAGAGCCCAAAAGAGATTTACTATAACCTGGTCTAGCCAAACCACGCACAAAGACTCCATTAATTCTGCAGATACAATACAACAAACCAACATAAGCTTCATGTCAATTTGTTTTCAACAATACACTAAATGTTAGATAGATGCTGCATGATAGCATGAGCATCAGGACAATGATCTGAAGAACACCAGAAGACCCTGGTAAAGACAAGTTTCAAAATATCTCAGATTAACAAATAAAAGTTTAGGAGTGTCCGTATCAAAAAACTTCATATACGATATGGAAGCAGTTTCAGAATCGTTGGTAATAGCGAACACACATAACAATGATTAGGGTTGAACGAAAGAAGCATTGTAAAAACCAAAATTATTTGATACTCAATGTGATTACAATGTAAAACTAAGAACGTACCTTCTGGCAAGCTTCGCGACCAAATAGCAATTGTTTCGACTTCTCAATAAGAAAAATGGCACCATAAATGTCTTCCATCATTCCATGCATCCAATGGCTATAGGGTTAAATCACAAGGTACCAGACTTACTACGGAATCCAGCCTGTAAGAAATACTGAGCAGTTACATTGTGATCATCAGCTATTTCAGTTGCATTACTCTTGTGTTAACCTGCCCAAGAGCTTCATACCCTTCTGTAAACACTTAAAGATTCATGATGGATAATTTAATCGTTTACTCCTGCATTATTTATATTTTACAAGCAATGATGCTAAATGAACAGTATACTTTGAGCATAATTCAATGTTCACCTGTACTTAATTGTAATATAACACAAGAAATATCACCATGCAAACCATTAAGTCCTAGTCTAAACTATACAACTTTAAAGCTTTCCTGCGCATGTACTAATGCCAATGCAAAATTAATCTGTCAAAAGACATATGGGAATAAATATAATACAAGCAATTCAAACCTCAAATGTATTCCAACCATTGTGTTACACTGTCGATAACTTTGGAACCATCTTCGTACCAAAATATAAAGCCTTTCCATGTGTAAAATGTATACACATGCTTTACAGTGTAGCAAATTAGGTTTTCTAGCTAATATCCAAGTTCGGCATATAGATGTAAATGTATATTCTGCTATACTTCCAACACTTGGACCATCAAAGTCAAACTTCAGAACAACAATAATAAATAGGACAACACCATGATGTTTAGCCAGCTCGACGATTAACCAACAATAAGATACGTTAGGTTATCTTAACATTTAGACCTTTGTATAAATGTATCAATACGTAAAATATCTGTTGCTTGCCCCTCTTGCAGGTATATTCACAACATAGGTTAAATTACAATTTTTGTGCAAGTGAAGTAAGGGGCAAGTACGGAGATCACTGCATATGTTTAGAAATTTACCATGCAGACATGAGTTCAAATCATGCATATAAATGATACATTTAGCTGGATAATAATGCCAAACTTTAATGTTATAGTATACTCATGACGTTCTTGCAAAGAAAGAAGCAGACACGGCAGCAGTTGCGCAGGTTTTGCTAAGACTACCACCAATATGGAAACAGGTGTGTTCCCACATAAATCTTCCTATAAAGTAACAATTGCATTTCAGCATGGGCCACAGGAAAATAACCTCATGAACACCAGATGCATATGAAAACAGGTGTGATCCCATATAAATCTATACATATAACGTATGTATTATTAAAAAAAAATTGAATCAAATTAAATAAGAAAAAATCTATACAAACATTGGATCATATAAAAAAACATTGGATCATAAATAAGAAAAATTGAATCAAATTAAATAAGAAAAAACAAAGAATAAAACCTAACGAATTGGGTGATTTCTAGGATTCCATTTAAACATATGAATGAAACCCTAATTTTGGATCGAAGATTAACAAAAAAGTTGCCAGATTGACATACCTTGACGAATTAAGAAGAAGAACCTTGAAATTTGAGAATAAACCTTGAAATGCCAAGTTAAATGGGGAAAGGATTTGCTGGCTGGAACATTGAAGATGATTGAATATTGTAGCGAATGAGCCGGAGTTTCAGTTTTGATGGTATGAGACCAAGTGAAGATGGTAAGTGATTAGTGGAATATCAGTTTGGGAATAGAGCCACATATTACAAATGTTGATTTGTTCCAGTGGTTGAGGCTTACGTCTTTGATTTGACAGACCCAAGTTCGAACCTCACTATCTACCAATTTTTTTTATTGTGTAAACGGTGTTATGCCTAGTCACCATTTCCAACTCATCAAATGGTGCTCCATGTCATCATTAATGTGCTTACTAAGCATTAGTGACGTGTCATATGTAGTCTCATATATATGTATAGATTCGTTTTTTTTGTTTATTTATATATATATTTATTTTTAAATTTAAATTAAGAAAAAAAAATTGCCTATAAATAAATCTTTTCCTTTTGTATAAAATTTTGTACATTATTATATTTGTTATATGATTTGAATAATTGATTTATATTTAGTTAAAATTTCGAGCTAAAATAAAGTTTTTGACCTCAATATATTGTTATTTTGGTTGTGCTTTTGTATATATATAACAATTCATGAATGATGTTATTTGATTGAATTATATATGTTTGACCGTATTGTAAATGTAAATTCTTAAATAAGTATATCACGTTTTGTTATTTTGTTATATGTAGTTAGTCAAAACTTTTTAATTTTTGAAGTTTATGATTTTTTTTACGTGAATTTCTTATATGTTATGTTAAAATATTATTTTTTTTTTAAGTTGTAGCATTTGTTTTATATCAGACAGGTTACCCAACTTTTCCACTTTGTTCGCCTAAATTACCCAACTAATTTTTTGTTCAAACAGGTTATTGGACTACACGGGATTGACATTCAGGTTACTGAACTTCAAAGTGTGTTTCAATCAGGTTACTATTGACGAAAATACCCCTCTTTTCATTTTTTATAAGTACATAAATGGTCCCTGTGGGTTGCCCGGTGTTACGAAGTCAGTCCAATTTTCATTCTTGTTACGTTTTCGTCCGTTTTCTTCCGTATGTATACATTTTCTTACGTTTTTATCCATTTTCTTATGTTTTTATCCTTTTTCATCCGTTTTTCCTCGTCTCGGTCCATTTTTATACGTTTTACGTGTGTTTGTTAATTTAGTATAAATTACAAAGCACCATATAGGGTCATTTTTGTGTGCTCTCGGTCAAGTAAAGAACCCACATATGTTGCCAATGTTTGATTGTGATTCGGTTCACCCACGAGGTGCGTTTTGTTAGCAGTTAGGGTGCATAAGTCATATAATGGGTCGAAGCCCATAACGGTTTAGAAGAGAGTGTGTTGCTTTATTTTATCAATGATTTTACCTAATTGATTTATTGATCATTGATACGTTCCGGCCATTACTTGGGATTTGGTAATCGAAAATGTATATAAACGGATAAAACCGTATAAAAACGGATAAAACCATATAAAACGGATAAAAAAGTAATAAAATGTATACAAACGGAAGAAAACGGACGAAAACTTATGAAAACTTACGAAAACGTAACAAAAATGAAAATTGGACTGAATTCGTAACACCGGGCAAACCACAGGGACCATTTATGTACTTAACAAAAATGAAAAGAGGGGTATTTTCGTCCATAGTAACCTGATTGAAACACACTTTGAAGTCCAGTAACCTAAATGTCAACCCCGTGTAGTCCAATAACCTGTTTGAACAAAAAACTAGTTGGGTAACTTAGGCGAACAAAGTGGGAAAGTTGGGTAACCTGTCTAATATAAAACCCAATTCTTAAATAAGTATATCACGTTTTGTTATTTTGTTATATGTAGTTAGTCAAAACTTTTTAATTTTTGAAGTTTATGATTTTTTTTTACGTGAATTTCTTATATGTTATGTTAAAATATTGTTTTTTTTTTTAAGTTGTAGCATTTGTTTTTATTGTATTATTTTATACATGATATGATTTAGAATTGCATGTTAAAGTATATATAGTGTTGTATAAGTAAAATAGGTAATCATTACCTATATTTTTATATAGATTAATTTATTGTTAGTACTTGTTAATTAATTTTTTATTTTGTTATACTATTACTTTAGTAGTATACTCAATATAACATCAAAAACACTTGTTTATCTCTGATCTTGAGCATCAAATTTCCGGTACTCAATCATTTTTCTTTCCCCCTCTTTACATTTTAGTTTTTATTGTTTTTTAATCAAATGCATTATATCTTCTTTTTTTTCCTTAGTGGTTGAGATTATGTTTAATATTATTGATTCTTGATGATAACTGTTTTGGTTAGTTCAGATATTGTTTTTTATAACAATTTAGGGTTAATTTTAAGATTGTATATTTGCATGTGCTGTTTATTTTTTAGTTTGTGAAACCCCTAATTTGGTAATTTTATCAGATTAAGATATTCTTATATATTATTTTATTAGTTATTTATTATATTGTGATTTAAATTGTTGTATTCTATATTGTTCTTTGTTTATTGTTGTATCTAAATTTATTGTTTTGTTAGTTTAACAGTTTATGATCCTTTAGATTATTCATGTGTTTGATAAATCAGTTGTTATATGAATGTGAATGCCTCTCAAATCCATCGTGTATAAAAGAATATGTTAAATACAAACATACTTAACATCCTTTGGTTATCAAGACCTTTTAGTGATTACGACCATTAAGTATATACCAGTGTAAACATACCTACAATACTTTCATACAGCAAGTCTTATAAGGTATTTTTGACTTTGTGAAGATAATAGTGTGATTTGCGTTAGTTTAATAGTTTATGATCTTTTAAATTACTAATGTTTGTGCTAAATCAGTTGTTAAATGAATGTGTTTCATTAAGTAGGGTTGTGCATTGTAGTTAGTAATGATTTGTAACATATTATGAATTAGTTTACGCGATCATAATTGATTTGTAAAGGATGTTATTTAGTTGTTATATTGGGAATTTAGTTGGATTTTGTTATGTGTGTGTTTGTTTGTTTAGTGTTGGCAGTTGAGTTTTTATTGTTGATGTAGTTCAATATGGATTTGCTGTCATAAATGGTGGTGTGTTGTGTTTTGTATTTCCCGTTACTTATAAGTTGATGTGGTGTGTGGCAGAAAATGATTGGAACGCAGTTTGTTATTGAAGTCGATAGTAATACATATCGGAAGAAGCTGGTATATTTGTTGTGTTTAAACAGTTTTCAAATTTGACAAATAAAATCTTTTTTGTTATTATGATTTTTTAATCGTGTTTATTAACAATGTTATGTTTTATTTTATTTCAAGATCTTCCAGTTGGGTTCAAGAAGGTTTACATTAATGGCAAAACATGGGTTTATTTGATTAACAACATATGTAAGAAATTTAAGGTGTTGTTAAAGGAAAGAAAAGGACAATGGAAATTTGATAAAGAAACTTGGGAACACTTCATTAAGCTAAGTGGATATGAAGATATTACACTGTTACACTTTTTAAACGAAAGTGCGGATACATATTATGTAACAGGGTATGATGTAAATGGTATTGAATCAGGTGGTTATGGAACGTTGAATGTATCAGGAAGACTTGCAAGGTGAACTGCTATAGTAGGTCATAATATAGAGGAATGTTCGGTATGTTGAATATCGCATATGTTATTTAACTAAATTAGAATGTTTGGTTCTGTTAAGAATATTATTCGATGGTATTCAATAATTTATTTTTTGTGTTTTTTCTGTAGGTTCTACCATTCAATTTTCTTCCTTATGTAGGTAATAATGTTTTCATGATTAAAGTGAATGGTTTTGAAGTTCAAATGATGCATGGGTTTCAAGCTTTTCCTGGACAGAGCATAAAATATGGACATGTGTTTTTCGGATTGGATTGGGATGATGTTGTTCTTTATGGAGGCTTTGTTCCTGGAAGAAGGATTGTATTGATTAACATTCTGAATAATAGGTTGAGTCTTATGAGTTTTATGGGTGATGGTCGCGAATTGAGTACAGAAAAAGTTCCTCACACAGTATTGCATTTTGATCAACCAAAGCACATTTTTGATAACGGTAAGTATGCATAAGTTCATGAGTTTTGTTTGAAAATAATGTTTTGAAGTGGGCTTACAAGTTTTTTTAATTTTGTTGGTAGATCCTCGTATGTTCCAAATATGTAATTGGCGTGGTCATGAGTTGGAACACAATGATGAGAATATAACTTTTTATACAAAGCATTATTGCTATGTGTTTGAGCAACACTGTCTTGTAAGTTTTTTTTGAAACATTCCTTTTTTTTGAATGTTCTGTCACAACGAGTTTGTGTA
>BPTQ01000001.1:148925285-148995079 GCA_019973895.1 Chrysanthemum seticuspe
TGAACGCTGCCGCAGTGGAATACGAACGCTGCGGCAGGAGAAGTCGAAGACTGCGGCAGACCTAATGTAGATCCGGCAGACTCACGCCGCCGGATGAGAAAATATTGAACTGCAGCAGTGAACTTTTACCCTCAAAACCGAAGACAGGGCAGTGTTTATAGGAGGCTGCCGCAGTGTTAATTGTGGACTGCGGCAGTGGAATACAAAAGACGTCGAAACTCACAGAGCTAAGACTGAAACCGGTAAAAGAAGCATATTAGCGCGGAAAAGCAGGTTTATTCACGGTAAGGTCGTAAAACGGAAGTTCTCTGGATTTTTCACTTTTCCTTGCTATAATTCGTTATTGCCTAGGTTTTAAAAGGTACCTTTTTGAGGGGTCGTTTAAGCCCTTATTTGATCACTTTTGTATCCGTTATTGCTTAATATCGTTCCTTTTCACTTTTTAGGTCTCTTGAAGGCAAAATGCTGGAATGGCACTTATTTGGACGAAAAGGCGCGATTATACGAAGAAAATGGCCAAAGTCAGAATCGAGACACTCAAAGCTGCTGAAAACATAAGGTGACGGCGTCAGGTGTTAATTGTGACGCCGTCGGAGGATATTTGTGACGGGATAGAAGCCAAAACTCCCATTTTCAAGTGACGACGTCAAGTTATAAAAGAGTAGGCCGTCGCACTCAGACGGCCTAGATGTAATCCAGACGGCGTCAGAAGCTGAAGAGGACGGCGTCGCAAGCATAAGGTGACGCCGTCGCAAGTCTAACGTGGCCAAGACGAAACCCTAATGACGGCGACACGACGGCGTCACAAAACATAAAGTGACGCCGTCGCATGTGTAATATTATATATAGAATCCGAATTTTTCAGTATTTAGTGTGTAGTCTTTTGGAGTAAAAACCTAAACCGAACCAAGGCTGTCTTGTACAGTATTTTAGGGTTACAAACCCTATCTTACACGAAGATAAGTGTTTTACTTCATTAATACAATTATGTCTTTGATTATTTGTGTGTATGCTTGCATGTTTTCCATGTCCGGCTAATTTACTTGTGTGTTTGCTTAGGGAATATGAAACTTAATTATTGAATATTGATTGGTTGTTTCTTATCTTAGTTGGTTAATGATCTAGTAATGCGATAGGTCATTCGTTGTGTACTTAATGCTTGATTAAATCTTTGTGAACCTTAGAATATGACTCCTTGAGTAGTTGTAAGCTAAACCATCCAAAGAGTGCCTTAGAGTAAGAGTTTATTATCCCTAGTGGGTTTTGTAGACGAGACCCTTTGGTAAGTTCAAAGAGTTAGGGAGAAACGCATACCCTACAACCTTAGACACACAACGCAACTAGGAATAAGGACGTGACAATTCAACCACCAATAGGAGATAATTAAGGAGTAGTAAAACCTAAGTAAACACATCTTTAAACTATCATACGAGCACACATTAATTAGACATAAACTACATACACCTTAGATTAGATAATTAGATAGGTAGAGTAATCGGTAGCAATACCAACCCCCCCCCCCCAAATTCAAACCCCGGGATTTGTACCTTTCCTTTCCTAAAAAAATATAAAAAGATAAAAAATAATCTTCCTCAACCACAACCTTAGCGTAGTAACTTCTCACTAGCATTCATATTCCCCTAGAGAACGATATCAATACCCGTGGCTTACCCTAATACTACACTACAACGATTAGGTTCACTGCATAGGGTGTTGAAAAACTTGCTCGACGAAAAGGAAGTTCCTTTGACCCCGAGCGACGCGTGTAGCGTTATCACTAACAAAGTCTACAAGGTAGTTAAGGCTCTTTATGGCCTTCATCAGGCTCCTAAAGCTTGGTATGAGAGGCTCTCTACATTCTTATTACAACATGGTTACAGGAGGGGAGCTATTGACAAGACTTTGTTTATCAAAAGAGACAAGAAGGATATCATGTTAGTTCAAGTATATGTTGATGATATCATCTTTGGAGCTACCAAATAGTCTATGGTTAAGGAGTTTGAGCAGCTGATGCAGAAAGAATTTCAGATGAGTTCAATGGGTGAGTTAAATTTCTTTTTGGGACTTCAAGTTAAGCAGTCAAAGGAAGGCATTTTCATAAGTCAAGACAAGTATGTATCTGACATACTTAAGAAGTTTAATTTTGATGACATGAAGTCTGTCACTACCCCTATTAAATTAATAAACTCATTGGGCAAGGACGAAGATGGACACCCAGTTGAAGTCAAGTTATATAGATCAATGATTGGCTGTCTTATGTATCTCACTGCATCTAGGCCTTATATCATGTTTGCAGTTTGTTTATGTGCAAGATATCAAGTCTCACCAAAGATTTCACATATGAATGCAGTAAAGAGAATTTTCTGTTATTTGAAACAACAACCTAAGTTAGGGTTGTGGTATCCCAGGGATTCACCTTTTCACTTAGAGGCTTTTTCAGATAGTGATTATGCAGGTGATAATTATGACAGAAGATCAACAACAGGTGGATGCCAATATCTTGGAAGAAGATTAGTTTCATGGCAGTGTAAAAAGTAAACAATTGCAGCAACATCATCTACTGAAGCTGAATATGTGGCTGCTGCAAGTTGTTGTGGACAAGTTTTGTGGATGCAGAATCAACTCTTGGATTATGGGTTCAATTTTAAGAATACTCCTATCAATATTGATAATGATAGTACTATTTGTATTGTGAAGAATCCAGTCTATCATTCCAAGACCAAGCACATTCAGATTAGGCATCACTTTATCAGAGATTGCTATGAGCACAGGCTCATTAATGTGGTCAAGGTTCACACAGATGATAATGTAGCTGACTTACTCACCAAAGGCTTTGACGTTTCAAGATTTAATCACTTGGTGGTAAGCATTGGCATGATTAACTACTGAGCTACATTTAAGGGGATGACTATTTAGTATTAGTATAGTCCTGTGTATTGTTTGAGGGGAGGATATTTTTGTATACTTAGCTTATACAGAGGAATTTGGAAAAGTACTGTTTTTTATGAAAGTACTGCTTGGAAAGTACTGCTTGGGAAAGTACTGCACACGTGGAAAGTACTGTTTGTCTTATTAAAGTACTGTTCCAATGATAATATTGAGGGGTAATTCTACTAACGGTAACTTTGTTATTATAGGCTGTGATTTTTCAAATCTCACCTATAAATAACTACTCTCCGATTTTCCCTCTCATCTTGATATTCTCATATCTTTTCCATATTTCTCTCATCATCTCTTTATTATTCGATTATATCTCTCATTGTGCTTACATACTCAACCATGGCGAATCGTCCTACTGTTTCAAAGCACAATATGGTGGCGAATTTAGACAAGACTGAAGAAAATGAGGCTTTTCATGATATTATTGATTATCTCACTGGGTCGCCAATCAGTTATGCTCTTTTAGTGGAGCCGGATATAATTGAACCTTGGATTCAAGAATTTTGGGCTACTGCCAGGGATAATATGGAGAATGATGAATTTTATATTAGGGCTACAGTTGTTGGAAGAACTGTGAAGATTACTGAAGCATCTATTCGAGAAGACTTATTGTTTAATGATGAAGAAGGGGCTATTCGTTTTGCTAAGGAGTTGATTTGGGAAACTTTTGGGCACCTTGGTTATGAAGGGTCTTTAACAGAACAAACATTCAGGAAACAACTATTTTGTCCTCAATGGAAGTTTTTAGTGCATGTGTTGCTTCATTGTATTAGTGCTAAAAGTACTTCATGTGAGCAATTTGGATCTAACATTGCATCTGCTATGGTGGGATTGGCTACAGATCGTGTTTTCAATTTTTCAAGGCTTATTCTAGATGGCATGCTTTCTCACATCACTCATGGATCAAAATGGTTGATGTATCCTAGGTTTATACAAGTTTTCTTGAACAAACAACTTGCTGATGTACCTAAGCCTACAGACTTATTACCTGTTATTGTACAACAAGCAAAGATTTTTACCTTTATGTCGAGAAGAAGTGATCTATTCAGAGGTCCAGATAAGCCTTTAACTACTTCTATGATGGAAGTTGTTCAAGTTGTTCGAGCTGATGCTGAAGATGATGAAGCAAGTGAAGGTACTGCATCTGCAAGTACTGCATCTGCAAGTTCTGCTTCTCAAAGTGCTGCATCTCCAGAAGGTGCTGCATCTCAAGAGGGTACTGCATCTCTAGGTATTGCTTCTCCAAGTACTGAAATTCAAGAAGATGTTGCAGGTTCTCCATCTCCACAACAATCTGTTCCTGATTGTCAACCAGAGGAACATTCACCAATTCAAGGAGATGCTTCCCATACTATCTCACCTGAACGATTAACATTGGATAATTATGTTTTAACAAGGGAGTTGGTCAAGTTGAAAAAGACTACTGAGGCTCAAGCAAAACAGATTAAGAGGTTGATGCTCAAGTATAAAAGGTTAAAGAATTTTGTTACGCCTTTTATCAAACGTTATCGCTTATGGGTTAAGGAAGAACACAAGCGTCGAAGGCAATTTAAGAAGAAAAACAAAGGCAAAAAGGTTCCTAAACCATCTTCTGTCCAATTGGGGAGGAATTTTGAAGAAAAGAATTTGAAAGAAGATGTTGTTAAGGATAAAGAACCTCAAGGTACTGAAGAACATGTTGTTATTGAAAGTACTGAAGAAGAAAGGTCTGACGATCAAGGTACTGAACAACAAAGTACCGCTTTTACTGGAACTCACAGACAAGAATTAGTTACACCAAGAGTATTAGACTTTGAAGAGGAAGCTGGTCCTTCAACTATTCCACATGAAGAACAAGCTGGTCCCTCAACAACTGCTATACCAGAGGAAGCTGATACACCTCAAAGAATACATACTGCTAGTGATGATGAATTTATTGCAACTATTTTGCATGATTTATCAAAGCCAAGGGCTGTTACTATTCCAGGAGTGCAAGAAGAGGAACAATCAAGAGTTTCTCAACCTGCTATTGATCCTAAGGATAAAGGAAAAGGTGTTTTGGTAGAAGTAAAGAAGAAGAAACCAACTTTAGCACAGTTAAGAGCTGCTAAAGATGCTTTGAATAAACAAGCAGCTAGAAAGATTCAAGAAGAATTAGATGCTAAATATAGAGAAGATAAGGAAGCTGAAGAAGCTCAGAATAGAGAAGCAGCTAAGAAGTTGCATGAGGAATTGAATGCTGAAGCTAGTGAACCATTAGAGTCACCTGTTCCTGTTTCTTTTATGCCTAGAAAACCAAATCTTGCTAAAGAAAGGAATGCAATGATGGCTTATTTGAAAAGTCGAGGATATAAAGGATTGCAGAAGCTGAAGTATGTTGATATGAAAAGATTATATGATGTTGAGACAGAAGCTTATAAGAAGGATGTTGCAAGTATCAAAGATTATAAAGATGAAGCTACTTGGACTGAAGCAGAAAGAAAGAAAAGTTTGAAAAGAAAAAGGAAAACTAAAGTTGAAGATAAACAGTTTTCAAAGAAAGAAAAAGTTGAGTTAAGATCTGAAACTAAGGATGAATTAAGAAATTATCTCAGAATACTAGATTTTGAATATTCCAGAGAAGATGCTGACATGAAGATGAACAGATCTCAGATTACTACTTTTGAAGTTGTGGATTCTAAAGATGGAAGCTATCTGATGTTTCATAGAGAAGATGAAAGATTCAGAGTGTTCAAAAGGCTATGGGATTTATTGCATATCATAGATAGAGTGGATCTATTCTATTTATATCATGTGGTGAAAGATTATTTTGAACATCATCCATCAGAAGGAATTGGTTTGGTCTTACTTGGAGATCTCACAACTGCATGGGAAACTGATGAACAGAGTAGTGATGAAATTTGGAAGAATCAAGAGAGCTGGGAAATTGTTTGTTGGAGATTTTTTGAAGAATCTGGAGTTCATGTTCTAGAGCTGGAAAATGGTACAATGATTCACATGTTTGCTGATAGAAGATATCCTCTTATAGTCGATCTTATGAGGAGGATGCTAGAGCATGGAATGGAGGTTGAAGAGGACAATGAAATTGCTTGTATGGTCATCAATTTGTTTATCAACTGGACTACTATTGCAGAAGATAATGAATAACTGGTATGAGACTTACTTGAATAAATTATTTTTTGATAAATCAGTACTTTATTCAAAGTACTGCTGATCAAACAGTACTTTAATCAAAGTATTGCTTGCAGTTTTTAACCAGTTAAGTGTTTTTTTGAAGAAAACTTTTGTTAAGTAATAAATATTTTGAAACAAATGTTGAATAAATGGTTTTTGAGATGATAATATCAATAGGTTATCAATCCACCGTGGTTACAAAAGGATTGACTAATCCATGAGTAAACGGCTCTGGTAAAGATATATCAAATCCGTTTTTATTTGACAACTTGCTAATAAGTTGGATGGTAATCAACTCACCATATCAGTAATGTGAAGAGTTGACTAGCCCACAAGAAAATGGCTTGTAGTAAATGTGGAAAACTAGAAGGGGGGGGGGGTTGAATAGTTTTACCAATTAAAACTTCCTTTTAAACTATTTAGATCGACTTATGTCAATCTATTTGGTTGTGTGTGTTGGATGTTGATAAACAAGCATATAAAGATATGTAATGAAAAGATAAGAGTAAGAAGCACAAAACCACAACACGAGTATTTATAGTGGTTCGGCTACAAGGATACCTTCCTTGCCCTACTCCACTCCCCGAGTCACATACTCGAGATTTTGTAAACACTACACCAATCTCCTTATGGCGGAGAAGCCTTCACAACGTCGCTTAACCTTTTTCCGGTACAAAGCTAAATACCGAGTTCTTTCACACCAAGGCGAACCACACCTAACACAACGTCGCCTACCCTTTATACGGTGCTAGGCTAACCACCGAGTTCTTTCACACCTTAGGTGAACTACACCTTCACAACGTCGCCTACCCTTTATTAGGTACTAGGCTAAGCACCTAGTTCCATTGCAATGGAGGAACTACTACCACACTACACCAACGACTAATCCCAAAGGAGATCTACTCCTTTACAACATCATCAAGGACATCAATATCCTTGGATCTAATGCTAGTCTATCTAGTACATCAAAACACACCATATCGAATGTACATCTAAGGCACCTTTGACTAATGCCTTTGACTAGATCTACAAGACACCTTTCACTAATGTCTTGTATCTTTACTTCGAAGCACCCTTCACTAATGCTTCAAGTCTTGACTTCTAAGCACCTTTCACAAGTGCTTATCCTATAGACGATAGATACCCTTCACTAATATCTTCGTTTGACTCTTGAGACATCTTTCACTAATGTCTTCAACATTACACTTCTTTGAAGAAAGAGAGAGATCATCAACAAGAGTACTTCAATAGCCTTGATGATGAGGAAGCATGGCAACTCATGAACTTGAGCTTGCTTGACTTCAAAGGTGGTGATCCTGCCTTTAAGAGGAACCTAGAAGATCACACAAAAACAAAACTACAAACATAGATCTCTTGGATCTAAGGTTAGTGAGATTTAACTCAGGGGGAGAAAGTGTATTGGAAAGGGGTTAGAAATAATGAAGAAATGGCTCACTATTTATAGAGGAAAAATCCTACTATTTCCCCGGATCCCACGGATCCCTTCCACTTGGGATCCGGCTAGCACAAAGCCAGGGATCCGTGGAACGCTCCTCTTTGCCCATGGGTATTTTTGGTTATGGGTCATGGGTCATGGGTTATGGGTTGATCCATGGTTTTCTTTCTAGATACAATGTATCTTAAGGATACAATGAACTTGGTTAAGTGGTATAAATAAAACCATGGGTTATGGGTTAAAACCATTTGTTAGTTTTTACCTATTTAGTATATACTTGTTTTTACCCATTTTAGTATATACTTGTTTTTACCCATTTTAGTGTATACTTAGTTAAGTTTATGTTATGCCAATATGTAAGCACTAGTTGTTGTACATATGTATATCTAAAGCATAAATCACTTATACTAGTTTTAGTGTTTTATGTGAAAGCGTAAGTGTGTTAGAAAACTATTAGTTCAAACCATTTACGTATTTTATTTGTTTCGTTAAAATGATCTTACTTTTGTTATCGACAAAACATTAGAAGATCGTAAAATATAAATAAACGTTTTTACGGCTTATTTGTATTAACAATCTCCCCCGTTTTGTTGATGACAAAACATAAGATTATTTTAAGGAAAAGCTAAAATTCGTAAAAGTTTGAATTTGTAGTTTTTACTTTCTTCTCCCCCTTTTTGTCGAAACAAAAAGTGTTTGAAAGAAAGCAACACATCGTTTTTAAGAAAAACATGTGAAAGGAAAATAAAATAGAGAGCAAGTAACGGGAAAGGATCTCGTCGTTACTCCCCCTTGACGAGTCCATCCCTAAGTAAGGGCGTCAAGAAACTAATTTTAATCTAGTTCATTTGCAACTAACTTATGCAAAAGATTACGTCTATGTGACGGGTGTGCTCCCCCTAGATGATTGCAATATTTGCAAGTAAATTAAAACCAAGCTCCCCCTAGCTTTAGGATGTCAAATTCTTTATGTGTTAATTGAATAACTGCAAAACAAGGGTTAGAAAACAAGTATAATTCACAATTTCCTGCAAATGTGATTTTAATTAAAAAAAAAAAAAAAAAAAAAAAAAAAAAAAAAAAAAAAAAACTTTTTGACTTCACGGATCCCACGGTTCCTTCCTAGTAGGGATCCGTCTAGGCAATTATGATGGATCCGTCTGGCTGATGACTAAAATCAGCAAAGGTGATATAACAAGTAATGTTATCACATAAATGAGATATGAATACATATGCAAAAAAAAAACAAGTAGCATGTAATTCCATTTAATAAAACAAGAGTTATGATATACATGACTCTAAAAATAAGAAAACAGGCAGTGCATGACTAGGAATTTCTAGACCAACTAACGCTTGATGCTAGGACACCACTAAACTTCTTCTAGCACAAGTTTTGTTTAGGTTTGATCTCGTCGAAACGTTCGAGGAGATGATAGAACATGAAACGTTGGTCTTCTCGTACTTCATGTATCAAACTTTCAACATGTTGACAATGATAGCAATCTTTGTCATGGCTAGGTAGTGGTGGTGGATGAAATGAAAAGGCTTGATGCGAAGGATCAAGTGAATCGTTTTGTGGAGCTTCAAACGATGAAGGGATTGGTGGAGGTGCATTTGAGAATGCCTCGACCAAGAATGATGGTGGTGGTAAAGAAGTGTCAACTTCCATATGGTCGGGTGGTTGACTTTGATGATTTCTCATAATCCAAATAGGATTATATGATGGAGACGGCGAAAAGGAAGCCGGAGCAAGTGTTGACTCAACACATTGATTTTGAACCATTATTCCTCCTAATGAGGAGAATGTTGTCGGCGAAAGCAGATGAGACGGCCTAGGAGGTAAGTCCTCTAAATTGTAGAGGTGTGGTGATGATAGTGGTGAAGTAAATGAAATATTTCTAGGAACCAATGGTGATGGTTTAGTGGAGATGATTCGGTTGAGGAGATTTCATGTATAACACGAGCCTTTTTCATGGGTGGTTCTTTGGTGGATAAGTTACTACTTGGGTTTTTTCTCATGATGAAATGATTTCAAGAGCTGAAAGTTAGAGTGAGAGTTATGACTATGGAGGTCCTAACAAGGTGGTTTATAAACCAAGAGATTTGGCAAGTGCATTTAAGCTTAAAGCCACTAGGATTCATTGGAATGTGATGATTGACATGCACAAGAGTCAACTTCAGAGGTTGGACTAATCTAGGAACTCATTTAAGATGAGATGGAGTGTTTGAGTTAGGAAGATAAGTTGAAATGATTGTTTTAGCAAGATTTGACCTATACTGTCATCTGGATCCCACAGTTCCTTTATCAGAGGGATCCGTCTAAGCTAATCCTAGGGATCCGGCTATCAGCAGCTATGAGAGAGTGGAAATGATGTTTCTAAAATCTAAGACCTATAACATCTTGAGTGTTTCAGTCTTCCTAAGTGTCTTAAATGAAGGGATGCTTAAGTACTTGAAGGTGGTGAGTGATGTAGCTAATGATTGTCTTTATGGAAGGATTTGGGACTTTCATGAATACCAATGAATGAACAAGGATGACACTAAAGATGTCAATTGAAGCTAAATGATCCTAGAGATGAGGTTGTGACTTAGGATAGTGTTTTGGAAAATATCCAAATGGTTTTGAGATGGGAAAACTAGGATTTGATCAACTTCGATCAATTTTGAGGTGAGGTTGATTTATGATCAATTTTGTTATAAAAGATTTCTAACCTAGATGTGAAGGGTCAAATGAAATGGTGATGGATTAAAACAAAGTGATAGATGTATGAATATCTTAGAGTGTGATCTATGTGAGTTGGAATGAGTAGGAAAGATCAACCTATCTTGATAAAGACTTAATCTACCTTAAGACACTATGTTTAGCTTAGTGTGAGGTGTTCTAAGGATGCGTTTGACATACAATGCTTGCAATTGCATTTTCTGTTTGCCGGATCCCACGGTTCCCTAGATGTAGGGATCCGTTTAGTACAACATTTGGGATCCGTCTATCTGCTAGACAGAACCTTTACTAAAGGTATGCAATGATCTTGACAATGCATTATATTCCAAGTTTTGTTTAAAGGAGTTCTAAAACTAAGATATCAAATGTAAGATGTTTTATTTCATGAAAGAAATAGGATTACATTGGTAAATAACGAGTAGAGTAGAAATGATCCTATTTGACTATTCTAGGTTCCTTGAGTGTCTTCGCTAAGAGGATCATTATGTGATTGATGGGTATTGGTGGAGTCAAGAATGAAGAAAGTCTTTATTAGAGATATGTTTAGCGGTTCCATCATCTTGTTTACAAGTACGTACAACGGACTTTGAAATTGAGGATGGAAGTGCATAACATTGTGATAGAGGCGTGTCAAGAACATTCCATAAGGGATGAGTTTATTCTTGGAGCCTTGAAGATTTGCAATTCGCCTTGCGAAGAAGTAGGCGAGATTGTATGGTTGTTGTGTTAGCAAACAGTACAACATGTGAGCACAACAAGCGGGAAGAATATCTCAATTTCCCCTAAGACTCCAAACATTTTCACGTAGAATGAGAGCAAGAGGCTTGTACTCTTCTCGGATATCCCGTGTATGGATAATGTTTGGATTGGAGTAATATGGTCGAGGTTTGCATATTATGCGATTTAAATCTTCCGGAGAGGGTATGTGTGAACAATATGGACTATTTTCTTCACGAAAGTTGAAGAGAGAATCAAGAGACCAATCTTCGGTGAAGGCACATTGTCCATGATTTGGAATCCGGAGGATGTGAGCAAAATGCCCAAGGGTTAAGGTGAACTTTTGGTTTTTGATATAAAACCAAAGAGATAAAGAGCGATCCTCGTTACGAACGAGTTCAACTTGACGGAAGAATCCATTATGAACCTTGGACATATCTTCTCGTTGATTTCAAGAAGACATTCTAGTCCTATGGCTCGGAAGGAGGTATTGATACCTTCTTCAAATTGTAGAGAGGTGTCTACAATACGTCCTTCATGGAAGTGACGGTTTTTGAGATTATTGAACCCACGGACATGATTGCCAGGTGTGTTGGGCTCAAGAGAGATGTTCGGAGTGTAGACGCTAGTGAGTGAAAAATCAAACTCATATTCATGCGTCATAATTAAACCTATAGAATTGATAGGTTAAAGAAAGAACATGTTTTTGACCAACCTATGATAATCTAATGTTTTTACTAGATTTTATTAACAATGGTATTTAACACTTAACTAACTCATGGTTTTGAAATTCTAGTGGATTATTACTTTTAGAAAGATAGTGGTTTTTAATCTTGCATGAAAACTGTTTTCCGGTAGGACGGATCCCACGGTTCCTTTATAAAAGGGATCCGGCTAGTATATCTTCCGAGATCCGTGGATCTGTAGTAACAGACACAGATTTGATAAGAACAAAGGTTTTACAGTTTTTAAACCATGAAATATGTTTTATCCTACATTTTCTTTTAGCATGCATACATGACTTCTAATGTATCATGAAAGAATATAAAACATATAAATCAAAAGATATGAAAAACACATTATAACAATAACAACCTAGATAAACTAGATTATTAATAATATTGCATTTCAATACTAAGGATGATACAAAGGATTGGGTATATGACCCCAATATAGATTAACAACACAAAGTAAATGTCTCCGTATGTGAACTTCATCATAGGGAACACAAGTGCGATGAGCGTTAGGGCGATGAGCACTGATCTGTGCTGAACTAGTCAAGTCTAATCACACAAGCTAGCCACTTGTGAATGGCTAACCGTAATAGACTTAAAACTGCTTAAAACACAAATACAATGAAGTCCTGGAGAATAGAATGAATTCCCGGGTCGTTAAGTCCCACGGAGACTCAATGGTGTGTCAAAACAAACTCAGATGATAGAGTGATCACTAAGGATAGTGATCAGTAAAGGTTTGATGAGAAATTACACTACTGATTGATTGGAATGGAATGGAATACAGAATTGGAAAGCACAGCAATCAGATGAAACAAATGTAAAACTTACGTTTAAAAACTACGTACACGTACAAAATAAAAAGTGAAATCTAAAAAGACCTAAAAATATGAAAATGACATTTTTGAAATCTTAAAAATAAAAGAAAATTATTAGAAAAGGAAAATTATTTTTATAATTATTTAATTAATTATTATTAATTAAAAACTATTTTAACTATTTAATAAATACTCTAAAATAGAAGAAAATACAAAATAAGGCTAGAAAAATAAAATTATGATCCAGAAAAATCTAAAATATTATAAAACTAATTTTAAAATTAAAAATATATTTTTCACACTTTTTATCTAATTATCACTAATTAATAACTATTTAAAATACACTTAATTACTAGAAAATATAAAATAAACCCAGAAAAATAAAATTTTAACTTGGAAAAATCTAAAATATAATAAAACTAATTTTAAAACTGAAAAGATATTTTTTATGCTTTTTAATTATTTATTACTAATTAATTACTATTTTTAACTATTTAAAATTATAATAAATACTAAAAAGATAGAGAAAAATATGAAACTTTTTCTAAAAATACTATATGATGACAGAAAACTAACAAAAGTATAAAAACAAGATTTGCTTATTAATAAGCTAAAAAGAAAAATCAAAAAGCTAAAAAACTATTAAATAAACACTATCACTGATTTGAAATTGATGTTTTTTCTGGATTTTCTTTTTGAAAACTACTTTACTACTGATATTATGAAACTTTAACAAAGACAAAAACTTTACAAACTTAGAATAAGCTGTTTTACAAGCTTATAAGCCCAACAGTAGGCTTAAGAGCTTATTTTGTGGAAATAAGCTCAAACAAGCTTGCTAGCTGAAACAGAAGCTCATAATAGATGCAAACAAGCTATATGAACAGAAATGAAGCTAAGAGATACAAAGAAGCATACTGAAAAGCTATTATAAAGACAATAAGCACTTATGATTAAAACAGAAATGGGACAAGGTTTAAGCTTATAGCAGCCCTACTAAACAAGCTTCAAAATGAAAAACAAGGCTTGAGACCTCAAGAGGGCTAGGTTGGCTACCCAAAGAGCCAAAGATCACAAGATTTGAGTAACTAATAAGCTCTATGTGAGCTTATCAAGTTGGACCAACCAACTGTGCACAGGGCATGGTTTCAGAACAGGTATCCACAAAAAGCTAGAAAATAAGCACTTTAAAAGCTGATTCAAAGAGATCTAGTATTTTTCTAATTTTGTTTAGCAACTGATCTTTAATATCCCAAGAGCTTTTAAGCTAAAACTTAATATTAAACTCACACTGAAAAGATCTATTTTATTCAAAAACGACCCAAATGAAAATTTGACTTTTTAAGAAAAGCTAAAAAGTTGACCAAGATGAACTTTGATTCACCACTACTCACTGATTTTGTTGTTTTAAGGTGATATAATACTGATTTGATAAAAAATAACAACTTATAAGCACAAAGTCAAGATCTTGGATCATGAAGAATCCAACAGTTAACACAAAAATTGATCAAAAGCTAATTTTGACTTTTTGCTTATGAACACTGGTTTTTATGACTGAGATGAGTTATTAGATGTGTAGGTGACACAGACCACTCCAAACAAACAACACAAACAAGTCCTGCATTGTTTTGAACAGACAAATCCAAACACCCTTACTTGGACAGTTTAAGAACTTTACCAAGCAAATCACAAATATAAACCACAAAACTGATTGCAGATCTTATGATATCACTTATTATGACTAGTGAAGCCTAAAACAACAACCAAAACAACATTAAACTCATAAATGACCATGATGAACTTTTAACTGTCAAGAAGAGATTTTTATAAACGACAAATTTAAAAGAACAACAAACTGATTTCAATACTCAAATACACTTAATTAAGGCTAATTAACACAAAGAAACAGAAATTTAAGCTAATGAACAACTACAACAGTAAAATGCAAAAATGATTAAAAAGGCTTACAAAAGCTTCCAAGCTCAAAACTGAGATCAAGAACCAATTATCACCCCTATTAGCTTACCACTAAGCTTCTAACCCAAGGCCATCCAAGATTTACCCTGCTCCAGCTGTGTACATCACTTCCACATGGTTTTTTATTTTTCAACTAATTAATTTGTATTTTTGGTGATTTTCTGATTTTGCTTCTAAACTGAATTTTAGTGTTTCTAATAGCTTAGAAAAGCTATATGGGAGCTTATGTGATCCTACTCAGTCCATAAAAACAACTAACATCAACATTTGAATCATAAGAGATTTTGAAATATGAAACTGCATAATCTGATATTAAAACTTGAAACTTGAAATTGATACTTGTAAAAGGTTTATAATACAATAACAACTTGAAATACAAAGCTTGTAAACTAAAACGTACACTGAAATTTTAAATTAAGCTAAAAATGACATTAAAGAAAACTAAGTTATTCTAGATATCTCATACAATGCATCTCTCATCCTCTTTATAGACTTTTGTGAATCCTTGTTGACCTCTGATTGTTTCCCACCATTTTCTAGCCATTGGATCATCAAATATCATCAGAACCGTCCACTTGTGTTTTGGCGCCAAATATTTCTTGAGCAGGTTTCATCAATTAATGGATTTGGTTTCAATCAATTAAGAGCTTTTGGTGTTAGTGGGGGTGGAGGGGACAAGGTAAGGGAGGGGGTGTTGAAAATGTGGAGAAACCATTACTGGTTTTGGATATCAGGCATGGGAGAGGGGGAGCTACAGTGCTGGGCGGTATTTTGATTGTTTGACTTTTGTTGACCGGTGATTGTGTCCGAACAGTCAAGTCTAAAAGACTTAAAACTGCTCAGACGCAAATACAATGAAGATCAGAGAATACAGGGGATTCCCGGGTCGTTATGTCCCAAGGAGACTCAATGGTGTGTTAAACACATGATCAGACGATAGAATGATCACTAATGATAGCGATCAGGAAGGATTTGGATATGATAATTACACTACTGAAAAAGGAAATAAATAAAAGCGACTTAAATGCAAATTAAGAAAATTAAAAAGTTAAAAGATATTAAATAAACGCTATCACTATATTTAAAGTGATGAACGTTTAAAACCTAAAACTAAAAACTTACGTTTAAATAAAAATTACGTAAACGCGCAAAATAAAAAGTGAAACTTACACAATATTAAGCCTAAAAATATGGAAAATACATTTTTACAAACCTAATGATAAAAGAAAATTTATAGAAAAAGAAAATTATTTTTAACACTATTTATTTAATTACTATTAATTAAAAACTATTTATAAAGTATTTAAAATACACTAAAATAGAAGAAAATACAAAATTAACCTAGAAAAATGAAATTATAACTTGGAAAAATCTAAAATATGATAAAACTTATTTTAAAACTGAAAATATATTTTTTAGACTTTTTATATATTTATTATTAATTTAAAACTATTTAAAACTAATTTAAATTATTAAAAATACCAAATAAAAGGAGAAAAATAGGGAAAAATACTTTTTAAGCTTTTTATATTTATCTTAAACTATTAAAATTGAAAAATTATTTTTTAGAGACTTTTCTTAATTATTTGTATTAAAAGCTATTTAAAAAGGATTAAAAACTAAATTAAATTAAGAAAAATAGCAAATGAACTTGGAAAAATCTGAAAATTTCAGGAAAAGCTTAAAATGATATTAGGAAATAGGGAAAAATATAAAAACAAGGGCTTATTTGGCAGAATCTGAAACTGATGAGTAAGTGCTTATTGAAATAAGCACTTACATAAGCAAATGGAGTCCAAAGGGTACCAAACTGGAAGAGAAGCTTTAATAAGCTAAAGTGACCAAAATGAAATGAGAAACTACAAGCTAAACCTTCTGATTATCAAGTTAGCACAGATTTGGCTAACTGAGATTATGGCAGAAACAGTTAAAGGGGCTACTACTTGCAGCTTATAAAAAAGCTACCAAATAAGCTAGAGACTAGAAACCAACAACTGGAACCTATACAAGACCTGGGTGAGATCTTGTAAACCAAGTTTCAGGCCTAAGTAAGCTCTAATGAACTCTATGCAACCTTTCAAAGATTTGAGAAAAACTCAGCATAAGCTGCATGTTGGAGCAGGGCATTTTTGACCTAAAAGACAAGCTCTTTTGAAGCTTGTAGGAAAATCACAAAAATAAGCTAAAATGACCATAAGAAACTAGAGCAGTAGGGCTTTTAAAAACAACAAGTTTCATTAAAAATGATTAAGAAATGAGCTCATTAAAAATCTTTCTATTTGAGCCCAAAACTGACTTATGCTAATTTGACTTTTCAACAAAAACTAAAAAGTTGACTTTTGTGAAGTTTGATCTTGATTTATGAACAAGAATTGATATATATGGATGAAATAACAATGATGCAAGCTTAATCTATGACTTCTAATCACAGAACCATGGTCTGCAACTCTCAAATTCCAACAGTGGACAGATTTAAGAGAGATTTAATGATTTTTTGACTTCTGTGGATTTGCAGACCTAAACCTAGACTTGAATGAGCTCAAATGAGCATCCAAAGCTTAAACCAACAAGAATTTGTTTCTGCAATAGCCTTAAGGGCATATATACTGTCAAATCCAAACACCCTTTAAAAACTGCAATGCAAACTTAAAATAACAAAAACATAGAACCAGGCAGAGCTATTGATCAAATTAAGTCTATATAATCATAATACAACTGTCTAAACACATGAAGAACAGTTGAGACCACAGATAAACAGATAAGCTAAAACTGCAATTTGTCTTGAAAATGAAAAATGGGAAAATCACTAACCATTGTCCCACTGTTGTGCAGACTAAAACAGAACCCAAACCTAACCTAATCTAGTCTATTACAACCCAATTCAACCTGCATCAACTCCATTATCCATTTATGAACCAAATGAGTGAACCAGTTGACTTTCGTTGACCATTGATCAAATTTTCTAGAAACTGAAATATAAGCTTATGAAAAGCTTTAACAAGCTTAAACAAGCTTGTTTGAACATGAAAAGAGATTATTTGAAGCTTTAGAATGAGACTTTGATATGTAAATTTTCAACAGTAAGCTTTGAACATTAATTCTTAACAAAACTTGGATTTATAACTGGAAAGAGTTTATAAGGATACAATACACTTAATTTGATACAAAGAAACAAGAAATAACAGATTTTACACTAATTTTAAGACTTTAAATTAAAAACGACATTTGAAGATAAAAATAAAACTAAGAACTACTCTTTCTTGCTTCTTTCCTCTCTCTTTTATACTCCCAGTTCTTCTCTCTCTCATCTCTGATAAATCCCACCATCTTTTGTGGCCATTGGATCACTCAAAGCTATCTTGGCCATTCAATGTGTTTTTGGCGGGAAAACTTGATTTAACAGTTTAGGTTGAGATTGAGTGTGGGGGTGCATTTAATGCTCTTTTGAAGGGTTGCTGAGGAGGGGGGAGACAATATGTGAAGTAGGGGTGGACTGGTAGGCAGGTTGGTGGCTGGTGGTGGGAGCAGACAAGGTGGGTGAAGAAAGGAGGGAAAGGAGGGAAGGTGTTTGTTTGACCACAGGGGTTGACTGGTTTGGTTGACCAGATATTAGTGAAGGGGGGGTCACAATCCAATATGACAGGGGTCCAAATATAGGTAGGGGGTCCAAAATTAGTGTAAAGGTCTTAATAATGACAAGGACCTATTTGCAATTTTCTGAAAATACAAGGACTATTGCTGCCAATTTGCAAAGATGCTCAAAGGACTAAAAATGACAAAGTTTAATAATGCAAGGACCAAAGTTGCCATTTTCAGATTTTCCGGGGGCTAATTTTGCCAATTTTCAAACTTGAGGGACCATTTTTGCAATTTTCTCAAACTTTTAATATTTTTCACCAAAGGATTAAATTTGACAAGTTATGATTTAAAAAGGACCTTTGGTGACTTTTCTTTTGAAATTATGTGCTCAGGGACTGTTTTTGACAATTTTTGAAACTTGGGGGACTAAAACTGCAATTTTTGTAAATTTGATACGTTTTTCATCTGATTTTGATATTTTTGTTTTTAAAACACATAAAACACTGATTTGTGATATTTTGATCATTTTGATGTGTTTCTGAGTGTTTTCAGATGATTTTGCAGTTTATATTGTACAAAAATGATGAGTATTTAGACACTCATCAATCCCCCACACTGAGATATTGCTAGTCCCTAGCAATGATTTGAGAAAACATAATGGATTTTAAACTCTTTACCAAAAGCCATTACTTCTGGAGTAGCCAAATGTTTCAGTTCAAGTAAGAACCATGGTACACCGATAACCATGTGATTTTGAGCAAACCACCAGCTGTAAACGGATTTGATTAGTCTTTACCAGAAGCCGTACCCTTCTGGACTAGCCAACTCTTAGATAAATTATCAGAATTATCTTTGGTGAGCTGATTACCAATTATGGTTTTTCCACTGCCTTTACCACAAGCCATAATCTTGCGGGCTAGCCAACTCTTCACTTTTTAGGATATGGTGAGCTGAAAACCATACAATTTTGGGCAAATTGCAAGCCATATAAACGGATTTGATAAATCTTTACCAAGAGCCGTTTGCTCCTGGATTAGCCAATCCTTTTGTCTTACAGACATGGCGGACTGATAACCAAATGAGAAAGTGTAGAACACTTACTCCAAAAAAAATTTTGGCCAAAAACGGGGGAATTGGGCGGATAATACATATGAAATTCGTGAGAATTCCCCCCCACACTTAGAAATGAATATCGCCCTCGATATTCAAAGTACCGGCGGTTATGCCGAAACAAAGAACGTAAAAGGGAAATACTACGGCCATTATTTAAAAGTTTTTTTTTTTTTTTTTTTTTTTTTTTTTTTTTAGAGATATATATATATATATAACATGTGGGGCATCACCCCCACACTTAGGTGGAACACACGGGTGAAAACCCATGTTTAGCTACTGTTTTTGATTTCCGAGTCGCTAGCTTGACTCGACCCCGAATTCATTGGTTCATGGGGAAGCAAAGTGGAAGAAACAATCTCCATCGGACTTTCATTCAAGATGTTTGGATAAACATTTGAAGTACGTGAAAGTTCCACACCGATGAGATAAAGAGAAAGACAGACCCGGCTCACAAATGATGAATGAAAATGCCGGGATCAAAGATAGTATCTTCATTCCCGAAGGAGTGAAGAAGAGAGGAAGTCACATCATAAGTGAGGAATGGAAGGAAGATGTTTATAACAATTAGGATCCATTCTTCATCCTCAAATGTAGACATATCTGGAGGAAGGGTGAAGGTAGTATCATCAATAAGCAAACTCTTATGATAGAGAACACCTTCCTCCGAGCCAATATCATCCTCAAGATCAAAATAGAAATGATCATATTCCGGAGGAGATATGTCATGAGAGAGTTCACCGGAGAACTCTTCATGAAGAGAATCATTAGAAAAAGCCTCAAGCTCGGGCTTGTCCAATGTAGAGTCACTATCCACAACGGGGATAGGAGATGAAGCTGACTTAGCACAGAATGATTCGATCTTAGAAACGAGGAGATTTATATTGAACAATTGCTCACGAAGTATCTCGTCCTCAATTTCCAGATCATCAGAATTTCTCACTTCTTCTAAGCTAACTAGCTCAGAAGGTAGCTCCTCGACATAATCGATGTCTCCATAGGATAAAGAATCGTCAAACGAAGTACAATCGTTATCAGAATCGGAGAACATCTCGACATGATCATATGGAATGTCAAGAGGAGGAGAAGAATTATCATCAAGAGGCTCATCACACATATTACCGGAGATAACCTCGGACTCACTTGGGATTGGAACAAGGCTTTCAACACTAGACGATTCCATTTCTGGAATAGTGCTAGAAGGCTCGTCCCCCATTATGAGAGAGTCAATGGAAGCTTCGGGTGTGATTTCAGTTGACAAGCTCTCATAATATTCCTTCACTTGAATAGAATCCTCATCATCATCGTCATCATATCTGATTCTTATATTCATCTGCTGAAGCTTACACAACATTCTTTTCATTTGTAGCTTCTTTCGAATGCGTATTTCTTCAGAACTTTGAGGAAGATAACACTCCTCGTGATCAGTGAAATGCTGTGAAGGCTCAGAAGTCTGATGACTGGTGGAATACTGCGGGGGTTGGAAATTGTCAAAACCGGGAGAATTGGAATTTTGAAAATTTTGATTCATCGGTTGACATTCAAAAGTCGCATGAGGACCCCCGCAATTCTCACAACAGAGATAATTGGGAAAATAACTTTCACCAAAGTTCTGATTGTAACACGGTTCCGGCTCATAGACAAGCGGGACCCGTGGTGGACAATCAAAACCGTAATGAGAATCATTCCCACAATACTCGCATGAGTAGGATTCGTATTGGGGCTGTGGAGGTAGGTAGGAAAAATCGGGTGTTTCATTTGAAATGGGATCGGGATTACAGACAAACTTGTCTCCGAAACCCACATTGGTACATCGCCGACAATTTCCACCGTTAAATAGACCTCCACACCAGGAACATGTCAAATACCATGACATAGAGAATTAAACAGACAAGAGGGATAAGAGATGAAGAATTAAACAGATTAGAGGGTAAGAAAATGGAGAATTAAACAGGTTTGAGGATAAAGAAATGTAGAATTAAACAGATTAGAGGATAAAAGATGGATATTTTTGGATTTTTGAAAAACATGCTATAAAAACAAAGAATGAAAATATTTTTGGGTTTGTTAACACTTCAGGAAAAGTGTTAATGAACTTTTTGGATTTTTGAAAACTTTACAAAAAACTTTTTACAAAGGAAGGGGTATGTGCAAGAATGGATCTGAAAAAGGCTAAACACACGCTAAAGCCTCCCCGGCAGCGGCGCCAAAATTTGATTGTGTCCGAACAGTCAAGTCTAAAAGACTTAAAACTGCTCAGACGCAAATACAATGAAGATCAGAGAATACAGGGGATTCCCGGGTCGTTATGTCCCAAGGAGACTCAATGGTGTGTTAAACACATGATCAGACGATAGAATGATCACTAATGATAGCGATCAGGAAGGATTTGGATATGATAATTACACTACTGAAAAAGGAAATAAATAAAAGCGACTTAAATGCAAATTAAGAAAATTAAAAAGTTAAAAGATATTAAATAAACGCTATCACTATATTTAAAGTGATGAACGTTTAAAACCTAAAACTAAAAACTTACGTTTAAATAAAAATTACGTAAACGCGCAAAATAAAAAGTGAAACTTACACAATATTAAGCCTAAAAATATGGAAAATACATTTTTACAAACCTAATGATAAAAGAAAATTTATAGAAAAAGAAAATTATTTTTAACACTATTTATTTAATTACTATTAATTAAAAACTATTTATAAAGTATTTAAAATACACTAAAATAGAAGAAAATACAAAATTAACCTAGAAAAATGAAATTATAACTTGGAAAAATCTAAAATATGATAAAACTTATTTTAAAACTGAAAATATATTTTTTAGACTTTTTATATATTTATTATTAATTTAAAACTATTTAAAACTAATTTAAATTATTAAAAATACCAAATAAAAGGAGAAAAATAGGGAAAAATACTTTTTAAGCTTTTTATATTTATCTTAAACTATTAAAATTGAAAAATTATTTTTTAGAGACTTTTCTTAATTATTTGTATTAAAAGCTATTTAAAAAGGATTAAAAACTAAATTAAATTAAGAAAAATAGCAAATGAACTTGGAAAAATCTGAAAATTTCAGGAAAAGCTTAAAATGATATTAGGAAATAGGGAAAAATATAAAAACAAGGGCTTATTTGGCAGAATCTGAAACTGATGAGTAAGTGCTTATTGAAATAAGCACTTACATAAGCAAATGGAGTCCAAAGGGTACCAAACTGGAAGAGAAGCTTTAATAAGCTAAAGTGACCAAAATGAAATGAGAAACTACAAGCTAAACCTTCTGATTATCAAGTTAGCACAGATTTGGCTAACTGAGATTATGGCAGAAACAGTTAAAGGGGCTACTACTTGCAGCTTATAAAAAAGCTACCAAATAAGCTAGAGACTAGAAACCAACAACTGGAACCTATACAAGACCTGGGTGAGATCTTGTAAACCAAGTTTCAGGCCTAAGTAAGCTCTAATGAACTCTATGCAACCTTTCAAAGATTTGAGAAAAACTCAGCATAAGCTGCATGTTGGAGCAGGGCATTTTTGACCTAAAAGACAAGCTCTTTTGAAGCTTGTAGGAAAATCACAAAAATAAGCTAAAATGACCATAAGAAACTAGAGCAGTAGGGCTTTTAAAAACAACAAGTTTCATTAAAAATGATTAAGAAATGAGCTCATTAAAAATCTTTCTATTTGAGCCCAAAACTGACTTATGCTAATTTGACTTTTCAACAAAAACTAAAAAGTTGACTTTTGTGAAGTTTGATCTTGATTTATGAACTAGAATTGATATATATGGATGAAATAACAATGATGCAAGCTTAATCTATGACTTCTAATCACAGAACCATGGTCTGCAACTCTCAAATTCCAACAGTGGACAGATTTAAGAGAGATTTAATGATTTTTTGACTTCTGTGGATTTGCAGACCTAAACCTAGACTTGAATGAGCTCAAATGAGCATCCAAAGCTTAAACCAACAAGAATTTGTTTCTGCAATAGCCTTAAGGGCATATATACTGTCAAATCCAAACACCCTTTAAAAACTGCAATGCAAACTTAAAATAACAAAAACATAGAACCAGGCAGAGCTATTGATCAAATTAAGTCTATATAATCATAATACAACTGTCTAAACACATGAAGAACAGTTGAGACCACAGATAAACAGATAAGCTAAAACTGCAATTTGTCTTGAAAATGAAAAATGGGAAAATCACTAACCATTGTCCCACTGTTGTGCAGACTAAAACAGAACCCAAACCTAACCTAATCTAGTCTATTACAACCCAATTCAACCTGCATCAACTCCATTATCCATTTATGAACCAAATGAGTGAACCAGTTGACTTTCGTTGACCATTGATCAAATTTTCTAGAAACTGAAATATAAGCTTATGAAAAGCTTTAACAAGCTTAAACAAGCTTGTTTGAACATGAAAAGAGATTATTTGAAGCTTTAGAATGAGACTTTGATATGTAAATTTTCAACAGTAAGCTTTGAACATTAATTCTTAACAAAACTTGGATTTATAACTGGAAAGAGTTTATAAGGATACAATACACTTAATTTGATACAAAGAAACAAGAAATAACAGATTTTACACTAATTTTAAGACTTTAAATTAAAAACGACATTTGAAGATAAAAATAAAACTAAGAACTACTCTTTCTTGCTTCTTTCCTCTCTCTTTTATACTCCCAGTTCTTCTCTCTCTCATCTCTGATAAATCCCACCATCTTTTGTGGCCATTGGATCACTCAAAGCTATCTTGGCCATTCAATGTGTTTTTGGCGGGAAAACTTGATTTAACAGTTTAGGTTGAGATTGAGTGTGGGGGTGCATTTAATGCTCTTTTGAAGGGTTGCTGAGGAGGGGGGAGACAATATGTGAAGTAGGGGTGGACTGGTAGGCAGGTTGGTGGCTGGTGGTGGGAGCAGACAAGGTGGGTGAAGAAAGGAGGGAAAGGAGGGAAGGTGTTTGTTTGACCACAGGGGTTGACTGGTTTGGTTGACCAGATATTAGTGAAGGGGGGGTCACAATCCAATATGACAGGGGTCCAAATATAGGTAGGGGGTCCAAAATTAGTGTAAAGGTCTTAATAATGACAAGGACCTATTTGCAATTTTCTGAAAATACAAGGACTATTGCTGCCAATTTGCAAAGATGCTCAAAGGACTAAAAATGACAAAGTTTAATAATGCAAGGACCAAAGTTGCCATTTTCAGATTTTCCGGGGGCTAATTTTGCCAATTTTCAAACTTGAGGGACCATTTTTGCAATTTTCTCAAACTTTTAATATTTTTCACCAAAGGATTAAATTTGACAAGTTATGATTTAAAAAGGACCTTTGGTGACTTTTCTTTTGAAATTATGTGCTCAGGGACTGTTTTTGACAATTTTTGAAACTTGGGGGACTAAAACTGCAATTTTTGTAAATTTGATACGTTTTTCATCTGATTTTGATATTTTTGTTTTTAAAACACATAAAACACTGATTTGTGATATTTTGATCATTTTGATGTGTTTCTGAGTGTTTTCAGATGATTTTGCAGTTTATATTGTACAAAAATGATGAGTATTTAGACACTCATCAACCGGTGTTAGTAATACGAGGGGGAGGTCAAAATGGATTATGACTGGGGCCAAAATGTATTGTGAACTGGCTCAAGGGTCAAGCTAAAGGGGTTGGGCTTGGATAATATGTTGGGCCGGCTGGATTGGATATTGGATCCGTTTGGTTTAGCTATGATAACAAGGACCAAAATTGCAAATTCTCCAAACTTGAGGGACTGATCATGACACTTTTCCAAACTTATCACAAGGACCAATTTTGACAAACTTTGATAGTACAAGGACCCTTTTTGCATAAAATCCATTTTAAAAAGTCCAAGGACTTATTTTGCAAATTTTCAAACTTTAGGGACCTTCCTTGCCATTTGACCAAAAATTCATTCAAGGGTCATTTTTAACAACTTAGAAGATTTCAGGGACCTTGAATGACAAAACTTCACATTTTTGAATTCCAGGGACTAGATTTGACAACCTTTAAAACTTGGGGGACTAAAACTGCCAATTTTGCAAACTTGATACATTTTTCATCTGATTTTGATATTTTTGCATTTAAAACACATAAAACACTGATTTGTGATATTTTGATCATTTTGATGTGTTTCTGAGTGTTTTCAGACGATTTTGCAGTTTAGATTGTACAAAAATGATGAGTATTTAGACATTTATCAATCCCCCACACTGAGATATTGCTAGTCCCTAGCAATGATTTAGATCTTTAATGGATTTTAAAAACTCTTTACCAAAAGCCATCACTTCTGGAGTAGCCAAATGTTTCAGTTCAAGTAAGAACTATGGTACACTGATAACCATCTGATTTATTGGCAAATCATAAACCATATAACGGATTTGATGTGTCTTTACCTGTAGCCGTTTGCTCAGGACTAGCCAACTCTTAGATAAATTATCAGAATTATCTTTGGTGAGCTGATTACCAATTATGAATTTTCCACTGCCTTTACCACAAGCCATAACCTTGCGGGCTAGCCAACTCTTCACTTTTTAGGATATGGTGAGTTGAGAACCATACAATTTTGGGCAAATTGCAAGCCATATAAACGGATTTGAGAAATCTTTACCAAGAGCCGTTTGCTCCTGGATTAGCCAATCCTTTTGTCTTACAGACATGGCGGACTAATAACCAAGCTGAGTAAGTGTAGAACACTTACTCCAAAAAAACATTTTTGGCCAAAAACGGGGGAATTGGGTGGATAATACATGATAAAATTCGTGAGAATTCCCCCCCACACTTAGAAATGAATATTGCCCTCAATATTCAAAGTACCGGCGGTTATGCCGAAACAAAGAACGTAAAAGGGAAATACTACGGCCATTATTTGAAAGTTTTTTTTTTTTTTTTTTTTTTTTTTAAACTTATATATATACACAATATGTAGGGCAACCCCCCCACACTAGGGTGGTAGAACAGGGAAAGAAGACAGAAATATGGGTGAAAACCCATATGGTGCGTGCTAATGTTTTTGATTACCGAGTCACTAGCTTGACTCGATCCCCGCATTCATTGGTTCATGGGGAAGGTTTGTAGATCCGGGACAACCACAGGGGGAATGTCCTCTTTAAAGTAGTGCTTCACTCGATGACCATTCACTTTAAAATTAGGACCATCGGGTTGAGATAACTCAACGGTACCATAAGGATAAACCTTAGCAATGGTGAATGGACCAGACCAACGGGACTTGAGCTTTCCCGAGAAAATCTTCAATCTTGAATTGAAAAGAAGGACTCGATCACCAACGTTGAAAACGCGGTTCTTGATTTTTGAGTCATGAATCTTCTTTGTCTTTTGCTTGTAGATCAAAGAGTTCTCGTAAGCTTGATCACGAAGTTCATTTAATTCATTCATTTGAACTTTTCTATGATCACCAGCTGTCTGTATATCGAAGTTTGCATGTTTTAAGGCCCAGTATGCCTTGTGCTCTAGCTCAATCGGCAGATGACATGCCTTTCCGTACACTAGCTTGTATGGAGTACACCCAATGGGTGTTTTGTAAGCTGTACGGAAGGCCCAGAGTGCGTCATCCATCTTATCCGACCAGGATGCACAATTTTCGCCTACTGTCCTTTCAAGAATCCTTTTAATACCACGGTTGGAAACTTCCACCTGCCCACTTGTTTGGGGGTGGTATGCAGTAGAGAGACGGTGGGTAACACCATACTTTTGCATGACTCTTTCAAATTGGTCATTGCAAAAATGTGTACCACGATCACTGATTATCGCTCTCGGAGTTCTAAACCTGGCAAAAAGAGATTTCAAAAACTTCACAACAACTCGGGCATCATTGGTGGGTAAAGCTTTTGCTTCAACCCATTTTGACAAATAGTCAACAGCCACGAGTATGTACTTGTTTCCACGAGACGAAGGAAATGGCCCCATAAAATCAATACCCCATATATCAAATATCTCACAAACTTGAATGGCATTTTGCGGCATTTCATTTCTTTGAGATATATTTCCATGACGTTGACAAGCGTCACAGGCTTTGACAAATTCGTGGGCATCCTTATAGATTGTGGGCCAATAAAACCTGGAATCAAACACCTTTTTGGCGGTGTAGTTTGGACTATGATGGCCCCCGGTGGGTCCAGCATGGCAAGCTGTGAGAATGTCAATAGCTTCCTGTCCATAAACACATCGTCGGATGACTTGATCCGCACAGATTTTGAATAAGAAGGGGTCGTCCCAGAAGTAATGTTTAACATCTTTGAAGAATTTGTTCTTCTGCTGGGTCGACATCCCTTTCACAATGAAGTTACCCGCATGGTAATTTTCGAAGTCAGCAAACCATGGGGTTGTAGAATTTCCACGAAAAGAAACCGCATTGAGTGTCTCGAGAGGAAATGTTTCATTTATTTCCTTTTTCTCGAAAACATCTTGGTGAGGGTTTTCTAATCTGGACAGATGATCAGCAGCTAGATTCTCAGCTCCTTTTTTATCACGTATAATGATATCAAATTCTTGGAGGAGGAGAATCCAACGAAGCAATCTCGGCTTTGCATCTTGTTTTGCAAAGAGATATTTGAGAGCCGAGTGATCCGTATACACCACGCATTTGGTCAAGATTAAGTACGGCCGAAACTTCTCAAATGCATACACCACGGCTAATAGCTCTTTTTCTGTGGTGGTGTAATGAGTTTGAGCTTCAGTCATAGTCTTACTTGCGTAGTGGATAGGCTGAAAATGCTTATTTCTACGTTGCCCTAGGACTGCTCCGATAGCAAAATCACTTGCATCGCACATGAGCTCAAAGGGTAAATCCCAGTCGGGAGCAACAAGAATGGGTGCTTCAGTAAGCTTTTTCTTCAATGTTTCAAAAGCTTCGATGCACTCGGGTGAGAAGATAAAAGGAGCATCCTTTTCAAGAAGATGGGTCATTGGCCGGGCGATTTTAGAAAAATCTTGTATGAATCTACGATAGAAACCGGCATGACCTAAAAACTCCTAATACCTTTGACGGTAGTAGGATGAGGTAATTTAGCAATAACATCTACTTTTGCTCTATCTACCTCAATCCCATTTTTAGAAATCTTATGGCCAAGGACAATGCCTTCTTTGACCATAAAGTGACTTTTCTCCCAATTTAGACAAAGATTGGTGTCTTCACACCTTTGAAGCATTTTATCTAAATGGGAGAGACATGTTTGAAACGAATCCCCAATGACCGAGAAGTCATCCATAAACACCTCCATTGTTTCCCCGATCATGTCGTGGAAAATGGCCATCATACATCGTTGGAACGTGCCAGGAGCATTACATAAGCCAAAAGGCATACGTTTGTAGGCAAAAGTTCCGTATGGGCAGGTGAATGTGGTCTTCTCTTGATCCTGTGGATCAATAGGGATCTGAAAGTAACCCGAGAAACCATCAAGGAAACAATAGTATTCATTCCCTGCTAATCTCTCAAGCATTTGGTCCATGAAGGGTAGAGGAAAACTGGTCTTTACGGGTGGCGTCATTCAACTTACGATAGTCAATGCAAACACGCCATCCCGTAACCAATCGAGTTGGAATTAACTCGTCATCTTCATTTGTGACAACAGTTATGCCACCCTTTTTCGGAACACAATGAATGGGGCTAACCCAAGGACTATCTGAGATAGGGTAAATCAATCCTGCATCAAGAAGTTTGATAACCTCTTGTTTGATAACATCATGGATTTTCGGATTTACTCTTCTCTGATGTTGAACTGCTGGTTTAAAGTCATCCTCCATCAAGATTTTATGAGTACAAAACTCAGGGTTGATACCCTTAATGTCGGAGAGTTTCCAAGCAATTGCTTGCTTGTGTGACTTCAAGATTTTTATGAGAGCAGCTTTTCCATCTTTACTCAAATCTCGAGCAATAATGACGGGTAATTTATCATCACCCTCAAGAAATGCATACTCGAGATGAGGAGGTAAGTCCTTAAGCTCAACCTCAGGAAATTCTTCAGTTTTCTCAACTGACTTGACTTCCTTGTTATGAAGTTTGATGGGAGGGAGAGGAGGAGAAGTGTCCAGATTAAACAATTTCTCAAGAAGAATATCTCCCTCCAGATTAATCTCATTTTGATTAATCTCATTAGGAATTGAATCACTAGTGTGAGGGGTTGATGATGGATCATCATTGAGCAACTTCTCAATAAGAAGTATATCCCCCTCAATGTCAGTTGGAGCGTGATCAATTTCCCATGGAACAGAATCACTAGCCAAGTATGCTTCAATCTCATCTAAGATGAAGTCGCTTCCCTCAAACGGAGTGAGGGAAGGAGTAGAATTGGCTATGATAGGTTGAGAAGATGTGGTGGAATCCCCACTCACAGAATTATGAGAATAACCAAGAACTTCTTGAGAGTACTCTTCAGAAGCAACATCAATGATATCTATTCGGTTAACCGATTCAGAATCATAGTTTGCGGAGTACCTCGAAGTTTGATCAAGGTTAAAGGTGACAGCTTCATTACCAACACGTAATGTGATTTCTTGCTCAAATACATCTATGAGAGCACGGCCCGTTCTCAGGAATCCTCGACCCACAATGAGAGGAACCCGATGATCGGCATCAAAATCAACAACCATGAAGTCAGCTGGGAAATGGAACTTTCCTACTTTCACAAATACGTCCTCAGCAATGCCAAGAGGACGGGATATGGAACGATCTGCAAGCTCGAGAGTCATGCATGTAGGAGTGAGTTCCGGAAGAGAAAGTTTCTTCCATACTGAATAAGGCATCAGGTTTATGCTTGCACCAAGATCTGCTAAGGCAAAGCATTCAACCATTCCTGGGAATACACAAGGTAGGAGAAATTTCCCAGGATCTCCAAGTTTTTCTGGAAGCTTCTTCAGAATAACTGCTGAGCAGTTCTCGTTAAGAGGAGTTTTTGCCATTTCAAACAGCTTTTCCTTATTGCTTAACATGTGTTTGAGAGTTGATGCAAACTTGGGCATCAGCATGATAGCATCCGCAAAGCTTATGTCAAAGTGTAATTCTTGGAAAATTTGGAAAAATTTGTCCATTTGATGACTGGCTTTTTCGCGGAGCTTTTGCTCATTCAAACATGATGGGTAAGGAATAGAAGATTTGGATTTCTGATTCTCAACAGGAGCTACAGGAGGTTCAAAAACAACTCCTTGATTTGACTTGGGTTTCTGGACAACTTGAGGTTGGACTACCGAAGGTAGGACGTGTGCGGTACTTCGTGGGCTTGAATAATGTACCTTGTCCGTTGTTTCCTTGGTAACTTGACTCATTGCCACAGGTGGAGGAGGCATTGGAGTCGTAGGTCCATTGTGTGTCGGAGGTTCACTTTCCACTACCTTTGGGAGAGAAGAAGAAGAAGAGGTAGTAGGAACAGCAGGTCCATCATATGAAACACCACTTCTGGTTGTGATCGCCTTTGCATCGCCCCTCGGGTTAGCGATTGTGTTGCTCGGAAGTTTTCCTGAGCCCGAGGGTTGATCATTTAAAGACTTCTTAAGATCAGTGATCTGACTGACCAACAACCTGTTCATTTCATCTTGGGACTTCATGAATTGTTTCAATAGCTCATCAGATGATGGTCCAGTTGGAACAATTGCGGGAGGAGCTGGAGGGATAATTTGAGGCCGTATGTTTTGATTATAGCCAAAATTCCCTTGATTAGGATTCATATTCCCATGAAATTGATTCCCTCGATTGAAATTGTTTTGATTGAGGTTCCCTTGATGTTGGAAACCTTGATTGGGTCCAGGATAGAAATTACCTTGGTTTTGATAACCTTGGTTCATTCTTGGTTGGTTCTGATTCCGGTTTTGCATGTTATGATTCTGGTTAAAACCGGGTGGTGCCTGATTAGTGTTAGCACGGTAGTGTGGTTCATTTTGAGGACGGTATTGAGTACCTCCTTGCTGTGAACTACCGGCTATAGCATTGGCTTCAAATGGACTACCATCGGTGGCAGTACAATTGTAGTATGCATGAGGACCACCACAAGTAACACAACTCTCGACTTTCTTCACTTCACCATGTTTTGGTGTTTGAGTGAATGTCACTTTCTTCTGGTTAGCAAGAACCAAAGCCTGAACAATGTCTGTGAGTTTGTCAATCTTAGCATCGGTGCTAGATGTACTCACGGGGGATGAAGAAGAAGAAGGTCCAGCATGAGACTGATATGTCTTTGCTCGGAAAGGACGGACTTGAGATTTGTTCTCAATGATTTGCAAGGCCTCTTTTGTAGTCTTGCTCAGGAAATTACCTCCCGCGGAGGCATTCAAAGAGTCTTGATTGGTCTGATTCAGACCATTGTAGAAAGTATCCATTTGCATTAACTCGGTAAAACCATGATGCGGACACTTGCGAAGCAACTCTTTGTAACGATCCCATCCTCCCCGAATGATTCATCAAATCTCTGAGAAAATTTCATTATCTCATTCTTAAGACTTGTGGTTCGGTATGGAGGATAGAACTCATTAACGAACTTGGTGACTAGATCTTCCCATGTCTCTATAGAACGAGGGGGTTGTTTCTCAAGCCAATTCCGGGCTTGTCCCTCTAGAGAAAATGGGAACAGAAGAAGCTTGATAGCTTCATGTGGGACATTCTTGTACTTGATGGTAGATGCAATCTTGTTAAACCATCGAATGTGTGCATGAGGATCATCCCACTCAAAACCATAGAATTGGCTTTGGGTTACTAGATTAAGCAACCCGGTTTTGAGCTCAAAGGTGTCAGCCACGATGGCTGGGACAACAATGGCATCTCCGTAACCCTCGATGGGTGCTTGGAGAAGCTCATTCATGGGTTTGTCTTCTGCCATTTCGACAAGAGGTGGTGGTGGTAGACGTTCCTCAGTCACGGCTGAAGGAGCAGAACGTCCTCTACGTCTACGAGGAATGTTTCCAAAGTCAGAAAGTGGACTTGTAGAACTGGAAGAACGAGTGCGCATGCACTAAGTATAAAAATCAATTTTTAAAACAAATGAGGCAAAACGACAAGTGAACTTAACCAATAATCACAAATGAAATGGCTTCTTTGAAAAAGGTACACCAAATCACAAGTGACACAAAGGCAAGTTTTAAATCTGTGGTTCGGGAACTTATTATGGTCACACCCCCAGTTAGTAGGTGTACTGCCTTGATTTGCGGTGGTTGATTTTTATGTATAAATTAAGTACCACTGAAAAGACGTAGGTATGATTTGTGCAAAGAGGTTTAAAAACTTTTGGACAATATTTTTGGTATCGTCTCGTTTAACCAAATCGTACTGTTTTAAGAATCACCTTAAAGACAATACAAGATAGAAAACGCTACGATTGTTTTGTTGTTTTATATTTTTTTGGTGTTTTTAACACTTTAGGAAAAGTGTTAATGAACTTTTTGATATTTTTATAACTTTACAAAAAAAAACTTTTTACAAATGATGGGTTATGTGCAAGAATGGGTCTGAAAATGGCTAAACACACGCTAAAGCCTCCCCGGCAGCGGCGCCAAAATTTGATCTGTGCTGAACTAGTCAAGTCTAATCACACAAGCTAGCCACTTGTGAATGGCTAACCGTAATAGACTTAAAACTGCTTAAAACACAAATACAATGAAGTCCTGGAGAATAGAATGAATTCCCGGGTCGTTAAGTCCCACGGAGACTCAATGGTGTGTCAAAACAAACTCAGATGATAGAGTGATCACTAAGGATAGTGATCAGTAAAGGTTTGATGAGAAATTACACTACTGATTGATTGGAATGGAATGGAATACAGAATTGGAAAGCACAGCAATCAGATGAAACAAATGTAAAACTTACGTTTAAAAACTACGTACACGTACAAAATAAAAAGTGAAATCTAAAAAGACCTAAAAATATGAAAATGACATTTTTGAAATCTTAAAAATAAAAGAAAATTATTAGAAAAAGAAAATTATTTTTATAATTATTTAATTAATTATTATTAATTAAAAACTATTTTAACTATTTAATAAATACTCTAAAATAGAAGAAAATACAAAATAAGGCTAGAAAAATAAAATTATGATCCAGAAAAATCTAAAATATTATAAAACTAATTTTAAAATTAAAAATATATTTTTCACACTTTTTATCTAATTATCACTAATTAATAACTATTTAAAATACACTTAATTACTAGAAAATATAAAATAAACCCAGAAAAATAAAATTTTAACTTGGAAAAATCTAAAATATAATAAAACTAATTTTAAAACTGAAAAGATATTTTTTATGTTTTTAATTATTTATTACTAATTAATTGCTATTTTTAACTATTTAAAATTATAATAAATACTAAAAAGATAGAGAAAAATATGAAACTTTTCCTAAAAATACTATATGATGACACAAAACTAACAAAAGTATAAAAACAAGATTTGCTTATTAATAAGCTAAAAAGAAAAATCAAAAAGCTAAAAAACTATTAAATAAACACTATCACTGATTTGAAATTGATGTTTTTCTGGATTTTCTTTTTGAAAACTACTTTACTACTGATATTATGAAACTTTAACAAAGACAAAAATTTTACAAACTTAGAATAAGCTGTTTTACAAGCTTATAAGCCCAACAGTAGGCTTAAGAGCTTATTTTGTGGAAATAAGCTCAAACAAGCTTGCTAGCTGAAACAGAAGCTCAAAATAGATGCAAACAAGCTATATGAACAGAAATGAAGCTAAGAGATACAAAGAAGCACACTGAAAAGCTATTATAAAGACAATAAGCACTTATGATTAAAACAGAAATGGGACAAGCTTTAAGCTTATAGCAGCCCTACCAAACAAGCTTCAAAATGAAAAACAAGGCTTGAGACCTCAAGAGGGCTAGGTTGGCTACCCAAAGAGCCAAAGATCACAAGATTTGAGTAACTAATAAGCTCTATGTGAGCTTATCAAGTTGGACCAACCAACTGTGCACAGGGCATGGTTTCAGAACAGCTATCCACAAAAAGCTAGAAAATAAGCACTTTAAAAGCTGATTCAAAGAGATCTAGTATTTTTCTAATTTTGTTTAGCAACTGATCTTTAATATCCCAAGAGCTTTTAAGCTAAAACTTAATATTAAACTCACACTGAAAAGATCTATTTTATTCAAAAACGACCCAAATGAAAATTTGACTTTTTAAGAAAAGCTAAAAAGTTGACCAAGATGAACTTTGATTCACCACTACTCACTGATTTTGTTGTTTTAAGGTGATATAATACTGATTTGATCAAAAATAACAACTTATAAGCACAAAGTCAAGATCTTGGATCATGAAGAATCCAACAGTTAACACAAAAATTGATCAAAAGCTAATTTTGACTTTTTGCTTATGATATCACTTATTATGACTAGTGAAGCCTAAAACAACAACCAAAACAACATTAAACTCAGAAATGACCATGATGAACTTTTAACTGTCAAGAAGAGATTTTTATAAACGAAAAATTTAAAAGAACAACAAACTGATTTCAATACTCAAATACACTTAATTAAGACTAATTAACACAAAGAAACAGAAATTTAAGCTAATGAACAACTACAACAGTAAAATGCAAAAATGATTAAAAAGGCTTACAAAAGCTTCCAAGCTCAAAACTGAGATCAAGAACCAATTATCACCCCTATTAGCTTACCACTAAGCTTCTAACCCAAGGCCATCCAAGATTTACCCTGCTCCAGCTGTGTACATCACTTCCACATGGTTTTTTATTTTTCAACTAATTAATTTGTATTTTTGGTGATTTTCTGATTTTGCTTCTAAACTGAATTTTAGTGTTTCTAATAGCTTAGAAAAGCTATATGGGAGCTTATGTGATCCTACTCAGTCCATAAAAACAACTAACATCAACATTTGAATCATAAGAGATTTTGAAATATGAAACTGCATAATCTGATATTAAAACTTGAAACTTGAAATTGATACTTGTAAAAGGTTTATAATACAATAACAACTTGAAATACAAAGCTTGTAAACTAAAACGTACACTGAAATTTTAAATTAAGCTAAAAACGACATTAAGGAAAACTAAGTTATTCTAGATATCTCATACAATGCATCTCTCATCCTCTTTATAGACTTTTGTGAATCCTTGTTGACCTCTGATTGTTTCCCACCATTTTCTAGCCATTGGATCATCAAATATCATCAGAACCGTCCACTTGTGTTTTGGCGCCAAATATTTCTTGAGCAGGTTTCATCAATTAATGGATTTGGTTTCAATCAATTAAGAGCTTTTGGTGTTAGTGGGGGTGGAGGGGACAAGGTAAGGGAGGGGGTGTTGAAAATGTGGAGAAACCATTACTGGTTTTGGATATCAGGCATGGGAGTGGGGGAGCTACAGTGTTGGGCGGTATTTTGATTGTTTGACTTTTGTTGACCGGTGTTAGTAATACAAGGGGGAGGTCAAAATGGATTATGACTGGGGCCAAAATGTATTGTGAACTGGCTCAAGGGTCAAGCCAAAGGGGTTGGGCTTGGATAATATGTTGGGCCGGCTGGATTGGATATTGGATCCGTTTGGTTTAGCTATGATAACAAGGACCAAAATTGCAAATTCTCCAAACTTGAGGGACTGATCATGACACTTTTCCAAACTTATCACAAGGACCAATTTTGACAAACTTTGATAGTACAAGGACCCTTTTTGCATAAAATCCATTTTAAAAAGTCCAAGGACTTATTTTGCAAATTTTCAAACTTTAGGGACCTTTCTTGCCATTTGACCAAAAATTCATTCAAGGGTCATTTTTAACAACTTAGAAGATTTCAGGGACCTTGAATGACAAAACTTCACATTTTTGAATTCCAGGGACTAGATTTGACAACCTTTAAAACTTGGGGGACTAAAACTGCCAATTTTGCAAACTTGATACATTTTTCATCTGATTTTGATATTTTTGCATTTAAAACACATAAAACACTGATTTGTGATATTTTGATCATTTTGATGTGTTTCTGAGTGTTTTCAGATGATTTTGCAGTTTAGATTGTACAAAAATGATGAGTATTTAGACACTCATCAAGCACGAGTGCGATGTAAACCATGTTGATGACGGATCTTCTTGATTTCGATTGAGATGGAATGACGAGGAAGATGAAGTTTTTGAATGAGAGGGAATTTTTGAAATTGGAAGATTTGAAAAAGTGAGGGTTTGATAAAGTGGTCGACGGTGGGAGTTTTTATGGGGATGGAGGAATTTTTGAAATTCGTGTTTTGTTTTATTGGATTAAAAGAAGCAAAACAAAAGTTTTATATACCACGATTTTATATGAGAAATAAAACACGTAAGTGAGAAAAAAGGCTTCCTAATGAAGCTTCAAGTAAAACATGTAATATGCACAAAATATAATCATATAAATACCTAACTAGGTATACTTAAAAAACAAGCAAAGTAAAAAGAAAATCATACCTTTAGCGCACTTAGGAATGTCTTTACAAATGACACAGCAAATGTCACTTAGACAATTACCGCTCCTTTGCGTTTACCAAGCGACTCCTAAAGCTTGGTGGGTATGAGCTTTGACTAATCAACATGACAAGGAAGATTAGTGCAATTAAATAAAAAAAATAAATAAGAAAAATGTTGTTATCAAATCAACATCCAAACATATAGTTTTAAAAGACATGGTGTTTGTTTTTTTGAAAAACCTTCTTTGTAGTTTTCAATTAAGCATGGATCGTATCAAGTTTTTAAAGTACAATATACTTCAAGAAACTTGGTAACGAAGCTCTGATGCCAATTGTGGAAAACTAGAAGGGAGGGTTGAATAGTTTTACCAATTAAAACTTCCTTTTAAACTATTTAGATCGACTTATGTCAATCTATTTGGTTGTGTGTGTTGGATGTTGCTAAACAAGCATATAAAGATATGTAATGAAAAGATAAGAGTAAGAAGCACAAAACCACAACGCGAGTATTTATAGTGGTTCGGCTACAAGGACACCTTCCTTGCCCTACTCCACTCCCCGAGTCACCTACTCGAGAGTTTGTAAACACTACACCAATCTCCTTATGGCGGAGAAGCCTTCACAACGTCGCTTAACCTTTTTTCGATACAAAGCTAAATACCGAGTTCTTTCACGCCAAGGCAAACAACACCTAACACAACGTCGCCTACCCTTTATACGGTGCTAGGCTAACCACCAAGTTCTTTCACACCTTAGGTGAACTACACCTTCACAACGTCGCCTACCCTTTATTAGGTACTAGGCTAAGCACCTAGTTCCATTGCAATGGAGGAACTACTACGACACTACACCAACGACTAATCCCAAAGGAGATCTACTCTTTTACAACATCATCAAGGACATCAATATCCTTGGATCTAATGCTAGTCTATCTAGTACATCGAAACACACCATATCGAATGTACATCTAAGGCACCTTTCACTAATGCCTTTGACTAGATTTACAAGACACCTTTCACTAATGTCTTGTATCTTTACTTCGAAGCACCCTTCACTAATGCTTCAAGTCTTGACTTCTAAGAACCTTTCACAAGTTCTTATCCTATAGACGATAGATACCCTTCACTAATATGTTCGTCTTGACACTTGAGACATCTTTCACTAATGTCTTCAACATTACACTTCTTTGAAGAAAGAGAGAGATCATCAACAAGAGGACTTCAATAGCCTTGATGATGAGGAAGCATGGCAACTCATGAACTTGAGCTTGCTTGACTTCAAAGGTGGTGATCTTGCCTTTAAGAGGAACCTAGAAGATCACACAAAAACAAAACTACAAACATAGATCTCTTGGATCTAAGGTTAGTGAGATTTAACTCAGGGGGAGAAAGTGTATTGGAAAGGGGTTAGAAATAATGAATAATTGGCTCACTATTTATAGGGGAAAAATCCTACAGTTTCCCCGGATCCCACGGATCCCTTCCACTTGGGATCCGGCTAGCAAAAAGCCAGGGATCCGTGGAACGCTCCTCTTTGCCCATGGGTATTTTTGGTTATGGGTCATGGGTCATGGGTTATGGGTTGATCCATGGTTTTCTTTCTAGATACAATGTATCTTAAGGATACAATGAACTTGGTTAAGTGGTATAAATAAAACCATGGGTTATGGGTCAAAACCATTTGCTAGTTTTTACCTATTTAGTATATACTTGTTTTTACCCATTTTAGTATATACTTGTTTTTACCCATTTTAGTGTATACTTAGTTAAGTATATGTTATCCCAATATGTAAACACTAGTTGTTGTACATATGTATATCTAAAGCATAAAATCACTTATACTAGTTTTAATGTTTTATGGGAAAGCGTAAGTGTGTTAGAAAACTATTAGTTCAAACCATTTACGTATTTTATTTGTTTCATTAAAATGATCTTACTTTTGTTATCGACAAAACATTAGAAGATCGTAAAATATAAATAAACGTTTTTACGGCTTATTTGTATTAACAGTAAAGGCTGTGGAAAAACCATTATATGGTAATTAGTTCACCATGATGAAAGAACTAACTAGTCCAGAAGGGTACAACTTTTGGTAAAGACAAATCAAATCTGTTGATAGCTGATGATTTGCTAAAAATCATATGGTTATCAGTGTACCATGGTCTTACACACCAAAACTTTTGGCTACTCCAGAGTTAATGGCTTTGGTAAAGAGATCTAAATCCATTAAATTTTCAATGATTCACCTCTCACAGGAGTTAACACACCTGGAAGTGATGAGAATAGTTTGCAACTTAAACTGAATTAATGTACAAATTGTCATATGTTGCTGTGTTGCTGAAAAGATGGAGATTGCTGGATGATGCTGTAAAAGAATATTTCTAAAGATACTTTGACTATGCACAGAAACTACAAAGATACAATCCAAAGACAAAGACACAATCTGTTCTCAAAGATGAAGCTGATAAAGATAAATTCACAAAGGAACTTGAAGTCAAACAAGTAGAAATCAAGTTAGGGGAGGATTGTTGGGATATGAAAGTGCTAAAGATTGACATTATGTTCAGCTTTTATGGATACAAAACCATTCTTTAACACATCGACCATTAGAAGAAGCCAAGCATTTAAGATCGTCTAAACACCCATTGGCAGTTGCTTTGTGCAAACGTACTACATTTTCCATGTCCTCACTGTGGGAAACATACAAATTATTTCCTACAAAATGAAGAGATTTCAATTGACATATATAAAACTGAATACATATAAAAAAGAATCAAGGCTTATATGATCTAACCTGCATAGCTTGACCTTCGGACATCTTAAACTGTATGAATCCATAAGCCGGTGAAAGAAGGGCATACGCATCTTCATAACTTCAACTTCTGCATAAGGTGTGTCGGCATCAACATGGCTAGCATCTGAGACCAAGTATCTTAGAAGCTTGCATGGTGTTTCCGTCTTCAATTTAAAAGGATCGTGATCATTCTATAAACATGTAAACTAAAGTTAGCATCCAATATACAAAGCATGCATCCAACCTACAAAATTACAACAACATAAACGTACCTGTGGTTTTAGAAAATTCATTACAACAGCATGCTTTCAGTTGTTAATAGATAATTAACATAAATAATAACCGGTTATATCGCAAAAATCATACCCTGTAACCCTAGCGCCTGGATAAGATATTACCAACAAAGAATACAAACAACTTGCACATCAAATCAGAAAAAAAATATTGTGTGTGTGATAATGAGTGATATTAGGGTTTGGAAACAAAAATATTCCGTATGATGATGGATTGGGCTTTAGTTTTTTTTTAAATTATTAATTTTTGTGTGATCATTATATTTATGGCTTTGCAGAATATATCACAAAAATTAAGTTGATCTAGTGGAAAACACACATGTTATTTATCCAAATAACCAAGGTTCGATTCTTGCAAGACTTATTTTTTAGAATTAAATTTCGAAAATTAATGCTTAGGTAATTAAATTTCAAAAATAATTAATAATAGCTAATTAAATTAAAAAAATATTGCTTAGTTGGACAACAAATGCTTATGTGGCATTAAATTTGATTATTTGGCATTGAGGTGGCATTAATGCCAAATGCCTCCTGTTATATATATATATATATATATATATATATATATATATATAGGGAAGGATCGGGTGCGGATTGGATTTTAAGTAGGGACGGTGCGGATAATATCACAGTAGCTTTTTTTTTTTAAATTCAAGAAAATCTGAAAAAATTAAAAAAATAAAGAGGATGATAAATTATTAAGAATCGCTGAAAAAAATTTCAAAAAAAAATCATTTTCATGATTAAAGGTATTGTGATATTAAGGTCGATTTTGACTTTTGTAAAAAAGTCAATATCTGATCTAAATATCACATAAACTTTTATTTTTTAATACAAATTGTTAATATCACACTAACTTTTTTTATATCACACTACTTTTTTGTTTTTTTTACTGATATTATTAATATCACCGTTCCTTTTTTAATTAAAAACTGTTAATATCACGGTTCCTTTTTACTATCACATGAACTTTTTTTCTTTTTTAAATATAATTGTTAATATCACCGTAACTATCATATGCTTTTTTAATAAAATTGTTAATATCATAGTAACTATCATATGTTTCTTAATATCATGGTTCATTTTTATATGTAAAAAAGCGTAATATCATATTTGGTTTTATAATATCACCATTTTATAATATCATAGTTTCATAATATCACAATAGAACTCATAATATCGTTAATATCACGGTAGGACTCATAATCAAAAAATCAAAAAGTGCTCAGAAAAATCTGGAAAAATAAAAAAATGAAATAAGATAACAATAGTAAGGATCCCTCAAAAGGAAAAAAAATTAAAAAAAAAAATCGTTTACATGGTCAATTGGTACCGTGAAGTTAGTGCAGATCTTGACTTTTTTTTACAAAAAGTCAAGATCAGATCTAGAATAGGCGGTCCAGATCTATCCGCACATCTGCACGAATTAAAAATATTCGCACCTGATCCTTACTATATATATATATACATATATATATATATATATATATATATATATATATATATATATATATATATATATATATATATATATATATATATATATATATACATATATATATATATATATATATATATATATATATATATATATATATATATATATATATATATATATATATATATATATATATATATGTATATATATATATATGTATATATATACACACACACACACACACACACATGTTTTGTGCTTTAATATCTCAGACGAAAGATGTTTAGAGCCAGAGATGAAAGAGTGATTTTGCTTTCAATATCTAGCTGGTACAGCTTCCACTATATGTTTTGTGCTTTTTGCATGACTCCACCTAAGAGAAGGATATCCGTCTTCATATAATCTATCAATAATTCTTTGTCTTTCTCAAGACTTTTCTCGTTTACACTCTCGTAGTCAACAGAGCCTTTAGGCCCAAGATCGAGACATATACTCATAGCTAGGTTCTGAAGCGTACCAGGGAGTAGATTCAACGAATCCCTGAAGTGGAATAACATCACTTTACCTAAATAGACTGATAACTCATAAAGCCTATTGTTTTCCATAAGTGGTTGAATCTTGTATTTAAGGTGATAACAAGAAAGGTGCTTAAGCAAGAAAATTCCATCGAATCTTGAGAAGTTGTGGAAGTTAACAGTTTTGGCTTTCTTCTCTTGTTTCACAAGTCTTTCTATCATACTGATCAAGTCCATCATCACTTTTCTACTTCTTTCTTCAAAGCTATCCAGAATGACTTTATAGTCTTCACTATAGGAGGTATGAATTATCATATCCGTTTCTATCATTTTACCAGGATGAACCATCATGAGACCCGCGGCATAAGGCTTATGAATGTTATTTACAATGATTGTCTTGAGGTCAGATACAACGAATGGTTTTAGTTCCGTGCTACTCTTTTTGATAGCTGTGATATACTAAGGATACTCTTTCTCTTTTTGGGGGTCTACTCCGGTGCTTACTGGAGATAGACTCCTATCTATGCTAACTATCTTTGTTTGGTTTTCTTTGTTATGTTTGCATGTATGGTATGAGAAAACCCTAGTGTAAAATTTTGACTACTTAATTTCATGCTAATATAAATAAAGACTAATTCGTAAAAATGTGCAACATTCCCTTGACAGAAAGAGGCAGATATTTCATTAATAAACAAAGCATTAGAGCCAACCCCAGGAACCTTCTTAGGAGTAAGTAGCAATGTCTATGCCCTTTTGAATTGGTATTTCATGGAATAAGCGCTTCCCAGATGCTGACCCATTTTTTGGAAGGAATCCACTTCCCAATTCTCCCCCGGTCTGGTCAGCATATACTTAATCAGGTCAGTTCGAGCAGTTACCAACACTGTTGTGGAAAGGAAGTAGTGTCACAGCTTGGTTTCTGCAAAGTAGAGCGAGAAGCACAACTTCTCGATCGGCGAATCATTCTTCTTAGGGCCCTGTAAGACCGATAATACACGGCCTGCTCCTGCCCTGAATCAGATCGAATTGGGGCATATGGGATGATTGTAGATAGACCATCAGCATAAGAAATTCTCGTAAAACAAGAACCATCAAGCAATTTCATGCTTTTGTTCCTAATTGGGTAAACCGGTTCATTCGCCTTTACCACTCAACTCTGTTTGTAGGAAGGTACATCCGACCCTCCTCAAGGATACCCGGGTTAATATTTTTAGGTTGTGATGTAGGAAGAACCATTTTCTCTATATTTGCCATCTGTGTATAAGGGTCAACAAGCTTTGAATCCCGTTCGTTCTGGTCAAGGAGCAATTTCAAACATTTCCAATTTGATATTGCCTTTCCCTTTTCAATCTGTCTCAGAGAAAGCAAGTCTGGCCTTATCTACTTATAAGCGCAGAGGGAAAGTAGCAACTTGATTTGGACCATAGGGGCTTCCTTCCGAACTACGGATAGGCTATCGAGCTTTGCACTTCGGCCCGTGAGAATACCGTGCTCTATCTCTTCTCTCACCCGATAGAGAACTATCGTCTCGCTTTCGCTATTTCTTGCATAAAAAGAAAAGACAAGGGGGGAAGATGCAGGTTTTACTGACCAGGTTTTAATATTTATAATGTCTCGTTATACCTATGGTCTACCCTAATGCACTAACGGGCAGTGTATCCGGTCGTGTGTAGTGTAGTATTTGGTAAAACTGAGGTCGTCCCAAAAGCTATGTATGTTGGATTAATACTAAGTCTAGGTGGCACAGATTTTAATATGATTTAATTAATTAACTAATAAAGAAAATAAAGGCAAAGGTGTAATCAATAGAGGAGAGTGGTTCTAACCTAGTTATTCATCCTAGCTAGTAATGTCTACGTTTAATTACTTCCAATTACTTCAGGAGGGGTCAAAGTCGAGAGGACAGCATTTGGTCAATTCGCCCTAACCTATCAGCAAAGATGCCACCACTGGAGAAGTCAGGTATCCCCTCATAAGTCCAGTTGTTCCTGGTCCCCTAAGCTGAGTCATTAAGTTCCACTACATTCTAGACTTATAATAGTGGGTGCCCGGGCGTTAGCAACTTAAACACTCACCCCCTAATTCTTAAGTTCATCCAAACGGTAGCTGATCAGTTGGTCAAATTGCACAAGTAGAAATGGTCTTCAGTTGGTCATATCTTACCCATCCCGTCTGAGTCTACTCACTTAGGCTTAGTTGGTCATATCTCCTAAGCAACTAGCCTCTCCCGCTATTCAAAACTACCGAAACAAGGGTAGCTACCAATAAACTATGCATGCATACACTTAGAAATAATTATACGAAAGTAATGTAGACATAAACAAAACAATTAAGGAATCATAACTAGGCCAGCATCAAGAGGTGCTTAGCCGCTCATATTAACCATACTAATCAATTCAATATTTAATGTTACGAAATACATGAATCGAAAGTAAAGAAAAGATAAAATGTCAATGCTTATCGTAGGGGAGTGATTTCTCCCTTAGAGATAGCTCCGTATGCTCCTCTAGACCTGCCTTTGGATTCTTCCCACGTTCTTTGGTTGTGGTGTGTGAAATAGGATGCTTTGAAATGATGGAAATCATGGTGTATTTATAGGCCAGATCTTGGTTACGGCGTAACTAATAAAATAGTTACGCCGTAATCATCTATTTCTTCATAAATTGCACTAGATCTGCTGGTTACGGCGTAACCTAAGAAGTGGTTACGCCGTATCTTCACTAATTCTTGGTTACGCCGTAGTTTATGCACGAGTTATGGCGTAATTATCAGCGGCGCGGAACCTCATTTGACCTAATATAGTTACGTCGTAATCTTTTGGGAGAGTTACGCAATAATATTCTGATGAGTTGGCTTTCTGAGTCACGCTTTAGTTACGGCGTAATGTGAGAGATGCGTTACGCCGTAACTTCTTCAAAGTGAGCATATTATGATAAATCTTTGATAATTCTCCAATTTCGCGTCTCTTTAGCTCCAATGCTCGTAATTTACCTGAAAGTGGAATATAATGGAAAACAAGCGTAAATCCATATAAATAATATAAATTACAAGCATTGTCGGGGGAAATTGACACTTAATATTCAGGATAATTTGATGTTATCAAATATCCCCCCACTTGAACTCTACTTGCCCTCAAGTAGACCTTATTAAATAGATTCCTAAAAAGATATCTCCCATTACCTGGAAAATATAAGTTTACAAATCCCTTATGCTAGAATAAAACAAAGCCGAACACCTCACAAAATGGGAACGAAACACTCAAATCTCTCAACTATTCTAAGTGTCAATTTCGGGGTGATCACTCAATCGCACAGTCATAGCATGTATTCTATCATAAGCTTGGCGGTTACACAAATCTCCACCACTAGAGTTAAGGGCTAAACAATTTTCGAAGGAAATATGGGTAGACACGACAAAGGTTAAGGATGACTCGTCATTACTAACATGTCACGGCGAAGTGGACAAAATCAATGATACATGACCAAATCCATGGCCAAGACACCAAAGATTGCTCGCTTCATCACCTAGACACGCTTCATGACTACAGGGTAGGATAAGACATGGGATATATAAATGGTGTAAAATAAAAATCAAGCAGATAGTCTAAATCTATAACCAAGTCATCACCACTTACCGTCCACCCAAAGTTCAAGCTTTGAAGTTAAGAGACCGGATCATGTAATACTAGGTAGATGTGTCATTAGAGGACGTCATGATGGGCACACTACATTTTCTTCAACTGTTGGCGCAATTACCAACTCCAATCTTCAAATGTGACTGAGGTGGCCTCCTCGATACCAAATCTATAAAGCTCATAACATTGTGCTTATAACATCGCACTTTACAATAAACTAAATAACATAACTATATATATATATATATATATATATATATATATATATAATATAACAGGAGGCATTTGGCATTAATGCCACCTCAATGCCAAATAATCAAATTTCATGCCACATAAGCATTTGTTGTCCAACTAAGCAATATTTTTGTCCACCTAAGCACTAATTTTTTAATTTAATTAGACTTTATATAAATTTCGGATTTTTAATAATTTTTTTTGTAAATTCCGGATTTTTAATAAATATTAATTATTTTTGTAAATTCCGGATTTTTAATAAATATTTTTGAAAATTATTTATAAAAAAGGGGTCTTGCAAGGATTGAACCTTGGTCATTTGGATAAATAACTTGTGTGTTTACCACTTAGGCAACAAGTTATTTTGATAATTATGTTGCATATTATAATCTATAAATGCCTATAATTGGATTCCTATACTAAATACAATTTATCTACAAAAATTATATTAAGTAATTATCTTTTTAAAAACTTATTATACATATATTTTCCTTAACTTACGTAACCTAAAAGAATATACGTAAAAAAATCTGCACTTCATTCATAATATACTTTTTCTCAAAAACCATAATATCCTTTTTTTTCCTCACAATCTCTTCTAATGTTCGTTTACTGATTTTTGTGTTTTCTTCATCACAGGTTTGCAACCATGAATTGGCACTGCAATATTCAAGTTTGCTTGCACAGGTAATGTGAGTTTGGATTTTCTTATTTTCTATTTGTGCATGTAAGATATGTGTCTGTAACGGCGTCATTGCAGGAATTCTTGGATAATATGCCAATGCGAAAAGGAGGAGTCAATTATGCATCGACGATAACACTGATATTCTTCTAATTTGGTATGCGTTGAAAGTAAACATCTTAAATCGTGTTATTTTTAGTTTATGTTGGAAAGATCCCAACAGAATATGTGAGATCACAATATTCAGCATTACAGGGTGAAGTTTTTTACGTTGTATCTGGTGTACACCATCAAGTTCCCTCAAGAATGTGATGAGACTAACAATTGGAATATATGCATTTAGTATTCCTGCTTTCTATAACTTCTTTTTCGTTTTTATGAAATAATTTGCAGATTATCTTTGCATCAGTGGAACTACTTTCAAATCAATAGAAAATCATATTGTAGGGTAAGGTTTGTGTTAATGTCGAGGTGTAGATCACGACATATAAGCAACTGGATTTCCGATCAGTTTGTGCACCCAAATTCAGCAGCCAATAACCATTGATGTCACTTCATGTTGGACAAAACGCTTTGCAGATATAAAAAAAGTTGCCTCAACCTCTATCTGAATCATGTAGAATAAATATAACAACATTCACCTTCTTAACAGGAGGCCTCCAACTGTCGACGACTCCAGCAACCCACTACTACCTCAACCCAGAGATACCAGAAGTGGAACACATCAGAGCACTGTAAGTAACACACCCAAAATCATCCACCAAAGTAATTCAACACACGTGTAAAAGTATAAACATACCATTTTTACGTAACCAGGTACGAAGAATGCTTGGGACCAATGCCACCGCTGTTACTTCCAGCCACCCAAAAAGATATCGAGGAACCACAAATGCGTGAGTGGCACATGCCAATAAGAGCTCTCCTCAAGATTAAGCCTGAAACTAACACGGTATGTGCCCTTACACAACCCAAAATTACATACACCACACATACTGATAACATTACTGTCCCCAAAACAGATGCGGCAATTTGTGATTGACGCAGTCATCACAGCCATCGACGAAACTCAAGGATGGTATTTCAACCGCTGTCATACATGTTACATGAAGATAAGCAATAGACTTCCACACCGCCACTGCCAGCAGCCTGGCATCCAGCCAGCGCCCAATTATACGTAAGTACGCTCTACGAATAACCGATGGCATTTAGGATATTGTTATTTCTATTTTTAACAATTTGTATTTTTATATCAGTTGAAGAGTATATTTGATTAATATTATTTATGGAACAATACTATTAATCATTATTTTACCAATTTTAGTTTTCATCAGATGCAATTCTTGGGTGCAATTGCAAAGTATGGTAAGCATGAAGCAATTGCCACTCAGCTAAGAAGGTAAGCACTTTAAAATAAGCAATCCAAATACCCCCTTAATAGACCATGTGATTAGGGGTGTTTGGGATTGATTATTAGAACAGTTTATCTCTATATATTTTGAGTCTGATGAGCAGTTTCTTAAGATTTTGGTTGTTATGAAGCTTTTTGGTTCCTGGAAGAAATATTCCCAAATGGTTCAATAACCGTCGGGTGGGTGACAAGATCCCATTGAATTTTCCCCAAGCTCAGATCACCGAGATGATTGGATTGGCCATGTGCTGTCGATTAGATATACCACTCGGGGACAGAGTGGGCACTTATTCTTAGGCTATGGTATTGGTGGAACAGCATGGGCAACAATGGTGTGTCACCGGTATGCAACCCTAAAACACAACACACGAACAATATGCTCATATCATTATTTATGTTATGTGTTGATCCTTTGTACACTTTTTTTTCTTCTCTTTTAAATGTTATTTCAGTTATTAGGTATAATAATATTAATTATCAAAGTGTGTAGATTTATGTGATTTGTAGTTAGTTAAAGCTCCACTGCCATTGGCCTCATTCTTTTTGTTTCTTCTTTTAGTGTACATTAATGATTAACTAAAGCCAAGTCTTGAATACTTGCAGGAGATATTGCACACGCATTTTTAAATATCGAATTCGAGAGAATTCAAAAAGTATCGGATGCTATTCAATATCTAATTCGAGACTGTAAGGAAACACGAGTCAAGATATTCATAACATCATAACTATATATTTAATTATTGTTACTAATCCTTTTATTGAGTTGCAGATGTAAACATTAAGTTTAGCAACCAGATATGGTAATATAATTTTTAATCATACAAGTTCTATCGTTTAATTATGTTACTCAATGAATGTGATATTAACTTTAGTGAGATAGGCGTATATTATTAAAAATATCTATTAGTTTAAGGATGATAGAAATAGCTTCAAGTGAGCGAATTAGGAGTTACTTATTCCGACCGTTAATAGGGTTCTAACATTACATATAGTATGCTTTAGGTGTAATCAAACCGGCCATTGGGCACGAGACTCAGTCCAAGTGATAAAATTTTGAAACTCTCCAAGTTGACTTCGTCAATGGGTTTTTTGCAATTGATATTATTTTTCCATTCTTTGTGGCCTACTATATCTTGATAAAAGTACATATGCCTTTGCAAAATTTGATACGTTGTATGACGACTAATTGGTGATGCATTTGTTGTATCATGTTGTGATGGAAGCTGTAAATAAGCCTAGAAACATCAGCTTCTATTGACAAATTGATTTGATTATCGAGAATGGCTGCTAGGAATCATGCTCCTGCTGAGATTTCCGCAGGTATTAAACGTGCGCGACCCATTCCCAGGTTGCTAATCATTTGAATAAAATACCAAGTCGTCGGATTACTAAAAGTAAGCTACCTATTTTAAATTCTGAGTATGCTTTTAGTTTATAATGATTTTTGGTGCTGAGGGTTGTCTATTGACTACTTTGAAGTTGAGGCGTGTATTTGTGAAAATGATGCAGGTTACGTATAGTGAGCCATATGCATTGGTAGCTTCATGGATTGAGTCTATAGGACTTGGCCAAGGTGGGTTCACGAGTCATTATACTATACTTTCTTATTTGTATTGTGTATCTCTTTGCCTAGGGATGCTTAATTCCTTAATATATGACCCCTTGCGGGGTTGTTGATGGGTATTCTAAATGTCTCCATTGTAATACCGCATGTATGTTTTTCCCCACTCATATCTTCAATCTCCTTTAATCATAACAAATGTTGGATCAAGGGTCTGGATGAAGTTGTGGATAATTGTATCGTTCTTTTTCCCTTCCTCAGGAATGCTCAATGCAATCTGAATTTAAGCAAGATCGTTTGTAAAGATTGCTTAAACTCCAGATATATATCACTCATCATAAATACATACATGTATTATAATTTATTTATTTTGGAACGGCTACATGGGTTATAATAACTCAATACTCTTTATCTTCCAAAGTATAATGCCATTTAGTATATAGTTCTCCTATTCATTTTACTTGCCGTATAAATGTTATTGTGCTATATACTGTTGTAGACGTTGTATAAATGTTATTGTGCTATACACTACTCTAGTAGTTGCGCAAGCTTTTTATTAGTATTTAGTTAAAATGGAAAACTGGGAGTGTGAACTGGACTGGGTCAAAATGGGTTGGTCAGGGTCATAAGCAGCTGAGATATAGCAAACTATGTACATCTCTTATAGACATGGCACAAGAAGCATTATATCCTGAACCAGTAAGGCTAAAAAAAATGAAACCATCATAAACAACAAAGAGCTGTATGATTCTAGAACATGAATATTGTGCTTCACAACCCTATTAAAGGTCGATCCATCCAGTACACTATTCAATTTAAGTCTATCTTCATTGATTTTAGTTTTTGAATATTTTTTTCACTTGATCTTATGAGTGTTTTGATTGTTATTTCAGGTTTCCCGTCAATGATATTACATAATAATGAGATTAGATAAATTCTTGAAGATAAGAGGTCTTTGCCTTATCTTATTTGAAACAACTTAACCTATTTCGTATGAAACTTTTTAGTTTATTACTAAGGCAATAATCACTCCATTACCACTTCATGTGTAAGTCAGGTAATTAAATTCCATTTTCTGATGTATCCATTACGTAAAACGTAAGACTTTTGAACAAGAAATGCATAGGAACAGGTTTACGTTGACTGACTTGCTAACTGAAAACCGCGTTCGATACTTGGTATGCATTTGATCTCATATGTAGTTAGAATACATGTTAAGACTGATATAGACCATCACCATAAAAATTCATTACTCGATAAAGAAATTCTCAAACTTATACTAAAATTTTTATTATTATATGGTCTGTTTTGCATGGGGTCGCGTTTACATGTGAGGCAAATTTAACAAGCATACTCGCAAGTAACAAGTAAAACTATGCAGCATGTGGCTAATCATTTAATTATAATTGTTAGGAATTAGAAAATTCCATAGTGAAGAGTCGGTCACCTCGAATGTTATCTAGCATAAGTTAGCTCGTAGACTTGAAGTTTGTTTCGTTATTTTATAGTTAATTAGTTAGTCAGTAGCGTAAAATAGTTTAGTGCAACACCGTGGAGGAAGGACGGGTCTTTACCCACTGTATCCCTGATCCACAGGCCGATAGGAGGTCGTGTGTCTGTAACTATAAATACCCCTTCCATCCATGGAAGGGGTGGTGCTTTCAATCTAATATTCATACTTTTGTGTAAACCTCTAGCAAGAACACCCTCTCTCTCTCTCTACTTTCTCTCTCTAAAATGGTAAACATGTATTTTGATCTCCCAAGACCACCCGAATCATCAACACATAAAATATACGATCCTACAATTGGTACCAGAGCCAAGGTTATTGTGTTGTGTTGATTTTTTGTGGTTTTTGGATCTTGTTGTTAACTGTTTCTGTACCTTTTATGGTCGGAATATGTTTTACCTTGTTTTTCGGATCTGAATGTTTTTATCTTTTGGGTAAACTGTTTTTACATGGTTTGTGTATCTTATTTTTGGTCAAAAATGTCCTGGTCTTTCATGTTTATATCTGTCCTTGTGTCTCTTTTGGGTCCAAACAAGTTATAACATCTTATTAGACAATTTTTGTTACCAATCCGTGAAAAAATATGTGGTCAAACTGTCATCTTTGTGGTCAAACGAGTCTAAAGTAGTAGTTTTTATGATAGTTTTTCTGGGTTTAGTATGAAGGTGGTCGGAAAAGTAGCCGGAAAACTCATCGGAAAACATAAAAAATCTTGCTGGCGATTTGACACAAAACTGACCAGATGCATTGCACCTCTTATAGCGACTTGTCTTTACAAGTCGCTACGACTTGTCCTAGCGACTTGGCTAGCGACTTGTCCTAGCGACTTGGCTAGCGACTTGTCCTAGCGACTTGGCTAGCGACTTGTCCTAGCGACTTGGCTAGCGACTTGTCCTAGCGACTTAGGCTAGCGACTTGACCTTGTGACAGAAATGTAGAAGAAGAATGACATGTATGACCACGACCTCTATACCATTTACCAAACTACAACTCGACCTCAGTTTTATTCATCATCGGTCCAAGATAACAACTAAGAGTTTAAAAGAACATGAAAGGAATGGTGTGGAGCTATCACAGACATGAACACCAAGCATAAAGACCAACCCATCCTGGTTCGAGATTCAACCCACTTCTAACAACTACAACTCGTTCTAATCCACTCTTTCTCACATATCCTAAAAATCCCATCAACAAACTTCACCATGACTCAAAACACTAAATACATAATCTCAGATTTGGATTCAACTTTTTTTTGTAATCTTTTAAAGATTATTTTAATTGATCCGTCATCCTCATCGATCTTTGTGAAGCTTTACTTCTTAATTATATCCGAAACTTGTATACGCTGATTTTTAACAAGTTTGTTAAAATCAGATAATAGCTTCGTTCAAAGACTCAAGGACTAAAACAATTAAAACAAACGAATATACAACAATTAAACCTACCCGAGATCTCTATGAGATCTTTGTGCCGAAAAGAGTTAATTATTCTTCATTCTTGAAAGAGTATTCACCTTATACTGATGATGATATGGGCGTCGGTTTGCTTGTGCTTGTGTTTCGGATTTGATTAGTCGAAGATTATGATACTTGTGATGAGATTAGTGTCTTGTTGAGATGTAATTTGTTGATGAGATGTTATGATATTTCGTTTTGTGGCTGTAGAGAGAAGATGGGGGTTTAACTGTGATTACTCTTTCACTTGATAATTGAAAGAGTTAAGGGTTACATGAGATTTGGATAATGTGTAGATGGAGGCGTTTTGTTTGTGAGATGTTTTAGGTTTTGGAGTGGTTGACTGCACACATATTGGTGAGATAAATTAGGGTTGTAAGATTGATATGAGTGGGATTATGTGGTGTTTTATATCTCAAGTTTTTTTTTGGTCTCATCTATGCCACGTGAAAGGGCCAAACAAATTTCATGATTTTTTTAAATCATGGGCCATACGTTTGCTTTTCCTTGAGTATAATGTGATGGGCCTCGTGTATTAATGTTGAATTGGGCCGTGATCTGGTTGATATCTTGTTCTAACGCTACACTTTTTAATTGGTAAATGTTCAAACGTGACATTACTAAACGTGACATTTTTTTGAAAAGTTGAATTGGATCTGCAAGGTTGAATTGGGCCGTGACATGTTTGAATAGTTGTGTAATAGTCCTAAGCTCATGAATTTTTAATGACTCGGGTATATGGGTTGTGGTTGAACCAAACTTATTCTCCAACGGAGCTTTAATGCAATAAAGATGTGCCGATTTATTGAGGAGGACGTTGAATATTATGATAGACTTTGTGGACTAATGAAACAATATTTGGTCATTAAATCTCAACGAATGATACATGTGTTTACGGCTAATGTTTGTGTTTCATCTGGCTAAAAGATTGAGACTTGATATTGAGATTTGTTGAAATGATTTGTCCATAAGATTTGGGGTGATGATGAGATTTGATGTGGTATGTGATTTGATACCTTGGCCTATACATTTTCGCGAATCATATATTGTCAAGGCTCGAATTTAAGATTAATCAAAGTCGACTACGGGTTTGTTGTTTGGTATTTCTTATTTGGATTTGAAGTGAGGTTTTCCGGGCATGTTCACTTATTTCATCTTCTTTCTTTCTACCCTTCCGCGAAGATGACTTGTTTGGGCATTTATTGGATGTGATAAAGACTTGGCTATTTAGTTACGGTTGTGATTCTTTCTCGCTTTATCCACAACGTAGCGATCACTTCGGTGTCTCACGCAGTTGAGGATATGTCAAGAGGTTTTGTACATTGGGTACACCGTTTCTTTTTCACGAAGATTAGTACAAGTTTAAGTAACAAATCTGGAGAATTCTACTTCATGATCAAGTTTGGGATATCGGGTTTACTTCTCCATGTTGTCACTCCAATAGCCGACAGAATGTGTGAATGATGTGTTTACCAGAGTGTTTATTGGATGGTTGATGATATTGATGATGTTGGATAATGAACTGTTGATGAACCGCTGCATGTTCCCCTAAAACAGACATTCACCGAAACCAAAGTTGTCTTAACACATTCAAGCTGACATTGTTTACGGTTTTGTCTTGATTTTGTAAAATCCCGCGAAAGCATCTATTTCTCGGTTTAAATCATAGACTTGTAAAATCCCGTGACAATGGAAACATCCTGGTAAAAGTAAAGTGCATTTCCGGATCTATCTTACGGTTTATTCTTGGTTTTGTAAAATCCCGCGAAAGAAACTATTTTTCAGTTTAAACCATAGAATTGTAAAATCCCGTATTGATGGAACCATCTTGGAGAAAGGAAAGTGTATTTCGATATCTCTTATTTGATGCTGGTGCTACGTTTTCCGTTTCGAAGAAGGGATAAAAGAGTGTACTTCATGAATTGGATGTGTGTTTGATATTCGTCATGGCGGTTTGGTTATTGCTTGGTTTTACGGGGTTCTATGCTTTTAACCATGGTCGGGATGAAACCATTATCAAAGTTCATTCAAATGTCAAAGAAGGCTAGATTTGAGCAGTTCAGAAGATGTGACAACGGCGTTAATTCAGTATTATTTATTTGAGGTTGAAGTGAATTATCACGGGCAAGTGTACTTAGTATCTGAAGGTATCGGGGATGGATGGATGAAGATTCTTCATGATCCTTGTTCGAACTTATTATCAAAAACAAAGACTTGGAAATCTAGTTATTGTTGGGTGACTTTTACCTCTTCTTTTACCACTTGGGGGAATTGGGCTCTTATCACCTCAAAATAACTATCACTTTAAGGAGTTACGTTGTAGTGCTCAGTGTCACATTCAATTGTGGATCTTCAAGAGGTGATGTACGTCTATTACTTGATGGTTGGTTGGTTGAAGAGTATAGAGTACTTAGAGATTCAATGGAGCATGATTTCTCGGCATCGCTCTTTGTTACACATGTGCAAGTTTAAGTCACGAGTTCGGGTTAATTTACTTCAGGGTCAAATTCATCATATTGGGTTATCTCCATCAGCTGTCACTACAAAGAGCCTACTGAATGATAATGGGGTTGATTACTTGTTTTGCCAAGAGATTGAAAAGAGAGAGATTATGACGTTTGAATACATCAGTTCAAGCCTCGTTCTCTAAAGAAAAGAAAAGTGTACGCTTCAGTGCGCTTTATCTTCTGAAGAAGAGAAATCTTCTTATTATGACCATTCTCATCAACATGCTTCATACTTTTTCCATGCGCTTCAGTCATCAAGTGAACCGGGCTACCACTGATTGTTTTTCTTATTCAACTTGCTCTACTATAAGGACGATGGCGACATCATGTGCTAATTTTGCGGGGGAGAAGTGTGAATAGAATACATTTGGATGATTTCACTTATTTAGTCAAGAATGGCAACTTCGTCTGCAATTCTTGAGGGGGAGAAGAAGTATGATAATTCTGCATGGTTGATGGTTATCTGAGAATAAATGGTCAAACGGCTCCAAACTCATGTAAGAACCGAGCTTCTTCTTATCGGTCATCTTTACATGGAGTTTCTTCTAAGAGTCGTTGGTTGACATCTTCACTCGGATTGATGAGTTTATCGACAAAGTGCTTCCGGTTAATGCTTCACGTATACATCAACATGATGATTCCGAACAATCTCTCTGTTCTTGTTTGATGTGATTGGTAGTTTGGTGTTACCATCTTGTGTGTTCGTTGAGGCCTGATTGCTATTTTTCTTGATGAACATCCTTCTATTCTTGTTTGATTGGGAGGGATTTTAGCTAAGGGGATATGCAAGATGTAAGTTAATTGGGATGCTTTTTGGTGAAATGCTTTTTGGTGTGAGTTGAAGATGTTAACTATCTATTCCCCAACTGGACAATCTTGAAGAAGGTCGAGTCTATAGTCGGTTCTACATTTTTCTGATATATGGTAGAAGACTAAAGACGAGTTGCATTTAACGATCTAAAGACTTCTTCTTAATCTGGGCTGTTATCAAACAGATTGTCGGTTTAGGGGAGAGCACTAATTGGGGGAGATTGATATGCCAGATTTAATCCCCAGTTAGACTTGCTCATTCTGTTCTTCAGCAAGTTGATTCTCACAAGATCTCTAATGTTCTTCTCAAAAGATTTCGAGTATATGGGCTGATAAGATGTTGCTGATTCTGATGTGTCAAAACCAGCAAGGGGGAAGGAGACAAGCATCTAAACGCGAGTAAACATTGATGAGCTTAATACTTCTAAGTAATTGAAGATATCCCGGGAAGACGAATGTCATTACCGCAGAGACACTCAAGGTTTGACTCATGGCGTTTAGTGTTTATTCCAACTAGGTGGGGGAAGTGATGTTAGAGTTAGTTTCTGAAGATGAATGAGGTACACTGGTGTGTGATGATCTCGATGTTATCGCAATCATCAGGGGAGAGAGATTGTGTACATTGGGGATGCTCAGCTGTTTTACTTGAGGGCTTAATCGGTGATTCAGAGATATAATCACTTATTCCGGTGTTGACATCCGCAGAGATTGTCACCCGCAGAGATAATCAGTGATTCGGCCTGCTTCTTCAATGTTATCAGTTGTTCTCTCTTTGGGGAATGTGTGTACTTCGGGTCCTTGAGCTTCATACACGATCATCAGGGAAGAAAGCCATTGTTTACCACAAACATTGGGGAGGTGTTTTCCTTCCGGGCATGATGTGTATTCGGGAGAGTTCTTGAATATTGGTGTACTTCGGGTTCTTGAGCTTCATACACATTCATCAGGGATGAAAGATGTGAACATTGGGGAGTTGTTCTTCATTACCCTCATGATGTGTATTCGGGAGAGTTCTTGAGCATTATACAAAGAGACTGACTGCATCAACTCAACTACTTGGGGGGAATTGTTCTCTTGACACCTTTTGGAATGGATCGCTTCAGACGTCAGTTGAAAGGAAATTTGAGAAGTGTTATTTATGTGTGGGATGATATGTTGCTGTTCTTTTGGATGATATAACCTCGAACGAAGAATCACGGTGACTATTCTTAAAAGGAGCAGCAAGTTCGATGATAATGGTGTGCTTCTTTGTGCACCTGGCTAAGAGAAGCTTGAAAGAAAGCTTTGAATCTGCTCAGCTAAAGGAATTTCGGTTTGGGGGGAAGCTGCCAAAGTCTCACTTTCAGATGGTTCAATTTCTTTCTTCGATTCAAGAGCCCTGGAAGCTTTGGTGGTGAATGTTTAAGAGTTGATGACTTCTATCTTCTACAACGGGGCTGCTCGATATCCTTATCTCGGTACTCGTATCATCATCTTCTTTAACTATATCATCTACTCTATCCTTGTATATATTTTTCAGAAAACAAAATACAAAATTATAAAACCAACAAAAACAAAATAGAAAAATATAAAACCATCAAAAGAAAATATAAAAATATAAAACCTTCAAAAACCATAAAAATCAGAAAATTTCAAAAATACCAAAAATATGTTTTTCTCAAGACATGTCTTCTGGTATCGATAACATCTACGGTCTTAGAAATGTCATTCAATAATGGCACGGGACCATAGATGAAGTTCGAGCAGGAGGTGTAAATATTCTTTTCCAAAACATGTCTCAAACTATGGCTTGCAGTTACTTCAGACTGCAACCCGTGCTTAAACTATGGCTTGCTATTATTTCAGATGGCAACCCGCTCTTTAAAGGAAGGAAAGTGTTGCGCTAAAAAATTTTTCAAAATTCGTGCACTTATCCTAAAAACAAATTGAGGAAAGTATGTCGAAGGACTACTGTTCCTACTCAAATATTTTTCCTTCAAAAAATTCTTCAGAAAAATATTTGTTTTAACAAAATGGTGGTAAATGAGTTGCTTGTAAATCTATCAGATTCAGAGTTTTGTGAAAATTGAAAACTCAATCAATGACTTCAGCGCTTTTAATCTTTTCAGAAAATAAGTCATTGATTGAGGGGGAGAATGTTTTCAAATTTATATCATCTAACAGACTTTCTTAATTATCCTACGTGCTTATCTGGAAAAATATAATTGCCTATGTTGAAGGACTAGGTTTCTAGGATATGATTGTTAGGTTTAGATGATTAGAGTTTGAGAAACACATTATTCCCATATATTTGAATGATCTGATTGATATGTTGAATTGACTTTTATTAGTCGATTGTTGTTTGGGTGATGTCGACCACCATATATTTGTATGTGTGTTCACTAACGTATGCAGGTATATTGGTTTAAAAGAATGTTCCCGATCCGGATCTCACAATTGAAGATGATTGGATGCCGAAAGGAAAGGGTAACTATATCTTGGGTTGACAAATGAAGAAACAGAGCTTAACTGGACTTCAATGGAGAGTTGGCATGAAATGCAACGTAAGAGGTCTTACTGCATCAGCAGATGGTTTTCTTCAGCAAGTGAAGAAACGGAGCTTAATTGGACCTCAGTTGGCATTCAAAATGCAACGTAAGAAGAAGTCTCACTGCATTTGCAGACGGTTTTTCTTCCAACCCTACAACAACAACAACGGAAGCTTCTCAACCACCTAACGTATCTTTGTGCAAGATACCATTTTTAAACAATTTTAAATAATGTGATTAAATTGTTTTGAAAATGGAAAATATTGTTTTGAAAATATATTGGACTAATTTTTGAAAATCACCGGACTTCATTTTATCAAAACTTGAGTCACTCAATTATCGACTACGGTCATGGATTGAGGGGGAGAGTGATTTAAAATAAAATATTTTCAATCGATATTTCTTCACAAAAGTTCCGCTTCGTACAATATAAGTGGTGATCTAAAGATTTAATGTTATGTCATGGTATGATTTTTTCTTTAGAATCAAGGTCTTTCAAAAATGAAATTTTTTCTGTTCTTGTTTGATTGTGAAATTGTTTTATTTTACTAAAAGATCTCTTAAAAACTATCATACCTGACACTAACAATCTTTAATGTCTTAAATTGGTCCTTATCTGTCATCTTTCAAAATTGAATCTTGCCACGTCTTTCCCCAAATTTTTCTAAATGATTTAAATCAGTTGGGATCACAAATCTCAAAAGGTTTGAAATTTTTTATCAAGGGAGAGATCGTGATTTAAATCTCAAATATGTTTTAATGGAATCGGTTTTAGTCCTTTATAGGCACTCCTGCCTCCATGTGCCAAACGATTTCAAATATACAATGCACATGTTGAGGAGGAGGATTTATCCAAAAACATGATGAGTATTTAAACTAGGCCACATATTCTCCCATGTTTTCTAAACCTTATTAAATCACTTGGGATCCAAAATCTCAAAGGGTTTGATATTTTTGATCGGGGGAGAATTTGTGATTTAATAATGAAATTTGATAAAAGTTGATCGTTTTGATTCAGTTGTGCAGGCTGATCTCTCATATGTGCTAAACGCTTTCGAATCTCGAAGCACATATTGAGGGGGAGCAAAACCATCGAGGTACAAAAGTTTTTTTAAAAGAGATTATAAAGTACCTTGATTGTGTTTTCAAATGGTTTTCTTAATGGATTTTGTGATTGTGGATGTGCTTCAAAAGAACTCTTGCCTCTATGTGATAAAAAAATGTTTTCAAATATCCTATGCACATATTGAGGGGGAGAATTTACCAATGAAAATCAAATGGCTTTTTCGTATGAAAATTGTGATCAAAGAAAATATTTCAAAGTTCTCTTGCCTCCTTGTGCTAAACAATTTCTAAATCATATGCACATGTTGAGGGGGAGGTTTTCTAAATGATCAAAACTATTAAGGTACAAAATGCTTTGATCTCGTATCACAAGTACCTTGATTGTTTTTCCAAATGATTTTTCAATTGGTTTTAAGGAAGAATGAATTGTACCAAAAGACCGACCAATTTACTTTATGCATGGTGTTATAAGGATGGTTATGTTAGGTATTTGTTCCCACGATCCGCCAGAACCAGAGGGATCTTCCCAGGGACAATCCACTAGATAGTGTAGAGTCCTTAGGAATATTGAAAAAAGGAGAAAAATGAGAAATGGGAAGAGTGCGGACTGAGACAGAGCTAGTACTGGAATTAACCCAACAAGGTTCTAGTAATGAAGTCTCGGTAAGCACTGAAGTGGTTGAAGAATGAAAAAGAACTGAATGTGAAAAAGGGTGAAAAGAAATAGCCCTCCATCAATTCAACCTTAGGGCAGTAACCGGGTTCAATACATATGCTACTGGTGTTTACCAAGGTAACGCCAGTATTGAAGACAAGACATCATGGACCCAGTGATGCACTGCACTAAACTTCCCAAACCACTCAAGTTCCTCTTAAAAGGGCTTGTTTCATTCTCACGGGGAACCGACATTATCTATCGACTTTCTCTTCGAGATTGTTGATATTGAAGAAGGAGACCCTCTCCCTAGTCTCCGACACATGAACCAAAAATGCACGATTGAGTCTAGAGCCAAGAGATCATCCACAATATCTCGTTAGGACACTAAATTCTTGAAGACTTGCTTTTTCACACAATGTGGAAAGTAAGTATATATTAAGAGTCCTACGCATTATCCTTGTGGTATTGTCAGAACATCTGAGTGGTATGTAAAAGTATTCACGATGAAGATGGAAATCCTTCTAGAGCCAACATCAAACAAGCTCTTGGTAGGTGACATGTGAGATCTTCTCGTAAGATCAAACTTGTGACAACTGGATAGAAACAATGGGGCGATTCAGTTTTGAATCAACCTTGGTCCAGGAATGGAATTGACGAATACTTTTGGAAAAACCGTTCGATGTGTAAATCTTCTTTTCTCTAGCACGTCGAATGTGTATTCATGTTTTCAAACATAAAAAGTATATCTGATTGAAAAAAAAATACTTTTGGAAAAACCGTTCGATGTGCGAATCTTCTTTTCGCTAGCACGTCGATTGTGTACTATTTTCAAATACAAAAAGTGTTTTTATTGAAAATTGATCTTTCTCATAAAACCTTCGTTGTATTGCAAAACTCTTTCTTCAAGCAATATGCGATTGTTTTCAAATCATTTTTCATCAATCAGTGAATCTCAATTCGCTGGTTCACTCACTCCGTGTTGTCTTCTTTGAGACGTTCTGGTTTGAGAACAGCTAGAACAGCTGCGAAACCCTGTCAAGGAGAGTCTTAGGAATCCTACTTGATCATAGGCAGTACTTGTACTGATCAACGGGGAACCGTGGGCCGTGTACCTCAATTCAACGAAAGTGGTCAAAGACACTTTCGTGTGTTTTATTGCTAACTGTTGTTTGCAGGTACACTTGGACGGTTGCAGCTGATCAGAATTGAGGAGTCAATCCAAAGCCGCATGCTCACAGCATCCACACTTAATTTGAAGAAATCATGACTGGTGCATATCTACATAACCTGGTTCTGATATTTTTATACTATGTTTCTGCTACGCTGCTGCAAATATCTTGAACCAGTAAAAGCTTCCGCTACTCTGATGGAAAGATGTCATGATTCAAAAGTGTGAGCATGTCGGTCCGAAAGTCACAACTTCACATGATGGCAACATAATAAAGGGTGATCCAGAGATTTACTGTGGCTGATGATCTCAAAGAAAGCTCAAAGATCATCAAGATGTGGATCTGTTCAAAGACCTCCACTCAAAGTACAAAACTATGCGTACTTTGAAGAATCGCTTCATAAGCACAAAGATTGCGGAATTAAAGAATTGAAGTCTACGAGCTCAAGAACAAAGACAAGAATAGAATGCTAGGATTCGATATGTAAAACATGGGGTGACCTCCCTTAGGGGGAGATTGTTAGGAATTAGAAAATTCTATAGTGAAGAGTCGGTCACCCCGAATGTTATCTAGCATAAGTTAGCTCGTAGACTTGAAGTTTGTTTCGTTATTTTATAGTTAATTAGTTAGTCAGTAGCGTAAAATAGTTTAGTGCAACACCGTGGAGGAAGGACGGGTCTTTACCCACTGTATCCCTGATCCACAGGCCGATAGGAGGTCGTGTGTCTGTAACTATAAATACCCCTTCCATCCATGGAAGGGGTGGTGCTTTCAATCTAATATTCATACTTTTGTGTAAACCTCTAGCAAGAACACCCTCTCTCTCTCTACTTTCTCTCTCTAAAATGGTAAACATGTATTTTGATCTCCCAAGACCACCCGAATCATCAACACATAAAATATACGATCCTACAATAATTGACTTTTAGACGGTTATTTGCAGTCACTTTCGAATGCACGTAGCTTAGGTCATTTGGAAATGTGCAAAATCCTTGAGGCTCATGGAGGAATTGATCCGGTAATTTACCCCTTTGAGCATAAAAAATGGTAAGCAAAGTTAGGCATGCCAGTAAAACAGCGTTTAAACGAGTCAAGTGTTTATTGTTTCAGATCAGTACAATTATTGGGCGATAGTATTCATGTGTTCTTCTTTTTCATGCGCTCATCTTTTACCAATGACATTGATATGACATATTCTTACGTTCTAATTACCTAATTTCTCTGTAAACTCCAGAATTCATGGAGTTCCTTCTTCTAGCCTTCTGTGTTCGAATGCAACTTCAGGCCATTTGGAGCTGGTGTAATAAACACATTTCAGTGTATGACAGATGAAAGTAATGCGCAAGTATGCTCATGGTTTTTCAGATTTTGTGCATTCTTATATTTTACAGCTCGAGTACCCCGTGTGTAACTTTTAGAAAAATAATGTTGCCAAGACTGACCATATGCAAATATGGAAAACACATATGAACATCTATATATGTTGTGTTATTAACCATCCACGCAAACCATACAATTATTTATAATACTTAAAAAAAAAAAAAAAAAAAAAAAAAAAAAAAAAAAAACAATTGTTTTATAATATTGTTTGACAATTCTAAAAAATGTATATTAGTTAACAAAAAATAACAAACAAATAATTATAAGTCATGCCCGCCCATTGGGCGGGCTTCGAAAACTAGTATATATATATATAGGGTAGGGTTAAAATGAAAAGTTTCTTATAATGAAAAGAATGAGAAGGCATGTGGAGGTGACATGTGTCACCTTTGCCACATCACCATGCCATGTCATGTGACATGTGTCACCCCCCCCCCCCCCCCGCAAAAAAAAATTTTCCCGCCAAAAAAAAATTTTTTTTGGGCAAAAAAAAAAAAAAAAATTCTTGCCAAAAATTTCCCGCCAAAATTTATTACTGCATCACAGTTATAAAAATACTGCATCACAATTATAATTGTGATGCAGTAATTTATAACCTTAATGCACTAAAATCATGATTATGATGCAGTAAATTTATAACCGTGATGCAGTAACTTATAACCTTAATGCACTAATAAGTTTTGGTGCATCTTTATTATAAGTTAATAGTTCAGTGCATCAACTATGCTGTACTAAAATCAAGGTTATAACCTTAAATGCACTAAAATCATGATTGTGATGCAATAACTTTATAACTGTGATGCAGTAATTTATAACCTTAATGCACTAAAATCATAATTGTGACGCAGTAACTTATAACATTAATGCACTAATAAGTCTTGGTGCATCTTTATTATAAGTGACTGCATCATAGTTAATAGTTAAGTGCATCAACTATGATGCACTAAAATCAATGTTATAACATTAATGCACTAAAATCATGATTGTGATGCAGTAACTTTATAACTGTGATGCAGTAACTTTATAACTGTGATGCAGTAATTTATAACCTTAATGCACTATAATTATGATTTGTGATGCAGTAACTTTATAACTGTGATGCAGTAAAAAAATTTGGCGGGAAATTTTTTGGCGGGAAAAAAAAATTTGGCCAAAAAAAAATTTTTTTTGGCGGGAAAATTTTTTTTTTCGGGGGGGGGGTGGGGTATGGTGATGTGGCATGATGATGTGGCAAAGGTGACACATGTCACCTCCACATGTCTTCTCATTCTTTTCATTCTAAGAAACTTTTCATAATAACCCAAACCTATATATATATTATCATAAATAAACATAACATCCCCCCACTTGAGATGAACAATGGGAATTCGGGGGATCTTTAATGATCTTTGAGAATATGTCGTCGACGAAACCGTGATTCCCGAACCTTTCCACTTGAACCTTGAACTTAGGCAAGTGATGACTTCCCAATCACAAATAAAGACTACAGGGTAGGCTAAGGTATATAGGTGTATCAAAAAAAATATTGGGTTAAAAAAATGAAAGGAATGGATCAGATGGGTGTATCTAGGGGTATCTTGCACTAAAGGTGAGTGCAACAAAAGGGTGTCACATGGGGGTCGAGAAGTCGAGGTGACTAATGGATAGACACACAATGGTAGGGTATTTGGGTGATAATCCTATAATACTGCCTTTTCAAACTGAAAAGTCCAAATACATTGAGCTAACTCAACATACCTCGTCTATGGTCTTGAAATGATGCAAAGGTCAAGTTCTAGAGTTTACAAGCTACCAGCACACTCATAATTTGGTGGATTTGGGGTAAAATATTAGAAACGGATAAGGCTAATCTCATCATATAATATCAAGGGTTGCATGTGCTCGGCTAAGATCTAATCTAGTTACGTTAAGAAAAACATGTCAAAAATTTTAAAATGGCATAATTTTAAAAAATAAACTAGAAAACGAGGGCAAAATAACGTTCAAGAGACAATTCTACTACCGCCCCCACTGGAATTGTACAAAGTTGTTAGGATTTAGAAAATCCGGTAGTTAAAGAATCGGTCACCTCAAGTATATGTATTCGTTAGAAAGCTCGTAGTCATAGTTATTTAATGTTAGTAAATAGTTTGTTAAGTAACACCGTGGAGGACGGACGGGTCTTTACCCACTGTATGCCTGATGCACAACCCGTAGGAGGCGTGTCTTGTAAAAACCTATAAATACCCTTTGCCTTGCAAGGCAAAGGGTTGGAGCTTTCAATATTCATTTTTCTTTGTCTCACAAAGTTCCCAAAACTCTTTACTTTCTCTTTCTAAAACTCATAGTATACGCCCCTTAATAGTGTGTGTTTATGTGTTTATGAAAACCAATATGTCACAAATGGTATCAAGAGTCATGGTTTGATCACTCATCCTTCATGTTCTTGGATTTCTAGTGGTTTTCATAAGGTTTTTGGGTTTGAATGAGTTTAGAGTAGTTTGCATCATTTGGATTATTTCTAGTGTTAAAGTTTGGATTTTGATATTACTTTTATGTTTAGAATCATCATAAGTGTTTAGGTTTTGAGTTGGAAGGCTTGAATCATTGTGGTTGGGTTGTTTTTGATTGAAAAGTGGTGTTTTTTGAATATTTCATGTATGCAATTTGACTCTCGTTAGGTTATTCTTTTATACGATTAGTCTTCTTAACTATGCGACTTGTCCTTTTTATGATCGTTTCTTGAAGCGATTTGTCATAATTCAGAGTGCGATTTGTCATAATTTTGAAGCGATTTGATAACTATGCGATTTGTCTATTGAGACAAAACGAAAAGAAAGGACAAAGTAGTGGAAGTAGTGGGTGTACTTGTGTACTATGCGATTTCTCAGATAATGTGATTTGTCTTCTATGCGATTTGTCAGATTATGTGATTTGTCTTCTATGCGATTTTTCTGCTAAAGCGATTTGTCGTTTAAGCGTTTTGGTTATTAGGGTGCGATTTGTCTGTATTGCGATTTGTCTGGAGTACGTTTTGCCAAAAGAGCGACTTGTCTGAAGGAGAGGTTTGTCTGCCAGAGCGATTTGTCTGAAGAGCGATTTGTCAAGGGTGCGACTTGTCAATTGTGCGATTTGTCTTTTGAGACTTATTGTTCTTCTTAGGCTTATTGTTTCTTCGTGTTACGTTTTACGGTTTTCTCTTGATTTTTTAAAATCCCGTGAAAGAATCTATTTCCCGGTTTAATCATTGAGTTGTAAAATCCCGTGGAACTTGTAATCATGTCAACAATCACTTCTTCCGTTGCTGATGACGTTCAAGCTGCAGGATCTAATACTCGTCCTTCCATGCTGGACAGAACCGATTATGACTCTTGGGATCAAAGAATCAGACTATACTGCTTAGGAAAGGAAAATGGGGTTAATATCCTCAAATCAATTGATGAAGGACCATATCAAGTTGAGACTACCAGAGACATTCTTAAAACTGCTGCTGATGGTTCAGTTATATTAGGAATGGGTAGACCAAAGACGTATGATGAACTTACTGATAAGGAGAAGAAGAGATACGATGCAGACATTAGCGCTTCAAACATCATACTTCAGGGTTTACCTAAGGACATTTACAAGTTGATCAATCACAACACTGAAGCGAAGGCAGTATGGGACAATGTTAAGATGCTTCTTTCGGGTTCTGAATTGACTAAAGAAGACAAGGAGTCTCAACTGTATGATGACTTTGAGAACTTTAAAATGAATCCATGGGAAACGGTTACAGAATACTACGTGAGATTCCACAAGCTTGTGAATGACATGAGGAATATCAAAATGACTATGCCAAATATCCACCTCAATTCAAAGTTTGTGAACAACATGAATCCCGAATGGCAGAAATTTGTCATTGCAGTCAAGCTAAACAAAGGATTGAGGAACACAAATTATGAGCAATTGTATGCTTATTTGCTTCAGAATGAGAAACATGTTGTGTTTGAACGAATGATCTTGGAAAAGTTCAAAACAAATGCTGGAGATGCAAGCTCTTCAAATGATTCAACTACATTCTACACTAATGTAGGAATTACCACCAAACCATCATAGGTCATACCTAATGGAAATTGTAACCACAAAATCATTCCAGATCCAGGGTATAAACCTCCAGATTTAGACACATTCATGGAACAACTTGTTAATCAACTGGCTCTAATGGTTAAGTGATGAGTGTCTAAATACTCATCATTTTTGTACCAATTAAACTGCAAAAACATCTGAAAACACTCAGAAATGCATCAAAATGATAAAAATATCACAAATAAGTGTTTTATATGTTTTAAATGCAAAAATATCAAAATCTGGTGAAAAACGTATCAAGTTTGCATAATTGGCAGTTTTAGTCCCCCAAGTTTCAAAAGTTGTCAGAAACAGTCCCTGGTAAATCAAAATAAAGAAAAATGTTATTCAAGGTCCCTGAAATATTCTAAGTTGTCAAAAATGGTCCTTGAATAAATCTTTTGTTAAATGGCAGAAAAGGTCCCTCAACTTTCAAAAATGTCAAGTTTGGTCCCTGGAAGTTTGAAAATGTCAACAATAGTCCTTGTACTATTGAAACTTGTCAATCTTGGTCCCTTGAAACAACTTTGGAAAATTACAGGTTTGGTCCCTCTAGTTTGGCAGATTTACAAAATGGTCCTTGTTATCTAAACCAATCCAATGACCCTTTAACCTTATGACCCCTGCCAATAACCTTGACCCCTCCCTTTTTGGAGCCTTGGTCAAACACCAGTCAAACACCTCATCCTTCCCTCCCACTGGCTTATCCACTGCACACCTTTCTTCCCCACTTGACTGCTACACCCAATCACTCTCACCTTATCCCTGCAACACATCTCACCCCTCATCATCACCTCTACTCATCCACCCCCCCTAGTTGCAGTTTCAGAGCCCTACAGTCAAATACACCTTTTCCCGCCAAAACCCATCCAATGGCCAATATTAATTCTAGACATCCAATGGTTGAGGAAAAAGCTGGGATACACTCAGAAATCAAGTGGGAAGCTGTTTGGGTATAAAAGAAAGAAGAGAAGCAAGAAAGAAAAGAGTAGTTAGTTTTAAAATTTCTTTGTATGTCGTTTTTTATTAAGTTATCTTAATTAATGTTTTAGAATGTAATCTTAAGTTTTATTGTACTCAAACTAAGATACTTTGTCACTATAATTCATTTCAAGTCTCAATTCAAGGTCTCATTTATATTTCATGTTTTGATGTTTACTCTTGAAAATTTCAAACTCATGTTCTTACATTAAAGCTTCCAATAGCTTATTTTCTCACTCAAACAAGCTTATATAAGCTTATCATAGCTTTTTGTAAGCTTGCATTTAAGTTTCAAGCAGTTTTGGATTTTGGTCAACAAAAGTCAACTATGCAGTGAAATTTTGGTTCAAGCAGTTTGGAAATGGATTTGGTTGATGCAGAGATTGATTTGGGTTGTATTAGCTTCAAATAGTATAGTTTTGGTTCTGGTTTTAGCCTGCAATATAAGTTGGACTCTTGTGAGTATCTGTCCATTTTCATTTTCATTTCAATTTGCATATTGTTCTTGTGTTTGTATCTGTGATCATTGATGGCTTAAACATGTTTAATTAGTTGTATTTAAGTCACTTAGACTCATTTTGATTTCCTGCACAAGTTGGATCAGTGGTTATCTCACTTTAATTTACAAATCAGATTGTTAAAAAGGTGTTTGGATCAGTTGCTTGTTAAAGCTTGAGCTCTTGTTTGTGTTCTTAACCTGTCTACTCAGTCTTATATAGTCATGTTAAAGTCATTTTAGTTCATATGCATCTTCTGAAATAGCTCTTAGTCAAAATTTCATGGAATCTGTTCTTGTGATCAAGACAGTTCGCAATAGGATTGCTATGATTAGCATTTGGATGTAAAATGCATTAGAGTAGCTTAATATAGTCTTAATACAGCTTAACATATCATTTTCAGTTCAAGAATTTGAATCAAAGTTCATTTTAGTCAAAGTATCAATTCTGTCAAAAAAGTCAAAATAGTGAAAAATCAGTTTTGAGCCTAGCTAAGATGATTTTTCTTGGATTCATTTCTGAGCCAAATCAAATGAAATTGTGGGTTCAAGAACTTCAACTGGTCTGGATTCTTAATACCATATTTGTAGAATTTTGGTAATTTTTTAAAAGCCTCAAAACTGCCTATCAATATGGGTATAATTCCCCTGTGCACACACTCAGTGAATACTGAGTGTGCACAGGTTTGTGCAGGGCTTGCACAGAGCTCATAAGAGCTTGTCCAAGTCTGCTTTTTGGTTTACAAGTTCTTGGCCAGGTATCCTTCAAGTTCCAACCTTCTGTTTTCAACTTCCAGCTTATTGGGTGGCTTATTTTTAAGCCACAAAGTAGGCACCAAATCTGTTTTAGCACTTAATGTCAAATCATCCAAATCCCTGTAGTTTGTATTCCAGAGGTTAAAGCTTGTTATAATTAGTTGCTTTTGAGTGTTTTTAGCATATTATAGGTTCTGTGTGAGTTTGGTAGCTTATTGTGCCCTTGTGCTTATTTCAAGTGCTTATTACATAAGCACTTGCATGGCAGTTTCATTTTCCTACACACAATCCAATGTTTTTATATTTTTCCTAGAATCAGAATATTATTTTAGAGTTTTCCTGAATTTTTCATATTTTTCTAGCACTGTTTGCTATTTTTCTTAATTTAAAACAGTTTTTAGGCTTATTTAATTAGCTTTTAATACAATTAATTCAGAAAAGTTTCAAAAAAATAATTTTTCATTTTTCTTAAGTTAAGATAAATATAAAAAGTCAAAAAAATATTTTTCTAGATTTTTCTTAGTTGAATTTGTATTTTTTAGCAATTTAAGTAGTTTTAAATAGTTTTTAATTCATAGAAAATAGAAAAATAATCAGAAAAATATAAAAATAGTTTTGAAAATTCTATTTTGTTATTTTAGATTTTTCCAAATCATAATTTCATTTTTCTAGCTTTATTTCATATTTTCTTGTATTTTAGGTCATTATTAAATAGTTAAAAATAGTTTTTAATTAATAATAATTAAATAAATAGTTATAAAAATAATTTTCTTTTTCTAAAAATTTTCTCATATCATTAGGTTTGTAAAAATATCATTTTCATATTTTTAGGATTAATATAGCTTCAGTTCACATTTTCTTGTGTACGTCACGTAGTTTGTAATTTAAGTTTAATAAAAGAAAAATCAAAAACATCATTTTAAATTTAGTGATAGCGTTTATTTAATATAGTTTATCTTTTTAATTTTCTTTAATTTTCATTTAAGCCCCTGTAATTTATTCACTTTTTCTGTAGTTATAATCAATCATATCTCCTTATCCGTTCAAATCTTCTCGATCACTACACGTTTGACTATTCTCGTACGGCTCGTTGGGACTTAACGACCTGGGGAAACACTATACTCTCCTGGACTTCATTGCATTTGTTTCTGAACCGTTTTAAGTTTCTTACGGTCGGCCATT